>CM068590.1:11888493-13088493 GCA_035048485.1 Pteria penguin
AACATGTAATATGATTGTTTAAATAATAATTACAATTTAAATAAATGCCATGATAATTTTGTTCTACCGTATTCCTGCAACACAAAGTCATCATAAGGGTTCAACTGGTTATTAGTTACAGGCGTGTCCGGGTTTTTTTAGCGATTTTAATGGTTTTTCAATGAAACATATAACTCTCATATTCTTCATTTCCAGCAGTATTAAATTTATAATAACCTCAAATTAACAATATTAATCGCACTATTAAGAGATTATAGTTATGGATGTTATGTTTCAAAGTAAATCTGGATTTAATATGTGAAAACAATTATTGATCCATCTTTATTCACGCATAACTTCAATAAACAATAAAAATAATTTATTTCTCAAGGAACTTGATATTTAATTGTTTTCCGATATAAATGAAAATAGCCCTTATGTAGTTAAAGTTTTATATGCAACAAATTAAATTTGAGAATACTCCGTAGTTAGACAGTCACGACCCAAGATTTCGTAATGTAATCAACTTTTATTTAATTAACATAATTTTAACAAATTTAGGCTTATACTAAATTTGTTTCCTTTGTGGTGCAAATTCTGTTATGGAGGTTAGGTGCAACCTCACCGACTAATTGTTGAAGTCCACCATTCACAATGACTTTTTTCTGAGGGCTAGGCGACTTAAGACTAGGCTGATTTAAGAATTTTACACTACACGGATTGATTTCTCCCGCATACGGCGTATTCATATCTCAGTTAATACGTTATTCCAGAGCATGTTCAAATTACAATGACTTTGTTCTGAGGGCTAGACGACTTTCAGTTAAGCTGCTCAACTAGGGTTATATATGTGCTAGACTAGCAACGTCACTGGGGAAGTTCTACGGTCGTTACGAGACTCTTATTACTCCATATGATATCTCGTTATCCAGACTTTTAAATAATATTCTGGACTGAGACCGATTCCGATCATTTTACACAGATTTGACACCTTCTATACTAAAAGGTTACCTACTTCGACTTCTCCATATATAGATACATATGGAATTTACACGATTTGACTCTTTCTACTGGGTATATGTGACGGGTGTTTCTAGCAAGCAAGAGATGCTCACTCTCCCCGGGCACCTGATCTCACTCCATCACAGGGGGTTCACATATGCTCTTCAAGTAGACATATTTTGTTATTTTCCAATTGTTTTTCATTTTCACTGATTTTGTATGTCCTTTGGTTTCATGATTTTTGGACTTGTGGTTTGGATTTATCCATCATCACAGGATTGAAAAAAAGATTTTAACAAACTTTGAATTTAGGAAAAAATCCTTGGTGGGAACCAAATTGTATGATTATATTTCTTTTCACAATAGTGTTTCGGTGCACATCTGTACTTAAGTGTATGATTAATTTCTATTTAGGAATAGTGTTTCAGTGCACATTTACGCTTAAAAATATTACATTTGAAATTATATTATTCTACTATATTAAATTTTTTTCGATAACCTTAATCCTAAACTTTTGAATATGCCCTACCGTTAAAAAATATAATTGTTTAAAGTTTTAGGGTTTACTGTTTTATCGTATAACATTTACAAAACATCTGTTGCATATCTGTACCACAGCAGACAAGGAAGTTTTTTCAAGTATTTTTCCTATCACAACATTCAGTTTCATTCTTTTTATCGGTTTTGGAGTTTTCTTACAAAGTATGCATTGAAAAATCCGTCCCTTTCCGGGCATTCTTTAATAAAGGAAAATAATAATATGCCAACACTATTCATAGTATTTTGTACGCTTCTAAGTAAATCTATTTGAAACGGACATAAGTATATGGCGTGTTTGATGAGTAAATAAAAGTATGAATATCACAAAACAGAAACATATATTTCTATTTAACTTCTGTAACAAAATAAAATTTATTGAATTAGCATCCTCCAGCTCTCTCTCTCTCTCAATTCCTCCCCAACTCTCTCTCTCTCTCTCTCTCTCTCTCTCTCTCTCTCTCTCTCTGTGTCTCTCCAATGATCTTTATTTCTGGCAAAACATTTTAGTTTTTTAGTAAGTTTTAATGATTTTAATAATGAATGTAACCAATTCTGATTTGATTAACTTGATATTAACCGATTTTTGTATAACATAAATTTGTTCCTATGTGGTGCAAATTATATCATGGAGGTTAGTTGAACCTGACTGACAAATAATTCAAGTCTATTATTCACAAAATAGAACAAGATTTCAACAAACTTTAGATTTAGAAATAAGTCTTTCGCGGATATCAAATGGTTTCATTAATTTAGTTTTAGCAATTATGTTTCTGTGTAAACCTAACCTGTGCTTTGAAATATTACATTTGGGATTATAAAAGATATGGCGTTCAATTATTTAAAAGTGGATGAAAGTTATCATATTTGATGTAAATTATCAAAATGGATAGTTTTTCCATAATCTAAATCCTACACGTTTAAGATACGCCATACCTACAGACAAGCAAAAAGGTAATTGTGTCATGTTTTCGGGATCACTCTTTTATCTTACAACATTTATGTAGCCATGTTGCAGATCTGTACTATGGCACATAAGGAAGATTTTTTCAATTATTTTTCCTGTCTCATCATTGAATTTCATTCTTTCTTTTGATTTTGATGTTTCTTACAGAGAAATGCATTGATAGAAGATCCGTCCCTTTCCGGACATTCTGTAAGCTAGGACAATAATACTATGTCTATGTATGTCATGGTATTGTGTAGGCTTCTAAGTAAACGTCAGTACATAACAAACAAAGCAACATTTATTAAAAATATTAAACAGGCACCCCCCTATTTCTCTCTCATTTTCTATCTTTGTCTGTCTGTCTGTCTCTTTCTTTCTGTCTCTTTCCGAACATCTTTATTTTTTCTGGCATTATATCTTAGTTTTGGAGTAAGGTTGAGTGATTTTAGTTCTTCTATATATTAATTGATATAATAATACGTACATGGATTGGAAACAGTTTTATCGTGGATATTCTACATTTCACTGACTCCGAATGTCCGAATGCGACAAAGAGGAAAATGCCTTGTCCTAATTGTGATTTAACTATATTTTTCCTGGTGATATGATTGATTGATTGAACTTTGTTTAAAGTCACACCACGAATATTGCACGTATATGGTGACGGCATCTGTCAGATGCGGGGCATACAAATTTTGACCTTTGCAACGGACCCACCCGAAGCAGTGAGGAATCATTAACATGCCATGCATACAAAGACACGGGACCTCGGTTTTTACCATCTCATCCGAAAGACAAAGCACCGGCATGACCAGAGAGGGACTCGAACTCCGGCCTCTAGATCAGGAGACAAGCGCTATTACCACTAGGTCACGCCGGCTTTCCTGGTGATACATGAGTGGTTTTCATTTACATGCATTTAGTTTGCAAGTTTCCCAATATATCCATATATTACGTTTTTGAAAACAGCTAAACAATAATCAATTATTACGTCATTACTTATATGTATGTCTTCTGCATGTCACTTAATCATGCACAAAATTGATGGCCCATTACGGCTCAGGTGAAAAAAAGAATAACAAAAAAAGAACATAATAATAAAATAAATAGATAAATAAAAACAAAAATCTGTAAAATTGCCAAAAACTTAAAACAATAGATATTTTAATTAGATACGAAGCTTAATACATAAAAACAATTCTTTTTTTAACTTCCGTAACAATTTGTTAATGCCTACACAACGCATTTACAGATACAGTAGGAGTTATTTCTACAAATAATTTAATTTTCTTGTTACCGCTTGAAAGAAATGTATACTATGAATATATATGATTTTTCTTTACTTAAATTTTCTTGGTTACAGATTATATCGAATTGAAAGCTCTGGGGAAGCCAATGGCCACACTTAAATAAAGGTTATGGCTGTCCATTCATGAAACTTTTATGAATTATCCTGACAGAGTTTGCTAAATGAAAACGGTAAAAAAGTGAACAAAAGTTTTTGCATTTCGATTCGTATGTTTTGCAACACAGCGAAAATTTTAATTCAAGGCTCAGATGTTTGGTTAAAATTTTAAATACACAATAACTATTTAAACAGCGATATATTTAAGAAATGAAAACCTGCATTCAAAGTTATAGATTTGAAACCTCCGTAACATTTCAATGGACTTTAAGTTATGGGATAACACTATACAAGATCACTGCAAATCGATACCAGAACATGAAATATGATTTAGTTTAAATAATAATTACAATTTAAACAAATACCATGATAATTTTGTTCTACCGTATTCCTGCAACACAAAGTCATTTTGAAGATTCAGCTGGTTATTAGTTACAGGCGTGTCCGTTTTTTCAGCGATGTTGATGATTTTTCAATCACACGTATTTTCATTTTCTCATATTCTTCATTTCCAACAGTGTTAACTTTACAATAACTTCAAAATAACAACATTAATCGCACTACTAAGAGATTATAGTTACGTTTCAAAGGAAACTCTGGATTTAATATGTGCAAACAATTATGGACCCATCTTTATGCATGCATAACTTAAATAAATATAGCGTGTCTATTTCACGAAGAACTTGATATTTAAGGGTTTTACATTGTAACTGAGGATAACCTTTATCTAGATTAGAGTTTTCTTTGTGCCAAATCATAATTGACAGTATTCAATGGTAGGACTCTAAACAGATAAAACAGTCGATCCTTGTAACTCAAGACATCGCAATTGTATTCAATTTCAATTTAATTCACTTATTAACAGATTTATGTATATATAATTCTGTATGACTTATGTATATATGATTTTGTATTATTTATGCATATATAATTTGAGATTATAAAAAGTATAATGTTTATTTATTAACAAAAATTCATATAAGTAATCGTACTTGCTGTAAATTTTCAAATGGATAAGTTTTTCAATAAATTTGATCTCAAAGTTTAACAAAAGACCCTACCAACAGTAAAAATTCGTAATTTGTTCTTTTTTTGAAAACTTATAACATTTATTCATATATGAACTGCAGATTTGTACCAGGGCACATAAAAAGATTTTTTTTTTCAAGGATTTTTTTCTGAAACATCATTGTCTTTCATTCTTTCTTTCGGGTTTAGATGTTTCTTACACAGTATGCATTGATATAGTCGTCCTTTCAGAACAACCAGGAAGCTAGAAAATTAATATATGTCAACACTTTGACCGAAGATTTCGAAACTGTAATCAATTATGATTTAATTTATTGAAACAAATTTATGTATATATATTTTATATGATTCATATAATTTGAAATCATTGAAAATATTAGCTTATCTATTAAAAATGCATGTAAGTAATCGTATTCTATGTTAATTATTAAATGGATCAAATGGAAAAGATTTTCTATGACGTTGATCTTAAAAGTTTGAAATAGACCGTACCGACAAGAGAAAATCGTAATGTGGTTTGCTGTTTTATCTCATTTATGCACGCATTGCTGCAGATCTGTACCAGGGCACATAAGGAATTTTTTCAAGTACTTTTCCTGTCTCATCATTGGCTTTCATTCTTTCTTTCGTTTTGGATGTTCCTTACAGAGTATGCATTGATAGAACTTCCGTCTCTTTCCGGGCATTCTGGCAGCTAGGACAATATAATATTTCAACACTATTCACAGTATTTTGTACTCTTCTAAACCTACTTGAAACAGACTCTAGTACATCTCATATTTAATGAGTAAATAAAATTATGAATATAACAAGACAAAATCAGGGGACACTTACTCCCCCGGTACACTTACTCCTCCTGGGCGCCTGGTTTCACCTCGATTTTATTTGTCTGAATATGACACTTACACGATATTGTCCTTTCATTCCATTGACCATGAGATATGCTTTACCCTTTGGTACTTCTTTGTTTTTTACTTCTATAACAAAAACAAAATTCATTAAAATGGAATCCTCTCCATAAGCGGATCTAGGAATTTTTCAAAAGGGGGTGGGGTGGGGTTTGAACATTTTCAAGTTGGGAGGGGGGAATAATTGCAATGCATTGCATATTACTATACAAATCTACTGCATATACAGGTGCATAATTAAAAGTGGGAGATCTGACTAGTTCATGTGAAACTGTAAATGTAAAATACGAAAGTAATTGGTGTCACATGACTATGGCACTAACAAAAATGTATCACAGTGGACATTCACGGACCCCTGAAATTCAGAGGTGAGACCAATTACCCGGGAGAAGTGAGCGTCTCCTGTTTGGCTAGCCACACCCGCCGTGAATGTCCTGAAGTACAGACGAAACAAATATAATTCAGCACTGCATCCATACATGAATGTAAACAAACACTGTGTAGAAAGTACCACAGCCACACAATATCAGGAAAAAGGGTATAATAACACTGAAGTCCAACCTTCCGCGGGGAACTTATTTACGAGAAACAAACCCAAGATTGTATTTGTCAGCCCGATCGTTTACAAATGTGACCGCCCTGTCCTCTGACTGGGTGACACATGTTCAATTGTTCCTCCATCATCACTCTAGTGAGCGCCAAATTGTGTTCATGGCGTTCAGGTGAGCGATTTATGCCCACTTGGGCCTCTTGTTTCCAATCCACTCAAACATTTTACAAATTAAATACAAATATCGGGAATTTCATTATTGGATCATGTATTATGCTGGTAAATTTTCCAATCTGAAACGAAAAAACACATAACAGCCGACAGACAAAACGATTTCAAAGCTTTTAGCACCTTGTTCGAAAACGATGCAAAAGCTGTTTACTTTCATTATTCTTTTCAAGTCATTTTTACGCTGAGCAACCGACTCTATGACGTTATAGACGCGCCATAAGGCCTAGCAATGAGTCATTATTGGAGAGGAGGAGGGGTGTAGAGAAAAAAGAGAAGAGGAAAAGGGGAAAGGGGGAAAAGGGTGCTAGGGCAAAGACGCATTGAACAACACCCCTCCCCCATTTCTTTTTCACTCCAAGGACTCCTCCGACTAATCATCTATAAAATAGATCTGGGAAATTATTTTACCTGCAAGAAATATTGATATGCAGTAATATAAGCGACTGACATCGCTTGGAACATCTCTTCAAAAGAGCGGCAGCAAGCTCGTCGGTTGCATGTATATCAGGACGCCGCCGAGGTACATGTTTACTTAGCTCCCTGTGCAACTTAATACATGATATAAGTGGCCCAAGACCCGACATGCAACTCTTTGCCGGGATTTTTATTTTGACGTCATTTCTTAAATTGTGACATTACTATTTAGTTCTTTAAGTCAAAATGAAAACCCCGGTACAATGTTACATGTCGGGTCTTGGGCCATCTTTATCATGTAAAATATGAATCGTCTGAGATTGCAAATAGACTTCGCCGTTATTAACTGCGATCCTAATGCTAAGGGAGGAAATAAAACGTATTCCCAGAAAAATGATGAAACGTTGTTTTGGCGTCATAATGTTGCTAATGTTCAAAAGTCGTTTCTAACTTATAATACAAAAGCGCCGCCTAACGGACGGCGAAGCTAATTGTACGTTTAGTTTATGCAAACTTCTTGAACTAAATCACGAACGGAAATTTTTCGCGTTGAATAAAAGTGGAACCGGTGACTTACATCAGATCCTGGCATCCAAAAACAAAAAAAAAAAAAAACCAAAATAAGTAAGACAGAGACTTATCGTTTGCATTAATCAGCTCTCTCTCTCTATCTCTCTCTCTCTCTCTCTCATTTTCTTGTTTCTCCTCTCCCTTTTCAGCCTGACCAAAAATAAAGGGGGGGGGTGCAACCCCCTATCCACCTCGCTAGATCCGCCAATGCTCTCTGTCTCTTTCACCTGTCTCTCTCTCTGTCTTTGTTTGTCTGTCTGTCTGTCTGCCTCTCTATTCTCAAATATTTATATTCAGGAGTTTTTTTTACCATATTATCATTACGATATGTAAACCAGAGTGTTCATATTTGCCCATAAATAACCATATTAGCATATACTACCGCGTGCTGGGCCAATCAAATGAAAAGAGGAATGGAGTGCTATACAAATACAAATAACATGACTGTCCCATGTCCATATCACGCCATTGCTACATTGGCGATTTTTTTCAACTTTATTTATTTTAAACGTTTAATATACATGTACAAGTTAACAACTTATATAAATCTTGCTCGTTGGCACGGATCTTGGCACAAGGGTGCCGTTTGTGTGGGAGGAAACCATGGGAAGCCGGATGGTATCATCCTCACCATCTTATGGACCATAACAGGAATCGAACCCGGATTGCATTGGTGAGAATTGAGCGCGCTGTCGACTCCGCTACTTAGCCCCAAATTTCTCTTTATTGTCCTTCACTATATAAAAAAGAATGCATTTAGTCTAATTTTCCCATAATGTCCATACATTATGTTATTGATATAAACATAAAATGGCGAATCTTACTGTAAAAGTAAAGTAAAGTAAAGTAAATCTAATCGCCTTTATCAGTGTAATAGACTAAAACATTTATTGTGAGGAATTTAAGGGTTATAAAAGTATGGTTATGACGTCATAATTACGTTTTATTTTGGAGGAGGGGAGGGGAGGGGGAAATATTCTATTTCCTACCTTTAAATAGGATTGCAACAAATGATGGCGGAGCCTATTAGATTATTTGAACTTTTCAATGTTTCGACTACGGTCAGTCTTTAAGTACAAGGTTCTTTTACCTCACGATTTCAAGATTTGACAAATCTATTGCGATTTTTCGGACATAAATTTGATACCCGCATAGTAATTCGTGGAAAATGGTCTTGCAAGAAGCCAACGATCGGAATTCACCCTCCCACGGTTCGTAAAAAGAGCAAGACATTCAGAAGATTTTTATTTGTTCTATTTGTAAAATATACGTTATTTGTTGGAGTTGCCGTATTTACAATGAAAATTTGTGTTTTGTGGAAGGGCGAATAGGATCCATTCTTGAGTGAAATCAAGTAAAATAACGGTATCTAGAACGATGTCTTAGAACATGCTCACGCGCTTTTACGTCACGAAAACGTAATTACGTCAAAATGCATTGTGACGTCGAGAACTCCATGCGGTACTCCTTAGATACGTTACTTAATCTCGCACCTACCTATATGTAAAGAATCCAAAATGGTGGACGATTTACATATCGTCACTGCGGTTACCGCAATTTTCCCTATCTCTTCCCATTCCTACTTCTTTCGCAATACACTTGAATATAGAATTACCAAATAAGGGACGACAGAATTGTTTTGATATATTCAAAATTTTCGCCCCTAATTCCGATCCCTTAAACGTAAATAAGGCCGTCATCCCGTTTGTTTTGTTTTCTGTGTGTGTTTGTGTTTTCTCTTTTGTTTTAGTTTTTTTGGTGTTTTCATTTCGTCGGTTGGCGGCTAGGCCTGACTTGGGTCGCTTTTGGGAGCTTCGTCCTCCCATGGCTGGCTCTTAGGTTACATTCCATGCTACTCCAGGTTCTAGTTATTTTTCAGATGTCAAAAGGCAAGTAAATAGAGCGATTTAACCGGATCTATATTACTGAGTACAGTTTGAATATTCCCCTCTAGAAACGTAGATGTCGAGCGGAAGTAGGAAGATTCCGTGAGATCTCGTACTTAAATATTTTATCGGAAGCCAAAGAAAATAGAAGTACCTTGCTTCAGCTATGAACAAAATAAAATTGGACAATACGCCATTGCTTAGCACATCAGTGGCTGTTTAATAGACGATCGTGTACGAAAAAATGATTTGTTTATATACTTGAAGGTCTTGTCCATAAATTGTGTCGGCTATTTACACGATCGAGTTTTTTATTCAAAAATCCATGATTTCACTAAAATAAGTATGAAAACTAAAACATATCGCCATGAACATATATATGTGCACATTGCATACCTTCCTCTATGGTGGTCTTATCAGCGGGATAAGATGGGGAAGGGGTCACCCTAAAAGTATCATTAGTGACTTCGGGTTGATATAGGTATCACTTATTACACAGAGTATAATAACAATATTTAAAAATTGTCATCTCTGTTAGGAATCGAACTCAGGACATTTGGTTTTGCAGCCCAAACAAGTGAGCTAAAAGGACTTTCCTCCAACCGTGTTAGTAACAAGCGATTGGACAAAGCTAACACCGGTGACACTTATAAATTATTTCTTCAATATTAGTTCGCTGTCTCATCCGTTGTACACAATGTAACTACCCCTTCCCCTTTCCCTCCAAATACCGGCCTATTGTGGGATACAAGCATAGTAGTAGATTCGTTACTGTTATACCTTATATAGAGAGAAGAAGTGAGTGAAACTAAAATCACTACAATCAATGATCTGGTAGTATTCAAAATCTGGTGGAGGCAAAGTTTATTTCTTGATTGCATTTTACACCAAAACAAGTGTTAAAACTCATTCTAGTAAAATACTGAGATTGTAATTATGCTTAATACATTTCTTTACGCAAAGTTCTTAATTTGATTAATTTATAGAAGCAAATGAGTATTCATTTGATGAATATTGTTTGAATTGATGTATTTCAAGAGTTCTGTGTATGTTTTAAGTCAAAGTTAAATTATTTTGATTTTCCCGATTTGCCTACTGTTTGAGCCACCATGGCGTGCTGAAATGTAGCACTACTCCTCCCACTTGTGGAAAAATAGTTCATTTGATATTGTACAGTACACTTTGATTAAATTTTTATTGTTTTGATAGATATCATTTGTTGTTGAAATTAAGAAACTATCGTTGAATTACTTAAGCAAGAGTTCGTATTAATTTATAAAAATTGAAAACATGATAGAAAATTAGCTTACGACTATTTCTCCCTTTATGACTTCGTCATTTATGCAGTTAAACGTTGGTTATGACACATTGTTTCTTGTTGATTGTATTTTCAGATCGGTTATACATTTACGTAGTTGAACAAAGTGTGAATTGTGAACTTGCAGTCTGAAGTATATGAGGTAAAATCTCTCCAACCTTCGTTGTGCAGTGCTAAATTATCGGTAAAATGATAAAATGATACCGTTGTCAAGGCTTTGTTGTGTTTGTAAAGAACCTACTGTTCAATACAAATAGTGTTTAGCGACTGCTGGTTTAAAAAAACAGGTTTATTGATATTCCTCTGTCTGTCTGTCTGTCTGTATGTCTGTCTGTCTGTTTGTCTGTCTTTAGCAAGAATGCCTTGTCTCGATTCCCAACAGAAGAGTTCTTTGTCATGTTCAGAATTTCTCAATTCATTGATTGGCATATTTAAGATTTCACTCTTCCAATAGCAAGGGTGCTTTTCAAGTTAATGATCCTGCCCTCTAACGGTATGTAAAACACGATCCCTGACTTCTCATTATGAGGGTGCTTTGAATGTTGTTTTTCCCCGTTAAATGTCGGTGTTATGTAGATTTCTACCAGTCTGCCACCAGTTTGTTCGTTAGAAACCCTGCAAACGAAGTTTTGGGATAATGTAGGAATCACACTGTCCGTTTTCCGTCCGGTTAAGAAATTTCTCTAACAGTATAAGGGATAAGGCTTTCACACATTCACCATAACAAATACTGCATTTTGATGATAAGATATTCAACCTACTGACCTTCTGTGAACAGATTTTTCTTACAGTATAAGCAGTAAGGCTTACATATTTTACACACATATTCGCTGTTCAAATACTGCATTTTAATATCAAAACATTTGACCTAGTAACCTTATTCTCGGTGTTGTATAGTTTGTTTAATAAGTGCGGTAAACATGTTTCTCTTACAGTGTAAGTCTTTCATACTTCACACACTCATCATAACATGTTGTACATTTTGATACCAAGCCACTTGATCTAGTGAACTTGGCCTTGAATTTTGAACTGGATCACATAAAAAAGTTTCCCGCGGAGGGTTTGACTTAAGTGTTATTATACCCTTTTTCCTCGTGTCACGTGGCTGTGACACTTTCAACACAGTTATTGTTCACATTCACGTATATATACAATGCTCTACTATATTGTTTTGTCTGTATGTCAGGGTATTCACGGCGGATGTGGCTAGCTAAACTGGAGACGCTCACTCCCCCCCCCACAGACACTTGGTGTCACCTATGAATTTCAGGGGTCCTGGAATGTATACTATGGTACATTGCCATAAGTAATATGACACCAGTTACTTTCGTATTTTACATTGTAATAATAATGTAATTAAGAAAGGAGATTTTTCTTATAATGAATAAAACAAGCGTTTCACACTTTACACACAGATAATGAATCATTAATTATTCACCATAGCAAATACATTACATATATTTTATCCTATTCTAATTTTGTTGTGGTGTGGGTATCAGTCTAGTTTATGGACAAACACCTATCTATGTCGGCAATTTTCCTTCAGTCTTTAATGTGATATATGTGACATACGCAAATAATAATAAATATAGAACTTATATATACCTTTAAATTTTGAGCACCAGACGTGCATTTCGACAACAAATGTCTCTTCAGTGATGCTCGTGGCCGAATGATTGGAATTCTCATTATTCATAAATATTTGAAGAGCAGTGTTGAAACTAAAATGACCAAAAAGTGAACCAAAGAATCTATCTATGGACAGGACTATTCATGAGGGAGATACTCCTTAGTTTTGGAGTGATTTACTTAATTGAATGACTGAAAATTTGAAGTATATATTTCATGTCAGTACAAAAGCACTGAAAACTAGACTTCCGATGTCCTCGGGAACTATCAGTCCACCAGCAGTGACACCGGCCTAGTGGTTATAATAAACACAAATAGTGGTTATAAAAACATATATACCTATAAGGGTTGACTAAAATTATGATGGAAAAAATTGACTGGTTGTTTACTATGCTGATAATATCTACATTATACAAATAGATTAGATAACTTCTCAAGCAAGAGAAGTTGTATTGAGGTGAAATTCCAATGACTTTCTACAGGCCTCGACTAATGTTTTCAACATAATAGACAATGCCTAAAAGTGAATAATACAAAGACAATTGCAATGGCGGACAGTAATTTAATTGACGGAAAACAGTCAAAGAAAACCAAAACAAAACAAAACAAACAAGCAAACAACAACAGCAACAATAAAACCAAACAAAAACAGAACAAAACAAAAAGATTATAAAATCAAAAACTAAACAAAAACAAACAAAACAAAAACAGAGGTTATTTGATAACATGAATTATAATTTGTTTATACCTATAAATCAACAGAATCTGCATAATTGATTTAAATATAAAATGTAGAGTTTGATGATTATTGTGAAAAATTGCTGTAGCAAAAGGACAGTTATGAATTGATGTTTGGAAAAAGCACTGAATTTAGTATAAGATGAGTCTATACTAATATAAAATTACATACAAAAGTTTGCTTATATGACATTTCAGATATAGTGGAACCTGTCTTTACGATCAACAAGATACAGTTGTGCCAACCTATAAAGAATGTATTTATCTATTTGCAAATTTATTTGTATGCTTGGTCCTTATAGGACATTGATCATAGAATTAATATTACAAGAAAATAGCTAAATATTGTACAGAATGAGCCGACCCATGATTAAATTTTGTTTGTAAATACCTTGTAATTTTATTTCTACATTTTATTTCAAAGGAGCTAGTGCTATCATTTATGCGTTTATTTATAATGGATAATAATGTTAAAAAATAATTTAAAAAATCAAGATTTTGGATATATTATAGAAAATGTTATATAAGTAAAACAAACACCATAGTAAGTTAACAGAACTATTAAAAACTTTATGTCTCGGGAATCTTTCTAACTGCAAAAGTGCTCATTACCACCTAATTTAGCTCTCCTGTTCATTTATTTGTCATACTCTTGTCACACAACAGCATTTGTTCATCCTCTTTCTCCTCTAGTAAGACTTTGTTCTGTAATTAACTTCTAAAATAAATCGTTTCTAAATTTCATTTTTTCCTTCGTACTTGTTTCAATGCATGGACTTCCATTTCACCACAACAAGATACATTATGATGTTAAGACAAATCATAATGTTTGTTTGCACAATTTAATGCTATATTTTGTCACCACTGTATGGTAATATACAGTTCAGGAAAACAGTTGCCTTATGGTGATTGTGCCACATTGTTGTTCGGTGATGTTTTCGGTCTTTTTTCTTTTGAAGATTTGCTCCTGAATAATGTTTCTATTTCTTTGCATAATACTTCTAATGTACCAGCACGGTCTGTGATATCTATTGTTTTTGGCTTAAGGTTTTCAAATAAAATTTTCATATGATATATTTGCACCGCACAAAAGAAGGCGTCAATGATTGAAACAATTAGCACAATCCACTCGAATACACTGAAATCTATAAAAGTCAAATTCACGAAAGATTTAATAATTATTAAAAGTGATATATAAAGATTAAAAAGTTTGAATACTGTTACGATAAAACAAACCACTGACATATAATTTTTTATTTGAATGTGTGATTCCATCCGCAATTGATATAGAAAGAAACGATGATACAAGTATAAAAATGCTAAAACAAGAGCATCCAAAAAAAACACAAGGCTGATATATAAGTTTCCCGCAGTTTCGAATATATGGTGATTGGAAACCTCAGTTAAATTTGACGATCCTTTGATATGCGTTTGGCATGCGTCATCAGCTGTTCCGAAGAAAAAAGTAATAGAAGAAGCGCCTTCTCTATAATTAGTACCGTTAAACAAGATACATTTGGTACCTATCATAACGTTTGCTCCAGTAATATCCAGTAATTGTCCAAACATTAACACACAATACATCCACATAAGGAAAAAACGTTTGCTGTTCTCGAAAAATCTATCCTTCACCCAAAATCCAACAGAAAATGAAATATCCACAGTAGTAAACAGAAAATTACTTTTATAGCATCCCATTTTTGTTGTCACATATAAATCAAAGTATCTGTATATATAGTTTAGTCTTTCTATTGTCTTTAAAAGAATGGGAAGAACAATGGACTGGACAATGAGGTTATATGACATTTTGGTAATCCCCAAAATGTGACGTCACGGGAAAACACAAACATCTTTTGCATAATCAAACAAAGGATCCGTTTGGGCCGCAGTATTTTGTTTATAGGATGAAAAGATAACATTCCTTACAGTTTCAGTGCTTTTGTACTGACGGTCTACTTTTTCGTGCTTTAGTAGTAATGCAATATCTCCCTCACGCATAGCTCTGTCCTTAGATCGCTTCTTTGGTTTACTTTTTCGGTCATCTTCGCTTCAACACTGCTCTTCAAATATTTAGGTATCATGAGAATGCAAATCATTCGGCCACGAACATCACTGAAGAAACATAAGTTGTCGAAATGCACATCTAGTGCACAAAATGAAAAAGAATATATGTTCTGTATTTCTTACATTCCTCTGTCAAAGGTGTCACTGTTTACAAATTGTAAAGGGAGGTTAACTCGCAGTTTGAATGATATGAAGTAAAACTTCACGGAAAAGTACCAAGAAACCTTATTGTCTATAAAGATGTTGTTATTGATGTTACTCGGTCTGTCCTTAAGAGAAATACCGTGTTCTACCTCCCTATAGAAGAGTTTCTTATGTTAATATCACTTCCCCCATATAACATAGTAATTGGCATGATAAAAATCCCTGTCATTCAAGAGCAAGGGCGCTTTGTGAGTTAAATATCCTTTTTTAGAAACGTATGTGAAACATGTTTCCCCGTCTTATCATTATGATGGTGCTTTGTATGACTGAGTGTCCTGTTTCAATGATGCTGCTAGGCAGGTTTCTACCAGTCTGTGTTAAGGGTGTCACTTATCCTGGTGCGTTTTGTCTAAATAATTTGCTGACGCTATATATATTCAATTAACAACAACAAACTTAGTATGAATAAATATGCTGTATGTAGATTAAACTAACTTGAATACCTGTAGTCAAAGAAAGCCTGTAGGCGTAGCTCTATCGCTAAGTTGTTTGGCTCATGACCGCGGCATCTTGATTTCGAGTTCCATAGTTCAATCGTGTCATTAAGGTAAGATAGGGAAAAAAGGAGGTATGTGTTATGGTATACTTTGGCACAAACCAATTCCAACACTGCTTTGAGTGGTTCTGTTACAAGGGATACAGAACAAGGTAATAATTTCTCACATTTCGGACAGGAAATTTTTTCCTGGAAAAGATTTTGTTATCTCACCCTGTGGGCGTGGCTTTAAACGGAAGTTGACAAACTATTTCTTAGAACGTCAGTCACTCACTTCGGTCTTAGTTAGCTCATTCAGCAAGTATTCAAAGTGTAATTTTTATAACTATGGTCATCTTGCACACACTAAGATTTTAGAAGCAGTTCGTCAACTTCCACTAGGAAGTATCTATGCAAAAAAATTCTAGACAAATATATACCGGACACACAGTCAGTACATGTCACTGGGCACAAAACATCTCTATTATCTAGGTCATCGCCAATGAATGTAAAAGTTCTTCAGATGTTCTTACCTCGTCAGTTTCATGTTCCTCGTCGTCAGTCTTGGACAGTACATATAAATTTTTCCAAAGCATTAATACCAGAAATCCAATAGACAAAATCATCTACAACACATCAATTCAGGGAGGCAGTTTCAATATTGTTATAAATTATCACAATCAACACAAGTGTTAAAGATCTCAAAATAGCGGTGAAGATCACTGAAGAATGATAAATGTGTAACGAGTGTTAACATGCTGTGTGCGTCCACATGTTCAAATAAGTGCGACTTGTGTACTTTTTTCAGCCAAATAGTATAAAATATTCGTGTGTGCACCATAACCATAATTATAAAAATATAGTTTGAATTCTTGTTTATTAAGCTAACTATTACGGAAAATCTTCTTTATGCTCTTTATATTTGTCGATAAAAATTAACTTGGATAGGGACTTCTTTTTCTTGCGTAAAATATTGGGCAGAGTTTGTCTATAATTATTGGACTTGTCTTTTTTGATTTTATAAACAGTAAAAAGAGGGAAATTTGAGAAAAAAGGATCAAAACACCATGTTCCGGGAGGGACAAAGAAATCTCAATCCTCATGCCCATGCCGATTGAAAGGCATTGAAAGGTTATCAAAAGGCATAAGCTCTCGGATTGAGATTTCTTTCCCCCCCCCCCCACCCCCATCCCCGGAACGTGGTGTTAGACCCTATTAGTCTTATCGTAAGAAATGCCAATGGAGGGATTCGAACCCAGTACCAGTCGATATCTTAATATCCAGTGTGTGAGTGACGAAAAGCCTCGTCATGGATATCAATAGGCATGAGCACTCGGATTGAGATTTCTTTGCCCCCCCCCCCTCCCGGAACGTGGTGTTAGATCCTATTAGTCTTATCGTAAGAAATGCCAGTGGAGGGATTCGAACCCAGTATCACTCGATCACGTGCCAAGTACCTTACCGATTAAACTACACTGGCTCGCTGAGGTTTTTACAGAAATAGTTCCAACAGATTGAATTGAAGGATTTGAATTGTATTTACTTTACAGTGTATCTTAATATCGAGTGAGTGTGTATACGGGAGTGACGAAAAGCTGATAGTAAATGTGAAATATACTCAAATGTCAATACAGTCGCTGCTCAGTGTACACTTGAAGTACTAACGGACCGATTGCCACGGGCGTTGAGGGTCAGCGGACCGATTTATATATTCATTTTGTTTTCTGACTCGTATTTAAAACCAGAAATTATTGTCAGATACTAATTTTCACTATTTCAGCCAGTAATTTAAAACGCGAGAAAAATTTCCGTGAAAATTTGTACCCAAAAGAAATGTTCAGCTGTATAATTTCCTATATCGTACCTTACTTAATTGATTTAAGTACCTGAGTGAATGATTACATGTTCAATTCAGAATAGATTGTCAATAGGGAAAATATCGGGTATTTCTTATTAAAATTATACTCAGATAGCTTTGTTTCTAATATACATTTCACTTAGAAGTTTAAATGAAATGTCAATATTGAGATATCTCCAGAGTAAAGCAAACGAACAAGATGAATGTGAGGGTCCTGATTTCAGCATAGCGAAAGAGATTACCAATGAAAATTTAAAGGCCATACATATTTATTTATTGAAGGTACTTTCGCTTGGTCAATGGACTAAGTGTTCCTTCCAGTGAAGCTCATCGCGAAAAATTTGCACTCACGAAATTAAAAATACCTTTTTCTGACACTGAAACGTGGCATTTGACACTAACGAAAAATTCTGGTTATACAGTATTTTCATCATATATACGTGATAGCTATAATTGATTACATATAGTAAATATAGAAAATATATACCTTTTAATGTTGTGCACCATATACGCATTTCGACAAGTTATGTTTCTTCAGTGATGCTCGTAGCCGAATGATTGGAATTCTCAAAATATATAAAAATATGAAGAGCAGTGTTGAAGCTAAAATGACCGAAAAGTGAACCAAAGAATCTATCCAAGGACAAAGCTGTGAGGGAGATACTCCTTAGTTTTAGAGTGATTTTCTTAAATTGATGACTAAAAATTTAAAGTATATATTTCATGTCAGTACAAAATCACTGAAAACTAGACTTATGATGCCCTCGGGACCTATCAGTCCACCAGCAGTGACATCGACCTAGTGGTTATAATAAATATATAACATATATACCTTTAATTTTGTGCACCATATGAGCATTTCGACAAGTTATGTCTCTTCAGTGATGCTCGTAGCCGAATGATTGGAATTCTCAAATATATAAAAATATTAAGAGCAGTGTTGAAGCTAAAGAGTGATTTTCTTAATTTGATGACTAAATATTTAAAGTATATATTTCATGTCAGTACAAAATCACTGAAAACTAGACTTATGATGCCCTCGGGGACTATCAGTCCACCAGCAGTGACACCGTTCTAGTAGTTATAATAAATATAGAACATATATACCTTTTAATTGTGTGCACCATATGCGCATTTCGACAAGTTATGTCTCTTCAGTGATGTTCGTAGCCGAATGATTGGAATTCTCAAAATATATAAAAATATGAAGAGCAGTGTTGAAGCTAAAATGACCGAAAAGTGAACCAAAGAATCTATCTAAGAACAGAGTTATGCATGAAGGAGATCTGTTTTAAAGTAATCGACTTGAAACGTCATCGTGTCATGATAATTTGAAACATTCTCGCATATAATTAGGACCATGGAAAATTTGCTAGTGTTAAAATGCATTATGGTAGATACTGTGCATCATTAGTTGTAATGCTTTTATATCGGTTTATTATGTGTATCTAGCAATGCATGGCATACAGTTTTATTCAGTTGCATCAACATCGAACATAGAGAGTAACAGAAATTAAATAAAAAAGCCGCAGTTTTTGATGACACACGTGACGCCATATAGGAAATAGAATAAAGCCTCACAGTAGTAGTAGTAGTAGTAGTAGTAGTAGTAGTAGTAGTAGTAGTAGTAGTAGTAGTAGTAGTAGTAGTAGTAGTAGTAGTAGTAGTAATAATAATAATAATAATAATAATAATAATAATAATAATAATAATACTAATAAAATAATAATAACGATGATAAATTATTATAATAATAAAATAATATTGATAATAATAAAAATCACCATCATCGTCGTCGTCTACGTCATCATTATAGTCTTCATCATTATGATTATCCTCATTACAATACTAATAATATTAACAATGAAAATGATAATAATAATAATTATGATGATGATGATGATGATGATGATGGTGATGTTGATGATGATGATAATGAAAAATATATATCATGATTAAATAATGATCATAGTAATTCGCAATATTTTTTCTTTCCTTTTAATCAATTTTCCGGTCTCTAAATCCACGTCATTAATGTCATTTCGTAGGCCGAAAAATTAATATCTTCATATTCTACTAACGCACTCTTCTTAGAGTAGCCCGCATTTCGTTTCTTCTAAGCGAATATTTACTGGCAGGATTCAGTCAAAAGTTATAATATGGCAGTCCATGACGATATGTCAGTAATTGATTGTTTCTAAAACAATGACAGTACCTATATTATATGTTGAAAAGTTGTCTACAGGAAAATTGGTTTAAATGGAGAGTTTATTATAAGTGTTCTTATACCCTTGTCCTGATGTTGTGTGGTTGTGACACTTCTGTACACGATATTTGTTGACATGTTGTTTGTGTCTGTTTTGGCCGAACTTTTTAGCATTCACATCAGATTAGACTGGCCAAGCAGAAAATGTCTCCTCCTAATTTGAGCAACACTGAAATACTTAAGAAATACTCGTATATATGTTCTTATGTTTATAATGATTCATTCGTCGATTCCGCAGCTGATTGACTCTAAGGGTAACGTAAATTTTGATCGTAATGCTTCTGTACTGAAATGAATTATATGCTTTTCTAATTTTCTGGAATAAAAATTATATCTACCTCAAACTTGGTTCTGGTTTTAAATATGTTTTGACTCATAGTTAAAGGTCAATTTTTCAATGAGTTCGCCCTTCAAATATTTATATTTCAGATTTCTTCATCATTGATAAGACATCATCTTGGAAATACATATATGGTGCACTAAATTGATACACTCATATATCTTCTTATATTTATTTTTAGAATATTATATTTATATATTATTAAATATATAACTCAATATTTGTTTTTATTAATTGAGGGGATTTAGTTGTTTATTACTAGATTGTACCTCCTATGAACCGTCTAAATATAAAACACAGGAGATTTAATACACTCATTAAATATTCGAATAAAAGAAATCTCAAACTTGAGGAATGCTCATATAAAAGTCTACATATCAATATATAAATCGCAATAAGCATAAGCATGCATAGTAACAATATTGACGTTTAAGATAAAAATAAGAACATACATACGTGTATAAGTTGTGGAGCACCATATACGCATTTCAACATGTGTCTCTGCAATGATGTTTAATGTCATCTCGCAAATAAGGAAATAAGCAGCTCACGTTTGCAATATGTCATTGCCGACGAAAGGTTTGTATATACCGTTGTCAAGGTGATTCTCTGCGGTATTTCTTAAGTCACTAAGCAAACAAATATACTGAATGAGTTAACTCTAACGAAAGATATAATATATGATTGTTGTATATGTTTTGTCTGATACAATACGATAAAATATGCCGAGTTGCCAAACCTTAGAAAAATTAGGACATAGATTCCACCCATGGTGAGTAAGTGTATGAAGTTTCCTTGCAATAACACTAAACATATTGGACTTATGGTCTGGAAACCAATTTTTGATACCCCTATTCTTTGACCTTTTGACCCAGGAGACAGTAGGACAGAACTACTCATGGTCAGTAAGTGTATTAAGTATCATTGCAATAGCATCAAATGTATTGGACTTATGATCC
Source organism: Pteria penguin (assembly GCA_035048485.1). Lineage (NCBI taxonomy): Eukaryota > Metazoa > Mollusca > Bivalvia > Pterioida > Pteriidae > Pteria > Pteria penguin. The sequence goes on from CM068590.1 coordinate 11,909,805, forward strand.
GGAAACCAGTTTTTGATACGACATTTTTATGACCTTGACCTTTAACCTTTTGCCCCAGAAGCCATAAGGCATATCTTCCATTCATTGTGAGTAAGTGTAGACATGACATTAGCGCTAAAGGTATTAGACTTATGGTCTAGGAAACAATTTTTGATACGCCACTCCCATGACCTTGAACTTTGACAATTTGTCCCCAGAAACAATAGGGCACATCTTATTATGTTGTTTTCGACTTTAATGGTCAATTGAACACCTCACTCTATGACAAACGTGACGATTTCAATTTCAATTTACACGATTTGACTCTTTCTACTGGGTATATATGACGGGTGTTGCTAGCAAGCTGGAGATGCTCACTCTCCCGGGCACCTGATCTCACTCCATCATAGCGGTTCACATATGCTCTTCAAGTAGACATGTTTTGTTATTTTATACTTGGTTTTCATTTTTTTCTGATTTTGTATGTCCTCTGATTTCATGATTTTCGGACTTGTGGTTTGGATTTATCTATCATCTTTACATTCCACTCATGGTGAGTAATTGTATAAAGTTTCATTGCAATAGCTCTAAACATATTGGACTTATGTTTCGGAAACCAATTTCTATATTCCACTACTATGACAATGATCTTTGATCTTTTCACCCCAGAAACAATAGGGCACATCTTCCATTCATGATGAGTAAGTGTATGAAATTTCAATGCCATAGCATTTAACATATTTGACTCATGGTCCGGAAATCAAATTTTGACGGACGAGCGCCCGCCCGCCCCACATCAAATTAAGAGCCAAACTTTGCAACTCGCTTAAAAAATTGGAGAGATCTTAGAGGGGAATCATTACATCATTATTTAGGCTTCATTTACCATTTGACCTTTTGTTCTAAAATGATGCCTCAGGTTTTAGGAATTGCATTTTTTTTCCATTAATTGTTTTAAGACTTCGGCTCAGATGAGCTATTGTGATAGCGTGCCGTCATTCTTCTGTCACATATTCGACATCTCCCCTGAAACTGCTTTACAGATTATCATCAAAATTGAGCTATTACTTTGTGAATGAGGTATTTTTGCTCATGTAAGAGATATAGGCACCTGGGGCATTTTACAATTTTCATGAAGTTTTCACCCAACAAAAAGCTTCATGGCGAAGTGGATAATGTTGCATTTTTTTTAAACATAATTTGACGATGAATATTTAATTCTTTTCTGGAAAATCTGTACTTCCCATTGTGGATGACAAACTACATATGGTACTTGATAGAACATAATTCATACAATTATTATAATACACCTCATATTATATACATCATACTATGCAAAAATACCCTCAAATATGTATATAGTATGGTAGTGACTAGTGGATAGTGCAGTGGACGTGAGAGAGGGTATATAGCTATAGGTTTGTACTGCTTTGAGGATCTGTATTACCAACAGATTTCAACATGTCATCATATGAAAGAAAAAAGAGGAGTTACTGGAGTTACAATACCTTGACAGCAGTATTCAAGGCATATGTGTACTCTGGCGTCCTTATATTCACCAAAGTAAAAAAGTAAATTTGAGGGTGATATCCTGGTTGGATTCCAGCTATCCTCCCTCATTGTAAATATCTCATACACATTTTAGAATAATATATTCATATATTATGAAACATATAACCAATTATTCATTGTCATTTATTGAGGAGATATATTTGTCTAACTCTACATTAAATTCTTAAAAATGTAAATTTAAAGTACAGAAAACAAAATACACTCAAGCATGATTCGAATAAAAGAAATTTCAAACTTGTGCAATCCTCATATAAAAGACTGTAAAAGGCTTAATATATTAATAGCAAGTAACCTGAGTATGCATGCTAACAACAATGAAATACACGAACAGTGTAATCATGGCACTATGGCCCCAATGGAAAAGATGGCATTAATTTGACAGGGCATACAGATTTGTTAAAGCCCAGTAATACAAAAATAGACTGGATTACACACACAACTTGTAAGCATCATTATAACATAATATTGTTTCTATAAATATGTTACCATAGATAACTTATTGTTATATAATTTTAGTTTTAAATGTCTTGTCATGAAAGTCGAAAAACATACTTGAAAATACATTGATATGGAGGAATGTATTATTGTGATGTACATAAAAAATAGATTTACTTATTTAACAAATTGTAACAGTCATAGGAAAAATAGTGGGAAATGCGAGTAATCAATATAAAAACAGGCATACTTGTATCAAATTAAATCACTAAATACGCATTTCGACGACCTGTCTCTTAAATGATGTTCAAGGGAGAAACTTTCGAAATCCAAAGTATAAGTATTTAGTGATATAACTAATCATCAACTTGAACTAAAATAAGAGACAAAAACCAATCTAAGGTTAAAGCCATGCATGAGGCAGACACTTCTTAGTTTTAGTATTATTCACAAACTACACAACATACGATAAAACACTAATGATAGAGCACAAGATAAAAAGAACAAATAAATAGCGACTACACAATTATCAAAATAGAGAATGAGTAGCAATAGTCGCTAATCATCTTAAGGATTTTGTGTCGATGTATATATCTAAATTATCGAAGTCCTATTTCTGAAATGTGCACCCAAATAAAAGAAAGTTTGATAGAAAAAGATGATGGAAAAAGTTGTCCCGTTGTTTAATATGTCAATGATATCGGAAAGATACAAATAGACAATATAAATTCTCAAGCAGGAAAAGTTGCTTTGAGATGAAATTCAATTGACATATCAACTGACAATGATAAATCTTCTCAGAAAAACAGACAATGCCTTTAAGTGCTAAAACAAAAACAGGCATTTGCCTTCGCTAATGCTATGACAGAAAAAAAGCAAAAACAAAAATCCAATTGTTTACTTAACAATATGAAAAATCATTATTATCTAATGTTTATAATTACAGTCATCGTTGAAATAAATAAATAAATAAATAAAAGTCACTTGTATAATGTATAACGATCACTTGATGTGTTTCCTTTGTATGCTTTGTGGACTGAACAGACTTTTTCATCACTTTATTATTGTACAAAGTATAATAGTTGGACACCGTTTACTTCATTCAAGGTCTTATTATTGCAAAATAAAGCGTTATATAAAGATATAAAATTCATCGTAATATAAATGCCTATGATAGTCTTTCCTATAGTAGATTTTATATACAGGCTTTAGTGTACTCGTATGTGTATATTTTGTGTATTCATTCGTATGAACTGTTTCAAATCCATCTCTCCCTATGTCTGTCCTAGACACTTTGGTTTTCCGGACTTCCGCCACCTGTTAAAGTGATTAAGGTAGTAGAAGCTACCTAAGGGACGTTATTTTGAAAAAGTGTTTATAAAAATATATACAGGTATGGGCAGTTGTGGGGCAGGCTTGGTGTAGTGGTTAAGCGCTTGGCTTGCGGCGCCGACGATCCCGGTTCGATTCCCGGGTTGCACCACTATGTTTAAGAGGTTGGTAACCTTCTGCTTCCATGTCGCGATATAACTGAAATATTGTTGAAAGCGACGTAAAACACCAATTAACCAACCAACCAATCAATCATGTTGTAGATTTAGACCTATGTCGTTTACACAACGAACGATTCCAATGATCATATTTAAAACATATACGCGTACGCACGTTTTACTGGTGATTTAGATATAGATCTAGGATATTTGTACACATAACTGACGATCATTTCTCCCAGAATTATCCTCATTATTTGTCAAATTGATCAGCCTTTTATCCACAGGGGAGTGGAAGATACGTGACACATGTTTACAGGAAATGGCCCTGACCTAGTTACTGACTTCAAAATGACGACATTGTGTATTGAATGCGACGTAATGCATTTTTGGCGTTGTAGAGTGTGTCGTGATTGATTATGTACGGTGAAGTACAACTTGATTATTTTCAAACATATTCAGTAGTTGCAAATGACCCTCATAAAGTTGTTTGTACTTGACGGGTTAGTGAATAAATGAAGTTGTGAGTTGGCTCTTCTATGAACTGACAAAAGCACATGTCAAGGTTGCAAACAGACGTTATTTGTAGTGGTAAGTATGCTCTACTCGATATGATGGAAACAGGATAATCATTACAGCAAATTTTACAATGATACTTAGAAAATTGGTGAAAGGATCGCGGAACTTGCAATTTATAATAAAACGATGTTTTGTTGCCAGTACAAAAGTGACATAAATGGCATAGTCAAGATCACAAGATAATTCATCTTCATATCATTTGAACGGGTTTCAGAACACATACCAAAGATGTCTCTGTCTTTTATAATTTAAAAGTAATGGGCAAAATAACAGTTACGCAGCACAGTTAAGGCATTCCATGAATTTGACGTCATTACTATTTCCGCGAAAACGACGTAACGTTAATGACGTCATAGACCCCGTGTTGTTACGTTGGTTGACAACGACGTTTAGCCTTTATTGTTTGAATGAATTGAGATTTATATGACAGTTTTTACATTTAATTTAATTCAAAATTCATAACAATCAACGACTTTACCATTTATATCATTAGTATATTTTGAGACGGTCCATTATAGTAACGATTTACGAATGAACCCCAAAGAATATAGACATGCGCAGTGCCTGTTCAGTGTCGACACGAAGCTTTAAATCCTGCAACAGGTGCACGATAAAAATGACAGAGCTGAGAAGATAGAGAAGACACCTTTTTTCGAATTTAGAGCATGAAGATGACATCTAACGGTAAGAAACTATATATTGGAAATGTATGTTTCAAAATTATGACAATTACTGCAGTAAACTATTGTTGGTTTTTTTTATTTTCGATCATGCAAGTCTCGTAGATATGAGCCATCGTGCTCGCACGTGCTCAAAATGAAAATTGTGATTTAAAAATTAAAAATATGCGTTCAAAAATGTTTGTTATGTACTGATTCTATGTCGCTCCCGTGAAAAGTAAGATTACTTGATTAAAGGGAAATCCGATGGCGGCCCTGTGATCATGACAAAACACAAGCGTGACAAAATTACACCTCTGCAAGAGAGGTGAAGGAGAATGAGAATGATGAAAAATGAGGGAAGCCAGCGTGACTCAGTGGTAGAGCGCTCGACTTCTGACCTAGAGGTCGCAGGTTTGAGCCTCGTCATGGTTATGCCAGTGTTTGTCCTTAGGATGAGACAGTAAACACCGATGTCCCGTGTCGCGGTAGACGTGGCACATTAAAGAACCCTCACTGCTTCAGGTCCCCATAAACGTGTAATTTTGGGGGGTGTGACGCAAAGCATGAAAACAAAAAGAAACACCTCTGCAATATTACCTAACAACCAAGCGTGAATGCATGATTTCCCATGAAATTAACATGAATTCTTGGAAAACTCTAGTTCTACAATCTACCTTGCAACAATGCCAGAGGTAGGTCAGCAATATAAAATAGGGTACCAGAGTCTTACAAGTAGTACTGAGGAAACCTCTATGTTGATCACATTTATCTACCTATAAGTCTCCGTAAGTCATACAGGGTATTAGATGAAAATAATCTGATATTTGATGAAAGTTACCAATGATTTCAGACATCAGATCTATTTGTAATTAACAAAATACATTCGGGTATTTATGCCATCACATTGTCCATATGGGACAGAAGAGCCGGCGTTGCTCAGTGGTAGAGTGCTTGCCTTCTGACCGAGAGGTCGCAGGTTCGTGCCTCCCCATGGTCATGCCGATATCTGTCCTTCGGATGAGACAGTAAAAAACGATGCCCCTTGTCGCGGTAGACATTACAAGTAAAAGAACCCTCACTGCATCGGCAGGCAAAGGTCAAAATTTCTGTAACCTGCATCCGTCAGATGCCGTCACCAAATACGTGCAATATTCGTAGTGTAACTCAAAGCAATAAATAAACAAACAAACAGAAAAGCACAGACAATTGTGTTTACCTCTTTCCTTATCCTATAAATCATAAAAATATTCGTAACTGTCTCCTTGATCATTTGATGACAATGAATTTTCAACGAAACAAAAAAACTGAAGAGACAATACTTGCTACCCTTTTGAGCCTATGTCTCTCATTCATGATTTAAGGCCTTAAACATTTAAAAAATGCAATACCTAATAACCTTTTTTATCATTGAAAATTACAATTATCTTTTCTAATCAAATATAACACAAATAAATATTCCAAACAAAAATCTTAAATATTTTACTTTATATAGGGAAATATGCATGTTTTGATGAAAAAAAAATTGCTTACAGTTTGTTTACCTTGTGAAACTCTTCTCCGTTTACACTTACAGTGCTGATGCATGTTTAAATCATGTTAAGAGTGATTGGATACAAAATGTATCTGTTTTATCAAATTATTAAGTAAGACAATTACATCCTAAGTCATACAAGTTTGAATGTTAATCAAAAAGAGTAAATGCACACAATTTCTTGTCCCATGGTTAAAATGTAAACACAAGAGTTCCAAACTGTTTGTGCATTTGTTAGTAAACAATAAAGTTTGGGATGATTTTACTTTAATAAGATCTGTATTACATTATGAGAGATTTAGGGTAAAGAGGGTTTCTTTTTCATCAAAACATGCACATGTCTCTTCAAGTCCATTTCCTATTAATATTATACATGTACTATTAACATAATTATAGTCCTCCCTGGTTCCCCCCCCCCCGGTAAATAACTTAAGAGAGAAAAAAAATAAACAAATGGTTTTAATTTTAGATTTTATTCATGCAATTATTCATTATTAAATATGATCATGTGTTTGTAAAACACTATTACCTTATCCCAACCCACCCCTAAAGTAGTAATAATTTATACCATCCAGAAACTTGGTCAAAGGTTCAAATATTAGGGGAAAAAAGTGTAATGTTTCCGCTTTCCCTACTGAACCCATTTTATTGTGCCGATCCAACAGATTTTATTGATATAATAGTCCAAAAACAAAAATTCATCAGATTTGATGTATAGTTTTATTCTTACAGTTGCCAAAGGGTGTAAAATATGGGACTTTATTCAAAACAAGACAGTCTCGCATGTAAACAACAAAGTACAACTGACTATATCCTACAATTGAACTAGATTACGAGAAACGGGGGAATAAAAAAAAAGTATAATCTATTACGTACCAACCCAATTTTTTCAGCAATGAAAGTGGAAACAACATTTTTTTATTTTTACCTTAACAAAGCCCTAGCATTCAAATGTTACATACTGCAAAGGTTTAAGTTCTCAAGAGACATAGACCCCCATTGTTATTGCAAAGGCTAAAGTTATCAACCAACAAGTAGAGGGTATAGAGCTATTTTTCAGAATAATATATAATTATTAATTATATGTTGAATTTGATTAATCATTGTGTTGTAGTCCTAGGGTGGAAATGAAGAGGGGTACCTCAATACAACATGGCGATAGTTGGCTGAAGATGAGAAGCACCAAGCGGGATGGAGCTCTTGGAAAACAACACACCATGCAGCTTCAGACTGGAACAGGGAAAGATGTCCATGTCTTCTCTGCCTCCTGGCACGGAGAGAATAAATGGCTAAGAAACTTGATTTTAATAATAATATGTTCCCCAATGATTTAAAAGTTTCTCAGCATAATTTCTTTTCTTTATGTCGTTTGATGATTTTCCTTCTTTCAGACTGTTGTGAAATTTGCTCACTGCCATTTCAATTTTACATAGAGCCTTGTCATGGGACTCCTTACAAAGCTTATCCCTTGGATTGGACTTGTGGAGCCATCTGTATTTCATTTAGTCTTTAAGAATATCGTTGTCTCCAAGCAGCTCCAAGATGATATCAGTTGTTGTCTGAATATCTACATTAATATATTGTTATATACATTAAACAATTGTCTGTCAATTGTCTGTCAATCTGTCTATGCAAAAATATATTTCTGAGATGAACAACACTTTTTATTATTATATGCTTGAAGTGACCTTAGATTCTTATTGTTAAGAATATATATTATTGCACATTACTGGCCTATACATTACAGGATAGATAGTGATGATGAAAAATGAAATTTTACATGTTCATTATTCAAATCCCAGCTTAACCTGTATTTTAAGTAGAACTAAGTTGGTCATAAATCCAGTGCTGTTGAAATACTCCAGAGTTCTGTCAGACCAATTGTTTCCCCATGATGCATTGATTTACATATAATGAAGATAAGTTTAGTACTAAATATTTGAAAGTAGTACAGATAGACTCTGATGATAGACAGTAGATAAAGTGATCACAAGAAAAATGGAAGTAAGTAGAGTGGTCAGTGTCCACTAAAGTTGTAGTGTCAGTAAAAATAAAACATGATGGACAGACAGACAAGGAAAGAAATCATCTGGCCATGTTTGAAGGTGAGTCACAGTCACCCAGCTTTCAAACATTTTTGAAGGCGCCATGGCTCAGTGGTAGGATACTCGGCTACTGACCCAGATGATGCAGGTTTGAGTCCTGCTGTAGTCTTTCTGGTGTCTGTCCTTCAAAGGAGACAGTAAAAAGAGATGCCTGTGTCGCAGCAGACATGGCACCTTAAAGAACCCTCACTGCTTTGGGTGGGTCCATTAAAAAGGTCAAAATTTGTCTAACCTGCATCAGTCAGATGTCATCATCATATACCTGCAATATTCGTGGTGTGACAAAAAGTAGTAAAAAACAATCAAATCAAGTATTTTCAAAGAGTTAAAAAAATGACATCTGATGGATTTCAACAGCATCATAATTATGTTAATTTATTCAAGAATATCTCATCAGAATAGGATACTGATACATTGTATATAGAATCTTAAAATTGATTTTAAACATACATTATCAATTTATTTCGTATAGAATTAGTTTATTTCTAAATGAAGTATCAATAATTTCATAATTATTTTTTGTAGAAACAGAAGCAAATTTTATACCTTCTGATGGAGAAAATAGCTTCCTCTAGGAATAGGTAATTCTTTGATTCCTATAAATAAATAGCTATACTGGTACAAATCCATATTTCTAGCAGATAATGTGGTGTGTAGCAGAGTTTTGATTTTTATTTCTATCATAATCAAATGTCTTACTTGTCCTACCCTGATTGAAATCATTATTGACATTTTTAATGCAAAAGTGCAAGACTTCCCACGAAAGTGGATTGGTGTATTGATTAACATGATATGAATAGAATAGGCATTGCTGCCAGGAATCACTGTTACTTTCAAGAAAATTCGATTCATTTGGAAAATAGCGTAGTGTCATTTCAATATGAAGTGTTTATGTATATCATCTTTAATGATCTTAACAAAAACATTAATTAAGTAATTCAAGATATATCCTACCATAATTGATATCGCACAGTATTGTTCTTATAAGTTTTATCATTCTACTTTAATTTTCTGATATCAGATAAATGTAGATTAAGACTTCACTTTTAATCTGATTTGGGGGCAGGCTTGGTGTAGTGGTTAAGCGCTTGGCTTGCGGTGCCGACGATCCAAGTTCGATTCCCGGGTTGCACCACTATGTTTTAGAGGTTGGTAACCTCCTGTTTCCATGCCGCGATACATGTATAACCGAAAAATTGTTGAAAGCGACGTAAAATCCTAATCAACCAACCAGCCAAATCAATCTGATTTCATCTCTTGGGGAAAAATCAAATAATTGTGATACTCCTTGATCGTAAGGCAATATTGAAATACACATTGAATCTTATCTTACCTTTAGGTGTTGGTTTGCTATCAATCATGGATGTGCAAACTTTTCTAGTGGTAAGGTCATCAGCTTAAATGTAAATACCAAATTATGAAATAAAATTCTGTTTTAAATAGATTATTATTGTAATATAATTAAAGTTTGAATTTGAATGGATAAATTTTTACTTGCTGTCGGGGTTAAATCTATCATTTTTAGCTCACCTGAGCCAAAGGCTCAAGTGAGCTCTAGTCATAGTGCGCCGTCTGTTGCCGTCGTCGTCGTCCGTCCGTCGTTAACTTATTCCCATTGTCGACTTCTTCTCTGGAAATACATAGCTGATTTGGATCAAACTTTGTGTAAATGATGTACTAAAGGTCCCCTACTAAAATTGTGTTCCGGATCCAGATTCCCTCAGGGGTGGATCCAGGGCGGGGCCAAAAGTGCCCAAAACGGTATCCGTCTTCAAACATCTTCTTCTCCAGAACCAGTACATATATGGGGAAACTAATTGCATTTCAACAATCTATAAAGATGGGTTATTAAAAATTGTGTTCGGGGTTAAGATCCGTCAAATAGAATTTTACGCTTTTTTGACGTGTTTCTGGGCTTAGTAATTTCAATACAGAAAAGTGTCATGTTTTCAGTTAATTGATATAGATCATTTTTTAATGAGTGTTTTGATCATAATTGCAGTAAGGAATATTATTGTGAAAGAATTTCGTCAATATCTAAAATTTTAATAATACATCTTGATGATCTAAACAAAGAAGAGCCGGTGGTCTTTGTATACCCTTTAAGGTCTCATTTAAATTATTTGTAAGGCAGGTTTTTGTAAATGGCTTGTTTTGATACCTCTGTTATCAAGTTCATCCAACAGATCATCTTTAAGAAGATTACCAAAGGGATTTGGATTTTCTAAAGAAAACCTGCGCCACAAAATACCTCCTCTAAAATATCCAGCCGTTCACCCATAGATTTAACTGAAAGTGCACATTCAAGATTAGTATGGTCTTGAGTCCGAATACCACAAAGACAGCTGAAAATGCCTCCCCGTTGATGACCTGCCTCAAACTGCCGTGCTGGTCCGTCACCACTGAAAATTCTAATGACATCATATATAGGGACTTTGTATTCAGGGCTCAGGATAGGCACTTGAAGACTTTTTAAATCCGCAACCCTCTCCTCGGTATAGGACAGCTGGTCTTTGTCACTGCTTTTGGACTGTCCTAGTATATAAAGATGTGGCCTCTCAACCAAACTGGGAACATCAACTGGTGGCAAATCTGGATTTTGCTCCACATACTCGTCATTGGTTAAGAAGATCAGCGGATCATATACAGTTGAAACCATAAAGCAAACGTAACTGTGGTTGAGGATGTCTGAATGGTCGTGCCACATTTTTAGATGTCGTGTGTGATGGATCTTTTGCAAGAGTGATCCGGCTTCGTCATTCGAGTCCATGTGCCTTTCTCCAACGACATCATTTATCATTGAGGTGATTTCATTTAGATCTTTATCATATATATCTGGAGCTCGTTTCCTGAACAAACCCTTTGTCATTTGTTCATTTAACATTTCTTGTCGTATATCTGCTAGTTGTATTTTTCGACCATAAACTGATTTTGTAACTTCCTTAAGGCTTCCATCATTGTGAATTTGTTTAGTAGCAATTATTTTGGGTGCGATTTTTTCTCCTAACCTGATTTCTTTACTTGAAAGCTTTCTTTTAATCTTGTAATTAATATCTTTTGCAGATGGAGGAACTGGTGTTTTAAAGCCATATTTTAGATGTAGTTTAGCCCGTCTTACTCTGGTGTTAACATGCAGTTTGCAAAATTTGGCAGTGTTAATTCCTTGGTGACTTGCCAGAGCTCGCATGACCTGACCTGGATTTTTAACAGACTTGCCATTTGTCTTCTGTAATGCAAATTGACTTGCAAGTTTTGACCACTTAACTGTGGTTCCAGGTGCCAGTTTCTTGAGCTATTTTACATACCCTTCATTTACTTTATTGGCTTGTAAATTTCCAACATGATTTTTCTTTTTAATCAATCCACTTGCCTCCTTTCTTTTTCTGATTTTAGTTCTTTCTTTTGCAGATTGGGTGGATTCAAAGAAATTTGTCAGACGTTGTCGGTCATATTCGGCATAGGATTTGCCAGACTCAAGGAACTTTTGTTCCTCGCCCTCCTTCTCAACAATTTTTACAAACTCTTCTATACTTTTTTATGTTCTTTTTTTATTTGCTTTCTCTTTACCTCACCAATTTTTTGGGTTCCAAGTCAAAAAAATTACAGGCAGCATCCTTAAATTCTATATTAAATTTCTCTGTAACTACAGGAGTCATTATTAAGAGGGTTTGTAAATTGTGTTGTGCACTACCTGATTGGTTGGCAGAAATATATAACACCTCATCTGCTCTTGAAATTAGTTCTGATGCAGTTGTTGATTTGTGATCAGACGATTCATTGACATATGCAGATTAACATGGATAGCAGTCAAAAAACTTGTGTTGACGCTTTGCAGATTCAGGACTATTCAACCATGAGTACTATGAAAATTTAGACAAGAAATTTTGCTTTTCACTGTGTTTGTTAGAACTCTTATATTGTTTGTTATCTGTAACATAGAGATTGAATATGAAGCACTCTTCTTTTAAACCAATCAAAGCCTATGTGCATTTTGGGGTATTTGTTCATGATAGTCATATAATTTTGATAGCGCTTTGATGTACTGATGCAGTTGTTATACACTGGTTTTGCTGTTGATGGATTTGTAAGGCTATCTTCAAGATTATATCTTTAGTTGCTCTTGAAATTATCACTTTGGCAAAGTTACAAATATTCATTTTGGTGGTTTTTACATTGCTTCTCTTGAATTAGATATTAAGATGTTGATTTTATGTTGATTTCAGCAGATGATTTTATCATTGTTGCATGTTATTCTTCATTTTCAGCCATGTTGATGATGTCATAATGTATGTGATGTATTAGTATTTGTTTCATTATTGGTGATTGATTAACAAGTTATAATATCTTATTTATGTGTTTCATTTAATAAAGAGAAAAATTTATTCGATTGATTGAAAAATAAAATTATCAACTTTTGAACTCGTTCAGTTTTATATTTAGCGCGTTTAAAAAATGTGGATTACGTCCCTTTGATATAATCTTCTGGTTGGTCTTCTGAGCGCTTTATTTACGATTCGATTATCATATTTCAAGAACGGAGTATATATAACCTAAAAGTTCAGGTCCATACACTAAAATCTATCAAAAATGAATTATACCACGTGAGACAGAAAGCATTGTACTTCATAAAAAGTGCTGTGCAAATGTTGTCAGTTACGAAATTAATTTTACCGGGGCATTTAAGTTCGTATTTCAAGGGTTTCCCTAATTTTTTTTATATTTAACCCTCAATATCTGTATCATTGAAAACTTGGAAAACTTTTGCACAGCGAAAAGCATGCTCTAAAAGTTGATATAAGATTCATATCGTAAGATTCGGTGTATAGACCTGAACTTTTTGATTTTATGTATGGCACCGACAGGCCGCTATAAATAGATTTTACTGCATAACAGCATCGTGGGGTTCGTCTCAAAACATTTAAAACCAAACATTGATGTGATACTCGCTTATAAGACACTTTTGATTAAGGAATAAATTATTTTGATGAAGGAAAAATAAATTTATAAATACGCTCGTTTAAACAAGCATATTTGCGTATATGACGTCATGGAGCGCCTTAACTACGCTGCGTACTTTTGACATTAAGTTCAATGGCAGAAAGTTATTGACTTTGGTGTCATTTTAAAGGGCTTCAATAATGGATTACACATCACAAATTGAAGTATCTGTTTCTTATGTTTCAACACTTGTGGGCAAAGTTAAATTAAGCTTTTTCAGCATTAGGTTCACGTTCAGGGGGACAAGGTAATTCACTTCAAGGTCATTTGTTGAAAAGGCTTTATAAGTGAAATACGCATGCCATATATGAAATCTTTATTTTTGTAGTTCAAAAGTTTTGTATAAGGTCGATGTTGCAGACGGACACTTGAAACACAGAATGGACAAAATAATATATATGGAACCACGAACAACGTTTTTCGATCCGAGGGCACACAAAGGACATACAACAAGCATTCTGAAAGTATTGCTTAGGCAATACTAAGTCCCCTACCGGCAAATGGAAAACTACGACCCCCAAAACACACACACACCTACAAACACACACACACACACACACACACACACACACACACACACACACACACACACACACACACACACACACACACAAACTGTCTTTCAGACTGCCAGCAAGTTAAGTATTTGATCACAGCCTTTAAAGAAATTTTCTTATTCCGAGGGCCGTAACTCCGTCAAAAATCAGTGGACCGTAACGAAACTCGAACTTGATCTGTAACTCATGGTAGTATACTCACACACCAAAAATTGGATGAATATCTACAAGCGTTTAGAAAAAAAGTCCGGAAAACTGCCATTTTAAAGAAATTTTCTAATTCCAAGGGCCATAATTCCGTCAAAAATCAGCGGACCAAAACGGAACTCGAACTTCGTCTGTAACTCTTGGTGGTAAACTCACACACCAAAAATTGGATGAATATCTACAAGCGTTTAGCAAAAATGTCCGGAAAACTGCCATTTTAAAGAAATTTTCTAACTCCAAGGGCCATAATTCCGTCAAAAATCAGTGGACCGTAACGAAACTCAAAATTGATCTGTAACTCATAGTGGTAGACTAATACACCAAAAATTGGATGAATATCTACAAGCATTTAGAAAAAAAATCCGGAAAACTGCCATTTTAAAGAAATTTTCTAATTCCAAGGGCCGTAATTCCGTCAAAAATCAGTGGACCGTAACGAAACTCGAACTTGATCTGTAATTGGTGATATACTCACACACCAAAAATTGGATGAATATCTACAAGCGTTTAGAAAAAAAAAGTCCGGAAAACGTGAGTGTGACTGACGGAGAGACGGACGGAGTGCAAACCTATAGCCCCCTTTGGCGATGCCGGTAGTGGACTAAAAAGCAAATTGTTATATGTATAGACAATCCATATTTCCAAACATTTTCTGAGTAAAGGAGAATATTTTAGTACGTTGTTTATAAAGCAATTTTGAAATATATCACATTAACACTTGAGCAAAAAAAAAAAAAAAAAAAAAGAAGGGGAGGGAGAGGGTGATTCAACCCTGAATAACTTAGCAACTTATGTTAAATTTTCTATAATTTATTCGAGAAGAAAGTTGTTGTTTTAAATAAACATTCCACAGGGTTTTTAGAAAACAATTAAACGATAAATGTTTTTTTTTTTTTTACATATGTGTAGTAATAATGTTTTCAGGGACTAAGTCATAATGTACTACATCGATCATGGAATAAGTTTATATATAAGGACTAGGCAAGGAATACATATAATAAGACTATTTAATTAAGCATTATGAGTGTCTATATACTGATCTAACCTTTGTTATCAGTTTCCATATCTTTACATCAACTCAAAACATGCTAGAATGGGTTCAAAATGCCTATTTTGAGCTGTTGTCAAAACATTACCCTCTGTCATAAAGTGCATTGATATAAAGGTTAACCAGTGCGCAATTTTCAATGAAATCTGTCTATAGGAACACTTTTGTTACCTCGACAATAATACCTCAATTTAAAATTTGGTATGTAGCTTTGTATCAATGAGTTATTTAACATTAAGATAAAAAAATTGCATGTAAAATTTACTTAATTCCCGGTTCAAACTATAAAAGATAGAAAATAAAATAACAAAATTTAATTTGAATTCGAGATATATTTATAAAGATATCAATTCAGCAGGTCGTCATTTCGAAATAGATAATTTGACATTACAATGATTTCAAAAGAAAAAAATCTGCAGCTAAAGTTTATATAATACAAAATAGCATTTAACACAGAACAATAATATACAAGTAAAGGACATAGATGTAGATTTAAATATAATAGGGGAATTGGTAAATACTGCACAAGAAGCGCTTAACTAGTGAAGAAAATTATTCTTGTCATACCCGGTAATTCTTTACATACATTAGAAAAGATTTCATTGTAGTGTATACTATTCTATGATGTATAAGAAATATCTATGCATCTATTGTTTATCAAAATATCATATAATGTATTATCTACAGCTACACCAAGTGCTACATTATTACATTTTATATATATATATATATATATACAACTTACAAATTTTTACTTGCTTATTTTGAATTATTGTTTCCAAATTTAGGTGCCGTAATTCCTTTTCGAATTAATTGCAGTAATGAGTTCTCAGGAAAATGCAAAAGGATCCATTTGTGGTGATTGCGCCACTTTGTTTTTCGCAACATAGCGCTGTCTGCCGTTTTCAATTTTTTCAAGACACACACAGTTAAACACAAATGATGTCCTTAGGGCCTCAACATATTCAGAAATTTTATCATTACAGCTATCTTCTTTCCTTTTTATCATTGTTACCGTTTTACTATATATAATTATCCTTATTATTTTTGACAATTCCACAACACAAAGGATGCAATCAATCGATGATATGATCAAAACAATCATCTCTTATACACTGGGATCTATGTAAGTCAAGTTCACAAAAGATTTAATAATAATTAACAGGGATATATAGAAATTGAAGACTTTGGATATTAAAATGACTATATAAGTCAATAATATATCTATTGTTCTCTCAGCGTCTGATTCCATCCACAATTTGCACTTATAATAATTACAAAATAAAATCAGCGGATAAATCAAATCCCACACAAATACAAGATAAGTGTACATTAATGCCGCCGCTACGTATCTGTCGTGATTGGAAACCTCTGTTAAATTTGAAGATTCATTGTTGTGCTTTTTGCATGTGTCCTGTGGTATCGGTATTTTAGAAAATACAACAAAAGAGGAAGCCCCCTCTCTATAAGAAGTGCCGTCATAATAGACGCATTTGGTGTGTATCATAATACTCGCTCCAATACTATCCAGTAATTGTCCAACAATTATTGTTAGATACATAAGAATCAAATAAACGTATGGTTTCCTTGAACATTTCTCTAACACTTTGAATAAAACACAAAACGAAATGTCGATAATATCAAAAACTGAATTATGGCATCCCATTTTTGTTGTCAGAGAAAAACCGAAAAATTGGTATATTTTCCTTTCTTCCCGTAGGTTATACGATTAAATGACTACCAATTTGAATGAATTGCAAAGTTGTTTTAACTCAAAAACTGTCTATTCTTTCAAACTCCATTGCTCAGGTCACGATCAAGACTTAATCACGCCTACTAGATATACCTATTACACATAGAGTTAAAGTTCACAAACAGCTAATTTGAGAACCGAATTATCAGTAAATCCATGTGATCGAGCATGTTATTATATGTTCTATGGACACTCATAGGGAAAGAAATGTGAAAATTAAGAAACTTTAGTTAATAGTTATAAAAGCGGACTTCTCATACGTCGTATTTACATTGCCAGATATGTCTTTGTGGATTATACTTCTAAACGACGTCATAAATATTGTCCTAAAGCAATTAATAGGTCTTGCTTTTTATTTTGTCTTGGACTAGTTTGATCCAATAGTATTGCTTAAATCCGGTCACGTGACCGCCTTCTACATTTTTGTGGACCGTCAGCAGTAGCGATATGTTGGACGACATTGATTAGTTTGAGACAGACAAAAAACCCGAAAGCCTTTACCAGTATAACAGTAAAAAACTTAAAATGTGTATACGTTGTCCTAATCTCAGTACGATCTTAAAGCATTGTAGCGTCATTTGAATTGCTGACGGAAGCGCTTATGCAATGACGTACGAAAGCGAAGTTAGTGGGCGATATGAACAGACGACTGATAAGTAAATAAATAACTAAAGTTATAAAATGAATTCTGCGAAAACTCTGAAAACAAAAAAAGGGTCCATAATGGTTTTTAAAGATTATTATTCAATACAATTATTTCATCATAATTACGAATGAATCAATGTGTCATTCTGCCTGCTAAAGAAACTCATTTTGGTAATATGTCTGCTGTCCGTTTATCCTTCATGCCTTTGATACTGGTTCTCGATAAAATAAAACAGTTACTAGGTTTTTACGGAGTGTCTGCGGAAATTTTGAGGCAAGCGCCTCGCCTTCTAAGGTGTTGATCAACCTGACAAAACAACGAAGAAATACCAAACAGCTTATATCCAAGGTCGTAGTCTTAAAAGGGAAGGCTAATTCATAAGATTGTCCTGTATAAACCGTTGCCAACCCCGCAATATGCAACATTCGGGGGTAAGACCAGTTGCGAGAGTGAGCGTCTCCTGTTTTATGTAACACCCTTCACAACAGTTATAAAGATACATGTCCAATTCGGCGAAGGCTCCAATACATACAGGAATTTACATAAATGGTGAAAGTGACGTGGTAATAGGTATTTGTCGAACAGCCATTCAATCGCACTCCAGAACATCATGAATCCTTCTGCAAAGCGGGACCTCATATTCTCCTATGAGATCATCGTAGGACCGTAGAACTTCCTCAGGGACGATTTCAGACGTTCTGTAACATAACCCTGAACAAGTAGCTTATCGGTCAGCCGTGTAGCCCTTGTGACAAAACCGTTGCATTTCGATCATGCCCTTGCGTACTCTATAAATTGAGATACAAAAACGCCATAGACAGGAGAGGGAGGAATGTAAATGTTGCTACTCAGGAAAGAGAAATTCGTTATGTGGAAGTTGAAATCGTCACGTTTGACGTATAAGGAGGTGTTCAAACGACTGTTATCATCGAAAGATAAAAGTATATCCAAGTACGCAGATCTGCCACCCTTGGTTGTCTCTTTTATCTCTAGTTCTGGGGATAGATTTCGTGCAGATAACCTGAAAGTAAGGATGATCAATTGACAACACATTATCTACGTATCTGTAAGTAAAATTAAACTGAGATGCAAGGTGTGGTCTTCATTTTGAAAGCAAGGTCGGAATAGATTCCCCTTTGTATGAATATAAGAAAATGTCAGCAATAAGTGGGGCCCAGTTGGTACCCATAGGGATACCCACGATTTGCTGGGAAACTGTTCTTCCAAACACCACTAAAATGTAAATACCAGTTAGAAAAGGTAGTGCAGAGCGTATGGAAATCAAAAGATTTTATACTGGTGACATGATTGAAATTGGGCGAATTCAGATTATCTAAAAGTTCCTTTATAAATTTTTCAGGATCCACATCTGATTGATTCCGCTGCTGGAGTTTATTGTTTTACAGTATGTTTGAAGACCATGTTTGAAGCCGGTCAGTATTTGTATTTTCATTTTCATAACCAAAAATGATAAAGGATTGGTGGAGCACCAAGACAATCTGGCGATAAACCTAAGTTTGTAAGAGTTCTTGTGCATCTTAGGAATCCAGTAGATGTATGGTAAATCAAGATCAGAATCGTCTGCTAGAATTCCGAATGACCGGAGAGCCGAATTGTGATTTGTCAAGTTTCAGGAATAGATAAATTTGTGAGTGTGTACGTAGTTTCCAGGTGCTGAATGTAACCCATGTTCCTCTCAAAGACATTTGAAATAATATGTCTTGCAAACGAAGGTAAAATTGTTAGCCGCTTTGTGAGCAGGAACAATGATGAATTTTTCATGGAGGTTAGAGAGTTCCTTGACAACACCACGGTAGCAAAGACGGACTTGTGTCTTGTGATAACAGAATGCCCTATTCTTCTTTTAAGTAATTCTCCTATGGATTTCATCCAATCGGAAATAGTGTCGAGTTCCACATTGGACTTTTTGGCTCATCGTCTGGAATACTCCTCGCATGCATCCATAAGAAACGAACGGGATTCTCTGTATTTCGGACTTTTTTACACAAGGTCTCGAAGTTTTCTGTAACAGACAATATTAAGGTCACCCTTGACAACTTGGCCACAAAGATGGTAAATGAAGTCAGATGTGGAGTATATGCAGTTTGCTTGGTCTTGAAGAGACGATTTACATCAAGGCGCTGCAAATTTTGTTTGTGATTGAATATTTTGGAAGCAAGTGTCGATGAATAGCTTTAGAAAATACAAGGCGACTCCTATAAGAAACAAGGATGAATTTTATCCTAGATAGACCCGTGATTCAAAATGTTGCTCAACCAAAGAGCATCAATCCCCTTATTTGCAAATTTAATTTTGAGGAAAGAACGGTTTTCATTGCCAATAAGTGTGTCGCATTTGACTGCCATGAAAAGTCCGTTTGACGAGATGTCCAAAATGATGCATTGTAGGCGATAATGCGGTGAACCTGCATCGTTAAGATGTCACTGACGATGCAGATAAAAAATATCGCTGTTTTAGGTAAGTCGGGCTCCAAGCTACAAGGGTTCAGTCCTTACATGTACAGTAAAATACGAAAGAAACTAATGTCACATGACAATGGCACAAACAACAATGTGTCACAGTGGACATTTACGGAGCCCGGAAATTCAGATGTGTAACCAGGTGCCCGGGAGGAGGGAGCATCTCCTGTTTGGCTAGACAATGAATGCCCTTACATACTGACGAACCAAATATAATTCAGCACTGCATATATACATGAATGTGAACTTTAGAAAGTGCCACAGCCACACGACATCGGGAGAAAGAGTATAATAAAACTTAAGTCAAACTTTTTACGAGATCCACACTGCCAAGGGAATAAATGTGAAGAATGTTATAACTTTAACTTCCCTTGAGTACTGAAAGTCGGACCGGATGACCGCAGAAATATTCCAGTAGCTTTGCCATTTTAATCAACATCCTTGACTAACAGGCCCATTGTGCTGCCCATCGATATTGTTCACAGTATGGCATTCATGAGTATTCCAAAAGGGTATCGCACATCGATGGACTTGTATAGGATTGTGCCAAATGCAACGCACGTAACACAAAGGTGCAATTTGGCCCCCTGAAGTCAGCTTGGCCTCAGGAGACTTAAAACACCAGGAGTCATAACTAAATGCCATTATTTTGTAGGATAACTTTAGGATATTTATTTACTTTTAAGTGATGCTGCAATGAATAGTTTCTTCTTCTTATTCCAATATGAAGTGTACTCAAAAGTTGAGCATTATACTTCATGTGGCAGTCAAGATAAAAGCCTCACAGGGCAATATGATACAATTAAAAAGTTAAAATCTTTTATCCTCATCCTAAACTGAAGTGGGCAGATGGTATGTTGCCCATTGCAGTCCGGTAGTCCTCAAAGGAACATGCTGATGTCATTGCTGATGGAAGCCTGTTCCAGTCGTTTTACATATACAGACCAGATATAGGATGATGAAAACAACATGACGGTCCACAATCTACATACATAGACCAGACTTAGGATGAGGAAAACAAGACGACGGTCCACAATCTACATACGCAGATCAAACATAGGATGCGGAAAACAACACGACAGTCCACAATCTACATACACAGATCAGACATAGGATGAGGAAAACAACACGACGGTTCACAATCTACATACACAGCCCAGACATAGGATGAGGAAAACAACACGACGGTCCACAATCTACATACACAGATCAGACATAGGATGAGGAAAACAACACGACGGTTCACAATCTACATACACAGCCCAGACATAGGATGAGAAAAACAACACGACGGTTCACAATCTACATACACAGATAGGATATAGGATGAGGAAAATAATATGACAGTTCACAATCTACATACACAACCCAGATATAGGATGAGAAAAACAACACGACGGTTCACAATCTACATACACAGACCAGACTTAGGATGAGGAAAACAACACGACGGTCCACATTCTACATACACAGATCAGACACAGGATGAGGAAAACAACACGACAGTCCGCAATCTACATACGCAGCCCAGACATAGGATGAAGAAAACAACAGGACAGTCCACAATCTACATACACAGATCAGACATAGGATGAGGAAAACATCACGACGGTTCACGATCTATATACACGACCCAGACATAGGATGAGAATAACAACACGACGATCCACAATCCACATACACAGACCAGACATAGAATGAGGATAACAACACGACGGTTCACAATCTACATACACAACCCAGACATACCATGAGGAAAACAACACGACGGTCTATAGTCTACATATATAGACCAGATATAGGATGAGGAAAACAACATGACGGTCCACATTCTACATACACAGACCAGACATAGGATGAGGAAAACAAGACGACGGTCCACAATCTACATACGCAGATCAAACATAGGATTCGGAAAACAACACGACGGTCTACAATCCACATACACAGATCAGACATAGGATGAAGAAAACAACACGACAGTTCACAATCTACATACACAGCCCAGACATAGGATGAGAAAAACACCACGACGGTTCACAATCCACATACACAGATCAGACATAGGATGAAAAAAACGACACCACGGTCCACAATCTACATACACAGACCAGACATAGGATGAAGAAAACAACACGACGGTCCGCAATCCACATACACAGACCAGACATAGGATGAGAAAAACAACACGACAGTCCGCAATCTACATACGCAGCCCAGACATAGGATGAAGAAAATAACAGGACAGTCCACAATCTACATACACAGACCAGACATAGGATGAGGAAAACATCACGACGGTTCACGATCTATATACACGACCCAGACATAGGATGAGAAAAACAACACGACGATCCACAATCCACATACACAGACCAGACATAGAATGAGGATAACAACACGACGGTCCACAATCTACATACACAACCCAGACATACGATGAGGAAAACAACACGACGGTCCACAATCTACATATATAGACCAGACATAGGATGAGGAAAACAACACGACGGTCCACAATCTACATACGCAGATCAAACATAGGATTCGGAAAACAACACGACGGTCTACAATCCACATACACAGATCAGACATAGGATGAAGAAAACAACACGACAGTTCACAATCTACATACACAGCCCAGACATAGGATGAGAAAAACGACACCACGGTCCACAATCCACATACACAGACCAGACATAGGCTGAGAAAAACAACACGACAGTCCACAATCTACATACACATATCAGACATAGGATGAGGAAAACAACACGACGGTCCACAATCTACATACACAGACCAGACATGGGATGAGGAAAACAACACGACGGTCCACAATCTGCATACGCAGACCAGACATAGGATGAAGAAAACAACACGACGGTCCACAATCCACATACACAGATCAGACATAGGATGAAGAAAACAACACCACGGTCCACAATCTACATACACAGCCCAGACATAGGATGAGAAAAACAACACGACAGTCCACAATCCACATACACAGACCAGAAATAGGATGAGGAAAACAACACGACGGTCCACAATCTACATACACATATCAGACATATGATGAGGAAAACAACATGACGGTTCACAACCTACATACGCAGACCAGACATAGGATGAGGAAAACAACAGGACAGTCCACAATCTCAAGAACAATTCAAAAGAAACGGCGTTAGACTATTTAAAAACTCATCATTTATAGAGAAATGCAATTAACATATGCAAGTGAACGGTGACATTGTTTTTACACTCTTTTCCAGTCGCTAAATGAATTGATTGATTGATTGATTCATTTTTGTTTAACGTTACACCACGAAGATTTCAGGTATATGGTGACGGCCAGTCGCTAAATGAAAGGCGCTTATTTAAATTCATATGTTGATTAAAGGATACCCTGCAAAGCAGCTCCTTCCCCTTGCGAGTCTTACTCGGAAACCAGATATACATGCCAGTTACCGACACAATGTCGTTATGGTTTGATATTTCAAGATGACTTTAGCAGCACAATACAACCTGTAATGCTATACCATTGCTGCATGAATTCGAAAATCAAATGGAAGACCTTTACTGTTTTCACCTCTGATTTGTAACAGTATGACATATATGTATTAGCCTCCAGAGGAAATTGACTATATTTTCTTGGGAAAATCCTATAGCTAGTTCTTAGTACTTTTTATCATAGTAATCCCCTTTCATATAGTAGTTTTCCCTATAGTCATTTTCCTCTTAAACGCAACACTTATACAGTCACCTCTTAGCTTGCAGGATCGAGTTTGCTCATAGTGTCCGTTCAGCCTAGCCCTTCTGTGATGTACAATGTAATTTAGCTGTTCCGCTGTTTCACGTCCCCCTATCTGGATACCATATCTTTGTCCTTCTCTCCACATATCTGACCGTTGAATCTCAACAATCATTTCTATATGTTATCTTGGTTCAAACGACTTGGACAAGGCTCAATGTCAGAGGGTAAGAAGTTACTCTAACCCGCCAAAAATGTAACAAAAACCAGGCAGGTCCAGCCCTTTTGGTGAATAGCATATATATATAATACTATGTTTTCTTATGTATAAGTCAAATATCAATGTCAAAATCTGTATTGTAGTAGTGTTACTTACCGTAAGGGTTTTACATAAAAGACTGCCCATGTGAATTATAAAAGCTCTATCTCTTAAAGTATTTAAGTTATAATAATAAAAAAAGTATAAGAGACAGAAGAACAGCACTGAAGATGACACAAACACAGACACAAAACCTCCCATAAACAGACAGAAAATAGGCATTGACAGAGAGACAAAGTGACGGACAAACAAACAAACACAGACAGAAGTAAGTATAAGCAGAAAGACTGTAAGGTCATGACAGACAAGAGACCTGTAAAGTCAGACGGGCAAAGACATGGACAAACAGATTGACAGACTGGGAACGAATTTGCTAACTAAAGGACTGAGACAACAAGACAAACAAATGGTAGGTAATGCAGAAAACTGACATATGGCAAACATCAATCAGCAAGCAATAGCCACTGATATACATGTTGAAAACATACAGACAGAAGGAAAAGCATACTTATGAAGGAAGAGAATGACCTGCAGACACACATATAGACTGAAAGATGAACTGACAGAAAGGGAAAGATAGACAAGCTATGACAATAACTAACCGAGAGACAGATCAGATATATCTGTCAAGTGGGCGGATAAGTTTCAAGAATGATGAACACTAATAATGACACACACACACACACACACACACACACACACACACACACACACACAGATAGGACAACACAATAACAGACCAACATAAACTGATATTAATACAAGCAAAAGTAACGGTAATTACAATTATAAACCCCACGAACGGATTACAGGAAGTTGTCTGGTTGAACGGACAAACAATCAAATACGTTAAAACAGGCAGAATGACAACCAGATATATATGGAAAAATATTGTGGACAATGAACGGATACACATGTATGTTTTTGCGGTTAGGTTGAGTTAGGCAGACTGATACCTTTATAGACTGAATTGTATAGATAAAAATTTGGTGGCAAACCTGTGAACAGATAAATTGAAAAGAAAAGTTATCGTGCAATATGTATTATTTAAAACATTGCTGTTTTAAACATCAACAAGTAAAATACAACAAAAGGTATAAATTAGGACCATGCGAAATTGAAATGTATAAATACTTCCAAGGATAATTCATTGAGTAAACATAATAGTAAGAGTCTCTTGTCATACAATATATCCGTATGATACTCTGGATTGACATCTATTTCGAACATCTAAAACGCCAAATTTGACACTTATATGTGGAATTTGCCTGATTTGAAAATGTCTTCAGCACTTACATCTTTTCAGCAAGCAGGAAATGCTTTTACTCCTATTCGGAAATCACATAAGTATTTGAGTAGATGCTCTTTGTTTTCTTTTTATGTGATTTTCCATTCTATTGATTTTGTGTGCATTTTGGTTTGAACTGAATTGTGTTATCTATCATCTTGATGTGTAACGACAAAAAGGATGTTCAGTCTATTTCTGATATAAATTAATTCTCTTAATTTGAAAAAAATAACTGTTACCAATAACTGAAGGCCGAACTTTCTCGACGAAATAGCAGCTTCCATTGTATACTTCGAGGCCAAAGAACTCGTTCTTGAGTGAAACACTTTACGCTATATCAGGTATCTCAAGAAAAGGAATTGCGCAAACACGATCAATCCTTACCCACATACATGTATATATAAATGTCCTTGTACATGAAAAAATTTTAAATCTCAAGATTTAGGTATTATAGTCAATGTACATATACAGTTACCAACGCAGAGCTGTCATATATAGATAACTTTGTTTGAAAATCAAGTTCTATCAAAGCATATTATGAAGTAAATGAGAATATTCTATTCATCTCTGCAAAAGACATGAATTCAAAATCATTGTTACAGGATTCTATTCAAACATTCATTATATACTAGAAGATCTCAAAGAGAGGTATTGCGTGATTATGATACAGATTTTAGTTCACTATTCACAGCAAAAACGGGGTATGTGTTGGATGTGTGTTTAGGAAGGGGGTGGGGTGTTAAATGCTTACCAAAATAAGAGTGCCATTGTATTACGGTTATGTTTTATTGGCTGAACAAGATTATTAATTGATTTTAATCATCAATATCTGGAATAAAACTTACAAGTTGTTTCGTGAAACATCACTTAAGAGAAAGATTCGCTAAAATCACGTAATTTAGGGATAAGCAGCAATTGGTGTCGTTTTCATACTGAATTTACGCTATAGTACAATACATTCATAGATGATTAAAAACAATCATTAAACAATATATAAAAATGTAACTAGTTGAATAATAATAATCAAAAAAAAAAATAATAATAATAATATTTTAAGGCCATAGACCATGTAGAACTGTTCACTGTATTGGTAAAAAAAATCCTGGTGACACAGACTACAAAAAAACGAAAAGTAAAAGCAGAAATCAAATCCAATATACCTTGTCGTTGGATTCTACCTTGTATTATATGCACCGTACACTGAAGTTTGCGCAATAATTAGGAGTTTTACGTGTGATGGAATTATGGACTGGATGGAAATGTTGATTATGAACCTCCAACTACAACACCCCTCTAACTCCTACCCCTGGGTACATGAACCAAGAAACAGATGTCCGAATAAAAAATAAACTACTCATAGTGCGTCTATTACGAAATGAATAGTAGTAAGTTTAGTAAGTGGGTGGGGGTCATAAAACTACTTAACAAAACGATAAATCGTATCTAAAACATGAAACATTATAGAAATTATGTTTTGAGAAAATTTAGAGAAATATATCACCAGAAATCATCTCAAACCAAGTTTCATTGCAGAATATTACATTGCAACTACATGGCCACTTATTCGTGACGAAAATGTTCTATACATGATGTCACATTGCATTATTTCCTAATATGATTTTAGTTGAAGTTGGATATTATAATTTCATCAAAAAGATTTATTGTTTCATGAGTAGGGTGACGAGCATAATTAAGTTTTTGGCATCATTACAAAACATATTTTAATTTTAATCGACGTAGCCCAGTCGATGATATGTCTCGTTAGGGGTCAACCCATCGTTGTTATACTGTCTTTCAGATGAAATACAAAATAAGAGATATCTTTTTACGGTAAAGTTAGTTTATAAAATCTCCTTCCACCTTTTTTTCTGATAGATAAATATTAGAATATATATACGTTATTATTTTGTGCATCATTTCGACAACTTATGTCTCCTCAGTGATGCTCATTGCCGAAAGATTGGGTTCTTGGAAATAATGTATAGATATTTGAAGAGCACAGTTAAAATCAAAGTGGCCGAAAAAGTGAGGAGCCAAGTAATCAGTCTTAGGACAGAGATATGAGGGAGATACTCCTTTGTTGTTATGATCTGATGCTATAGTCGAATGCTGTCAGCAATTCATAAGTCGATTCATTAGACTACAGAGCAGAAGCATTTTCGGAAAGATCATATTTCCCGTATGATATCTATTACAGATTCCATACTGATGTAGAAATACATATCAGACTTTAAAGAATATGTGACTTAAAGGTGATATAATGTGATCATATGCTCAAAGCAAACTCATATCAAACCCTGTATACATTGTTTGTAGATTCATAGGGGTTTTTCTTTTTTTATTTTTGTAGGGGAAAGGGGTGTATTTTTTCAAAAGTTCTTGTACCTCCTCATTTTGGGAAT
Organism: Pteria penguin; assembly: GCA_035048485.1. Classification (NCBI taxonomy): domain Eukaryota; kingdom Metazoa; phylum Mollusca; class Bivalvia; order Pterioida; family Pteriidae; genus Pteria; species Pteria penguin. The sequence goes on from CM068590.1 coordinate 11,937,607, forward strand.
TCTTTTACCCATTTCCTTAATGCTAAAGATCAATGTTTGGTAAAAAGTTAGACAAATTTTGGGAAAAATCTTTCAGATTTTCCTTTTGGAAGGGTCCTTATAACGGACCCGATCTGAAGAAAAACCGCTGAGACTGTACCTTCCTACAGTAGCTGATTAAGTATGACATGTAAGATTTTGCACTCAAGTGATTAGAAAGTAAAACACTAGCGATAATTTGGAATTGATGTAGGACTAGCTACAGTGTAAGTATTTTATGGACGGGATAGAAATGTAGAATATGAACCTCAATACAAGAATCAATATAGGATAGAAGAACTAAAACCTAGATTCACCTGGTGGGTTTCTTTCCCTACCTATTATTGAAGGTCATAGTCACTAATGAGTTTCAAATCCTTCAATAGTATATGTTTTTTACACGTGAAATCTGGATGGTAATAAGTAGCCACTCTAGGACGTACATCTTAATAACAGACACCTTTTTTACAAATTTAAAAATCCGCTTCGCTAATCACATCTATAAATCAGATCATTCTATTGTCGCACATTAAAAGGGGTAAAGGTTTGTTTAAATTGAAAAGCTCGTTTCTTTATAGATACATGTCACACAGTAGTACAGATGGTTGAAGTGCTTACATGACATGAAAAGTTGTCATAAGAACTTCTGTAACACACACCGCAGGATTGCTCGCCCAAGCGGGGGTATATTCTATAGGTTAACGCAATTTATTTCCACATGTGCTCCGTTCTCGTGTTTAGTTAGGTTTTTTCTCCGTGACACAGATGAATCAATACGATAGGTATAGCTTTTCGTCGAGAACCACACTGTATATACATTTAATGTGGATTAATGGCTCCACAGTACAATATAACTAACATAGTAATATGATGAATAGTAGTGAATGGATGGATAGTCACATAGTAAAATATTCATGTAAATTCCTTTTCCTTTATTTCATCATTATTAAAACATTTTGCGTCTAAATATATTTATTTTATATTATTTTCATATGTATCTATTAGTTCTTTATTAATGCTATAGGATTTATATAAAATTGATATATGCGAGGTTCAAAACTAATATCCAGTCTTCGTCAAATTTATCCTTGATATGTAATGATGTCAATTAATTCTAAGCAGTTTTTAAATCATTCTGAATGCGTGTGTTGGCCATATTAATCTTTTTCCACATGTATTCAAGTCTTTCAGCATTTTCATATACATACATATATGTCGTTTTAATAAATTTGAAAACAAATTCACATGATTATCCGCTATTTCTAAACAATGCCTTGGCAATATATGTGTGAATATGCATTTTAACAAATAGCGATAGCTTACCATTTTGTTGAAATTCCATCAAGTTCAAAAACACATATACCTGTATCATAATCGGGAGTGGAGCAAATACTCAGTATATGCTTCACATGAAACATTACGATTAACCTTAGAAGAATCAAATATAATGATTGCAGATAACTGACACTATCGAAATGTGTAGATTCTGGGAAAAGCGTGTTTTCTTTTAAAGATAATAATAAATCTCGTCCCACACTATGCATAATAACATGAAAGTTTTCTAGTTTCTCTTGACGCAGATAAACTTTATCTTATATATCATCGACATCAAGGCGTCTTTCAATGATATTTATTTTTTTTTTTTTTTGACGAAATGACATAAAATAATTCTTTATCAAAACAAGGCTCTCAATAAAACTAGTACTCGGACGCGGACGCAGACTTGAGAAAATCCGACTTGACTTTATAACATAAGAATACTCTCTTAATCAATCCAGATATAAAGATTATTTGTAAAACAATGTCAATACTGAATTTAAAAATCATCTTGAAAATCTGCCTATGGTATATTGTAATATTTCATCGAAAGTGACGTCGGACACTTTCATTTATTATCCTGAAATCCAAAGTCGGACGAAAGTCCGTGTACTAAATAATAACAAAACACTTTCTCTACAAAGTTTCGGCTCCTGGAACTTTATCATGTGGAAACAAATACAACAAAGAATTCTTTGAGAAATCCATTATAATTAATCCAGTCAGTGTACTAGTGTTTTGAGTCTGTAATTCTCGATTTCGCCGTAAGTGTCCGTTTGAATCCAAAGTCGGCTTTTCCTTCTGATCAAAACAGCTTTCTCACAATATAAACATACTTTGATTTATAGTTAGTAAAATTGTTCTTAAGAATAACCTAGAAGTATTTACATTCATTTACACGTACACTACGCATAACAATTAAGTTCATGTTGTTATTTATTGAAATTAGACGAATATTCTACTTGACATCCCAAGTCGGCTGTCGAAGTCCGCGTACTTGTTTTCGTGAGTTTGTGCCAGGTCAGTGCCTCAAAATGATAATTTAGAATTTCATTTGTGAATATCTGGCATTATAATGTTTTAGAGAAATCACAATTTTTTGTTTTCAAGTCAGGCTTCCTCAAGTCCGTGTCGGCGTAGTAGTAGTAGTAGTAGTAGTAGTAGTAGTAGTAGTAGTATAAGTAGTAGTATTATAAGTAGTAGTAATAGTAGTAGTAGTAGTAGTAGTAAACATCTTCAGTATGTGGCGACATCGTACTCAATAGCGTAGTCAATAGCGTATTAACATGATAAACTTGAGGGATCGTTTCAAAAGGTACAACCGGGGTAGTTAGAATGTAAGAATGTTCCAAGCTTTGGGACATCGACTTTTAAAAAGTTTCATTAATTACATTTTCTTTGAAGGTAAAGCGTTTTAAGTGGATGTTATCGTTGAAAGATCCGCAAGCTTGCAGATGTACTTCACATTTAGAACACATATCATCATGGACTAGGGAAGGGTAATACTATGCGCCCAGACAAACTGGCAATATATTGAGGAAATTACTACACTGGATCAGGGACTGGCTTGGTAACAAAGAATATACAGTGGCGGCAGCGCAGGTCTGGTTTGTTTGTTTTGTTTTGTTTGTTTTTTTTTTAGAACTTGAGAGTAAAGGAACCGGAGGGCGTAGGCGACTGTGCCTTTTTGGCCATTTCTGCATTTACCTGTGGTTGTTAATTAATCATAACAAGCGGACCACCGCGGCTCATAATCGCGCATCAAATGTACGGTTTAATGACGACCGCAACAATAGACGAGCTGCATCAGTACACGAAGAATTAAGCGGGGTTTCCATGAAGCGGAAAAATGACGCGTCTTTTGGTTTGGCGTAAGTTCGAAAGTTCGGAAATGAATTTGTAGACCACCACAGGGTACGAACTGAGAAGACTAAATGATGAAACCAGATACGATAAAGTATCCATTTACCTTATGACAAATACTGTTATGATTTTCAGACACTGCAAATCTTATGCAATCCAAAGAACAAATTAATGCATTAATTCATATTCATATGAACTGTATTCGTAATTTAGGAAAGTACTTGAGTGATAATAGAAATTTTGTTCCGGGACATGCCGAACTGTTCGGTTTTAATTTTATAATAATTGCGGATCAGGAATATGAGGTCGTCAAGAACGCGTTAAGTTTAAGCCGATATATGGAAACATTTTGGATTAAAAAAACAAACGTGAAATAAATGATGACGTATGTTACATATACGAGGGTGCGATGAAATATTCTGGGGTACAGCAAACTTGATATCGCAAATTCATGTTCATCTGTCTGTACACAATGTAGGAACGGCCAATAGACGCACGTCTATATCTATGCGATCTGTTCCAGATGTAAAGAATGACACCAATGTCAAAGTTAAGCAGGCGTTGCCAAATATTTCAACCGCAAGATATCCACCGAAATCACAGAAAGCAGTTTAAATAATTCAATTGGAAATTTCATAATTAAGGGTCTTTGCCCTTACAGAATTGTAGATTCTCCAGAGTTTATAACGATGTTTTAAAAAAAAAAAACATAGGATCCGGTTATCAGTCCCCAGACAGGAAGCAGTTTTCAGATATTTACATTCCGGAGAAGTTGAAGTTAACGGAAGATTAAGGACCAATTAAAAACTGAAACTCAGGTGTTTATTTCATAACTTTTGTGCACAGCAATTGCGGTACATTTTAAATCAGCATGAGTCAATGATGAAGTTTAATTTGATATGTTGAAAAATGCATAAATATGATCTAGCGCTAGTATAATTAATTATGATATCCCTATGGGCGTATGTTGCGCATGCGAGATAAGTATTAACACCAAGAATACTCATTCGGCGACGGAAAGAGATCTGTTTCATGCATTCTCATTATAGCAACAAGTGTTTTGAGATATTTCACGGAGAGATCACCCAATTTCATAATTTTTTAAAACTAATTTTCTCTTTTTCTGTATACCGTGCATTTCGTCAGCTACATTTTTGCTTTTTTGTATCTCACCTAAACCAGCACAAAATTGGAAATTTGTCATTCAATACTTGATTCACCGTTCTAAGTAGGTACTGCAATTGAATTATATACAATAAAATATTATGATCTCTTTTAAGTGCTTATTTTGTTTGCTGTACATTTCCGTGACCACTTTAGTCATACTGCAGAATCACGTCTTAGTTTTTGTTTTGATGGCTAAATGATTTCTAGTGAGATATGAATGTAAACTGCTGGTCTTGTGAATCGTATCGTTTTCACCCATCCAAGTCATACGTGTTCAAGTTATAGGTTTCCATTTCATACACCGTTACGGAATCTTTATTAAAAGAAGCTGTTCCAAAACTACTGTAGTACATCGTTCTGATGACGCTACACGCAATACGCTTCCCTCCTCCAACTCTGGTGAAAGGCAGTAAAATCAACTTTTCTCTCACTAAGCAAATTCTTGTAACGATTACGGTACGATGATTTGACGTTGCAATCATGCAATTTTGCGACGAGTAGTCATTATAGGTCTTTATCATGAACATCGCCTAGATGATAAACATCGCCTGGATCATAAGCATCGCCTGGATTATACACATCGCCTGGATCATACACATTGTCTTGATCATATACATCGCCTGGATCATACACATCGCCTGGATCATAAACATAGCCTGGATCATACACATCGCCTGGATCATACACATCGCCTGCATCATACACATCGCCTGGATCATACACATCACCTGGATCATACACATGGCCTGCATCATACACATCGCCTGCATCATACACATCGCCTGGATCATACACATCACCTGGATCATACACATCGCCTGGATCATACACATCACCTGGATCATACACATCACCTGGATCATACACATCGCCTGCATCATACACATCGCCTGCATCATACACATCGCCTGGATCATACACATCACCTGGATCATACACATCGCCTGGATCATACACATCGCCTGGATCATAAACATAGCCTTATCATAAACATCGTCTGTATCATAAACGTCGTCTGGATCATACACATAGCCTGGATCATACACATCGCCTGGATCATACACATCGCCTGGATCACTAACATCGCCTGGATCATACACATCGCCTGGATCATACACATCGCCTGGATCATACACATCGCCTGGATCACTAACATCGCCTGGATCATACACATCGCCTGGATCATACACATCGCCTGGATCATTAACATCGCCTGGATCATACACATCGCCTGCATCATACACATCGCCTGCATCATACACATCGCTTGGATCATACACATCGCCTGGATCATAAACATAGCCTTATCATAAACATCATCTGTATCATAAACGTTGCCTGGATCATACACATAGCCTGGATCATACACATCACCTGTATCATAAACATCGCCTGGATCATACACATCGCCTGGATCATTAACATCGCCTTTATCATACACATCGCCTGGACCATACACATCGCCTGGATCATTAACATCGCCTGGATCATATACATCGCCTGGATCACACTTATCGCCTGGATCATTAACATCGCCTGGATCATACACATCGCCTTGATCATAAAGATCGCTTGTATCATAAAGATCGCTTGGATCATAAACATCGCCTGGATCATAAACATGGCCTGGATCATACACATCGCCTGGATAATTAACATAGCCTGGATCATAAAGATCGCTTGTATCATAAACATGGCCTGGATCATACACATCGCCTGGATCATAAATGCCCACTGGATCATAAACATTGGCAGATTGTGCGTCAATGGATACCATTATACTACATACTGTGATAAAAGTGTGTAAATTAGTCTAAAATTCGGTCATACATAGGTTTGTCTCGAGATGAGTTCTTTTGGCTCTTACGTTTAGTCATATGTTATTTGTTTGTTTGCTTCTTAAATTCTGTCGATTTCCACATAATTAAAGGGACAAAATTTGTCAATTAATGAATATTGTGCACTAAATCTATTGATCTAGTTGTACTAGAGAGGAGGATGAAACTGTCTGAAACAAACAGACGCCTTACGAAGTGTGATCAGAAAAGCTTACTTGGGCTTTCAGCTTTCAGTAGTTTTATGCCTTGTTAACGGCATGTGTGTCTATTCTTGCTGATCGCTTTTATAAAAAATGGAAAAAGAAATAATTTGGTGCAAACACCAAAGTTTTGGCCTGAATGGGGTGTGTGATGAAAATGCACGGAATCTGTATTAAATTTTAAGTCAGATTAACTTTTTGAAATATGTATTTTAAAGTCATGCGACTGTTGATTTACAAACACAAAGACCATGAGGATCGCCCAAAGACGTATAAAACCTCAAAATCACCTCCGTTGATATTTCACCTATATGTTCATTTTGACCCATACAGTACAGAAAGCGATAGCCAGTTTATTTGTCTTATCGATAGGCTTACATATGGTATGGAAATACGAATAATTTCTAGCCATACCATCTGCCATTTATTTTTAACGACAAATATAACCGATCTATAAACAACTGGTTGTTTGCCGGTGTAACCAAATTCTTTACTGGAAAAATTGGGGAAGTGGTGTAGCTGTGTTGGTGGGCATTTCTTTTTATTCTCAATTTTTTATTGATAGACACCATAGAAAGTTTTATTGTCTTACCAAAAGAAACAATTGTGGAATATAATTGGTTATATTAATCCTTCTTGGTTTTGCAATTCTATATTCTAGAGGTTCTATATACAAGAGGTTCTATATACTAGAGGTTCTATAAGACGGACCACACCCTATGATTAACCAAATGCCACCTACGCAACAGAAAACTAATTTTGTTTGCTAGTGATGTTTTGTACATGATCACTATGTTTGTTGATTTATATTTAAAAAAATATATAAGCCGGCATGGCCTATTGGTATCGCGTCGGACTCCTGATCGGGAGGCCGGGGTTCGAGTCCCGCTTTGGTCATGCCGGTGTCATGTCTTTCGGACGAGACAGTAAAAACCGAGGTATGCGTGGCACGTTAAAGATCCCTCACTGCTTTGGGTTGGTCCGTTGCAAAAGTCAAAATTTGTATGCCCCGCATCAGGCAGATGCCGTTACCATATACGTGAAATATTCGTGGTGTGACGTAAAACACAAATCAATCAATCAATCAATCATTTAAAAAACAAAGCTGAATAAAACAAACCAAAGCAAATGTTTATTGCAGAAATCTATATAACAATATCCTAATTATAAAGGAGAACAAAATAGTTCTCTATGAACCATGTATTTCTTCTAAAAGGTACAGAGAAATAATTCAAAGTGTTGCATTTCTTCAAGGTTTCACTTCTTTGATCTAATATGTTAGGGTATCAGTTACGAATTTTGAAGGGTATATATTAAAGAAGCTATAAAATGATAAGATATAAAGTAATTTTATATCCCTTGAGCCAGATGTTTGTTTAAAATTGTGACATGTCTGATAAAAGTACATATACACATAGCATTTATACTTGAATGCTATTATTCAAATGCTGTTATTCAAATGATAATAACAATATTGACAAGTAGGCAAGAAATTCTCTATCTGCACCAGCTACATATGTATTAGATTCTGAGGATTTAAGTACAAAATATTTTAAAATTTGAAATCTCTGTAATATGTTAGTTTATAATAATATCAATATAATTTATAAAAAGTAGAAAATAACAATGACTAGTTTTAATAATTAATATAAACGAAATAAAAATGACTAGATTAGATTTCCCTGAACTATAAAACCAGCAAATTAAAACAATAAGAAAGAAGTCAAATAACATGCACATAGGACCAAATTTCATGTATGTTACCTAAAAATATGAAATGGAAATATATTATTTCAGAACTTGTGATTGATTTAGCTATCATGTTATCGTTGAAAGTGTACATGTATAGAAAATATCAAAATCTCATAAAAATCTACTTTACATCACCTTACATTTCCTTTACTTATCAAAGTATTAACCTGTTATTAACAATGTATGCCTATTACAACAGATGCCACCTATAAGAGAAAAAGTACTATAAAATATACAAATGTCAATTTGTTTTAATAATGAGAAACTAAACCGGATTTCTGTATTTTACTGGAACCACAAAGCAACCCAAATGGATTTCTCTATCTTACGGGTATCATAAAGAAGAATGTATTTCTTCAAACTATCAAAATACAAAAGATCTAAACAGAAGATTTTTTTGAGATTGGAGCTCTACTTGTTTACATTACATCAAATATAAGGAGACGATACAAAGTAATACAGAGCACATCCGTTTTCGTGGCCTAGCTAGAAGGATGTAGGTATTGGATAAACATAATGACACTTTAATGAAACAATCTTGGAAATATGCAGTAACCATGATAACATTATCAACACTATACAAATGTACAGATAAAGTGACCAAACCTTTTCTGGGTCCCTAGAAGGAGGTTTTTAGCAAAACCATACATACAAATCTACGCTAAATTAAGCCATATTATCAAAGCCTCTAAAACAAAAAGTCTTGGATAAAAGTTAATACAGAGTTATATAGTGAAGCAGATCATGCCACTTTCTGGGCTCCTAGAAGGTCGATCATTACCAAACGACTTCATGTACATCTAGGCTACATTAATTGAACGTTGACTCCTTAATGTCCGAGACAAATGGTATTAGAGAACATGTGAAAGTGTTTAAGACTGATAGAGTTATATGTGGAAAGTGGACACGCCCCCTTATGGACTAGAAAGACCAAAATGGCACATGCATATCTAGGCCAAAAAGTCAACATGATGACACCATAATTAAGTCTCTGAGATAAACAGTCTTAGATGATTTACAATAATATTATTTACATTTACATTGTATTCATATAGGAAAACTAGTGCCTTTCTTGGCTCCTAGAAGGTTCTTCACCAAAATGGCACATGCACAACTAGACCCCATGGCAATAAAATTGGAACCAACAGAAAGACATTGTGATAATAAATCTTTAGGGGGATATGATAACAAGTCTTGTTTTATTATCTTTAGCGAGACGTGATAACAATAATTGTTTACGAACGTAAGTACAGACAGGGGGACGAGGAGGTATCATATAAGCTAGAATGGTCAAGATCAGCCGAGCTAAACGCACTTTGAAAATACCAAAGAGAACTTAATCCTACCGCAAGGTATTTCTTCTAACCATGAAATACATATTAACTAACCAATATCAAATGTACAAAATAATGTTTTAAATAATGACCACTACAAAACATAAACTTGTGAAATGAAAAACAGAAATGAAATCAGTGCATGCATGATAACCTATTAAACATGTACATCAACCATAAATGCCTATCATACAAGGTATTAAAGGTTACATTAAACCAAAAACTTTCAAAATTTCATAAAAAAAATTTATATCTAAACATTTCAATATTGAACAAATGCTGTTAATAACCACATTCCTTGTACACACATTGTAATGGGTGTAAATGTCCAAATAAAAAATAACCAATGCAAACATTTTATGTGTCTAAATTTCAATTATTTCTCCTACCCACAAAAAAAACCTTCAAGATAACAAGATGTATTCTCCCCGACTGGCAGTTACGATGCAGGAAATTGATGACTCAATTTATATACAAAAAATCAGTAAAACTGATGGATGCTTCAAGAAGCACAGCAATAATGAAGGAAATGAATGACTCAGTATATAGGAAATCATTGTATTAATTGATGACGATTTCAAATCTCAATGTATCATATGGATATCCAATTGAGTCAACTGTAGAACAACAAGTGATCACAGTATCTGAAACTAAAATGAGTATGCTTGATCATTATTAGTTATGAAATAAAACTTTTATCGTGAACATGACCTTTCAGAAATGACCTCGAGTGACCTCTGTCCAAAAGCTCTTAACCTAACTAACAGTTTTAGTGAAGTATGATCAAATCATAATGAAAGGTGTAAGAGATTTTAGTACTTCATGGTATTTTAAGTCATAGTTAATAAGTGACCTTGACCTTTCAGAAGGACATTGAATGCCCTTTGTCCAAAATCCTTAACTTAAAGGACATTTTGGTGAAGTATGATCAAGTTGTGATGAAAGGTATAAGCGATAGAATTACTTCATGTTACTTTAAGTCATAATTGATAAGTGACCTTGACCTTTCAGAAATGACTTTGAGTGACCTTTCTCCAAAATTCTTAACTTAAAGAGCATTTTGGTTTTTAATTGATTGATTGATTTTTGTTTTACGTCACACCACGAATATTTCACGTATATGGTGAGGGCATCTGCCTGATGCGGGGCATACAAATTTTGACCTTTGCAACGGACCCACCCGAAGTAGTGAGGGATCTTTAACGTGCCATGCATACCACAACATGGGGCCTCGGTTTTTACTGTCTCATCCGAAAGACATGACACCGGCATGACCAGAGCGGGACTCGAACCCCGGCCTCCCGATCAGGAGTCCGACGCGATACCAATAGGCCATGCCGGCTTAGAACATTTTGGTGAACTATGATCAAATTCTGATAAAAGTATAAGAGATATAAGTGCTTCATGTTACTTCAAGTCACAGCTAGTAAGTGACCTCGACCTTTCAGAAATGTCCTTGAGTGACCTTTGTCCAGAAACCCTTAAGCTAAATAATATTTTGGTGAAGTATGATCTAATTCTGATGAAAAGTGTAGGAGATAGAAGTACTTCATTGTATTTTAAGTCATAGTTAATAAGTGACCTTGACCTTTCAGAAATGTCCTTGATTGACCTTTGTCCAAAAACCCTTAACCTTTGTAATATTTTGGTGAAAAATAATCAAATTCTGATGAAAGGTATAGAAGATATGAGCTTGGACTGACAGATGTACAGACAAACATACACAACAGTGACTATATGCTCCCCCGAAAGTTTTCAGGGAGCATACAAAAAAACAAGTACATTCACCATTAAAGCAAACTGTAGAGATTATTAACTAAAAACCTGTCAGTTTAAAAAATTAAATCTCAGGTTATCAAAGTTTAAATTAAAGGTCTTAAAGAAAATATTCTGAAATTGTAAAGTAAACCCCCGAAATTATTCCTGCAAATATTCCACTGTTGTAATGTAAATCAAAGGAAATTCCAAAAATACTACGCTTACATAAATCTTTCAAGCTGGGTCAGCAAGTTTACATATGCACGCTCCACAGTAATATAATGCCTATTTCATCACTGGTATTAAAGTTTTAGGGGTGTAGCAGTAATGCATGCAATTTTCTGAATATTTGTATCAAAGGATGGGCCGGCTAAGATCCCTCATTCATGAATGAATTCAATGCATTCATGAAAACTGACAATGCCATACAATCCATGCACCGATTAATTATCAATCAAATGCTTGGGAGTGGAGGGTGTTCTGGATTTTATGTAAGAAATGTGTTGTTCTCCCCTTGAGTGACCCAATCCCCGTCCACCACTTCTTGTTTCTGCCTCTGTCAATCCCTATTCACAGGGCTTTCAGCTCATTGGCCCACTCCCATCAATTATACCAATATAATTGAATGGGGGTGGGGCAACAAGTCGAAAGCCCTGTGCCCTATTTCAGGAAATACATCAAAATTATATTGTTGTTTCCATATTCCAATTTAGTTGATGATTTCTCACTTAAGTTAATAACAGAGTATCACTTAATTGGACTGGTTACATAACTTTACACTTACAATCCTACAATATTTCAACACTCCAAACATGCAATAAATGCGGCTTTTAGACTGTGAAAGGTTCATAGCCACAGAAAAGGGCTGTTATAATTATACATGTATATACGTTCCTACAAGACTACATTTTATATATTAAAGCACAAGTACCGAACACAAAAAAGTTATAATAAATGATTTAAAATAAGGTAAATACTTTTCTTGGATGACAAAATGACACTGATGTAATGCACCTTCTTCCCCAGTCTCTGTCCCCTTTCTTCTTATCTCTCATGTTTGGGCCTTTTCTCATTCCAAGTTTTATAGAATATTTTCATATGTGCGTCTGGTGATTTATTTCCAGTTCAGTACAATCATTTCTTAACTTATGAGAGATTATTTTCCGGAGAAGTATGACCGAAGTATTCGCAATATTCTTGCAAAAATTCCTGATTTTTCCTCTACACATTGGTCTTGAATATGTTCACGTATTGGTATCTTCTTCTTCTTCTTATACTTTTCCTCAATGGCCACAATTTGTTTTTGTTGATAATTGGGGTCTTTTTTTCCTTTTGCACCCCTCTTACGTATTTTCTTAATTTCCTCTTCCCTTTCTATCTCCATTTTAGCAAGTTCTTCTTCTTCAATGCGCCTAAACTCTTCTTCTGCAGCCTCGTACATTTTATTAGAGTACATACCTCCTTCATTCTTGGAGATAACAGAACCTATCAGGGTGAATAGTTCTCGAACTTGAGCATCATTCTCCTCCGGTGAACAGAAGTTGTCAAAAGCAATACATCTTTTGCTGCACCTTTGAATTAATTTTGCAATGTTAGATTCCTTATCCAATGAATCAATGAATTCATTGAATGGTTTTTTATTGCGCTTCAAGTCATCTTTACGTGTAAAAAGGACGATAAGAAATCCAATGGAATCCTCTCCAAAGCGTTTGAGAAACATGTCAACTGTTTGCTGATCTTCATCTGTATATCTGTCAACTTGAACCACAAAGATAATGGCATGTAAACCTGGACTTGTCAAACCAATGCATTTTGCAATTTCCTTCCATATCGATGGCATAGGAATTTTGGTATCAAATATTCCTGGTGTATCTACCAGTAAAATCTTTTTTCCAAATCGATTTGCCCTGCCTATTTGACTCTTCTGTGTAACAGAAACACCAGATAATTCTGATTTAAAAACTTGTGTGCCTAGAATACTGTTAGCACTTTTACTTTTTCCTACCCCTGTTTTTCCTATCAAAACTATCCGCCATTCCTCTGAAAAAAAAAAAACAGACTTTATGTCAATTTTTTTGGTATTTGTACATTAATGATTTCTATTCAAAAATCCAGTCTAATAACAATAGATTGATTTTGACTCCTTTTATTTAGTTAGTTTGCTTAAGATGTTTCCTTACAGAGCATCTTAGACTGCATGAGTGAGATAGTCTTTAGACTTTGAATGATTTTTAGAGTTTTAACACAGAAAATAGAAGTTAACATATCTTATGTATAAACTGGGCTAGGAACTTGGAAAAATTGCTGATTCCCAGGATGTAAACATAATTATATCCTAAGGTTCTATAACTTCATATTAACTCCTTATTTTTTCTGTTTAACTAATGATATACAACACACCTATGTGCATTATATTTTTATGCTAGAGTAACCTGTTCGGGGCCTGTCTTCATACTTTGTCATACATAAACGACTCAAAGGAAACATATATCGTGTCACATGAATCTGATTAAAACCATATCTTTTTTCACTTTTCTATTTGTTCCATTGCAGATAAAGATTTGGTGAAACCCCATTTGGGCACATTCTGGTGAACTCTTATTTTCAGCCAATCAGTGGATCAGCTAGAAATTGCCAAGAATGAAATTAACATCCCAAACGTTCGAAGGTTTCACTTTAGTATAAGTGATTCGCTAGGGGAAGTAACAGTTTCAGTCACTGGAACATCATCCGAGGTTCACCAGAACATGACTCAATACCAGATTTTGCCAGCTCTTTATCCGCAATGAGACAAACAGAGGAGTGGAATAAAATATGGTTATGATCAGATTGCATGTCACAGAGACTTGGTTTACAATGTCTTATCTGCAGGACAGACCAGAAGATAGAACATGATAAACCACCATAGAACAAGAGCAACGTCTAGCTTGACATAATACGCCAGCATTTGCTTAGCTTGAAATCCAGAAAACTGTGAAGTCCTAGAAAATTTTTAAGTTCAAGGGGCATAACTCTGGCAAAATGTGAACTGGCACAGACCCTCATTGATATAATATGATATACCAAGTTTTAATCCAATACTTTTAAAGACTGCAAAAAAAGTCAGGAAAACTGTAAAATCCTTGAAAATTTCTAAGTTTAAGGGCCGTAACTCTGGCAAAATCATAGCAATGATTCAAAAAATGCGAACTGGCACTGATTCTTGTTGAAATAAAGTTATATACCAAGTTTTAATTCAGCACCTTTAAAGAGTACAAAAAAAGTCTGGAAAACTGTAAAATCCTTGAAAATTATTAAGTTCAAGGACCGTAACTCTGGAAGAAACAAAGCAATCACACAAAAATGTCAACTGGTACTGACCCTTGTTGTTATAAAGCTATGTACAAAGTATTAATTCAATACCTTTAAAGACCGCAAAAAAAGTCCGGAAAACATAACCTTGGATGGATGCACGCCTAACACCATAACATAATACATCCCGTCTATTGATTGGCGTATAAAAAAACAAACACCAAACTGTGAACCAGCTAGGATGTCATACCAGAAACTCACCGCTATAATTTTGGACCAACCTACTCATCAAATGAGTTGTTTTATTCGATTGTATAAAGGTTCGTGATGATACAAACCTAATGGTGTGGATTCCTCATCATCAATCGGAACCGAATCACTCATCTTATCACACTCATATTCTGCCTCAACAGCACTTTGGCACCCTGCTGATATAAATGTTCTTTGTTTATAGTTCTGTTTTGTACATTTATTTATTATGACACCATTAAATGTTTTCATACGATAGACGAAGCTAACTGCTATATCTACTTTCTTATTAATGAGCCAGGACAAATGTTCGGGGAGCTAATGTCACAGCCCTAAAGTCGGTGCCCGCATCTGCCTCAGATGCGTAGACAAAAACTTTTATGTGAGCTATAACTTTTGAACCAAGAAATGTAGAGCCTTGAAACTTCAAACATGGATGCATTGTGGAAGGAGCTTTATTTGAGACCATGTCTTTTGATCTTATCCCCTTGACCTTGGAATTTGACCTACTTTTCAAAAACTTTAACATTGGCTATAACTTTTGAACCAAGAGGGGGTAGGGCTTTTGAAACTTCACACAGAAATACCTTCTTGAAGGTCTTTTCATTTGGGACCATAGCTATGGGAAACAAGAGCAATGCCAAAGTAACATTTGCCCCCCTGGTTATTTTTGTAAAGTGGGCATAACTCACATGATCACATTAGAGGTAATCTACTCCTCATAATCACCCACGAACAAAATTTTTCCATTCAAAAGTTTGTGTTTAATGATTAACAGATATGTCACTTGTCTTCATTTAATTTAGACATCAAGCCGGTGTGGCCTAGTGGATAAGGTGCTCGGTTCGTGACCAAGAGGTCCTGGGTTCAACTCCTGCCCTTGTCACACCAATTTTCTGTCTTTTGGATGAGACAGTAACCTTGCTCCCATGTCACGGTAGGCGTAGCACGTAAAAGATCCCTCACTGCTTCGGGAGGGTCCATTGCAAAGGTCTAAATTTGTATGCAATGCATCAGACAGATGCTGTCACCATATACGTGAAATAATCGTGGAGTGACATAAAACAATAATCAATCAATCAATCAATCAATAATTTAGACATCAGTATTAAATGACACAAAACAAAATCAAAATAAAAATGCCAAAGACATGTATCCTAATTATAACTAATTAACTTGACCTAGATATCCTTAAGATGTATCAGTATACTAAATATCAATTCAACATATCTATAGCTAGCTGTTCCTGAGACAATAAGCGGAAACTGATAATTTTAAGAAATTTTATTAGTCCAAGGGGGATAAATCTTACAAAAATTATTGAACAATATCAAATTAGAACTTGACCTAAATATCTTTTAGATGTATCTGTATATCATATAAAAATTCAATACCTTTATTGGTTTCAGAGATAATGTGCAGAAACTGCTCATTTTAAGAAATTTTCTAAGTCCAAGGGGAATAACTCTAAAAACATTTATTGAAGGATTACCTAATTTGCACTTGACCTAGATATCTTTAAGATGTATCTGTATGGAAAATATCAATTCAATACCTTTATTCATTCCTGAGATAATAAGCAGAAACTGCTTATTTTAAGAAATTATCCAAGTCCAAGGGGTATAACTATAATTATCAAAAATTATTGTACAATAACCAAGTTTAAACTTGACCTACTGTCCGTGCCACTCACTTTGTAAACCGGAAAATCTGGATTTTCACTTATTTATCTTTAAAATAGTTTTACAAAATTAATATCAATCGACAGATCTTGTTTAGTCGTAACTTTTGGTGTATGGTATATATGTTTCTACAAGAAAGCACTCATATTTTATGGGGAAAAAATCATTTTAGATAGGGCGTTTTCTATGTTAATTTTGATGTGACGTCGCCGATGTTTAATATTGAGTCTATGGGAAACTTGGCCAGGTCATGTAAAAATTTAACATGGAAATCGCCCTATCTAAAATTGATTTTTTTCTATAAAATATGAACGCTTCTTCATACAAACATATAGCATACACCAATAGTTACGACTAAACAAGATCTATCGAATGGTTTTGCCTTTTGAAATTATTCTGAAGATGAATAAATGAAAATCCAGATTTTCCAGTTTCCAGAGTGAGTGGCGCAGACAGTAGATGTCATTGAGATGTATCTGTATACCATACATCAATTCAATATCTTTATTGGTTCCAGAGATAATGAGCAGAAACTGTAAATGGACCGACCGACCAACAGACAGACAGACCGACCGACCAACAGCAACAAAACAATATGCCCCTCCTTCAAAGGGGGGCATAAATAACAGTTTCAGTCACAGGAACATCATCCGAGGTTCACCAGAACATGACTCAATACCAGATTTTGCCAGCTCTTTATCTGCAATGAGACAAACAGAGGAGTGGAATAAAATATGGTTATAATTAGATTACATGTCACAGAGACTTGGTTTACAAATGTCTTATCTGCAGGACAGACAGGGACACAGAACATGATAAACCACCATAGAAAAAAAAAACAAACACTAAACTGTGAAGGAGTATAGGATGTCATACCAGAAACTCACTGCGATAATTCTGGACCAACCTACTCATCAAATGAGTTGTTTTATTCGATTGTAAAAAAGGTTCTTGATGATACAAACCTAATGGTGTGGATTCCTCATCATCAATCGGAATTGAATCACTCATCTTATGATACTGAGATTTTGGCTCAACAGCACTTTGGCACCCTGCTGAGATAAATGTTCTTTGTTTATAGTTCTGTTTTGTACAATTATTTATTATGACACTAGTAACTGCCTTCATACAATAGACGAAGCTAACTGCGATGTCTACTTTTTTATTAGTGAGCCAGGACAAATGTCCGAGGAGCTATTGTCATAGGCCTAATGTCGACGTCCGCATCAAGATAAGATGCATAGACAAAAACTTCAATGGGAGCTATAACTTTTGAACCAAGAAGGGTAGAGCCTTGAAACTTCAAACATGGATACATTGTGGAAGGAGCTTTCATTTTGGGACCATACCTTTTAATTTTATGCCCTTGACCTTGGAATTTGACCTTCTTTAAAAACTTTAACCTTGGCTCTAACTTTTGAACCAAAAGGGTTAAGACCCTGAAACTTCACACATGTATACCTCGTTGAAGGCCTTTTCATTTGGGAGCATTTCTTTTGACCTTGTGACCTTGACCTTAAAGTTTGAACTTTTCAAAAAAAATTTCACACATGGGTACTTTGTGATAGATCCATTCACCTGGGTTCATTATCTTTGAAATTTTGACCATGAACTTGGAGTTTAACCTACTATTCAAAAACTTAAACTCAGCTATAACTTTTTAACCAAAAGTAATAGGGTTTTGAAACTTACATATGTTGTCTTCTGACAACTCTTTTATTGTAATACTTATCACCTACTTCCACAAATTTTAAATACTAACATAACTAGGGCAATATAAACATCTAAATAGAATGGCTTGGTCAATTTTGTATAATAAGTAAGATTGTAAATTAAAATGCTTTTCGTACATTTGTATTTGAACAAAAAAAAGGTCAAGTTATTTTACCATGATAATTTTCATCTGTTGGTTCCATATCGCACAGCCTCTTCTTGAAGAATGACTGGTCCACTTTCCATCCACACTCACTACAAAACTTATTTGCTCTATCAATAGTGTGTTTACATTCTGGACACTCAATTGTTTTGTAGTAAAAGATGGAATGGTCTATTTTCCATCCACATTCGGAACAAAACTTTGCCGTCTCGTTCAATACATTACCACAACCTTTGCCTTCTTTACCAGGACAGTTAACCATATTGAAAGCTCTATTAACTGAAATCATAAATATAATGCAAAAACATTATTTGTCTAGTCAGTTATACAAATACATCATTTTCCTTTATCTATTGTCAAATTTTATTGTGGGCCTGCACTAGCATCCTTTGATATAAGTTTGGGAAAGTCGCATGCGTTTCTGTGGTACAGTAAGACCACACCCCCAGGATTTTACACCAATGAAAAAGTTAGGATTTTATTCACTTATGTCACCTCTCTGACCCAGTTTGATAGATACATGTAAATGTAGTATGTTACAGTGGAGAAGTATTAAATTTGTTGGAATATTTTCTGGGGATGGGTGTTACCTTACAATTTTTTAATATTTGACGCACTTTCTTCATAACCAAATTATTATTCAGTTGCCTAAGTGACTTTTACTTAATAGCCAATCAGAACATCATCGCCATTTTTTACAAAAAATATATCTTTTTTGAGTACGGAAATGGTTGAGTTGTTATATTACGACTGAAAAATAGTGTGATGTAAGTCCTACTAAAACTTTCAGAATACAGAATGTTACGCTAAGAACGACCAATTATATTCTACAATTGTTTCTTCTGGCAAGACGATAAACCTTAATTAGTGTTTATAAATTGAAACTTGAGAATAAAAAGATTACCAACCAGCACGGCCACACCACTACCAAAAGTTAACCATTGAAGGGTTGGTTACCTCAGTAAACCTCCAGTTGCTTATAGATTGGTTTTGTTTTGTTGTTAAAAATAAATAGTGGGTTGATTGATTAATAATTGTTTCACGTCACTCCACGACTATTTCACATACATGGTGACGGTATCTACCTGATGCATTGCATAGAAATTTATATCTCTGTAACGGACTCTCCCAAAGAAGTGGGGAATCTTTTACGTGCCACGCCTACCGTGACACAGGACCTCTGTTTCTACTGTCCAATTGAAAGACAGGTCACCGATGTGCCCACGGGGGAAGTCGAACCCGCAACCTTTCGGTCACCTTATCCACTAAGCCCACCAACTTAAAACATATAGTAGATGATATGGCTAGTAATTTTAAAAGTACATTTCCATACTAAATGCAGGCTAATCCGTACGTCTGATAAACTCGCTATTGCCATGCCTTATGTACTGAATGGACTAAATGAGCCCAAATATAAACTATTAGCTGAAAAGGAAGTAATACTGGAGATTTATATGTCTGTGGTTGATCATCATGGTCTTTATATGTCTGCTAATTATCAGTCACATGGCTGTACAAAACAAATTTTAAAACGTTATTCTGTTTTTAAACTTCTTTGCAGTTTTATCAAACATCCCATTCCGGCCCACACTTTGGTGCTTGCACCAAATTGTTTCTTGTTAATCAATATTAAACATGTCAGTATAGGTCAAACTAAAGACATCCTATTGAAGCAAATACCCCTTGCTGCAACAAAATTGAATACAAACAAATTGAAAGGGTCATGACTCTATAAAGATTTTAAGTATGGAGTTATCTCCCTTGATCAAAATCCTCATATAATGTCCAGGATGTAGCAGGAAGAAGTCAGAGCCCTGACAAAAAGTTGGCTGTGTTTACTGTGACCCACACCTTGCAGATATGAAGGTCATGGCACATAATTAGGTCTTGGACAACAATCGTGTGAAATATTATCATCTACAATGCAGCATGAAGAAGTTATAGGACAGAAAAGAATTTTAGTTATGTGTATACTGTGACCTTGACCTTGCAGAAATGACCTTGGTTCAAGGTCATGACACATCTCTGGGTCTTTGACAACAATTGTGTGAAATGTTATTGGTCTGAAATATAGAATGAATAATCAAAGGACCTGAAGGTCCTGAAAGATACTCTTACTCACATCTTGTTGTGAGTAGAGATCTATCTGTATCTCACTTAAAGGACCTCATTTTGTATGAATTTGATTGAAATGAGTTATGTTAATGACAATAAGGTAGTGCAAAGAAAAACCTGTTCATAAGGTTATCCCATCATGTGTGATTCAATGGCAGTGTAGAGTTTAGTTGGGGCGCGCTCTTCCCCCTCCCGCCACTTATTTACAAGTAAAAATCCAGATTTGGCACCAAAAATGGTTATTCCTTCATCTATTCATATGTCAAAATGTTTGTCAGACCCTCCTCTATCAGAATTTTAACAGTTTACCATAGGTTATTCACCTTAATTTCGAGAAAATCTTGCTGGAATAGGGTCACCCCCAAACGTTTGCTAAAATTCAAATGTTAACAACAATCCCTTTTTTGGTCATAAAATCTTTACATTAGCAAAATGAGATAAAAATTCATGATTTTAAAGCAGAATCAATCTAATCACATAATTTCATCCAATCACAGCCCCTGATACATTGAAATAGTAGTCCTTCTCTCCTTACATCAGATCAGCCAATCACGACTCTCGCTAGTTAAGTGTTCTTTGACCATAAGGATCACACAATGCTGCATACCTAATTATATGTTTACATAAAAGCCTCTCTCACATACATGTAGCCATCGGTATTATGCACTAGTTAGCGAAGATTTGGGATATGTAGTTTTTATCCTGCAAGTTAGTTAGTCTGTCTGTTTGTTCGTAAAACTTGACCTTAATTTAACTTTGAATGGTATGTGATACAGCTTCCATCTTTCTCACGGGGAATCCTTGTGATAAGACCTTTCCACTTGGTATATTTGAACATCTTTTAAAAAGCTTACATCTTGTTCATAAGTTTTGACTTGTAAGCAGTGGCAGATCCTGTATTTTCGAAAAGGGGGGCCAAACTACTCAGTGCCAAATCTGAACTTTTACTTAAGAATGTGTGGCGAAAAGGGAGAGGGGGGGCATGGCCCCCTCTCTAACCCTATCACTGGTAAGTGATAGGGTGTTCATCTTGTGTATTCATTGTAGCAAGACCTTACCACTGATATCAACAATTTTTACCTTGTGACTCGGCTGACTTTAGCATTTCTGACATACTTTTTAAAGATTTAAACCTAAAGGTCAGAATTCTTCTAGTTTTACTGCAGTAGAGTCTAGAGAAAACTGAAGACATCTGACAAAGCTGTATAAAAAACACCAAGGACATGCACACAAAACATGATAATAGTAGAATATACAACATATTATTCTAAGCAATCAAAGTCCTCACCACATTTACTTAGGTCATTTCCTATCGTGAATTCTGGTACTACGAATTACCGGAATGCTTCAATTTACCGAAATGCCCTCATAATATACCGAAATACCTCGAAATCCCCATCAAATGTACTTGGGAATGACTTTATTTTATTCATTTTAAATATTGATATAAATTTAAAAATAAATCATTCAAAAAATATTGAAACACTAGGAAGTTCCTCAGACCCTCTCGATGAAAGTGTTTAGAAATAACCATGCATTATGCTTTGTTTCAAGTATTTCTGGGATTTTATTAATAAAATATTAGGGAATTCTGTCTTTGATCATTTGGTAAACTATATAAATAAATCAATATATAAAATAAAAGTTTAAAAATTAAAGAAAGAGAGATGCTGAGTGTTAGAAAAATAAAATGGAGTTATCCTTCTTTACTCATTAATTGACAGAATGAAAAAGAATTTTACTGTATGCAATACATCCTTTATAACTGCATTAAGATATAATGAATAATCTACATTTATTAATATATATTTTTGAAATCTCTAATTAAGTCAATATAAGGGGCATTTCGGTATTTTAGGGCATTTCACTAAATAGCGGGTATTTCGGTAATTCGTTAGATCGGGAAATTCTCCACCTGTTGTAGTATAACCGCGATAAAGTGTACAAACTGAAAGTGCGATTTTGACTTATGTCAGAGACGTCTGGTTAGGGGCGGATGCGAGATTTGAGTTGTGGGAGATGAAACATAAAAGATAGATTGGCGTTTGCTTTAAATAAGGCCATTAACAGAGCCCAGACTGAAGCCGTGTTGGGAGCCCTTGCCAGGGGGCGTAGCCACCGGAAGAATAAATGACGTTTCGGGAACACGACGTTTCGGGACCTATACGAGATTTCGGGACATAATATGCGATGTTTCGGTATTTTTTAAAATACGACGTTTCAGGATCTGATATTAATAATTATTTATCTTAAGCCTTAGATATGATAATATTAATTACAATTATATTTATTTTCAATGTTATGTTTTGTGTAATCAAAATGCTAAAAGTCTTTTATTTTGGATTATTAATTCAATCTGTATTTTCTTAACAACAATGTCAACTCATAGCTTTTTTTCTTCACAATATGTCAACTCATAATATTCTCTCAATGTTGAGAATTAGTAGGGAAAAAGTGAAAAAAAAAAGGATAGAATGTCATAGAAACTATTGTAGATCAATATTAAAATAAAACCAATCAAATGGAAACAAAAATTAGAATAAGCATATGCCCATTCCCTCTTGTCGAGTGTACATGTATATATGTTAAAATTTAAGTTTATCAAACAATTAATGTTCCTTTATCGCAAACACGATTGATTTAACAATATAAACTTTATAATTACCAAAAATTATTTTTAAAAATTGGAATGTTACATACATTTTTCATATATCTTTTCATTTTAAAATAAAATTAGTTTATATTATTTTCTCAACGCATCTTATATATTGATTTATGGATTGTAAATGTTTGCAATAACTGAACATTATAGGATATTCATTAGGTATAAAAAAAAAATACGCAGTTGTGTTAACGGAAGTTTTTAAAAAGTCGATGCCGCCAAGAAAAGCTAACCCTTCGTAAAATATACAAAGACGCACAGAAAAATTTCGATCGAGAATACCAACGGGTTAAGAAGCACTACAGTTATGAAGTAAAGATTGGCATAGCAGAATCAGAGAGTAAAAACCCCCGAGAGTTCTGGCGTAAACTTAAACAACTTGGACGACAAACTAAAAGAGACATACCTTTTGAAACAATCGATGAGAACGGAATAATACAAAGGGAGGACAAAATCGTACTAGACAAATGGAAAAATGATTTTAGTGAACTATATAATGGTGATGATCAAGAAAGCTATGAACATGACGCAATTATACAAGACCTAGAGATCATGGAGAATGAAATGCAGAACATAGATGACACTAGCGGTATGAACGAACCGATCACTTTTAGCGAGACCGTTAATGCCGTATTCCACGCTAAAGCGGGAAAAACCGTTGGTCAAGATGGTATTCCTAGCGAAGTGCTAAAATCAAATAATTCACTTAAATTGCTCCACAGCCTCTTTCAGTGTTGCTTTGATCGTTGCGTCTTGCCATCCATATGGAATAAAGCTTTGATCAGACCAATTCCGAAAAATTATCAAAGCGATCCGCGTGTACCGATGAATTACAGAGGGATAAGCCTTTTGTCGCACATTAGTAAAATATATGCGCAGATACTTAACAAGCGTCTAGTAACATACTTAGAAGAACATTGTATTCTCGCAGAAGAACAGAACGGATTTCGTAAAGATCGCTCATGTGAAGAACACATTTTTACATTATCTAGTATTGTGCGGAATAGAAAAGCAAGAAGAGAGTCAACATTCTGCTGCTTCGTGGATATGCAGAAGGCTTTTGATCGTGTTAATAGACAATACCTGTATTTTAAGCTTATGAAGATCGGAGTTTCCCATAACATGTATCGCAACATTCAGAATTTATATGAAGAAACTGCAGCTTCAGTAATACTTAATGACAAGCGTTCTGATTGGTTCTCTATAACTTCCGGCGTGAAACAAGGTGACGTCATTTCGCCGACGTTATTTTCTATCTTCATTAACGATCTAGCTGTAAATGCAAAAAATAGCGGTTGTGGCGTACCACTAGAAGACATCAATATAAGTATATTACTGTACGCTGATGATATTGTACTCATAGCTCCCGATGAACATTCTCTTCAATCTTTGATAAATATTGTTTACTATTGGTGCATGAAATGGAAGTTAAGTGTGAACTTGGATAAGACTAAGATTGTTCATTTTCGCAGACAGTCAGTCGCTCAAACTGAAACGGAATTCAAGTTTGGAGAAGACATCATCGAAATACGGAAAAGCTATAAATATTTGGGGGTTATACTTGACGAATATCTGGATTTTACTACAACATCTAATGCGTTGTCAGATTCTGCTAGTCGTGCATTTAGCGGAGTGGTTGGGAACTTACTACATCAAACCGATGTTACGTTTTCAACCTTTACAAAATTATTTGAAAGTAAAATTGTGCCTATAATGGACTACTGCAGTTCGATATGGGGAGCAAAATTGTATTCTAAAGCTGACACATTACAAAACAGAATTTTAAAATATTTTCTTGGAGTTTATAAATACACATCAAATGCCGTCGTGCACGGAGATACTGGATGGTTACCTAGCGTTGTAAGGAGAAAGTTAAATATGTTGCGATTATGGTACCGGCTATGCCAACTTGATGATAGTAGATTGGTGAAACGTGTGTTCATCTGTGATTACTATAATTGTAAAATTAATTGGAGTGCAGATATTCGACGAATTTTTGCAGAATGTAATCTTCAATATTGTTACGATAATCTTACCACCGTTGGAAATAATGTAAACACCTTTCTTGACATAGCAAAAAATGCATTGATGTCAACCGTTGTTGAGAAATGGAGAATCGAAAAAGGAAGTCAATCTAAACTTCATCACTACGATCCGGTCAAAATAAGTTATTGTGCAGAAAATTACGTCACACTGAATTTCTCTAAATCTACTAGATCTACTATTTGTCAGTTGAGGTCGGGAACACTACCGCTAGCTATAGAGCAAGGACGACATCATGGGATACCACATGATCAACGTATATGTAAAGAGTGTACCCTGAATGCAGTCGAGTCGGAAGTACACTTTTTATTTCATTGTTCAAAATATATAACAATTCGATCTATATTATACCAATCGGCAATCACTTTAGTAACTGATTTTCCTTCACTGTCCGATAAAGAAAAACTGCTATTGTTGTGTTCACATAAAAAGTTAATTTCTCCATTGGCAAAATATATTAAAACAGCACTTGTAATTAAATCACAATATTAACTTAATATTAAAGGGCGGTCAAGGACACTTTTATATAGACCACCATTCATTTTTCACCTTAATGCTCATTATTGATTATTCGTGACTGATAAGCCAACTGGCTGGGTTATCTATACACTGTATTCTATGTAGTATATATTTCATATGTTAAACTTACTTGTTTTGATATTATGCAATGTATATACTTCCTGTCACGTTAATAAACAGTATTATTATTATTATTATTATTATACATAATTATATAATGTTGCAGAAAGCCGCCAAAACATAACATGACGTCACTGTGACGTCACTATGGCCCAGTGCATTACATGAAGCGGGAGACACTGCAACAATCAACATGCCAAGAAAAACCCTGTAGTGCAACCTTTTCCTCAACTATGTTTGTTGTGTAATTTTACATAAAGACTGTTCTATATCTATTTGAAATGCGTCTTGCTGGGCCTAACTTTTAGATTATAAAATATCAGCAGAATTTCAATTTTTAAAATAAGGCAATAGACCTTTTTTCCTTTAACTGCAGAGCTGTAACATTGGACGGCAAAATCATAAACGTTCCCTCCAAATCAATCAGAATGACGTCAAAATACATTATGACGTAATAAAATTGGAGGGAACGTTAATCAATTTGCCGTCCAATGTTACAGCTCCGCAGTTAAAGGAAAAAGGTCTATGTCTTATAAGTCTTATACTACACCATTCAACAATTCCATCGCAGTATTAATACGCAATTGGACACAGCTATAAATATTATTTATAAGTTTCCATTTATTATTTACAACAAATTGGGTAATATGCCCTTGCGCTTTTTGAATGTTTGTTGTTAATACTACATGTGCTATATATAGCAATCACGTGATAGCAAACAACTAGGGATAAAATTTAAATGTGTGAACAATTAAACTTATTAAACAATTTGCATTTTTACCATTTTTACAGAAATAATCTTTATTCTATTTCTTATGCGGTTTTCAATATAGACTATATAATGCCAATGACGTCGTGGAGTGCCTTAACATTACTGCGTAGTACTTACCAGTACCAAGGACTTATAAACAGATATATACATAGCCTGTGGGTCCATCTTGAACAAACATCATATGAAACACCATGGTGACGCCGGGTTACAGTGTTGCAACACACGACACAGTCGTCAAGCTCGGACATGGTGGAATGATGATAAAAATAATAACTATATGGACCTACTTTAATAACTACATACTCCTAATGTAGTTGTTAATGTCAGTTATTCTTTGAAGGTCTTGTTCGTGTTTATTAGTATAAAACCAAACAACTTTGGTTTCAATAATTTATTTTAATCATAACTTAATCAGAGCATTCCATATTAATTGTTTACTTTAGAATAAGAATGAATTTTAATGAAATTTTATGAAATATTATAAAAATAATACGAAACTCATATGTTTGATTTTCATAATTTTTTTATTCATAAGTAATACTATATAATCAATAATTTTATTTAATATGCATCATAGATAAGCCATAAATCACTTACAAATTCTCATAATAATTTCCAATTACATATTATATATATATAATATAGGTCCCGAAACGACGCATTGAAGTTTTCATACATCTTGATACCAAAATCTGATGTAAAATCTATCGTGTATTTACAGTTGACACATTCAGTTGTCAATATATTTCTCAAATTTGTCTAATTTTGTTGCTTTTAAGTATGTACTTCATGACCCTTTGATAGTTTACCGTCTTCTTGATTCCACTTTATGTATATCTGATTTGCATATTATTATATTCTTGTTATTGGACATATTAACATGAAATAAAAAAACAAACTCCAAGCAATTGAATAAATATTAATATGAGCTTTATTGTAAAATTCCATCATTATTTAGTGTAAAGTTCATGTACAAAAAAAAGACAACATCATAAAGACAACATCAACGGCATTGTCGTCTATCTAAAAATATAAAACATAATTAAGAAATAAAAAAAAAATAAAGTTGGGCCGTTTTATCTATCATATACATAGTGAAAATAAGTTTGGCCGTTTGGCAGTGGATTTGGGCCGTTTTGGTGTGGGCCGTTTTGACTATACACCTCAATGAGCATGAGTAAAACTTCACATATCGCAAAGTAGCTGACTATTGATTCTCTATTACACTTGATAATTCTTAAATAAGATGACGTCACCACAGACGTCACACTACACCTCGGTCATGCCTCGGACAAACATGATTGCACATATATTGTGACGTCACACAATGGTATTTCACAAACACTTAGATGATCCAGACTGGTGACTACTCCTCGGGACTTATCTTCAATTTCTAAAATCTTGTTTTTTAATCTTTTGCTTTACCATGATTATTATCTTAAATGAGAAAATAATCAAATATATATCATCTATGGAATCTTCTTCATTGAATTCAAATGTGGATTTCTAAATATTTATAATATTATTTGTAAAAGAATTACTGAAAAGCTGCATTATGGCCTATGATAAAAACCAGTCATGAATTCGGAATCTCGCAACTACAATAACACCAACATACACGTCCACTTTGTGATTGTTATAACGTCATATAATTATGACTTAAGTTGCCCACATAAAAGTGCCCACACCGAGAACAAAGGATTTGGTAGGTGACTAAATGCAAACCGTGACGGATTTTAGTTGTTGAGATTCTCTGGACTGGGAATTTTTCTCGCCTCTACTCATAAGGTACAATGTGCCAATTGACCCTGACTAGAATCATGTAAGCGTTTGGCTACCCTAAGTCCTGCTCGGGATGAAATAATCCCAGGCATCTGAGTGGATATAAATGCCAGGTACATCTTTTGGATTGAAATGTTTTTTTTTTACTTTAATGGGGGCCTCTCTGTTTGTTGAAATATAAAGGAGGCTGTAAATGATCCTCTTTTTCATAGAAACTTTTCAATTCATAAACATGTATCCCTATGGAAAATATTTGCTACATCGATACCATAAATGTGTGCTCAATATGTAAAACTCAGAAAGGATACGTTCAATAAAAAATTATGTTTGACAAATATTCCAGGAAATGGAATACTTGACTTTCACATTTGGGCCACCAGTTTCGGAAATCCTGGATCCTCCCCTGTAAATAGCGTTATTGAATAATAACCTTGCGGTTACAATTTTATTATGAAAAAAAAAACACATTTTAATGAATTAATTATATTACACTTAGAAAATTTTAGGGTACGTGCACCCTCTGCGGCCCCCCTTTAGATCCGCCATTGCAAATGACGAACATGTCCCCCTCCCCCCTAGGAAATTCCGCAAAACTTTAGAAAAAAACCTGTATTTTTGGCTCATTTCCTGTCAAAATTGACAAAATTTGCCCCTCGACCCTGACAAATGAGGCGCTGGATCCGCCATGAAAAAATGAAAAACCCTTCTCGCTTCTTCTTTTTTCGGCCACCAAGTTGTACCAATGAGATCATAAGAAGATTGATGATTCATGACAAAATTTTAAAAACAAGTTGCTTTTTGTCCCAAAAAAATATAAAAGCAATATGTGGATGAAATATTGTTTTCTCCGATAGAAATATTCAAATGGTCAACCAAACGACTTGCAATCTAATCTCATGTAATGACAAGAAAAACCATTCATTATCATGGTAATCAGTGTGAAATATACTTTAACAGGGCAATATAATTGTCACATTGTCCTACTAGTAACAATAGCTATGCCGGCATATGGAAGCAGTTGCATCACGGGCAGCTCGGTATTCACGTTGTTATATACTTAACGTATTAACTGTATCAGTAGTATTCAAGGCAGTTGTAGCTATCCAAACAGGTTGATTGATTGAATATTGTTTTACGTCACTCCACGATTATTTCACGTATATGGTGACGGAATCTGCTTGATGCATTTCATGAAATTTAGACCTTTGCAACGGACCCACCCGAAGCCGTGAGGGATCTTTAATGTGCTACGCCTACCGTGACACGGGACCTCGGTTTATCTGAGTAAGATAAGAGAGAGAGAGGGGGGGGTTGGTTCAATTTCCGGAGTGCCAATCCTTCCCTTTGTTTTAAAGTTAAGATGAATAATATATTCCATTTTTTTGGCAATTGTTAATAGAAAGATGCCACAATTTCTGTATTAGAATGTATTATCCAAGTTCAATGTAATCATAACAGGTGGGAAGTTATACTATTTTCTGTGCCTTGCGACATCTAAACTATAGATAAAAATTTAGAATGATATATATTGCACTTATTTATCTTGAATTCGTCTGGCATATATCGATATATTGATGTCAAGTACTACAGTATGAGATAATGGGGAAACACGGTGAGGAAATTGATGTGAGTTGATACATATACCCAGATTTTTAAAATGGATATATACCAATCTTGAACACTAAACATTTTTTTTATGATACTTGTAATTACATTCAGCTTTGAGGCACCCCTTTTTCTATTAAAATGTGTGGTTGTATATTACTGTCCAAGACAACTTCAGCATTAATTCTAGATACTTATTACTGATACACCCTCCCGAAGTTAAAGGTAGAGCGGTAATCATCCCTTTCCCTAGATTTTAAACAATTTAAAGAAAAAACAATTCAACACTTGTATGATTTGATAAAGATTCACATCTCTTTAACAGTTTTTGGAGTGAAAGAGCACCGTTTCAGATAACACGTTAGTTATTTATGCTTTTGTGCATTTTCACCAATAAGATAAATCGAAGTGATAAAGTGGACCTATTATTATTTCATCTCATAAAAAAATTTATTTATTTACTAAATATCATCATCATCATCATCATCATCATCATCATCATCATCATCTTCATTATAACTGTTAGTAATATACGTTTGCTGATGTGAATTTTAAGCTATCGTACAGCAAATTCTTATTATTATCGTTATAATAATGACAACTATTAGTATAATATATGTTTGCCAATGGGATTTTTAAGCTATCAAAGTATTTACTTATTTTTTCTATCTATTTTTTTATTTATCTATTTATTTATTTTCTTTGGCATTTTGCACACAGTCATAAATTGCTATACATGGGTTTCTGACATATAATCTGACATTTTTGTAACATGTATGTTACTTGTATAACTTGTTCTGCGTTCAATTTTCAAACATTTTTCACTCTTACGTAGTAAATCAAATTCTGTCAAGTTTGACAGTTCTGTATTAAAACCATTTACCAAATACAGCTTTTGCTTTGTCCAACGAATATGGGGAATCAATTCTCGGAATCTCAAATCATTCTCCTGTAATTTTGAATGTTTAGGATGACAATATAATTTATGTAGTTGTACAGAATGTCAATAGAGTGATGTGATAATTTTAATATTACAACGTGTTTTCTGGGTTCAATACGATTACATGAAAAGTTTGACTCGATAACTGCACACGTGACATCTCGTGTACCTACTAACACTACCCTTTGCTGGTGGAAAAACCCAAGGTTACCCGGTTGCAAAACCTGACCTGCAAGGTAAGTATATATAGAGCATTTGACATTGCACTTTTTAATCTGAATTTCGTCCGTTATATATCTATATTGGTATCAAGCACTAGAGTATGAACTAGTGGGGAAAGACGGTGAGGACAATTTGATGAGTTGGTAAACTTACCCAGATGTTTGACAGGGGAAATAGCATTCATTTTAGCTATCCCAACAGTAGACGCCCACTCCCATCTAATACTTACATATAACATGACCTCTTTTCAATTCCTGTGAATATTTACCATTGTACTATTGTTATTGCTGCAGTGACTGCATCAGTCCTTGTATTTTTCTGAATTTGTTACACTTGTTGTCTTTTGTAGTTTCCCAGGAAGTGTTTCACTGAATTGTTATTACACACTCTCTCTAATGTATAGAGTGTTTACTAGTCTCATACCTTCTTTTCTCAAAGTGATTAGAGTTATCTCCTTCAATAGATTGTAGATTGAGGATTTTTAATCTCCATCTATGCTCATGTTAACTAAAGGGGCTTTCTAATAACATCCAATGACGTAAGTCTACTTACGTACATTCTTAGTTCAACGAAATGTGTGTTTCATCAACCAGCCAGCTTTATGCGACACGCCGTAAAAGAGCACAATAAAGATCGAATTTTAATTAGATTCCTGTCCAAGACTACTAACACCCTCCTCAAATGCCCATTAAAATAAAATTAGCAAAAGTAAACTTATATAGTATGGCAAACTATCTCTATGTTTCTGGTTATATATGGATAGTATACTATTTACTAGGTGGAAATGTTAAAGAAGGCTAATTCGTCATTACATTGATTTACACCAACACTTAGTAAAGGTAGGAGGTTGGCTAGAGTTTCGACTAAATCTACCCTAAACGTAAAATTATTGCGTTTAATGAAACGCAAAATAGTTTGAAATTTAGTCGGGTATTTGTGCCTAACTAAGCCTACACCAGAAGTTACGCCGTTTGATGAACGGGCTCCAGGGCTGTAGGGAGCATTTCAAAGGTATGTTTGAAAAAAATGTCCATAAACGGCCAAAAGGTGTTCCCCGTTCCTGATATTTACATGTTGTGTACCGTTAAGTCAACAGATCTATGACATTGACAAGATTGATTTACTGAAGATTGTAAACAAGAAAGAATTGGTTTGAACTTGTTTTGGAAAGAGAAATCCATATCTGTTACTAGTTTGATTAAATTTATTGCCGGTAGGTCGAAACACTTCTACTATTTTGAGAGAGACAGGGGTGGGGTTGATTGGAGAGATCTGCCACTGGTGTTTTTTATTTTTTGTTTGTTTCTTTGTTTTGGGGGGGGGGGTGTTTGTTTGTTTTTGTTTTATTTATTTATTCATTTTTTTTGTTTGGGTTTTTTATTTTTTGCTTTGTTTTGTTTTGGTTTGGTTTTCTTTTTTTTTTTTTTGGTTTGGAGCGCTTTTTTTGGTTGTGTTTTTAGGGGGGGGGGGGAATTTATGTTATTCTCTTTCTTTCTTTTTCATTTTCTTTTTTATTCTAGTTTGTTTATTTTTTCAATCGACTATTATATATCAAATTTATCTCATTTAAAAATGCCCGCCTTGTCATCCATGTCGTTCAAATATGTGTCAACGTATTGTGACTTCACAATACAAAATTTGACACGCAACTCTGAAACTAATTCACCAACCAACCCCATCCCACCCCCATTCCCTTACGCCACTGTTCTTTATAAATCACATTTAAAGACAATAAGAATCTATAGATGTGAGCCTGCTGTTTAATACTATTATTATTTATTATTGCCTGATGCTTTATTGTCTACGCCTCTTACTTTCACACGTCGAACAGAAACGAGGATCCTGAATTTTGTTGAATGAGGGCCTGTCACAGGCATGTTGTCGGAGAGAGACTTTTACCATATCGTAATGTATAAATTGACTTATTTACGAAAAGAAACCCCAAGGAAATTTATCGAAATAGACTCTGCCCCCTCCGGATCTGTACATGTTCTTTCCACCTATCGGGAATTCAAGATATAAGTAGGGAGACAGGGAGATTGAATTAATGATTGATGGTTGGCGGAAGGAAAAATGGGAGGTAACAGGATATGTACTCCGTCTCCACTCTTGCTAAAGATATTGAAAATAACACAGTTTACAGTGGCGTCGAAGGGAAATCAATATGGAAGGGAAACAAAACGAGTTTTCATATTTAAAGAATAATTCGGAATAACACAAACAGAAACAAAATCACGCCCCCCCCCCCTTCCTCATAAAAAACCAACCAAACAAATAAACAAACAAACAAGGAAAAAAAGACTACACATAAAAAAAGAAAAGCAAAAGCAAAACATAAAAACAAAGGTCTAAATGATACAAATTACTTGCACAATACAATTTTATATTCGATTCCTGCTTTGGACACACCGGTGTCCTGTCTCTAGGATGAGACAGTAAAAACTGAGGTTCCATGTCACGTTAGGCGTGGCACTTAAAAGATTTCTCACTGCTTCGGTTGGATTTGTTGCAAAGATATAAATTTCTATGCAATGCATCAAGGAAATACCGTCACCATATATGTGAAATAATCTAAAATTCCGTCAAAATTTTCATTCAATCAATTTCTAATATAATAATTTGATGTAGGTATTGCGTAAATGCAATATTGAATGGGAATGTACAAACATTTCATTCTTAACAAAGACACAGTTTCTTTAGGAGTTATCCCCCGTTGCCAGTAAAACGAGTCGAACTAAAGGAGACATTTTTCCAATACGTTTGAGGGAGAATTCCTATAAACACAGCAAGCCAGAGACGTGCCATCATACCCTGGGATTTCGTAGCTGTTTAAAATGAGAAAACAACAATTAAGAGAGTTTATCAATAATGTTAAGTATGTGACCTTGACTTTTGACCCATAATTAAAAAATAATAATTGACATACTCATAGCATCAGTAGTATGTGTACCAAATTTGACAGTCCTAGCCAAAGGGGTTTGGTCTCTGTGAAAGCGAACTATTCAATGCCATCCTATGTGAAAGAAATAAAAATGAAACATTTGAAAGGAGGTAACAGCTACGACAGCAGTGAAGCTTAACATTCACTACAGACTAAGATTATCCGATTTCTGTGACGAATTTAACAAAGCAGACGTTTTTATCTCCATGATATTTTGGATTTTTTCTTTATTAGCGTCCTGAATAGATTTCATTCTTTTTCACTTCTAACAGAAAGGTTTAAATGTATACTTGTCACTGTATCTTGCGATTTTGAATATATATTTGAAATACAGCACTGCGTTTTACTTTCATTAGGAAACACACCCACATCAAAACCCACACGACCACTTATATGCCTTTTCGTATGTGTACATGTTTGCCCCATACGTTTGCGGATAATACTTCAATTAGCTTTTGCCTAAGTTATGATCATTTGTCATAACCTTGGCCAAGGTTTCTTTCCTGAACTCGATGCACAATCCAAGATATCCTCGAAAAATATATCTGTTAGTTCATTCTTCGCAAAGAATGATGTAATCTGGTTATAATAAATCCAGTTGTCCACACATGTGTTACAAGTTGTCTAAATATGTAATTATCTTCCTCACAGCCTGTGTCTGTAGCATAGGTATCATTTTTTATACAATATGTTTAGTAGATACCGTCCCTGTACACATGAAACAACCTTACCTTTGCAGGACGTTAAACAAACAAACAAACAAACAAAACACACACACACACATAACTGAATAAACATTATTGAATATGTTAAAATAAAATGACAATTTGAATATATTATTCCGTGTCGGAAGATCTTGAAGAAAGTCCATGGTATTTAACAAGGTATCAAGGCATAAATAGAACAGTATACAGATATACCCTTTAGCATTGTAACTCTTCACACAAAATGCTGTAATACCGAGCATTTTTCGGAATCGGAATAACTCTATTGCTATTCAAAATAACAATGGTAGTCCAAAACAAACCTTGGAGGTACTAGAAGGAGTATGTATTACCTGCCGACAAATCACACTCGCCGTGATGTCGTGTCTTTGAGTTCGTGTAACTCGTGTTTACATGAACCGTTAATAGTACAATGTATTCACTAAATCATGGTACGTATGCATGGTGCGATTATATTTAAATTACTCATTAGTTACAAAATTGTCATTGGCCTATATATTTATTCAACCAGAGGACGCTAACTCCTCCCGGGCATTTGGTCTCACATTTCTTAAATTGGGTTGACTGATACTATTATGTCAATATATCACGAAATGAATAGAAGCACAATTGTCAACGAATATATAATATCATTAATGATACTTTTCCTAAATTCAGTCTTAACCTCGGCTATCCAACAAGTGTTCCACTGGTCCTACTCTAGATTAAGTTTACCATACAAGTTGCATTCTAAATAGGATTTTGTATAACGATTTAGTGTACCAGACGAAGGTTTTTCACCATTATGGAGGTTTGTTGCACACAAAGAAATTATTTCTAGCCTTCATAATAAATCGTATCACGGAAAATATAAAAGATAAAAGTCTTCTGATATATATTACTCATCTTAAGACATGTATTTATTTGTCCTGAGTATATGTTGTTAGTGATGTTAGGTGATAAAACCAAAGAACAATGCCGATATAACTTTAAAAAATACCATGAGAACAAGCGACATACGATAAATGTCTCAGTCAATAAAATAATTATATATCTTCTAATTGTCTTAGTAGTGTTGTAAATTCGATTGATTTTTTTTTTCTATATCAGGTTAGGATTATTTCATTAATAATACAAGGTGAGTGTGTATTGACTGTTACGCACGCATTAATCCATCTCCCTCTATCAGTAGTAGTTAACTTTTAAGAAAAGATTATACATCATTCCCACAATGAGAAAACGTATTTTATCTGCCAAATCATCATTACTTAATTTGTTTGAATGCCTGTATTCTTCTCGTTTTGCCATTTTGGAAACTTGTGTCTGTACTGTCGTGTATCAGTATAATAAGTATACGGCTTTAGCATTGAAACTCTTTAAACCGTGTCTCTACCTTTTGTTTTCATCGAGAGCTTGATGAAACAGTATGCTACATGAGCATTTTACTGATAATGACAATCTTTATCACTGTAAAACTGCTCGTAAGATATTTGAATTAAAATACAAGATGGGATGGGAAACATAAACACAGATGATCATCTAACATACGCAAAATGTATACCAATCATCTAAGATATGCTTAATTCACATCCAAATTATACCTGTACATGCTGTATATGCACACTTCCTTGTGACCTTATGGCTGATATTTTATTAAATGCCTCGTTCTCAAGGATAGTTAAATGCAATATAAATCAGAATCAATTAAACTTAAAGTTCTATGCGTTTTATGAAGAAAAACTTCCAATCTGAGATTAGATACGTCCTTTAGAAAATCAAATCAATTTACATTAAACTACGGTAGGCGCGTTTTGAATTTAATCTTGCCATACACAAAAAGAAAAAAAGATTTGTCGTTAAAATATGTGTTCTTGTATGTTAAGAACAAAGTTTTAAAATAACACTAAACTTAATGTAGCACCATTTTGATTTCCATTAATATTATTTATTTTCTCTCTTTTTATTTGGTCTTTTCGTTATGCAGATTTACTTCCCATTTCGGACGGTATCAGACCAATCGTAACAACTCGTCCATTTCCATACGTAAATACGACTCGTACATACTACGTAGTCAGCCACTGAGACTACTTCCAGTTGTTATATAAACACACATGGCCATGATCAGCATGCCTGTCATGTTTGCACGAAAATAGGCAATGATGGTCATTGCCTGCTTTTGTCTATATTTGTTTTTCTCAGAATGGGTAAACTAGTATGATTTTTTCATGGCGGAGTCTACGCACATGCACTGGTTAAATGTCAGTTCGAGTTTCTTCTGATTCGTTTCCAATGTTCAAACACTTAAGAAAAAGTGAAATTCACTACGAATACTGAATAGCCCTCACGATTGTATACTATTCATCAAAACGGGTATTACATTTCATACTGAACTTCTCATATTCTTAATTAAAAAACAATCCTATGAACTTTTTTTTCGTCTCATTTCGCATTGTGCTCCTACGTAGAAAACCGAAGAATTGAAGCGATGTGGTATATATCGCTGCGGCATAGGGCTTCCGAGTCTATTTTTGTGAAAATGGCGATGGTGTTCCTATTGGGTATCCGACGTATTGCAATTATTCTGTAGAAACTGGTCTAAAACTCAGGGAACTGATAGTTCACAAATGACTTTTTCATATGAAATTGATGACGTCACAATTGTTTTACGTAAGATACCGTCCTAAAGGGAAATAACTCTGTTTAACGAAAAGACTCAATAGCTTTAGACAATGGTTTTAGCAAGAACAGGTGCTAAGAACAATTAAGATAGGACCAGGAGTCCGGCAGGATTGATAGTCTACTGCTGGCATACTACAACATACTATGGGAACGTCACATTGGGAACATGTTTGTTAGGTCAGTAGAAGTACGTTCCATGTTCAAGGTTATCATAAAACATTGTGGAAACGGGATATTCATTTTGTTCAATATCTTGTATCTATCATAGAACTTCCTCAGCGACGATTTCATTATTTTCGATTCCGTAGCTATTTTGGAGTATTTTAGCGGGGGGGGGGGGGGGGTGTCTCACCCACAAGCTTTTCTCTCGTATGAGTCGTAGCAGTGCATTATGTAATAAATTAAAACATTACATAAGTAAAAAACAAATTAATCAAATCATTTGGTGTCAGAGGAATCGAACGCCTGAATGTGCAAGGTGTGGTGAAAGTTATTGAACATTTTTGGGAATAGATATTTTACGCTTCTTTAAAATAATACTTATGAATAGATGTAAAAAGAGTGAAAATATTTCATTTGTTAGATTTGAAACACCAGTACTTTTACTAGTCTGGACATTCCATGATCTTCGTAAATGAATTTGATTTGAAAAATGGGTCTAAAATCTGTATGTATTTATTATATAATGTGAATTTTAAAGGAAAGAACAACACAAAGACAATTTCAAAATATATTCCAAATCCACAAGATATATATACATGATAAGCTCCATTTCAAATATATGTTCTGAATCCGCATAATATGAATACATGCAAACGGGTATATTATAGAAGTTAAAATATATATATATAATATATATATTCAAAACTGTACATTACATTGCAATAATAGGAGAGTATTTTAAAGTCAGCTTAGCCTGATTTACCATAAAAATGACATATCTTTAGTCTGTAATGGGTGTTCATCTTCACTGTTGTTATAGCCTCTATATCAATTACCTCCCCTACGTAGGAAGATATTGAAGAGATCTTTTATGTTCATTCCAGGTTGAAAATATAGACTACTAATACGGAACATCAGTAATAACAGAAACTAAAATTATTAGATCAATACACATGAGTACCTTAAGCCATGAGATTTACATATAAAATCAACGAACCACTACGAACTTCTACACTAATCAAACTGAAAGAATCATAATCTTCGAATCGTTTTATTTTTATCTAATCTTAGTATATGTTAGAAGCATTAAATTTCTGATGAATAGTTGTGCTATACAGCAGAAAACTTTAGCTGCCTGCTCTTTATAAATTAGTTCCTGCATATAGGAACAAGGTAAAAAAAAAAGGGGGGGGGGTGACTGTTACTTAATTGACAATTTCACACCTTGGGCTATTAATCATAATAATCATTGTAAATGTGTATACAGGTGCATAAAGGTGAGTGAATTCTCTCGTGCAAATACTATGCTGGTATTTTCAGTACTTTTAGAAACCTTTTAGGGGACATTGTCCCTATAAAAATGCCATTGGCAAAAATGGATTCCGCTTGATTTGGACCCTTTAAGTCATAAAATGTAGAATATTGCACATCTCTGTGTGCTAATTCATGGCACAATTTTAGTGAAGTCAAAACTGACGTCTACCTTTTAATCGTTTCATGGGATATTATATTTTTACTATTCACATTATGCAATTTATATGTTAAGCCACATTTATTATAATGATAAACCATGATTCAAAATAGTAAATATATAACATATCTAACATTTCTAATTTTGTGCACCAGATGCTCATTTCGACAACTTATGTCTCTTCAGTGATGCTCGTATCCGAAAGATATGAATTCTCATTATATATAAATATTTGCAGAGCAGTGTTGAAACAAAAATGACCAAAAATTGAACCAAAGAATCTATCGTAGGACAGAGCTGTGCATGAGGGAGATAGTCCTTAGTTTTAGACTCATTTACTTAATTCGATGACTGAAAATTTGAAGTATATATTTCATGTCAGTTCAAAAGGACTTAAAACTAGACTTATGATGCCCTCGGGGATTATCAGTCCACCAGCAGTGACACCGGCCTAATGGTTATAATAATTATAATAATGAAAATTAAATCCTACATTAAAAAAATCAAAGTCCATAAATTAGTATATACATGATAAAGATCTTAGATTAATATACAAATTCAGTAACTAAAAGAAATTAGTATATACATGATAAAAATTTTATATTAGTATACAATTTCAGTAATTAAAAGAAATACAATATGAATTTACCATATGTGTTTTATAGAAGCAAGCAAAGCAATACCTATCAGAAAATGGCAACAGCCAATGAAAAAGAAATACGAAGGCGTGAAAAAACCTTTTATATGTAGATGGAAACAGGTAACGGAAAAGGCAACTTGTCAACAAAAGAAAAAAAGAGAAGTTACTGGCTCAGTTATGTGGCAGAAGTCACCATGGAGCTATACAATACATGAATATAAATAATATACTAGAACGTATAACACATTACAAAAATATTTGATTGTAGTGCAATTACGATACCGACTTAGGACGGTCATTTAATTTGACAAAAGTCAAACAAATGGAGTGGTTAACCGGTTTACGGGCCCACCTTCCCACTCACCGTAACAGCAGAACAATCAAAGGACGTACATTTAAAAATTTATAAATAATCCTCCATGTAAAGAACAAGGGTCAACAGGTATCGCATATTGAGAGGTCATAAAAATATAAACACGTAAAGTATTGTAAAACACATAATGGTATAAATATATATGCGACATCAACATGATAAACCGTGCTCTGCCAGTCTGAAAGCGAGCTAAAACTCTAGATTTGTAGGAGTCCCGACTAACAGTCAGAGGGGACGAAGTTCAGGACCATGTCTCCTCTGAAAGAGGTTTGGACAAGGTCCGTCATATAGTCCCCACCGCCCTGTTAGTCAGCGTGCAACGTTCAAGTAAAAGTCTGCATAAGGCTGTAGAGGGGCCAAATACAAGACCTATAGTCTTTTTGATGATCTCAATATCATATTGTCTACTTAGAAGACGTTTTACTATTTTATTACATGATAAAAAAACGTTATCGGAGCCTTTTACTTTCCTTAGTTTATATACGAGATCACCGTAAAAATTAGGGTGGGAAATTCCATTGGATACATACTGTTGAAAAGAAATATTTCCAACTTTAGATAGAAGTTCTGAATAAGATCTGAAGAATTTGCCGAATGTTTTTCTTAGCTTGTGATATCAGTAACCCTGAGTTAAAAGTTTAGTAGTAATTTGTAAATTTCGTTTATGAAAGTCCAAAACATCGGTGCAGCCTCTGACAAATCGAACTAATTGAGATATATAGATACCATATGATGGGAGTCGAGGGACATCGCCATCCAAGTAAGGGAAATTTACAATAGGAAATCCAAAATCCTCACGTTTATCATAAATATTAGTATATATTAGGTGGTTGATAATTTTGATGTTTAAATCTAAGAAAGGTGTAGATTTATCTCAAGTATTAGCTTTATTCAATGTGAGCTCTGGTGGATATATTTCTGATATAAATTGTTCGAATTCAGGGTTGTCGATAACCAAAATGTCATCCACATATCTGCAAGTATTATTAAATTTGTCAATGAGGTCAAAACGTTTTGATTTTTGAATAGAAACCATAAAATCCCTCTCATAACAATAAAGAAATAAATCTGCTATCAGAGGCGCGCAGTTAGTACCCATAGGAATCCCAACTATTTGTTGATATATCTTGCCATCAAATTGCACAAAAATATTATTCATGAGAAAATCTAGCGCTTTACATAATTCTTGCAAGTCCAGTATTTATATGAAGCATATTGTTCGTTGGAAAAGAATCAGGAGTTATTGGAAGTACATATGTACGTTTTAGATTCTCTGTGAAAACACCATTGTATAAGAGACAGCACTTGCTTTTAATCAAATCATGAGGCAGAAATGTATAAAGTGTAGGAAAATCAAATGTAGAAATTTGAGTCGCTTTGAAATTTAGCCAAAAAAGTTTGTCTATAACTTCATGAGAATTTTTAATCAACCAAAAGTAATTGATGTTACTATTATGAAATGCGACATCACAATATTTGATAATATGATCTTTTATAGCAGTTAGATCAGACGTAATATGCTTCGATAGTACCGTAGTAGAGCAGTGGCTAGAATTATACATGAAACGTGATTTATATGGACTTTTATGTAGTTTTGGGAGCCAATATATGGTTGGTAGATCAGATTTATCAGTTTTAATTTTGAAGTCGAACATGGTCATGAGGTGATCGTGCAAGGTGCTGTCTTTTGAGGTAGGGCTTTCCACATATGTATGAGTGGAGTTTAATTCGTTTTTAAATACTTCAATATAATATAGTTTTCAAACAACTATTATGTTATTACCTGCTTTATCAGCAGGAACAAAGACATATTTAGCATGTAAGTCAGCTATCTTCTTTTTAATAGAATTTGCCGTCAATGTATTAGGCTGTTGAAATAAATGCGGATTTTCCGTAAAGTACAATATTGAAAAAGTACAGTGTTAAGATCAAACCTTTACCAGTATTCATTATTAAAGGTTATAAAGCAATGGTAGATCCTTTTTGAAAATTACACAGTATGAATTTAATAACCAATAAAGATGTTCATTAAAATAGAATATTAATCTTCGATCAAATCCACTTGAACATAAATTAATTGTTACCAAAACAAATATAAAGCAATACAGAAAATGTGAAAAACGAACAGAAATGTTTTCATACGATATATCTGTATAATTCTTTCATTTTAATTGTTATCCGAAAGATATGGTGTTGAGATGTTATTCTTGAACATCGGTTATGAAAAAGAACGGATTTAAGGACATACTCGTACGTTAAAGATGATTAGATATAACATGTTTACTGTACTGTTGTTTACGGTAGTGTATTAATTTCAGAACATATCACTAGTAAAAAGTCGGTTAAAGTCAAACAAAAACACAAAAGATTTTTTTGCCATATGAAATCAGGCATAACAATTACAACATTGATGAACTCGTTAAAATCGAGGCATCGATTTCCATACGAGTGTCTTCACATCACAATGATTGTAACATTCAGTGTCATACATGTTTGAAGTTTGTTAAGCATTGCTACACATGTGTCGTAAATTTTATTAATGAATATCACAACATATATACGTATATACATTTTGCGGCATAACGTTTGTCTCTACAGTGATGCTCAAGGCCTAAATTGTGGAAAGGACAGAGCTATCCATGGAAAAGATATTCCTTTGATTTAGAATAATGAATTAGCATTCTGACAAATTACCTTGATGAATGTTTAATATGTGGTTTTTTATAAACTCTGAAAAGTTAACTAAAAAATGATGTAAGTCTGCGCCACACTCTGGAAAAAAATCCAATTTTTTCTTCTACACATTGATCCTGGACATGTTCACGTATTGGTTTTTTCATCTCCTCCGCATATTTCTCCTCCACGGCTTGAATTTGATCCTCTTGCTCTTTACTCAGTTGTGCGCTGTCGTGTTCTTTACCTTTCGTCGATTTATTCGTGCCCTTGTTACATATTTCTTCAATTTCTTTTTTTTTAGCGGCTTCCATTTTAGCAAGCTCTTCTTTTTCTATACGCTTCAACTCTTCCTCTGCAGTTTCGTACATTTTATTAGAGTACATACCTCCTTCATTCTTGGAGATAACAGATTCTATCATGTTGAAGAGCTCATGTACTTGAAGTTCATTTTCTTCCAGTGAACAATAGTTATTAAATGCAATGCATCTATTTTCACATCTTTGAATTAGTTTTGCAATGTTTGATTCTTTATCTAATGTATCTATGAATTGCTGCAACGTCATGTCATTGTGTTGCAATTCATCTTTATGTGTTAAAAGGACGATAAGAAATCCAATGGAATCCTCTCCAAAGCGTTTAAGAAACATGTCGACTGTTTGCTGGTCGTCTTCTGTGTATCTGTTAACCTGGGACACAAATATTATGGCATGTATCCCTGGACTTGTTAAACCAATGCACTTTGCAATTTCTTTCCATATTGTTGTCATTGGATGTTTGGTATCGAATATACCTGGTGTGTCTACTAACAAAATTTTTTTTCCAAATCGGGTCGCCCTGCCCAACTGACTTTTTTGAGTGACAGAAACGCCAGACAATGCCGATTTAAATATTTTTGAACCTAGTACGCTGTTGGCAGTTCCACTCTTTCCTGCTCCTGTTTTCCCAATCAAAACTATTCGCCATTCTTCTAGAAGAGAAAAATTAGAAGATATTTAAGCAAATCCTGTAATTCAAAGTCTCAGTGCAGATAACACTCTTCACATTTCATTTCGAAACTGGGTCATTGTTTATCAGTCTGAGAATGTTTGTTAATAACAATGTTAAAGGAAGTTAGATTTTCAAAACACAATTGACTTATAGTTATATTGTTTTGTTTAATAGTGTATCTATACGTAAATGTAGCCACTTTCTCAAACTGTGTGTGTATTTCGTTATAAAATGCTCAATTTAATGTGTAAGAAATCCATACCCAATGCTGTAGTTTCTTCGTCATTCGAGACTACGTCGCTCATTTTGTTATATTCAGATTCGAGCTCAGCTTGTCTTTGACAATCTGTTGAAATATAATCCTGTTCATTAGATTCATGTAGTTCATTCATTCGTATCTGCCCAGTGTTAGGATTTTAGTCTTTGCTATTGAATTAGATACTAGAAAAATAATATTTTAATTAATTTGATGACTTTGTACAGAGCTACGTCGTTTATCAAATTTTATATATTTAAGGACAGTAAAATAAATATGTAAGACAAATATTGGACTATGTGACAAAATTAGTCAGTACAGTAAATATGACGTGATATAAACTAGAGTTAGAAATTGTGACCTCGGTTACGTTCCAATCTGTGTTTTCGAATCCTATAAATAGCACATTAAATTCACTTAGAAAAAGTCTTTAATTGTGTAGTTTATCAGATGATATTAAAGAGAAAAGAAGATCATGGTAGTATCTACCAAAAGTTATAATACGGAAGCGTTTAACTCCACTGTGGCAAGACAATATTTTCGGTAAGCTCACACCTTCCTGATATTTTAAATGACATGAGAAGAAATATTCCACATATGATGCAGCTCAGTTTTTGTCAACTTTTTCGTCGTTACAATCAAAGCAAAACAGTCAAACA
This sequence comes from Pteria penguin, assembly GCA_035048485.1. Classification (NCBI taxonomy): domain Eukaryota; kingdom Metazoa; phylum Mollusca; class Bivalvia; order Pterioida; family Pteriidae; genus Pteria; species Pteria penguin. The sequence goes on from CM068590.1 coordinate 11,982,280, forward strand.
GAAAATTCCCGCAAAAATGTGGTTTGTCGGACATTAGGTCGCTTTTTCGAAAAAAGAGTATATATTATGTAATGATGTAGTCAATCATGAACATTCAGGACAAACAAGGTAACTATTTTTATTTTGTGAAAGATGTTGCTTTGATTTCTATATTGCACGTCCATATGTATGATGTTTTCATGTCGCAAGATAACTGTGGAATCGCAATTATATGTATGAATACACAGTAGCCTAATGTCAATAATGTAGATTTTGTATTAAAGGCACAAATCGACCTCTATCCTTTTTACGGAAGATAAACACGAAAAACAAGATAAAATGATAAAATGACGTTAAAATATATCCCCATGGGAAAAGTCAGGTGCTATCATGAAAAATCACATTACAGAAAAATATCGAGAAGTTCTTCCCTACATTATTAAAAAACCCAACAAGATAATACATTATTTAATTAATTAATACAAAGGTCCACGACATGTAAAACATGAAATATTGAAGTTGCACTGTAAAACAATAAATCCTATTTGACGTGCAAAGATCTGGTCATCATCTATTAGGTTGCACAATCAAAAGGTCAATGAATGATAAATTTGTATGGGAATGATATGGACAAATGCACATCATTATATTTACCATCTGTTTCAGTACCGGGCATTTTCTTCCTGAATAAGGAATGGTCCACTTTCCATCCACATGCACAACAGAACTTTTGTGTCTTATTAGTAGGTTCACCACATTTCGGACACTGAATTGTACTGAGGTAAAAAATGGCAGGGTCTATCTTTAATCCGCATTCAGAACAAAACCGTGATGTCTCGTTCAGTTCATTGCCACACTCTTCTCCTTCCTTACCCGGACAGACAGCCATAATTGGTGAACTTGTTACTGCAATATGTAAATGGTATGGTATGTGTACAAACTTGACAAGTGTTCCAACCAACTGAGCATACAGTTATTTCATGGCTACTTGGGGAACAGTCAAACCATTTTCCCGAGGTAGTGCTCTCTACCGAGGGACAATAGTTTAACTGTTCCCCATGTAGCCATGAAATAACTGTTTTATTACCTAATTCATTGTGTGGTTAATGATTAGTATAGCGTATATATTAGAATGTCTTCCTCGGAGACACTGTGAAATCGCGACATAATGTTGTCGTCTGGCAAGAAGCCGGAAGTTAACAAATGATTTATTTTTGCAACGTCACTTGAGCGCTTTATCACGAAATCGCTTTGGCTTTGGGTAACAGTTCGTCACGTGATCGGGAAACAGTTTTACTGTTACCCTCTTGCCCTGACTGGTACCCTCTTACCATGACTGTCACCCTCTTGCCCTGACTGGTACCCTCTTACCCTGACTGTTACCCTCTTGCCCTGACTGTTACCCTCTTGCCCTGACTGGTACCCTCTTACCCTGACTGTTACCCATTTGCATAGAAAAGGGCGGATTTATTGTGAAACAGCATAAAATACGTAATATTAACTTATATAGTCAATTAAGTAATAATATCTTTTGTTACTCGATTGACCGTCATAAGTCGGTGTCGCATCTATCGTGCAATCAATATTTTTGTAATGTCATTGCATGCATTTCATTACTTTTCATCAACTTTTATTGTACATCTCCTTGGTGACTTCTGCTCTACAACTAAGTCAGATGTCTTTCCCTTTTCCTTCCATATTAAGTTTGCACGCAAGAATGAACAGAGCATGAAACTGACACACAACCTCCCAGTTTTTGATTTGACATTATTAAGCTATGCAATATTTGTGGTTTATTGTGGGCCGGTACTAGCCGGCCCATCCTTTGATATAAGTTTGGGAAAGTCGCATGCGTTTCTGCGGTACAGTAAGACCACACCCCCAGGATTTTACACCAATGAAAATATTAGGATTTTATTCACTGCGGAGAGAGCATGTGTCACCTCTCTGACCCAGTTTGATAGATACATGTAAATGTAGTACGTTACAGCAGAGATGGAATATTTTCTGGGGATGGGTGTTACCTTACAATTTTTTTTTTTATTTCTGACGCGCTTTTTTCATAACCAAATTATTATTCGGCTGCCTAAATTATTAGCCAATCGGAACATCATCGCCATTTTTTTATAAAAAATAGATCTTTTTTGCGTACGGAAACGGTCGAGGTGTTATATTACGACTGAATGATAGTGTGATGCAAGTTCTACTAAAAATTTCAGAATACAGAATGCTAGCTAAGAAGGACCATTTACAATTGTTTCTTCTGGCAAGACGATAAACCTTAATTAGTGTTTATAAACTGAAACTTGAGAATAAAAAGATTACCAACCAGCGCGGCCACACCACTACCAAAAGTTAACCAGTGAAGGATTGGTTACCTCAGTAAACCTCCAGTTGCTTATAGATTGGTTATGTTTTGTTGTTAAAAATAAATAATGGGTTGATTGATTAATTATTGTTTCACGTCACTCCACGACTATTTTACGTACATGGTGACGGTATCTACCTGATGCATTGCATAGAAATTTATACCTCTGTAACGGATTATGTTTTGTTGTTAAAAATAAATAATGGGTTGATTGATTAATTATTGTTTCACGTCACTCCACGACTATTTTACGTACATGGTGACGGTATCTACCTGATGCATTGCATAGAAATTTATACCTCTGTAACGGACCTTCCTGAAGAAGTGGGGAATCTTTTACGTGCCACGCCTACCGTGACACGGGACCTCTGTTTCTACTGAAAGATAGGTCACCGATGTGCCCACGGCGGAAGTCGAACCCGCGACCTTTCGGTCACCTCATCCACTGAGCCCACCGACTTAAAACATATAGTAGATGATATGGCTAGTAATTTTAAAAGTACATTTCCATACTAAATGCAGGCTAATCCGTACGTCTGATAAATTCACTCTTGCCATGCCTTATGTACTGAATGGGCTAAATGAGCCCAAATATAAACTTTAGCTGAAAAGGAAGTGATACTGGAGATTCATATGTCTGTGGTCGATCATCATGGTCTTTATATGTCTGCTAATTATCAGTCACATGGCTGTACAATACAAATTTTAAAACGTTATTCTGTTTTTAAAATTCTTTGCAGTTTTATTAAACATCCCATCCCGGCCCACACTTTGGTGCTTGCACCAAATTGTCTTTTGTCTATATACATATACATGAAAAATTGACAATACGTAGTTTACACTGATGACTGATATTAACATCCCTTTACCACGGGTATGCAAAAGGTACTGATTTTATGATACTGTAGGGTACTTATATGGTAGAAGGCAGTTCAATATCAGCTTAATCGCACTGAACGTAAATTGTAGTTAAACAAAATATAAAATCACCGATCCACTTTCGTCAAATGTCAAACACATTAGCTTAAAATACGACTATGATGATGTCACGCTAAGTTAGAAAAGTGGGACATGTGATTATGAGGTCCTAAGCATAACAATCAAAAGTCCGCTAATCATTGCTTCCTAAACTGAGAAGTGGATTCTTGTATTAGTGTGCCGTTTCCTGATAGAAAAAAAAGCTTTATCTTTTATATTACATCAAGATTATATTATCAATATTTTGTTTGCTTGGCGCTTGGCATCGTAAGTTACTTCGACGAACCTCACTTCATAGCTAATCATGAGAATTTGGACATCGTTATGTACCATCCTAATGTATGCCTATTCTTTACTTTGCAATCTAGCTAAAAATGGAATAAGTTGTTATTACAAGTACCATATCGAAAGGAAAATATGTGATTATTCTTGCTTGTAATCAAATATATAATTCTTTTCACTATCAGTTTCAATCAATCTTTCGTTGGTTTGGAATAAGAATATATATATAATATGTAGATAATGTACATTATTTTGTTCTTGGAGATCTTTTTTGCCTATTACATTTGATCATTTTCTTGTTCTTGCTTCACATTCACATTACCCTTATTTCTACAGATGTAGAGATGATGGATAAATCCAAAGAGTTTGAACATTTTTGTGTCCTCTGTATTCTTTGGGCAGCCATGACAGGTGTAGATAACGAAACGGGAGACGCTCACTCGTCACGCTCAATTGGTCTCACCTCTGATTTTTAGGGGTTCTGTATGGTACATTGTTATGAGTAGCACAAGGCACAACTTTGGGGCTGTTGTAACTTAAGATTTTCGTAAGTCAAGGAATTCTTAAAGTACTAATTTTCTATCCAAGAGTTACAAATCGCTGAGTTATTCACCTTCGTTTATGAAAACTGTTCAAGTATAAGTTAAATCAAAGGAAACGTCATAAACGTTTTTCGAGACCGTACGATGGTTTTGGACACGATGCGAGAGGGGGAACTTATAGAGAGGTATCGTTTTCAAGAGAAATAATCCTACATATCTGTGACGTTGTAGAAAGAGATTTTTCTCCAAAATCTAAAAGGAGTTAACCGATTCCTACACATATTCACGTAAAATATATTCATCAACTCGTCCTTGTGAAACTCTTCAGATATCGGACATGTTATTACATCTATAACGGATCACACTTTCCCGGAACATCGAACATAATAATAAAAGTAACATTTGGAGAAATGAGGCCGCTCAGCTTAATGTATATTCATATCAAAGATCAGTGCTAACGAGCCAGATTTATATAAGTTGTTAACTTGTTTAAATTTTAATTTTAAATTTTAAAGTTTAGATTAAAAAAACCGCTGAGATATTTAAGAAAAGTGTCTCTGCATTTGGTATACACTTTGGGATTTATCTTCAGGTTTTAAATAAAATTTTATTTTTCGATATTTTGTTTTACGATGGCTAGTACTAAAAGCAGGAAAATAATTAAGAATATTTCAATTGTGTACGCTCCAAATGCTGATATTGATATATTTACAATAATATTTATTTATAGTAATATATCAGTGATGGAAAATGTGCAATATCGCTTACGATAGAGCCAAATCCATAACAAATAACATATTCGAAATCCGGTTGTTTCGGATCTGTTCTCATTGCACTATGTTAAACTCGTAGCGGACGGCGCAGTGAATTCCATCTAAGTTTCGAGGCCAGTACCTCAGCAAGGGAAATGAGCCCCCTACCCCCATCCCCTCCCACGCTCGATTTTCTGTTCTTACTTTCCATATTTTATAAATATTAAATCGTAAAGAAAAACCACAAACTGCAAGTACTGAAAATGAAGAAAAGAAGAGACATTCAAACAGACGAAAAATAGTAAAATACGACATGCTAACGTAATATACGTCACTTTAGTCTTTACGTCACACATTACGCATTGTTTACATTTTGTCTCCAGAGTTAAAAGTGAAAACGAAAATACCGATTGCACATGCCACAATGCTATTTTTAAGAACAATTCGTATTTCATCAAAAAAGTTTTCCAAAATCATAATTTACGAATTTTCGTAAGTTACGAATTTTCTTAGGTTAGGACAAATTCTTACGAACACGTTAGTAAAACGTTTTTTTTTTTCTTATCTTACGAATATTCGTAAGAAATTCGTAAGTATGAAATATTCATCGTAACTTACGAAGTTTAGTAAAACGGACTCCTGAATTTCCCCACTTTCTCCATAGAGAATAAAAAATTGCATATGATTCTGAAAATTAATGCTTCTATGTTCTTACCATGATACATGTACTTTTTGTATCAAAATATATTAAAAAATGTATATGTTCTTAGTACGTGAAATACATTGGCAGAATATTGATCAGTTTTCAATTAGAGTAGTTTTAGAATTTTCTGAGTTTACCTTTTAAGTTTTGAAAAAAACTAATAAATATCTATTGTAGGCTGAGTACTTATAAAATTATTTTAAATAAGTATATTCGGACAAGTGTTTATGATAATTATCACCTTACTGGAAATGTATCATTACATCTTTCAATATTTTCATTATTTGATATCCATTCCTAGCATGATTGTAATTGTATATGTAAATAAATTGTTTAAACGAAGAATTATTAAAATTCTATTTTACTGTATGATCTTAAATGAACAGAAATATGGATTAGGTAGGCATATTTTATTTCAGTTGAAATAGGTACTTTTATAAATTATTTTATTTTCTTAAGAATGGCGAAGCAAGAAATATCTTTTGTGATGGTATATGTCTTTTTAAACCTCTATGAATTTTCAAGTATTCAGCCTTGTTACGAGCAAAATCTTTTATCAGTTGCTATTGTATTTGACTGTTGTGGGATTCTAAAGTGAAACTTCATTATATTTTAAATTTGGTTATATTTATTTTTAGATACTTTCATTTGATTATTCTGCATTGGGTTGCTTTGGTTTTGCATAGCTAATACTCTAAGCTATTCTAGTAGCTGAATGCTCTGGGCCCGATTCACTAAGGAACAGCAAATTGGATTTACGTACAATAATCATTGATATTTACAGAGTTGATTGAATGGTTTTAGGTGTTGTTAAGATAGTAGCATTTCACTTCGCCAGTACTTGCTCTATTTACCTTAAGTGTACATTACTTGTAAAGTTTCGTTACCTGTTACCCTCTAATAAAGTATCTTGTTATCCAAAAAATTACCATTTGTTTATAATTGGCATAATATCGTATTTTCAAAGTAACAATATTTCATAACTATAACTCATTTGGTCGCCTTAATGGACATCGTAAGTACTGGGTAACAGAATATATCTGTGACGTTTAAGATATATATAAATATGCTTATAATCTTGTTTTGCAGATTTGTCGTGTAATTCAGTTTTGTCTTTCAGGTGTGTGTATTTTTTAGCTCTTTCCTTCTGATGAATTGTACCGTGAGACACACAAAGGTTCAGTTAATGGCGACTTCTAGTACGTTGCCAAACTTCCCTTTAAGGGTGTTCCTTCCTTATTCTACACCTTTCGTGCATTTCTATATCTAAAACAAGTTGAATAGAAAAGCCAATAATTGATTTAATTTTCATCTGAAATTCACAAGGAATTAGATTATGATATCCCACCGATTTGCTGTTAGTCAGTATTTTAACGACGGATTTTAAAAGCAATTACATGTCTCTGTTTTTCTCTCAAAAGCTTGAATGAAAAACACTAAAGAAACAGGTGTCAAGTGACTATAGCACTATCACCAATGTATTATAACAAACATTCATGGACACCTGAGATTCATAGGTTTCATAAATTAAGCTGTAAACTGACATGTTTGACATCTTAAATCATTCTATATGAAAAATATAACATATTTATAATGGCGTGAGATGTTAAGTGTTGTACCCTGAGATAATGATAATGAGCACTTTTGTGATCATCTTCATTATATGCATATGTACGTTTTCAGGTATTTTTTATTGGTTTCTTCTTAATTTGGTCCGGCAAGAAGACTTGCATTTACTTTTCCAAACAAAATATTCTTGACAATATATTGTTGATAGTATTGTTATATATCAGGGTGGGATCACATTAAAGTGGTAAATATTTTAACAATATTACAATAATAATAAAGAAATAAATAAAGTGGATGACCAACAAAGAATTAAGTTTTGGATTATGTTGGAACTTTTACATCACGATGGTTGTGACCGGTCGACATGGGACATTAATTCTTAGGCGAATCCATATCTCCAGAGGTTCGTGTCTTCCCTTTGTTTATTGAAGTTGTTAATCGATGAGGGGCGATAAATTTTACAATTTCATAGTTTCTATTTTTCTACTTGACTACATCATTATCATGATACAAAATTCTTTGATGTCCTTTAATGTTAATATTCTATATGATTTCCGTTGTGGTGTTTCATTACAAGGTTCTGATATAAATAATTAGAGAATAAAAACATTTGATTAGCAAATTGAAATTCACCAATTTTGATTGCACATTTTTATTTCTATATGGACACTCAAGGTCAAAAAATTCATAGGTAAATCTAAATGTCAATTGTAATGGCCTTATATTTGTCGACGAGTACCCGATTCAATTCTCAATAAACAAATATGAAATTCAGGTAAATGTAAAGCTGATGGATAAATCCAAACCACAAGTCCAAAAATCATGAAACCATAGGACATACAAAATCAGTGAAAATGAAAAACAAATGGAAAATAACAAAATATGTCTACTTGAAGAGCATATGTGAACCCCTGTGATGGAGTGAGATCAGGTGCCCGGGGAGAGTGAGCATCTCCTGCTTGCTAGCAACACCCGTCACATATACCCCGTAGAAAGAGTCAAATCGTGTGAATTCCATATGTATCTATATATGGAGAAGTCGAAGTAGGTAACCTTCTAGTATAGAATGTGTCAAATCTGTGTAAAGTGATCGGAATCGGTCTCAGTCCAGAATATCATTTAAAAGTCTGGATAACGAGATATCATATGGAGTAACAAGAGTCTCGTAACGACCGTAGAACTTCCTCAGTGACGATGCTAGTCTAGCACATATATAACCCTGGTTGAGCAGCTTAACTGAAAGTCGCCTAGCCCTCAGAACAAAGTCATTGTAATTTGAACATGCTCTGGAATAACGTATTAACTGAGATATGAATACGCCGTATGCGGGCGATGATGGAATGTTGCTACTTATGAAAGGAAAGTTTGTGATAGCGAAATTGAAATCGTCACGTTTGTCATAGAGTGAGGTGTTCAATTGACCATTAATGTCGAAAGACAACATAATATCTAAATACGAAGTAGAATTACTAGTTTCTGTGGTTTCTTTGACCTCCAGTTCACTTGGATAGATGATGCTAAGGTAATCCGCGAATGAAGGATTATTAATTGAAAGCAAGTCATCTATATATCTGTAAGTAAAATTGAAGCCAAGAGCCAATTGTTTTTTTCCTTGCGAAAGCAAAGACTGAATGAACTCAGCTTCGTATGAATAAAGGAATATGTCAGCCAGAAGCGGAGCACAGTTAGTGCCCATTGGAATGCCGACAATTTGTTGAAAAACCTTACCTCCAAACACCACAAAAATGTTATCGATAAGAAAGTTCAACATCTGGATGACCGCTGTTTCAGTGTATTTATTTTTGGAATCAGAATTTTCCCTAACAAAGTAAGTTTTATCGTGGCCTATTACTATATATTTGAATTTGCGGCTTCCGTTTTTACTAGTAAATGCATTTTGAATAATTTCCGCTAATCTGTCTTTTAATTTCTGATGAGGGATCGTTGTGTACAGAGTCGAAAAGTCAAAAGACTTGATGGAGTGAATTTTAGTAAAACTTTTTGATTTTAGATGTTCTAACAACTCTTTTGAATTTTTAAGGATCCACATTTGATTAATTCCACTTCTGGAATATACTGTTTCGCAATATCTATGAAGGCCAGATTTAATTTCTGATAATATTTTTGTGAGTAGCATCGATACAGATTTTGTGGAACACTTCGAAGAACCAGCGATAAAGCGTTGTTTGTACGGAGTTTTGTGCATTTTTGGAATACAGTACAAATATGGAAGTTCTAAATTCAATTTATTTGAGTCAATACCAAACGTATTGAGGACAGATTTATGATTCTCGAGTACTTCCGAAACCGAAAAGTTCGTGAGAGTATAAGTAGGATTTCCTGGAGCTGAATTTAATCCTAATTCTTTCACTAGGCTGTCAAAGTAATATTTCTTACAAGTAAATGTATAATTATTAGATGCTTTATCTGCTGGTGTAATGATATAATGTTCTTGGAGGACGGTAAGTTCTCTGACAACATCAGGATCTTTAAAAATAGATTCGAATCTGGTGTTTACAGAACCTTGTAATTTTTTAATTGTTGTTCCTCGACATAAAATCTGAAAATTTCAAAATATTTATTTTTTTATTTATCTTTCTTTGCACACAATGACATACAAAGATATCATCTAAGGAAAAACAAAAAGGCCATGAAAATGTGTATGAAAAAATTAATATATCGTGATGCAACTTTTAGGAATTTTCATCTCCACCCCTCCCTAAGATGTAAAACTGATTGAAAGAAGTTAGTATATTGGATTAGTAAGCTAAGTATACCTTAATAGTCATTACATATAACCCCCCCCCCCTCTACCCCCCGCCCCCCCCCCAAAAAAAAACAAAGACAAAAACAAAAGCAAAAAACAAAACAAAACAAACAAAACCCGAATAAATGGAATACTCACTGTGAAGAGCTATGTTGGTATAATGTGTCTGAATTTTTTCCTCCTATGGTTACTGCATGTATAATAGGAAGTTTGATTACGTTTAAAGATCTCAAGTTTCCTAAACTGTGCAAGATTTCAAAACAATTTTACAATTGGCACGATTTAAACTACAGATCTCTATAAATATTACGTAACACAAGGCCATTTTTAAGTATATGAATATTTTGATAGTAGCAGCCCAAATATTTAAAAGGACAAAAAGCGTACAAATGTAATAGAACTTGGTAGTATATTGGTAGTACAAGTGAAATCCAACGTTCTTAGCAGATTTACGTGTAAAACTGAAAAGGAACTAGATGAGTTAGTTGTCCTTCGCTTTTCGTGAAAGCGTGGGTACATTAAATCTAATTCGTCTGTCTGTCCGTCCGGTCATAACTTTTTACGTAGGGCCATCATATTTGGCATGTGTGTCCCTTATTGTAATACCAAAATTTTTATCATGTGACCTTTGACCTACTTCAATGTGACTTTTTTACCGTAATACGTAGGACCTTCATATTTGGCAAGTGTTTGTAGACATGTACAACCATGGCAATATGTCACAGATCAATGTACTCTTACAGCTGATAGAACATGAAAACAGGGGACCACAATTCTCTGAATCTGCTTGTTTAAACTTTAAATGATATATTACCTTTCATTTTCCTTAGTTTTAGTCTTAGGTGTCAAATATGAATTGTCGAAATGTGCACACAATGCATATTTCTTTTCTTTCCTTTTTTTTTTTTTTTTTTTTTTGTTTTTTTTTTTATGAGAGACATCAACAATTTTCGGCGGAGCATTTCTCGAGAAACAAGTCAGTTGCAAAAATAATTCTTCATCAAAAATCAGAAGGGAGTAAGTGAAATTCCAAGATTCTCATTGGTATTCGATAAGGAACATCTATTATACTTGAAAACTGGAGATTAATGCCATCAGAATACCCTGTAAGAAGCAGGGATGGGATTAGATGCCATGAAAGAGTAACCATGCCGTACTGACTGCTCACACCCGACGTGATGCCATTAGAATATTTTATTTAATATAAATCGTAGTCGTATTAGGTGGTAACCGTAATCACTATCGGTAAGAATCACTATAAGTAAAATGTGCGATGATGTTTTATCACAGTACACACTCTTAAAAAGGGGGCTATTATCGAACAAGGAAGTAAACATATCAGACAGTGCTATCAGATGCGCATAAAAGTCTTTGTAGCACCCATACATTTGCGGACTGTAAAGTTCAAACGCAGTTTTTATTATGCACGAATAGTGTACATGGGACTACCGATGACAATTGAAATGCTTGGTACCTGAATACAATTATATGTCTACAAGATGTGTCTATATAGCTCAACGCAATATATTATATCTGTTAGAACATGTTTTGTGAATAAACAGTTATCGCTAATGCTAAAGAATTTATCCGTTACTTTATCATAAGGGATAGTATTGTAAAAATAGAAAAGTCCTGAGTAGTATATTTTTATTTAGAAATAAATGTTTCAGATGTAATAAAACTACTCCCCCTTCCCCCTTAAAATTTGACGCACATATTTTCGTCCTGCGGTCTCTGTTTATCTATTTAGGCTATTACATATATTTGTGTTGTATATACATGGATAGTGATACTGTGTGTGCCTCGGTATTTTGCATCATTAAGGTATTCCTTGTTAATGTATATATGCATTATGAGAATACACTGCAGTTTTGACATTTTGCCTCTTGTTAAACTTAAACAGAAGATTATTTCAATGATATAACTATAATACTAAATATAAAATGTTATGTGATATGTCAATTGCATTTACAGCAATTTAAAGATTTAAAGAATCTAATTTTAAAACAAATTCAAAACATGTATTTTAAAATTCAAATATACATGTAGGTACATGTCTTCCTTAAATTCGGCGAACTAGTCAAAGGTACCTAATATTATACTTATAAATTGTTTCAATCTTGCTGAAACGTGTAAGCGACATGTCTCATAATACCTGGCAACGAAATATTACGTAATCCTTTAAGGATGTCATGCTTTATCATTACATTCCATGTTATCTGATTCTTCTCTGGTAAACAACAAATTAAAATACGAAAATGCAATGTTATTGAAAATACCATTTTGCACTAATAGGAACTGATTACATGTAAACAAACAATAAATGTGAAATAAATAGAATATAAAACTATAAATGTAGCAAAACTTCTAACTGTGGTCTTGACATGCATAAAAATGTGAATGTAATAAGGGAGAAAAATATATAATAGAAATGAATTGCAATCGAATATTTTTGTGTTGCTTATCTATGTGCTTAAATTTCGTGTTTCTAGGACTATCCACAGGCGACATTTTTCATACCGCTGAGTTCGTTTTCCCTTTTTCTTGAGACATAATAATACACATGGTATTATTGGTATTCATTTAATTGGGGTTTTTTTTTTGGGGGGGGGGGGGGTGTTGTTGTTATTTTTTGTTTTGTTTTGTTTTGTTTTTTTTTTTGAGATTCCTCAAAGTATGTTTCGATAACATACTTTTGGTGTTTATTTTCTGTTAATTTTTCATTGTCTGAACATTCTGATATTTGAAAATTCATAGTTTAAAACTCATAATCATAAACGCTTCGTTATATTGTTTGATGTACTAGTTGTATTTTATGTATTTGTCAAATTATATCAGCATAGGTGCTCTACCCTGTGGATATCTCCATGGTGTCTCAACCTCTTATTAGACTAAGTGATCGACTTCAGCAAATGAACTGCCATGTCTATTACGAATTGTGGGTTGCTGTTTTGTTTGTCAATATATGTCAGCTGCTGAAGTTTCACGAATGCAAAAAAGAGGTTTATATATCCCGGGCCGGTATCGCTGAAATTCCGACTTTTGGTGAACTAAGTCTCTCTGACCTTCTTCTACAAACTGCCAATATCAAAAGTGGGAGTAGGGCAGAGAAGTTCGAAGTATGTTGTTGGCAAATCCTGTTGTATTTACTGTTAATATGATAAAAGTAATTATATTCAATAAATAATGTTTAAATCAATATTCGAACACGGCTAGTAAAACACTTCCGTGATGTTAAATAGACTGCAGTGCCCACAAAACGTATGTATATAGCTATACAGAGGCTATATACATGACCAACTGAAGAACATTCTTGGCAACATTCAAATAACAGCACTTACAGCACTTGATTGATTGATTATTGTTTTACGTCACTCCAAGATTATTTTACGTATATAATGACGGCATCTGCCTGATGTATTGCATAGTCATCTGTACAATGGCAACGTACCCCTCCTGAAGCAGTGAGGGATATTTTACGTGCCATGCCTACAGTGATACAGAACCTCGGTTTTAGCTCATTCAAAAGACAGAACAAAGGTTTCCCCACTGCGGGCACCTCATCCATTGAGCCACACCTGCTTCAGCAATTATTTGAAATCACAATGACACAATCAAATGTCAAGAATCAGAACAAATGCACAAAATCATTATCAAGATTTTCAATATTTCATTAATTTTTGTCAAAATTGTTTATATGTGCCCCAAATTAATCCCAAATGCAGGTGAAATAGCTAATGTCTTGTTTCGAGTTCAAATTGTTGCTTTCTATAGTTTTCTAAAACTTAAATTCACTCAGATAGAAAATATTGACTTGATCTGCAAAAGTAAGATTATTATTAACCTGTTTATGGATTGTAGGATCTTTAGAAAGATGGTTTACCCTAATTAACAAAAAGGAAGAAAAGAACGGGGTTAGAATGTTCGCTCGGAGAGACTGAACCAATTTTTCAGTTTGAAAATTAGATAACCCGTTTCTTTCCTCAGAAATATTCAATGTTATTTGTTATTTGTCGATCTTGTCTGGGTATAACTATGAAAAGGTTAATATCTGCTCTGCAATACTTACGAAGATGAATAAATGGCTGCCTGTTTCAAAGTCGTTTCGCAGAATTGAGCATTTCATGGTCTATTATACCATTTAAAGGTCTTACGATAAATGCGTTTTGTCTTATTTGGCTGATAAAGATTTTATGACTTATCAAGATATTCGATGTCGAGCATTCCAATTAACGAAGCAGTACCAAAATCTTTTCAACATACAATTTAACATTTGTCGACAAAAGGTATACAAAAGCCACGTGAATACCAAAACCCTTCAAACATGAACAGTTAAGGTAATAGAATGGTGGTATCCAAAATTGTCCTATCGATCAATTTCAATGAAACTCCCATAGTAGTTAACAAATATATACAATACGATACATTTTTGAATAAATTCATCCAATATCCATTGTATCGTTTAATTCTGTTTCAAACTGTGGAATGCTTTTTCAATACAAACAAAATCAGAGAATTGTGGTCCCCTGCTTCGGGGTTCTATCAGTATGGGTGCAGTGGTCTGTGACATATTGTCGTGGTTATGCATGCCTGTGATGCATGGTGAAAAAGTTACAATGAAGTAGGTCAGAGATCACGGTCAAGGTCACATAATAAAATATCATTGTCCGGACTGACGGAAAGACAGACAGATGGACAGACAAATGAGATTCAATGTCCCCTCGCTTTCGCGAAAACGGGGGACAAAAATATTTTTCTTCTATATCAGTTTACAAAAATTTTAAACCAGGGTTATCGCTTTCGCGAAAGCGGGGGACTAATAGAATCTATCACCACCATCAGTGATGGACAGAGGGTTAGGATATCTCTGTCCATCACTGGTGGTGGTGGTTAATTCTTTTTCTCCCGCGTTAGTTTACGAATCCTGCAACGCTTACATCATCGTAGTAAACTTTATAGTAGCGGATGAAAATATCGAGTGATTATGAATGAAGCCGATTTACTCACTCCATCACCGCCTCACGTTCCATTTGCCGCAATTGTAAATAAACCATAAGGCGAAATAAGTTTTAAAGATATATTGAATAATTAGAGAATTATGATTCAAATCAATAGGATAAATCGCTAATCAAACTTTACACAATATATTTGATTCAAAATGTCCTGTCTTTTCCAACTCCATATTTGACGTCATCAAGCGCGCACACATGATGTCACAGCCCACTGTACTGTATGTCTGTAGAGGTGTGCGCGAGTGTAAGACTACACAACATTTAACAATTGCTAGTGTTATGATTTAAATGTGAGCAAAATGACATATTAATATTAAAAGTGCCTCCATGGATTGACGCTCCGTGAAAAATAGAGTGAATTGGATTATTTGAATGTGCGTTCCAGGAGAAATTCTGCTCGGAAATTGAGGATAGATGGCAGGTGAGGTAGGTTCTGAAATTTTTTCGACATTTGGCAATGATTTGCTGGTGTTTTTTATATAGTAGAATGCAAATGAGTTGCAGTTTTTGCGGAGTTGCTGGTAGAAAGGATCGAAAGACGAAAACAAAAGAAATAGTTCGTTATTTCCGGTTTCGAAAATGCTCACGTGAATTTGTTATCTTACCCCACCCCATAAAGATAAGGAAATCTTACCCAGCTATTTTTATAGATATTTCTGTCCATAGTGGGAGAAAATAAGATCTTTCTTCTTTATCAGTTTACAGAAAATTTAATCAAGGGTTATCCAAAGTGGAATCCCCTCCCCCTTTTCCTTCTCTCACTATGCTCAAATATCCAAATGTGATACGTAAAATAATTACTTCATAAACAACATCCTATAAAATTTTATTTTTCAGAAAATGTTTGAAAATATTGAATGTCTATACAAAAGCACAATTTGTGTATGGTATTTCCCTTGTATGCCTCCAGATCGAAATACGTAGTTTTTGGGAATCATGTCATGATATTATTTTGCCATATATGTGTTTCAAGTGTCAGTCTGCAACATTAACCGTAAAAATTGTCCATAACTTTTGAAGTAAAAGACATCATATATGGCACGTGTACTTCACCTATAAATCCCTTTCAACAAATGACCTTGAAGTCAATGACATTGTCACCTTCACCGTGAACCACATGCTAAAATTAGCTAAACTTAACTTTGCCCACATTTTTGAAACATAAGAGACAGAGATTTTGATCTGAAGTGCGACTCCACTAATACCATCTTTTCAAATGACACCAAAGTCAGTGACCTGGTGATCATGACCTTATTGTCAAAAATTACTTTTACTTTGCCCATAACTTATAAATTATAAAAGACGAAGACATATTTGGTATGCATTGGGGTTTTAAAGGGGTGTTCTAGGGATGGATTTTTTTTCCCAATGAGGGTCATTTTCGACCATTGTATTTTTGTTTGGGTGCAACCTCCTTTCCGGACCGAATACTGCAAACCCCTTTCAAAACTCTCTAGATCTGCGTATGGTTTGTGTTTCATGTATGAAACCCTTTCTGATAATATCAAGGTGAATTATCTTGTGATTTTGACTATAAACTATGCATCTGCGTACTTACGTTTGTACTATTATCAACAACGTTTCTTTGCAAACATTGACATGTGCTTTTTGTTCGTATAGATGGTTTCCCATGTGGAACAACACATTTGGCATATTTCACAGAAGAACCAACCAACCGCTAGATTTATTCACTAAGCTGCCGAGAACAAACAACTTTTAGGAATATCATTTGAAACACATAAAATTACTGAATATATTTACCGTACATAATCAACCACCATAAACTCTACAACGCCACAAATGCCTTACGCCACATTCAATACACAATGACGTCAGTTAGATACCAGTAACTGGGTCAGCATCATTTCCGGTGAAGGGCGTATCACTTATCTTCCATTCCCCTGTGGTTAAAAGGCTGATCATTTTTTTCAAATAATGAGGATAACTCTGCGAATATGGGAGATCTTCTGTTATGTTTATAAATATGCTAGATCTTTATCTAAAACGTGCTTGAAAAACGTGCATACGCGTATATGTTTTAGATAAAATCATTGGTAAAGGTAAGCGGCATAGGTCTATATCTGAAATATGCTTGAAAAGCGCCCATACGTGTAAACGTTTTGAACACTTTTCAGAATTTCTTTCTCTTACCATTGGGAGCTCTATGACAGGCTTTTCAGATCTAACATCTATGACAGACTTTTCAGATCTAACACTTAACACGTTAACGCTTGTAAATCACAATGTTTGTTGGCATGGTTCTTGGCAAGGAGACTATACAATATAAAACTGACCGTCAATTTGTTTACCAGAAAACTTCCTTTTTTTCTAAAAATAAATGTAGAACATATATACCTTTTAATTTTGTGCAGGAGATGCCCATTTCGACAACTTATGTCTCTTCAGTGATGCTCAAGGCCGAATGGTTGGAATTCTCATATTATATAAATATTTGAAGAGCACTATGGGAACCAAAATGACGGAAAAGGTGAACCAAAGAATCAATATAATGACAGGGCTATGCATGAAGGAGATACTCCTTAGCTTTAGAGTGATTTACAGAATTTCATTGCGAAAAATTGTAAGTATATATTTCAAGTCGGTACAAAAGCACTGAAAAGTAGACGTCTGTACAAAAACACAGACAACTAGACTTATGATGCCCTCGGTAACTATTAGTCCACCAGCAGTGACACCGGTCTAGTGGTTATAATAAATATAGAACATATAAACCATTTTATTTTGTGCAGGAGATGCCCATTTCGACAATTTATGTCTTTTCAGTGAAGCTCGAGGCCGAATGGTTGGAATTCTCATATTATATCAATATTTGAAGAGCACTATGGATACCAAAATGACGGGAAAAAATGAACCAAAGAATCAATATAATGACAGGGCTATGCATGAAGGAGATACTCCTTAGTCTTAGAGAGATTTACATAATTGCATGGCGGAAAACTGTAAGTGTATATTTCAAGTCGGTACAAAAGCAGTGAAAAGTAGGCCGTAAGTACAAAAGCACTGAAAACTAGACTTATGATGCCCTCGGTAATTATCAGTCCACCAGCAGTGACACCGGTCTAGTGGTTATAATAACTTATATAATAGCTGGAATTTTGTTTAGAATCGATAAGAAATTACCCATAATTTTTTTTAAATTAGAATAGAATATCACAATTTTTTTAAATAAACGTCAAAATGAATTAAATACTCACTATTTTATGATTACGTGACCATTGAATCTGTTACTTCCAATGATATTCCCTCTGCAAAAGGTACAGTAATATCTAAAGCTTGGGGTTTTAAAATGGATCTCGTTTACCTTCCGTTAAGTCGTAGAGGTATGGTAGGATTAAATGTTTGATATACTAAACAATATATATGTTTTAACTCATTGTCTGTGTGTTTTGACCTTGGAACATTGTGAAATTAAAATAATTAAGAAAGGTTGCTACAGTGTTTACGTATATATCCTGAGTTGCTAAGACTTCGGCAGGCAGAATCTATATATTGGACTCCTTGCCCGCAGACGGCAACTTTATGAGATCATAAGGAAAGTTGACAATATGTATTACCATGAACCAAAGGAACTTTACACCAGTTAATATATACGAAATCATTTAGGTGCCTATAACTTTCAGTTTTTCAACATCAGTTTTATACTGCGTTAAAGTCAATTATATAATTTATTGGATATTTAAAACATCAAAATTAATGTATTTGAAATTAATTGGCAAATTACTTCTGTCTTTGACCTATGTTTCACTTGTATTTATGTTACTGTCATGTGGTATCCAGTCGAAATTCTCAGAATGGGAAAACACTGTCATTTTTGAAGCCGATTTAGTGAAATATTATTTTGAATAAACACAAATACATATCAGAAATAAACATTATTCAAAAATATGAGATGTGATGCAATGAGATGCGAAAATAAAAATGTCAATTACTTTGAGGTTGTACATTTCAAATAGGAATATGATTATATTACGGAAATTCCTTTCGCAACTGATGGGAACAAAATTAAGAATAAGTATCTTTTATCCTTATTGATATCTTATTTAAATCCCCTAAACAGAATACAAAAAAGACGAATAATACTCAAAACCAGAACCACGGAAAACCCCTTCTTATCTATCCCTTCCCCCTAAAAAACCCCCAAAAATTAAATAAATAGAAACAGAAAGAAAGCGAAACTAAACCCAGTAAGGTAAGGTTGAAATTAGGAGAATTAAAATGAAAGTCGTTTTTACGTTATTGTGCGTAAAGGAAGTCGTTATTACGAGGTAATAAAGACGTATTTGTTAGAATAAGCTTCGTTCGATTTGACAGATTTATAGCTCTTTCCTGACTTTCTGTAATGTTTGCACCTATTTGATTTTAATTTTTTGAATGACTTTATAACAATGGTTTGGAAACTGATGACGAGTTAACAATTAACCACACGTAGTAGACACGCACTCATGATTAATGATTTTCATTACCATTATCATCAACTTTTTCACCTTCTGAAACATTCATAATTTCTTTCTTCTTTTCAGTAAATTGCAAACGATTTTATATAGTGCTTGATATGAATTTGTACTGACGGAATATTCCTACCAGATTCAGCACAATAATTGATGTATGTTATCCTGGAAGAGAAATTAATCTAAGTCGTATTACTTGTTGCTCCATCCTAACAATGTTTGTTTATATCAATGTCTTGTAATTTAAAAAATATTTAAATTTATTGAATGAACAGCGTTTATATAAATGAAGAGTTACATTCTGTTTGAAATATGTTTGGCAGAGTAATTGTTCCTGATTCATTACCAGGGGATCTGAGGCAAAGGCTCAAAAGGGCTATTGTTATCTATAGCTAGAATTTTCATTCATGAAATTGTGTAAATCACTCTTCAATTAAGGAGTATCTCCCTCATGCTTAGCTCTTAGATTGAGTATTTGGCTCATTTTTCTGTCCTTTCGGTTTCAACACTACTCTTCAAATATTAATATATTATTAGAATTCCAATCGTTAAACCATGAGCATCACTGAAGACACATAAGTTGTCGAAATGTGCATCTGGTGCACACAATTAATAGATATTTACATTCTATATTCATTATATTGGACCATCCGTCCTTCCATCGTATGTCAACTATTCACCTTTTCAACTTCTCCTTCAGAAACAATGAAGGAAATCTAATGAATCTTATTAGAAGGAAGAACTCAAGGTCCCTACAGTTATAGAAGAAAGAAAAGTTATTGATTGACTGAAAGTTACTGGAACACCAAATAACAATATATCCAAATATTCTTACCTATCTACAAATCCTATCTACATCAATATCGAAGAAGTACCAAACCGTTTATCATTCTCAATGTCCAAGGACAGATACAAAATCGTGTAAGTTTCAAAAAGGAACTGTTGTGAACCCCGAAATACTGAAAAATTCCGAGGTAAGACCAGGTGCCCGGGGAGAGTAAGCGTCTCCTGTCTGCATGAATCACCCGTCACAGCAGTTCTTAAGAAACATGTCAAAATCAAGAGTTTTTGGTTCCCTAATTGTACACACGAAAGTTTAAACTGGTATACAAAGTCATATTTGGTGTTCACTGAACAGGTCATTTAGTCGAATTCCAGAATATTATCAATCATTCTAGAAAGAGGCACATCATACTTTTGTACAAGATCCCCATAGCGACCGTAGAACTTCCTCAGTGACGATTTCAGACGTTCTTTAACATATCCCTGCATGAGCAACTTAGTGGCCAGTCGTTTGGCCCTTGGAATAAAACCGTCGTATAGAGAACAGGCTCTTGCGTACCTTATAAGTTGAGATATAAAAACTCCATAGGCAGGTGAGGACGGGATATTGCTGCAAAGAAACGGAGAGTTAGTTATTTGGAAGTTAAAATCGTCACATTTGTCATACAGAGAGATGTTCAAATGACCATTATTGTCGAAAGTTAAAAATATATCCAGATACGAAGCGGAATTATTGCTCTCGGTGGTTGTCTCTTTTATCTCAAGTTCATGGGAATAGATTTCATGTATGTAATCCTTAAAGTTAGGATTATTGATTGGCAATACGTCGTCTATATATCTATTCGTAAAATTAAACAAGATGCAAGGCTTTTGCTGCCTGTGGAGAGCATGTTTTGAATAAATTCTGCCTCATACGAATATAAGAAAATGTCAGCAAGAAGAGGGGCGCATTTAGTTCCCATAGCAATGCCAATGATTTCCTGAAAAATGTTCCCTCCAAACACCACGAAAATATTGTCTATTAAAAAGGTCCAGCATTTTGATGATTTGACCTTCGGTATACTTGTGTTTTGCATCAGAGTGTTCTTTTACAAAATATGTATCTTCCCGCCCAATGACAAGATATTCATATCTACGATTTCCATTTTTTTTTTTTTTTTGGAAAAAAGAATTTCGAATAATTGTAGCAATTTTGTTTTTGAGCTGTTGATGCGGAATTGTAGTGTAGAGCGTGGAAAAGTCAGAAGATTTGATGCTGAAAATATTATTCAATTTCGGAGATTTTAGATTCTCTAAAAGTTCTTTAGAATTCCTGAGGATCCACATCTGATTTATTCCGCTTCTGGAGTATGCGGTATCACAGTGAATTTGAAGACCATGCTTGACGTGTGTCAATATCTTCGTTAGCAATATGGATAGAGGTTTGGTGGTACACTTGGAAGAACCAGGAATGAAACGATGTTTGTAAGGGTTTGTGCGTTTTTGGAATCCAATAAATATATGGTCAGAGGTCGTAGTTTGAAAGAGTGTCAGGCTCCACTTCTTCCCTTTTTGACCATCTCCTGGCATATTCCTCGTATGCATCCATAATAATTTCGAAATTTTCACGCCAAGTGAACGAACGGGACTCTCTATATTTAGGACCTTTCTTCAGGAGGTCTCGTAATTTCCTGTTATGGACTATATTGAGGTCACCAGTTACCACATGGCTGCATGGAGGGTAAAGATACTTTGATGTGGAGCATGTACAGGGTGGAAAGTCTTTTGTAATGTTATGTGAATCAAGACACTGTAAAACACTTTTATAATTGAATATTTTAGAGGACACAGAAGATGTATAGCTGTAGGAAATACAAGGCGACTCCTGAGTTTGAAATATGGAGGGATTTTATCCTTGACTCACCTATTGTTCAAAATGTTATTCAAATTAAGAGCAGCATTCCCCTTACTTGCAAATGTCATTTTGAGGAAGGGGAAAATGTTATCACCAATACATATGAGATGAAGATAGGAGTAATTTAATGTGTACGTGTGCGTGTATGCGATGTTTAAGAGAATGACATCATCAATATCTCTTTACACGAGCCTATGACCACAAGCTACACGTCATCAATAACATGTGGTAAGCTGTTTGAAAGTAAGTATTCACCTCAAATAATTCTCGCTTTTAAAAAAAATTTGTATGCAATGTATTTTGAGCTTTCTATGTTACAAGGGCATATCATGATGACTTGATATAAGGTATGACATCATATTGTCCATGACAATTTTTCGAAACTGATGTGGTAAACGTTTGGAGGAAAGGCGTATCCCCTCTCGCTAGATACCTCGCTATCCTATCCCTTTCAGTGAATGGACAAAAAAGGGGTGGGTGGGAGTTATGTCTTCCATTTGTCTGATCTGGCGCCCATCGGAATTTCGGAATATCTGCATTCTGGCTTTGCCCGTATAAGTACCCGGTCCTCTCAGTCCGTTTCTCAAAACCAGTGACTCCTCTATAGGCACTTGAGCTGACTGCATTTTTTCAGCGATGGATCCAGCGTCTAACGAAAACGAGAAAAAGAAAATCGGCAAAAATGTTGGTGTTCCGGCCAGAAAATGGGTTTCTAGTCCCATATTGCCATAAAATACAATTTCATGACTTTCTTTATCTAATTAAATGTTCCACGAAAAGGGTGTTAGTGTGAATCCTACTCTATCCCGAATCCATGCATGCACAAGCACATTATGATCAATTTGCATAGATATTAAGGTATTCCTTCCCGGCACTCGTTCCTATTTTCCCTACCCAACCGTAATTTACCACCTCTGTCCTTCAGCACCACAAATTCTGTTTTGTGATCAGTATGCTCTGGGTGTCAACAGCTATCTCAGCACAAAGATCAAGATCACGATGTCATTGGTCCTAGTGTAATTTTAAAGGGTCTACTTAGTGTATGCATGCCGAATAAAAAGTTTAAAGGTTCAAAGAAAAAACAAAAACAACATGAACGTTTACTTAATGAATAAATTTTCTCATACCAGGTCACAATGTTACAAAGAAAGACGCAAATTAGATACAGTGCAGAAAATGATATACATCTTCCAAAGGAAATGATCGCAGAAAATAAAGTTGAAGATGGAGGATCCCCTCTTTTAGAGTGTTTTTTTTTTAAATAAGGGAATTGACGCATATGAATTAAGAAGCAATTAAAATCACAAGACTGCTAAAGATAATGTCCCTCCATACTTCAAAATGAGGGTTTCGTCCTGTATTTCCTATGAATAAACACCAACATTTCCTTCCAAATTCTTCAGATTAAAAAACAATGGATGGATATCAAAAACCTGCAAAATGAACCGTGGAATCCGTCAAGGATGTCCAATTTCATCAATGATCTTTCTTTTTGTAACTGAAATTTTGGGTATTCAACTTAGAAATAACAAAGAAATTAAAGGCTTCAACATTTCTGAAAGCGATAATACAAAACATATAAAAATTATACAGCATACAGACGATTGTATAGTACCCTTGAAAGATGATTTATCAATGAAATTTGCCATTCATGAAATTCAAAATTTCAGCGTTGTGTCTGGTATGAAATTAAATATATCGAAAACAGAGTGCATACTTCTGGGTAATATGAAAAATAAAAATATTAATACTTTTGGCATAAAAATTAATACTACTTGTGTGAAAAGTCTTGGAATTTTTGTCGGTCACGATAAAGAAATATGTTATACAAATAACTGGTTAAAATGTATATCAAACATGGAAAAACCTTTTGAATCTTGGAAAACTAGAAATCTTACAATATTTGAAAAATGTTGTATTGTTAATTCATTAGCTATATCTAGGCTGGTATATATTGCATCTATATTACAATTCCCAGAATCTAAAGAACTGAAGAAGATCAATAAAATCATCTTTTCATTCTTATGGAATAGAAAAGATAGAATCAAAAGAAACACAATGATAGGGACTATAGAACAGGGTGGAATAGGCATTGTTGACATTGAATGTAAACTAAATAATCTTTAAGTAGAATAACTTAAAGAGTTTTATATTTAGAGATATGTATATTTCCTTTGCTTATTTTATTTGTTGAATTAGAGTTGTCTCTCTTGCGCGATGACCATGAAGGTGGCATGGTCGAACCATATTAGGAGGACGCGATGAAACTGGTTGCAACATCCAATCAAACACTTTCCCAGCTTAGGATATAGGGCCAAGCCCGCGCTTTCGGCACTTTCGCTTGGGTTGTCTAAAGATTCGGTAGTGCTTTATTTTACGGGGAAAATTTAAGTTATAAAATTAAACTTTCTGGTAAGCAAGTCTTTAATTCTGATCTTTTAATATTCAATTCTTTTAACTAGAAAAAGAATATTATATTTACCATTTATTGTATCTTCTGATTCATTCATTAGCGCAAATGAAAAATTCTCGTGGTAGGTCATTCTATTGTGCGTCGCTTCTTTAATTTCGTTAAAGACGACACGGATTATAGATATCGGCCAGATTTAGGCCTTTCAGACACGCACCTTATTAAATTCAGAGGTGTAGGTGGCAGACTGGTAAGCGAAATATTGAAGTATGAAGCAGAATATATAGAACAATTTAGACCACATATGATAATTTTGATAGCGGGTGGCAACGACGTTTTGATTCAGGATTCTCCCGAAGAACTGGCGTCTGAGATAAAAGCGGTGGTTACAACTTTACACTACCGCTTCAAGGTAAATAAAGTAATTGTGTGTAAACTATTGCCAAGGTTCAATCAGCAATATAACCACAATGACTTCGTTGATCAAGTCAATGATTTATTGCGAGTTTTGCTACCACTTTTGTCTTATAGCGGATTGTGGGAACACTGCAATTTCTTTCCATCGCCGAACCCGCCTACCAATAAATCTTGCGAGGGCAAGTTTTCACATGATGGTGTACACTTTACAAAACAAGGAAACGTTCATTTGTATCGAAGCCTGAGAGGTTTGATCTTGAGTAGAAATTAGTTGATTTATTTTGATTTATCAATCTGGTGTTAGGTTTTTAATGCTAAATGTATACCGAGTAGTTTAATTACATCATTGCATATGTATATGTTTAAATCTTCTTTCAAACTAAAATGTTTGCAGCATTTGATATACAAGTATATCACTTTTGACCTCTGCTGGATTATTGTTTAACTATACTTTTCTTGGAGGTATTTCACTCGTAGCCTCTATGGTGATAAACGTGCTTCTGTACGTTTTGTATTACCTGAGGTATTTTTGGCCTCTGCTGGATAATCATCAAAGTCATTATGACTATGGTTTTCCTGGAGGTATTTCACTTGTAGCCGCGCTGGTTGTGTACGTACTTTGGTACGTTTTCATTTCCTGTGGCATATATTGATCTCAGCTGGATTATTATTTCTATATGGTTTTCCTGGAGATGTACACTTGCAGCCCTGTGCTTGCAGTCTCGCTGGGATGCGGATGCATTTCACACTCGGTATTCTCTGAGACACCCTTTCACTTTCCCGGATTATAACTGGGAGGTTTTTCACTCGTAGCCTTGCTGGGTTTACTACAGTACTTTGTACTTTTTGTATTCTCTGAGGAACATTTGGCCTTCGCTGGATAATCATTAAAGTCTTATGACTATGGTTTTCCTGGAGGTATTTCACTTGTAGCCGCGCTGGTTATACACGTGCTTTTGTACGTATTGTATTTCCTGTGGCATATTTTGATCTCTGCTGGATTATCATTTCGATAGGATTTTCCTGGAGATGTGCATGCGTAGTCCCGCTGGGGTATATGTACGTTTGTACAGTATTTTCAGAGACATATTTTGATCTCCGCCGGATTATCATTTCGACATGATTGTCCTGGAAGTTTTTGCATTCACAGTCTTGCTGTGGGTATTTGTACGTTTGTATTTCCTGAGATATATTTTGATCTCCGCTGGAGTATCACTGTGCATTCCCAGCCTCGCTAGGGGTACGTGTATTGTTTGTAAACTTGTTTTTCCTGAAGCATAATTTTTATCTCCGCTGGATTATCATTTCGATATGATTTTCCTGGAGATGTGCACTCCCAGTCTCGCTGAGAGTACGCACGTGTACATTCGTTAGGTTTGTATTTCCTTGCGCAAGTCCTTTAGATGTAAGTACTTAATCTTCACGTTAGCATAACAATTTTCTCTCATCCTTCATGGATTATGTCTTACTTAAACTCATGATAAATGCCCGTATTTTAGCAAAATGTCATCTAGTGCATTCACAAAGCGCACAACTCAGGTGCTGTGTATTCCGGAATCACTTAGTCCGGTTTTGGGTTTTTAATTAGTCTGCCAATTGAAATAGGAAACATGTTTCACATTTTAATTTTAGGGCAAAATGCGCCCTATGTTTCTACTTTTGTAGAAATGGCACCGAAAAGAAAACGGATTGTGACTGGAACAACGTCTGAAAGCACTACCAAACGGCCCAGGAGAAAGGCACATTCTGTTGACGATTCTCCTGCTGTCTCTGAGGCGACTGTGAATCCAAGTCAGGCTTGTGGCAGTAATGCTGAACTGATCATAGCAATAACAGATCAAGTAACCCAAAAGGCTACTGACTGCGAACGGAGGTCACTGCCTTGTTTCAGCAGCTCATGCCGTCTCAGGGAAGTACTGTTTTAAATAAAAATAGCTATAACAGTAGTAGCAATGTCCCCACTAATCAAAACAGTAACAACATCCGGGTAGACAGAGAGGTACTTCAAATAGATCAGGTAAACCTGCAATTATCAGATGAAAGTGGACCAACTGGCCCACAAACATTGAGCAGCTCTTCCGAAGATGCCAATCGGATTGTTGAGGATTCTGTGGTAAACCACGTAGGAACTATTACAGGTAACTATCGTAGTACGCCTTATAATTCTGGTTTTCTTTGCACTGCTGTGCCAATAGAGGCAAAGGTGTCAGACAGAATTAAAACCAGAATATGGTCTAATCAGTTTGTAGAAATATCATCACCTTTATCAGATAAACCTAGTAAAGAAAGTAAGTATGCCCTTCAAATACAAGAGCAGGATGAATCAGGGGGTTTTATAATACAACAAATTGAGTCTGCCAGTGACAA
Source organism: Pteria penguin (assembly GCA_035048485.1). NCBI lineage: Eukaryota > Metazoa > Mollusca > Bivalvia > Pterioida > Pteriidae > Pteria > Pteria penguin. The sequence continues at coordinate 12,009,572 of CM068590.1, forward strand.
GCAGGACTCTACTGATTCAAACACACTGTATGATTGGATCACTGCATGGAATAGGTTTTCAGCAATCTATTGCAGAAATATAAAGACCATCATCTGAAACTGGCCAAACATATGGAAACTGTCAGAGAAATTGCTAGAGTGAAAGGGGATTGGAGATTATATGATAAGGAATTTCGTCACCTTATTGAACAAGGCCAAGTGATTTGCGATATACACATGGAGCTCTATGCACGTCTTAGCATTGTCACTATTGCCAAAGCGGAAAAATCTAACAGTTTCACTAAAAAACATAATCCCTTAATTCCAGAGGGCGCCTGCTTTAACTACCATTCAGGTAAGATCTGTAAGGCAGGGATTTCCTGCAAGTACCAACATTCCTGTTTCAACTGCCGGGCTTTCCACCCTTTTTCAACCTGTGCCAAACCTATCCAACGGCCCTTTCGTGTCATGGAAAGGTTTGTCAGAAGTGGCAAACATAACCAAGCCAATGAAAGACCTCAACAAGAAACAACTTTTAATCCCCCCAACAGGCCCAACCCCAATAAATCCAAGTAAATTAGAAAGTTGGCTAGAAAGATACGAAAACACATCTTGTGATTATTTGTTAAACGGGTTTAACAAGGGCTTTTACGTAGGGTTTAGTAAACAAGGTAAATTTGAATATCAAAACTGCATCTATTTACCATCAGCATTACAACACCCAGACATTGTGCAAACAAAAATCAACTAAAGTTGGGTAGAATAAAAGGCCCTTCCACAACTAAACCTTTTCTGGATTTCCATTGTTCCCCTCTTGGCTTGGTAGAAAAGATAGAACCTGGCGAATTTCGCATGATAACACCATTTATCATATCCAGAGGGGAAATCTATTAATGATGGCATCCCTACTGAGGGGTCATTTGTTCAATACTCATCGGTGGAGCATGCTATCAAACTCATTAAACAATGTGGCAGTGGTTCATTCTGTGCTAAGACAGATATCAAGGCAGCATTCAGAAATATAAATTTAAATCAATAACAGTTCAAATAAGTAGGGTTTCAATGGCAAGGTCAATATTACTTTGACTGCTACTTGCCGTTTGGTTTAAGCTCTTCATGCAAAATATTTGAACAGTTTAGTACAGCTTTACAGTGGATAGCAAAGAAAAAGCTTGGAATCCAATTTATTACTCATGTTTTAGATGATTTCATAATTATAGAAAAATCATATAAATCTGGTAGTATAAAACTTAAAGAGTTCCTAAGCATGTGTAAGGACATTGGTGTACCAATAGCAAAAGAGAAAACCGATGATGCATGTCAAGTCATTACATTTTTAGGATACGAACTTGACACAGTCAAAATGGAAGTGAGACTTCCTGTAGATAAGATACAGAAGTGTAAAGAAAAAACAGGAGTTATCGGCTCAGTTATGTGGCAGAAGTCACCATGGAGCTATACAATACATGAATATAAATAATATAATAGAACATTTAACACATTACAAAAATATTTGATTGTAGTGCAATTACGATACCGACTTAGGACGGTCATTTAATTTGACAAAAGCCAAACAAATGGTGTGGTTAACCGGTTTACGGGCCCACCTTCCCACTCACCGTAACAGCAGAACAATCAAAAGACGTACATTTAAAAATTTATAAATAATCCTCCATGTAAAGAACAAGGGTCAACAGGTATCGCATATTGAGAGGTCATAAAAATATAAACACGTAAGGTATTGTAAAAACATAATGGTATAACAATATATGCGACATCAACATGATAAACCGTGCCCTGCCAGTCTGAAAGCGAGCTAAGACCCTAGATCTGTAGGAGTCCCGACTAACAGTCAGAGGGGACGAGGTTCAGGACCATGTCTCCTCTGAAAGAGGTTTGGACAAGGCCCGTCATATAGTCCCCACCGCCCTGTTAGTCAGCGTGCAACGTTCAAGTAAAAGTCTGCATAAGGCTGTAGAGGGGCCAAATACAAGACCTATAGTCTTTTTGATGATCTCAATATCATATTGTCTATTTAGGAGACGTTTGACTATTTTATTACATAATAAAATAACGTTATCAGAGCCTTTTACTTTCCTTAGTTTATATACGAGATCACCGTAAAAATTAGGATGGGAAATTCCATTGGATACATACTGTTGAAAAGAAATATTTCCAAATTTAGATAGAAGTTCTGAATAAGATCTGAAGAATTTGCCGAATGTTTTTCTTAGCTTGTGATATCTGTAACCCTGAGTTAAAAGTTTAGTAGTAATTTGTAAATTTCGTTTATGAAAGTCCAAAACACCGGTGCAGCCTCTGACAAATCGAACTAATTGAGATATATAGATACCATATGATGGGAGTCGAGGGACATCGCCATCCAAGTAAGGGAAATTTACAATAGGAAATCCAAAATCCTCACGTTTATCATAAATATTAGTATATATTAGGTTGTTGATAATTTTGATGTTTAAATCTAAGAAAGGTGTAGATTTATCTCAAGTATTAGCTTTATTCAATGTGAGCTCTGGTGGATATATTTCTGATATAAATTGTTCGAATTCAGGGTTGTCGATAACCAAAATGTCATCCAGATATCTGCAAGTATTATTAAATTTGTCAATGAGGTCAAAACGTTTTGATTTTTGAATAGAAACCATAAAATCCCTCTCATAACAATAAAGAAATAAATCTGCTATCAGAGGCGCGCAGTTAGTACCCATAGGAATCCCAACTATTTGTTGATATATCTTGCCATCAAATTGCACAAAAATATTATTCATGAGAAAATCTAGTGCTTTACATAATTCCATGCAAGTCCAGTATTTATATGAAGTATATTGTTTGTTGGAAAAGAATTCAGAGTTATTGGAAGTACATATGTACGTTTTAGATTCTCTGTGAAAACACCATTGTATAAGAGACAGCAACTTGCTTTTAATCAAATCATGAGGCAGAGATGTATAAAGTGTAGAAAAATCAAATGTAGAAATTTGAGTCGCTTTGAAATTTAGCGAAAGAAGTTTGTCTATAACTTCATGAGAATTTTTAATCGACCAAAAGTAATTGATGTTACTATTATGAAATGCCACATCACAATATTTGATAATATGATATTTTATAGCAGTTAGAGCAGATACAATCAGCCTCTTTTTAACCAAAGAGAAAGTGACACTTAAACAACTTCAGTCTCTGGTTGGGTTACTTAACTTCGCATGCAACGTTATCATACCTGGTAGAACATTTTTAAGAAGGTTGATTAACTTGACTATAGGGTTGACAAAACCTTACTACAGAATTAAATTAACAAAAGAGGTCAAGTATGACCTTCATGTTTGGTTAGAGTTTTTAAATAATTTTAATTGCAAATACATGTTCCTACCAGAGCAATTCATCAGTTCTAGTAATCTTAGGCTATATACGGATGCTTCTGGAACCATTGGTTACGCAGCCATATTCGATAGCGAATGGTTTTATGGAGAATGGGACGAACAATGGAGTAACCAAAACATTGCCAAACAAGAACAATTGTTTTAGCAGTAGAAATATGGTCAAAATATCTACAAAATAAATGTGTTTTATTCAACACCGACAACATGGCATTGGTTCATGTTATAAACAAACAAACATCAAAAGACCACTGCATTATGTACTTGATAAGGCGTTTGGTCCTTACATACCTTAAATTCAATATTTTATTTAAGGCAAATCATTTAACATCTAAGGAAAATTTTCTATGCGATTGTCTTTCTCGTTGCAAGGTACACCTATTCCAACAATTGGCTCCTTGGGCAGTCGACAGGCCAGTAGCGGTTCCATCCCTACCACCTTTTCCGCATTAACCAAAGTTCTGGATAACTTATTAGGAGCATCTTTAAACAAGTCATCAGCGAAAAGCTACTCGCGGGCATGGACTCTTTTCAGCAACTTTGCAGCAATTCATGGCTTATCACCAGTGCTTCCCATTAAGACTCAAGTTGCTTCCCATTAAGACTCAAGTTCTCGCACTATTTATCTCATATCTCTATTCCAAAGGATATGCAGCCTCAACTAATACTTCATACATGTCTGCAGTCAGCTATATACATAAGATAAACAATTTACCCGATTTTAGCGGTTCATTTTTAATACAGAAATTATTACATTCATGTCGCAAACTTAAACCTGCTCAAGACTTTAGATAGCCCATTACTAAACATATTGTACACAGTATCTGTAATGCAGTATACCATGCAATTTCTAATGCATATGAGAGGATCATGTATAAAGCCATGTTTTTGCTGGCCTTCAATGGATTTTTAAGAATAGGGGAAATAACGTCAGGGTCCAGTAACCAAAATACATTGCAAGTCGATCAGATTCAAACCTACAGGGATAGCCTTGTCATAACTTTCACCAATTTCAAGCACCATTCAGGTAACCCCATTCATCTATTAAGGCAGCTTCAGATGTGTCCTATTGCCCTGTACAGTGCTTAAAAATTACCTACAGCTTAGGGGCAATATGCCTTGCCCACTCTTCTCAATCGGCCCTTTTTTACCTGTAAACAAGTTTCAGTTTGCGACAGTCTTAAGGAGATGTCTGTCATTCACCACATTCGATTCAACCCATATTAAAGGTCATTCTTTCCGATTAGGCATGTCCTCACATTGTGCAAATTTTGGAATGAGTGATAGTCAAATTCGTTTGTTAGGTCGTTGGAAGTCAGATGCATTTAAATCCTATATAAGGAGTACATGATATTATATTAGGTTTTTGCCAAATAACAGGCCGTTTGCCAACGCTTGTTATATTATTATAGATTTTGACAAGCTGTTTGACAATGCTTGTACATGCAGTAGTATCTTTGTTAACCTGATGCTTCAGATGAGTTGCAAGCTATTTGACAATGCTTGTGTAACAATATGAACCATATATTTCACTCCAACTTTACAAGCCATTTGACAATGCTTGTACATCCATTTCAGTTCATTTTGTACAGTGTATATATCGGCAGGACATGCAAGCCATTTGACAATGCCGGAATGTTTTTTGTTTTGGTTTTTTTGTTTTTTTGTTTTGTTTTGTTTTTTTTTTTTTGACAGCGTTTTAGCTAATTCTAGTTGGTTTTCAGTTTTTGAAATACTTTTCATTTGTAAAGCATAGTTTTAACCAGTCAAGTGCATTGCCCCTGAATGTATGTTTTGGTTTTTTTTACTGCTTTGGGTCTGAACTTGCCTTATGTAGAACAGTACATAACGCAAGCACTTGGCGGTTTCAGACCACAAAGATAATTATATTAATATAGCAGTCAATTTTATAGGGGTTATTTCCCCTTTTTATTCTTATATGTTTTGATAAGTCATTGCTTTATATTACTATCTATTACATAAATTTATGTAATGTTTAATAATCAGAGAATCATAACAGTAGATTTTGATCTGCTGTACTTAGTTAATAAACAGTCACTTCAGTGGCAATGCACAACAACTTATGTAGTCAGTAGTTTTCAATTGGATAAAACACCTACGAATCCTCAGTTACATGTATGCAGGAATTGAAGGAAAGACAGTTTTGTGGTAATTGATTCAAACCTTTTAAGGTGTGTGCAAAGATCACTGGTATAGATATTTGGCGCTAGAGATCTGAACCCGGACTATTTGGAAGAGCAATTAAAAAGAATACATAGGGAGTCATAGATTCGAACCTAGAACGTTGTACAGATGAAAGCTATTGATCGGAAAACAAGGTATTTGGTGGTATAGCAATCGAACCAACTGCTTACCGATATGTGGAACTATATAGACCACCATGTTGGGTATATATCTATATATAAAATCTATTAACGCCTCTTGGATTGATAAACTGTCTAACTGCAAGAGTAGTTTAAGACAATTCATTAATTTCTTGTGAAAACAATGTAAACAAAGTGGCATAGATTTTACTTACCTTGCATATACAAATGAAACAAAACTTCTTCATTACGATGTTGTTAAGAAATTACCATTGTTTGTCCAACAGATTTTTGTATCATTAAATGAATGTAAATCTCACATTTAATAATATTAAATCAACAGAAGATTTCCTTGGTCAGCCCTTGTGGAATAACAAATTCATTTCTTACAGGGGTAAGTATATCTGTTTTATGAACTGGATAAAAAGCGGGTTTAAATTGATCAAGGACATTGTTGATGAAAATGGTTTAAAACCTCTATAATAATTCTATTCACATTTAGTGAAAAAACACAATTGGATATGTGAATACAGTATAATGAAGCAAATCATAAGCAAGCTATGTCTGAAATTTGATATGTATAAAATAAAATATATCACAAAAAAAATTTATTTTAGAATAGCGTTCTATGAATATCATTTCGTTGATTCTAAAGCATACAGTTGCAAATTTTTATGACATATTACGCAATAAGAAGTTTGCTACACCAAACGCAATTTTATGATTCAAAGAAAAGCACCATGGCCCTTAGTATATAAACAAAAACTAAGTAATATTTATGACAAAAAAGTTGCAGAATTTAATTTCAAATTGTTGAATAATTTGTTGTCCAATAGATATTTGATAAGTAAATGGAAAATTGGAATTGACAAAAACTGTCTATATTGTCAAAATACCATAGAAAATAATGAACATTTGATATTTTCATGCACAAATATGTCTGAAATATGGGAAAATATTGGCAAGTATCTTAAATTTGATATATCTTGGAAATGTATAGTAATTGGATTCTATAATGAAGTAAATGAAAAACCCATTTTATTAAATAATATTATCTTTCATGGCTTGTAGAATATACAAATATAAAATGATATGCAGAATTAAAAACAAAGAAGAGAACATTTTTAACATAAAAGATCATATAAAATACTCGTTAAAAATCAGTATTATGCTCTATTAAAAACTTCATGATCATTTAAGCAGAATATATGTATATTCAACAAAATATGTGAACTATTATAAATTTAAAGTATGATATTTGACTCAAACTGATTCCTGTTATATGTATTAAAGCTGTATACCCTATGTTCGCTAGTACAGTGCATATTATAGGTTGATATATATTCCAAATTGTTTTGATTATATATATAAGCCTAAAACATATTAAAAAGAACTCTTGTAAATGTTTCGATCAAATTCGCCGTTTTAAGTGAGATATGACTGTCTAAAACGTGATGTTTGTAAACAAATGTTTACAACCAACTTATCACGTGATCTAATTCGGAAGCCGCTGCATTATGGACACTAATGGAGGGCGAGGTAAATAAACTTGACGAGTAACTTTAAAAATCTGCACTCAAGTCTGCTAAAGTTAGTATTTACTGAAATCATTTTCTTTTGGAGTCTCCCTTCATCGTATATATTTTGATAAAACTGCGCATGCGCGAAGTCAGGTTATGGTTGTATTTATGGAATACCCACTTTATTTACGAAATATTTTCTTTTTTTTTTTTATATCTCCGAGGTTTTGAAGCAACAACAAATGTTATTAACGCAACGTTAGTAACTTCAGCCATACGAGAAAAATACAGCTTTTGTTTTACTTGCCCTAATTTTTGAAATTATACCGAATTGTAGATTATACAATTTTAAGTGTAAATATATGTATGTATGTATGTATGTGTATATATGGGTATTTATGTACATGTGTATCTATGTATATATATATATATATATATATATATATATATATATATATATATATATATATATATATATATATATATATATATATGCTTGTATTATTTTGTTGTTTAGTCTATTTTAATGCCATACTTACGCGCGTAATAATGACGTTATGACGTCAACGTTTATAGGAATTTAGAAGCTTGTTTATATTAGACATGTAAAGATGGATGTTACATAGTTCTTCTGTACTTTTCTAACAATTGCTTGATAAAGGCCAGGAGGCCGAAAATTTGCGGCAAAGAGTATTTGTGTTGTTTCTTTTAGTGACTTTATTTTATTCATATTAATTATTGATATAAATTTAAACATAACTCATTAAGAAAATATTGAAACAGCAGGAATTTACTCTGATCCAAGTGTTGGAAATAACAATGCATTGTGCTGTGTTTCAAGTATTTCTTGGATTTTATTAATAAAATATTGGGAAATTCTGTTTTTGATCATTTGGTAAACTATATAAATGAATTATCATTTAAAATATAAAGAAATAGAAATGCTTAGTGTTAGAAAAATAAAATGGAGTTATTCTTCTTTGCTCATTAATTGACAGAAATCTCTAGTTAAGTCAATGTAAGGGGCATTTTGATATTTTTGGGCATCTCGCTAAATAGGGGGGTATTTCGGTAATCCGTAATATCGGGAAACCCTCCACCCCTTGAACGATAAACGATACAAACAGAAAGTACGATTTTGACATGTCAGAGACGTCAGATCAGGGGTGGATGCAAGATTTGAATTGTGGAGAGATGAGACATAAAAGATAGTTAGGCGTTTGCTTTAAATTAGGCCATAACAGGGCCCAGGCTGAAGCCGTGTTTGGAGCCCTGGCCCTTTACTAAAAAGCGAACGAAGGTATTTGTCAGAAATACAATCAAAGATCAACTGAAAACTTTTATTTCTTGAAAAAATTTTATCCCTCCGAGAAAACGTGCTTTACTAACTTCATATCACATTTCAATGATTTTCTTTAGATCGCTACGCTCTGTAATTGACTTGTAAATTACGCCAGGTAGCGTGATGGCACAAAATTTACCGTTCTTATAGCGATCTTCGTAATACTGGCGTTGCGTTGGTTTGAAAGTGACTCTTGGGAAAACATTCAAAAAATTGACATGAATTTTAACATAGACATTGAGCCTTAACAGTTTGATCCGAAATAAAGTCAACTTAACACAGTAGAAACTGATGACAGGTCTGAAGAATCTGCCGGCAATGTCGGAAAGTCTAATAATCTTCCTACAGACATGAATTCACTGAATAATTGCTGTATCCTTTTGTAATATTTCGAGCTTGATATCAGTAGGATACTTTGAAATACTGTATTTTACTGACAACTGGGTAATTATATGAATCTATGATAGAGAGAAATTTTCTATACGGCTTAAACTCTGAATTTCATCTGCTTTGAATCTTACGTCTGTACGTTTGTTTTTACGTCACGTGGCCTCGGACAAAAGTAAACTACATCACAGAACACCTTGGCATAGAAGGCAATTGTCTAAACAAATGGGTTTTAGAGGCCTCTTACTATGACTTTTTACAAGATAATGGACCCCTAGATGATGGTCAACTTTGCATGAGTAAGTAATATGGAAAAACGAATATCATGCTATTGTACTTAGCTGGAGAAATAATGTGGTCAGACTGACCTTAGAATCAAACTCATAACCTTGTGCTATCAAGTTTGACGCTAATACCATTGAACAATTGGGATTGATACCCATCCATTACACTCCTCCTCTGGCAGAGGATTCAAAATCTGGAAACAATCCAAAGATCCTAATTCTCACAGTGCACAAACAAATATGCCTTGATGTAGGCTGACCACGACACTAATTATAACAAGCAGAGGAAAAAGATGTGGTGAGTCCTGGGAATCGAACCCAGAACTTTCCGTCAGGAAGACAGATGAATGTCTTGACCACTAAGTCAAATTTTCATTTTTTTTTTCTCAAATGAGATCTTGCCTTGTTGTTCTTTAACTGCACTGTACGAATGACTTATTACTTCTTCCAGTAACTCAGTAACATAGTCTGAAAAAGATAAAACATTTTTACGATCAACATTTTTGTAACATCAAGATGATATGCATGACTTAATGGTATTGAATTTCGAATGCTGTTTGTATAACAAAAGACAACATAAATTCATGATGTAAATGTATTGATAATCATTTCATATACATGTTTATGGTGAAAGCATCTGTCTGATGCATTGCATAGAAAGTTTATTCTTTGTGGATCAACCTGAAGCAATTCTCATTTTGAGACATGAAGATAAAGTAAACAAATATTTAAAGTTAATATAGAAATGTTCTTTGCAAAACGTCTGCTTAATTTTTACTTCTTTCGGAACACAACTTCAGATAAGATTCAACAAACATCTTCTACCCTGCACGGTTGGTGGCCTGTTGCTGTTCTCAATAAAGGCTGCTATGTATAACATACTAAAAGAAATTCCTTTTCATATACACATTTCATATATACGTTTCGGTAAAACAGGCAATATTTGTGTGCTGTAGTAAATTCATGGACTGCATAATGCTACCACCAGAAATCAGAATGGCACCAATGAGAATAAAGTTTCCTAAAGCGAGGGATCCCCACTGAAATACTACGACGCATGTACTTTGCCTCACAACATTGTATGTTCCAGACACTTGCTTGTCTACATGCAAAATACGAAAGTAACTGGTGTCACATGACTATGGCACTAACAACAATGTACCACAGTGGACATTCACGGACCCCTGAAATTCAGAGGTGAGACCAGGTGCCCGGGAGGAGTGAGCATCCCCTGTTTGGCTAGCCACACCCGCCGCGAATGTCCTTACACACAGACGAAACAATAATAATTCAACACTGTATATATAAATGAATGTGAACAAACACTGTATAGAAAGCGTCAAAGCCACATAACATCAGGAAAAAGGTATAATAACACTTAAGTCAAACCCCCCGCGGGGAACTTTTTCACGAGCTCCACACTGCAAAGGGAATAAGTGTGACATTCATGCAAAATACGAAAGTAACTGGTGTCACATGACTATGGCACTAACAACAATGTACCACAGTGGACATTCACGGACCCCTGAAATTCAGAGGCGAGACCAGGTGCCCGGGAGGAGTGAGCATCCCCTGTTTGGCTAGCCACACCCGCCGCGAATGTCCTTACACACAGACGAAACAATAATAATTCAACACTGTATATATAAATGAATGTGAACAAACACTGTATAGAAAGTGTCAAAGCCACATAACATCAGGAAAAAGGTATAATAACACTTAAGTCAAACCCCCCGCGGGGAACTTTTTCACGAGCTCCACACTGCAAAGGGAATAAGTGTGACATTCATGCAAAATACGAAAGTAACTGGTGTCACATGACTATGGCACTAACAACAATGTACCACAGTGGACATTCACGGACCCCTGAAATTCAGAGGTGAGACCAGGTGCCCGGGAGGATTGAGCATCCCCTGTTTGGCTAGATGACAAAACCGATACAAATGTTACATGTCGACAAAGGTTTATCGAGGCACTTTTCAAAAACGATGAATGTCCTATCACAATGGTCATCACTGTCCATTGAACCAAATTCTGACAAGTGGCCATCCTCAGTTGGTGTAAGAACATCTGGAGGAAGTCATTCTAAGGGAACACCTTTTTTCCAGGCTAGTGTCACTACTGTGGCTGAAAAAACTAGTATCCAATGGGGATTCTAAGGTTGGAATTCCACAGCAACATACACCCTGTATTTGCTTCGCAGTCTGTGTTGCAGATGTAGTGGTTGCAGTCTTTACTACAGTTTGTATCCAGCATGTCTTCGTCTCTGGAATAATTACACATAAATATACTTGAAGACAAATAACTGTACCATTCAAAACCACAAGTCATGTTTCTTACCTTTTGCTTTGGAATTGACCTCTACATTCTTCCCATTGGAAATGAATTTCAGTACAATAAAGGATAATATGTGACACATATTATGACATGACCTATGACCTTGATCTTCATTTCATGTGTGTGCCTTATCTCATTATGATGATATATATCCCCATACAGTGTTCTGACTATGTGGGTGTTGATTACAGAATTATGGCAATTTAAGTCATTTTGAGTACAACTAGTCAGGCAGTGGCTACAACAGATAGGTAGATGCTAGACGGAGACTCTTATGAGTCCATGATGACACAATATACACATGTTTTTAATTTTAATAAAACAAACTTATAAAGTTGATATATTATATATCTGACAACATTTTTTTTTCCGTGACACAAATGTGATGACTGAAAACATACTTGTTACAATTTGTCATTGTATATATAAAGAACATATAGCTACAATCATTATCATTAGTATACATATAACTTATAACCCCTTCACTGATGTCCACTCACCATTATGTAGCATGCACATTACCATTAAGGTAAAATCGTCACTCTTTACAATAAGGAATGCGATTGACAGGAAGAATCAGAATCAGAGTATGTACTTACAATCAGAGAGTATGACTTTGGGTTCCAACTCCAAATGTTATGGTGTCCATGGATGTTGATGTTCCTTTCTTTGTCTCACTCTCAGGGAGCTCAACATCAGGGCAGGGCTATCAAACTCTCGACCACCATTCTCATTAAGTGGTAGCAGTTCTGCTACTTGAGGAGTGCATGGTGGCATTGTCACAACAAATACATTTTCTTTTGACTGGAGTACTTTAAAAGCGAAGAAGTAAATTCAGTTATACTGCCCCATGAAAATTATTTACACTTCATTTTCAAAATGGATTCAATAGTAATCTGAAAACAAACTCTTTTCTATAGCCTATAGGGGACAGTAATATCCGTGTTTTTGTATTCTTAAAACAACTCTAAGTAGTCCTCCGAAGGGAAGTCCGGTACATTAAAAGTAAAAGAACACAAACACGCTATAGTACAAACACTATACTTTGGTTTACAGTATAAAGTGTCAGTGTCCATGTATTACAATTTACATGTATACACATATACAGTATAATGTGATATAGATGATGGAAATTCAATTCAATAAATTATACAAATGTAATTTTACGCACATATTGGCATTTCATTAATGCACAGCAATGTATATCGATATGAGTGTATAGGACTTCAACAGAATAAAACACCCCTAATCCCACCTTTTTTTACACACACTTTTGAGTCTTCTTCAAAAACACATAAACACTATTGTGTCTACAACACATGCACACAGATATATTACCATAAGAAGTGGCCCTATAAGAATGATAGGGCCACAATTCTTTTCTTTGCGTAAACTTCCAATTTTTATAAATGGAATGACTGGCACGATTCTACGCATTTCGGCATCAAATAGAGCAAATATTTAACATATATAAACATTTAGAAAACGATCGGCAAAAATAACTTACTCCCGATCTGTCGTCTGAAGGCTCCAAACACTTTTTCTCGGCATCTCGGTAGCAGAATCAATCATGTCCAGACATATTTATTCTCCCACTATTACCAAACCTACCTCAGTACCTGCCATCTATCCTCAAATTTCGAGCAGAATTTCTCCTTTTAATATTAATATGTCATTTTGCTCACATTCAAAGCATAACACTAGCAAATGTTGTGTAGTCTTATACTCGCGCACATCTTTACTACAGACAATAGTACAGTACTGTACAGTGGGCTGTGACATCATCTGTGCGCGCTAGATGACGTCAAATACGGAGTTGGAAAAGACAGGACATTTAGAATCAAATATATTGTGTGAAAAAGAAAAAAGAGGAGTTACTGGCTCAGTTATGTGGCAGAAGTCACCATAGAGCTATACAATACATGAATATAAATAATATACTAGAATATATATCACATTACAAAAATATTTGATTGCATTGCAATTACGATACCGACTTAGGACGGTCATTTAATTTGACAAAAGCCAAACAAATGGTGTGGTTAACCGGTTTACGGGCCCACCTTCCCACTCACCGTAACAGCAGAACAATCAAAGGACGTACATTTAAAAATTTATAAATAATCCTCCATGTAAAGAACAAGGGTCAACAGGCACCGCACACCGAGAGGCCACAAAAACACAAACACGTAAGGTACTGCAAAACACACAATGGTACCAAAATATATGCGACATCAACATGATGAACCGTGCCCTGCCAGTCCGAAAGCGAGCCAAGACCCTAGATCTGTAGGAGTCCCGACTAACAGCCAGAGGGGACGAGGTTCAGGACCATGTCTCCTCTGAAAGAGGTCTGGACAAGGCCCGTCATATAGCCCCCCCCCCCCCACCGCCCTGTTAGCCAGCGTGCAACGTTCAAACAAAAGGCTGCAGAGGGGCCAAACACAAGACCCATAGTCCCCCTGATGATCTCAACACCATATTGTCTACCCAGAAGACCTTTGACCACTCCACCACACGACAAAACAACGTCATCGGAGCCTTCCACTCTTCCCAGTCCACACACGAGACCACCGCAAAAACAAGGACGGGAAACCCCACCGGACACACACCGCCGAAAAGAAATATCTCCAAACCCAGACAGAAGTTCCGAACAAGATCCGAAGAACCCGCCGAATGCCCCTCCTAGCCCGCCACACCCGCAACCCTGAGCCAAAAGTTCCGCAGCAACCCGCAAATTTCGTCTACGAAAGTCCAAAACCTCGGCGCAGCCCCCGACAAATCGAACCAATTGAGACACACAGACACCACACGATGTGAGTCGAGGGACATCGCCATCCAAGCAAGGGAAATTCACAATAGGAAATCCAAAATCCCCACATTTATCATAAATATTAGTATATATTGGGTGATTGATAATTTTGATGTTTAAATCTAAGAAAGGTGTAGATTAATCTCAAGTATTAGCTTTATTCAATGTGAGCTCTGGTGGATAAATTTCTGATATAAATTGTTGGAATTCAGGGTTGTCGATAACCAAAATGTCATCCAGATATCTGCAAGTATTATTGAATTTGTCAATGAGGTCAAAACGTTTTGATTTTTGAAGAGAAACTATAAAATCCCTCTCATAACAATAAAGAAATAAATCTGCTATCAGAGGCGCGCAGTTAGAACCCATAGGAATCCCAACTATTTGTTGATATATCTTGCCATCAAATTGCACAAAAATATTAAAGTTTGATTTTCGATTTATCATATTGATTTCATTCATATAATTGTCTAATTGTTCAATATATCTTTAAAAGTTATTTCGCCTTATGGTTTATTTACAATGGCGGCAAATGGAATGTGAGGCGGTGATGGAGTGAATAAATCGGCTTCATTCATAATCACTCGATATTTTCATCCGCTACTATAAAGTTTACTACAATGACGTAAGCGTTGCAGGATTCGTAAACTAACGTGGGAGAAAAAGAATCAACCACCACTACCAGTGATGGACAGAGATATCCTAACCCGAGTGTCAAAAATCTCGGTCCTCCACAACGAGGCTTGCCATCACTGATTGTGCAGTCTGATCGATTGATTGCAATCTGGTCATTGAAAGAAAAAAGAGGAGTTACCGGCTCAGTTATGTGGCAGAAGTCACCATGGAGCTATACAATTGAGACCAAGAAGATATCAGGTTTGTAATTCACTAAAGTTCAGCAACTAAATGTCGTTTTTTCATTTCAGATTTAGAGTTTTTAGGTAGTTTTGTAGAGAAATAATAACGTTATCAATAATGTGAAGTGATTGTAAAGAAAGTTCTTGTATTCACGTTTAGAATTATGTCTGATTTTATATGAATGATTACGAAAACGGTTTTTCAGTTGCTTTACCTTGAGAGCTAAGTCATTTCTCTGGTATAAAATATCCACCGAGATATGGAATATTGCTACACATAAAGAGAAAATCTGTGATACAGAAATTGGAACCGTCACATCTGTCGTGGAATGAGGTTATGATGTGACCACCAATGTTGTTAGATAACATATTATGCAGCTACGAAGTATTGTTTTCTCTCTGAGGTATCCTTAATTTTCAGATAATATAAGTAGATAGTATTAGGACAATCTGTGAATGTTGGATTATCATTTGAAAACAAGCCATTTATGTATCTGCATATGAAGTTGAACGTTATCGCTTCTTCCCTTTAAAGAGCAAAGACTACATGAATTCAGTCTTGTATGAATAAAGAAATATGTAAGCGAAGAGCGAGGAACAGTTAGTGCTAACTGAAACCCCAACCATTTCTTGAATCGATTTTCCCTCGAAAACCATAAAACTGTTATCGATTTGAAAATTCAACCCCTTTATGAAATCAGAATTTTTAAAATCAGATTTCTCCATTACAAAAAAAAAAAAACAAAAAAAAAAGAACCTTGAACAGAAAAAGAATAAAATAAAATAAATCGGAATTCGTGGTTGATAATTTCGGAGAGTTTTTTATGTTTCAATATCGAAAAATCAAGTGCTTTCCCTAGCGAATTTTATAAATTTGTCAACATATGGTACTTCAGATTTCGACCGGTGCCCTTTTGAATTTATATTTGATAAAGACTTATGTCTTAATTTTTTCGAGAAGAAACATCATTGAAAGCCGTTTGAAGTTCATAAACAATTAGATATAGTACATTCCCTAGAAAAGAAACGATGCAGAACTTTAAATTATTATATATCTTGTGGCACGAGTGGTTGTATCATCTGGAGAGCAAGAATTTTTCAATTTTTCCAGGTTATTTTTTTCCACATTTACCAAATATTATCTACTGTTTAAGGTGAAGACGATACAGATTTCTGATATACTTTCGAATATAATACTTGAATGCATATCTAAATTGAGGGAATTCCAATAAAACGGTAATTTATCGCAAAAGATTCATCCGAAGGAATTATTGATCTATTTAATGACATGTTTGCATGCAAGTGTACATTTGTGTAGTTATTCTTCGCACCAGATTGAATATACTGTTTCATCCATTTATACATAAGATAATGAAAATGTGTAAATAATCTAAAGGACACCATTGCTCTGTTAAGTTAAAAAGCTATGCAGACATTTCTTCACGTGCATTTGCGACACCGGATTTCAGTTCAACAGCAATCAATACAGAGAATAGGATAATTTGATTTAGTGTCATCTTCATATGCTCAAGTGTACAAACATATATGTATTTATGTTTTCTATTTGAAGAGCTGTTGCAAGACTTTGTGTTACATCAACGACGGGTGTTATATCAAGGAAGAGATGCTTACTCCTCCAGGACACCTGGTCTCACCTCAGTTTAATTGAGGTTTGCATTTGCCTAAATATGACTTCGCATTGTCCTTTGTGTGTATGTCCTTGGTAAATTGTGACATATTGTTTTAAGCTTTCGCTCTCAAGTTTTGAGAAATTTCGATAAAAATTGGCGGTAATTCTGAATTAATATAGTAAAAGATAAAGTGTAAATAAGTTATGGAAAGGATGATTATGAACATCATAACCCCCCCCCCCCCAACCCCCCTTTGCCCACTTCACAACAGGGGATAGAAAAACCAAGACCTAAATGCAGCTAGTGAATTTTTTCATCTTTTCATACAACCGTCTCCTAAAATAGCTAAAGAAGCAATCAAATATGTTAATGCACAGTATGTTTTCAATAATTGACATATCTCAAGATTTATTATGTACAAATTACTTTTAGTGAAGGACAGGAATGCATTTTAAATTCTTCAATATTATATTCCATTATACTTGTACCAACGCGGAGATTAACAGATCATTATGTCATGGTATTTAAAAATCATTTTTTAAAAGAAAAAAGAGGAGTTACCGGCTCAGTTATGTGGCAGAAGTCACCATGGAGCTATACAATACATGAATATAAATAATATAATAGAACATTTAACACATTACAAAAATATTTGATTGTAGTGCAATTACGATACCGACTTAGGACGGTCATTTAATTTGACAAAAGCCAAACAAATGGTGTGGTTAACCGGTTTACGGGCCCACCTTCCCACTCACCGTAACAGCAGAACAATCAAAAGACGTACATTTAAAAATTTATAAATAATTCTCCATGTAAAGAACAAGGGTCAACAGGTATCGCATATTGAGAGGTCATAAAAATATAAACACGTAAGGTATTGTAAAAAACATAATGGTATAAAAATATATGCGACATCAACATGATAAACCGTGCTCTGCCAGTCTGAAACCGAGGTAAGACCCTAGATCTGTAGGAGTCCCGACTAACAGTCAGAGGGGACGAGGTTCAGGACCATGTCTCCTCTGAAAGAGGTTTGGACAAGGCCCGTCATATAGTCCCCACCGCCCTGTTAGTCAGCGTGCAACGTTCAAGTAAAAGTCTGCATAAGGCTGTAGAGGGGCCAAATACAAGACCTATAGTCTTTTTGATGATCTCAATATCATATTGTCTATTTAGGAAACGTTTGACTATTTTATTACATGATAAAATAACGTTATCGGAGCCTTTTACTTTCCTTAGTTTATATACGAGATCACCGTAAAAATTAGGATGGGAAATTCCATTGGATACATACTGTTGAAAAGAAATATTTCCAAATTTAGATAGAAGTTCTGAATAAGATCTGAAGAATTTGCCGAATGTTTTTCTTAGCTTGGGATATCTGTAACCCTGAATTAAAAGTTTAGTAGTAATTTGTAAATTTCGTTTATGAAAGTCCAAAACATCGGTGCAGCCTCTGACAAATCGAACTAATTGAGATATATAGATACCATATGATGGGAGTCGAGGGACATCGCCATCCAAGTAAGGGAAATTTACAATAGGAAATCCAAAATCCTCACGTTTATCATAAATATTAGTATATATTAGGTTGTTGATAATTTTGATGTTTAAATCTAAGAAAGGTGTAGATTTATCTCAAGTATTAGCTTTATTCAATGTGAGCTCTGGTGGATATATTTCTGATATAAATTGTTCGAATTCAGGGTTGTCGATAACCAAAATGTCATCCAGATATCTGCAAGTATTATTAAATTTGTCAATGAGGTCAAAACGTTTTGATTTTTGAATAGAAACCATAAAATCCCTCTCATAACAATAAAGAAATAAATCTGCTATCAGAGGCGCGCAGTTAGTACCCATAGGAATCCCAACTATTTGTTGATATATCTTGCCATCAAATTGCACAAAAATATTATTCATGAGAAAATCTAGTGCTTTACATAATTCCTTGCAAGTCCAGTATTTATATGAAGTATATTGTTTGTTGGAAAAGAACCCAGAGTTATTGGAGGTACATATGTACGTTTTAGATTCTCTGTGAAAACACCATTGTATAAGAGACAGCAACTTGCTTTTAATCAAATCATGAGGCAGAGATGTATAAAGTGTAGAAAAATCAAATGTAGAAATTTGAGTCGCTTTGAACATTTTAAACATCCTTTTTGAAACTCACACGATTTTGTATCCTACCTTGAACTTTGAGAATGATTAACGGTTTGGTATTTCTTCGATATTGATTTCTACTATAAAGATTTACAAAGAGTAGTTTGTTAAGTTCTGACAGACACCTGTATGGAATAGATTTAAAAGTTCTTCACGACTCTATTCAAACCTTCATTAAATACAAAAAGAAGTGATAATAAGTGGTTAAGACTTTAAAGTTACATGGTAATGATACGGGTTTCTTATTTTTACGATTTAAAGTATACAGTATTGAAACATAAAGAATTCTGGAGTATTACGAGTATATCATTGACTATTCAAAAATATTTATTACATTTCGTATTCAAATAGAACAAATACAGACAAAAGCAGACAATGATCATAATTGCCTTTTTTCGTGCAAACAAGTCAGGTATGCTGATCGCCAAACAAGCGTGGTCATGTGTGTTTACATAACAACTGGAAATAATACAAATGGCTGACTACGTAGTACATGGTCGTATTTAACGACCAATATTCATATCACTTTTTGACATGCTGTAAACATTTCTTTTTAATAATTCAAATTTTAAAAAGTCATCACTATTTTATAAAAACTTCTGCTTGTTTCTTTGTTTGATACGACATACTTTTCAGTTTAATCTGATGATTTTAGTGCTAGATAATATCCGTAAAACAGACTTAATGTGATTTGAAGGTAAGACAAATGTTATTCACCCTTGCATATGAAAGATACTTATTTCATTATAAAACAAATTAATGAGGAACTAGAAAAAGGAATGTGCAATTAAGAGAGGAGTATCTGAGAATTTATCTATATAGTGAGAAATTTTGTAATATTGACTTTGACATGTATACATGAATGGTAATAAGACACAGCTAAAGGAAAACAGAGGTTCATTTTGATAACAGACATAACTATCCGCGATTTGTTAACAATATCTAGTTAAAAGATGTGTGAATGTATGTTTGAAATAAGTAATAAGTAATATATATAAATAACTGCCCTTGCTTTTAATTGAAAAGTAGACAGTACACGATGTTTGTGAACATTAATTGTCTCGATGCAGTTTTGAACTAGTTTTGAATATTTCATTGTGTCTTTGCTTTCTAAAGAAAAGAATCAATTCGCTTTGATATATCTTTATCCAGAGTGATGTGTGATATGGATTAATACTTATCCAAACCGTAACACCACTCTTTGACATTAGCTTTATTCGACAATATCTACTTGTCTAAGTAACGAGTGTTTGCTAGAAAGAATAATATGCTTATCCCCCAAACACTTGAGCTAACTCTCAAGGGAGATTGCTTGAGTCGCTATTTATTACAAATATATCCTCGGAAACCCTGCGGCGCAGCGATATATACCAAATAGTTTGAATTCTTCGGTTTACGATTGATTCGATTGATTATGTAATTTAGGCTATGAGATGTGCATTACGAAAAATCATGCCCTTTTCAATAAATATTACAAAATCATAACGGCAGTTCAGTAATCATAGCGAAACTTCACTTTGTTCATTGTTAGAATATTGAATTCGAAACAGAAAACTTATAATGACATTTAATTAGTGCATGTGCGTACACTTTAAAAAGACATGAGAAAAAATCAAACTAGATCATCCATTCAAATACAAACAAATACAGACAAAAGCAGACAATGACCATAATTGCCTTTTTTCGTTTAAACATGTCAGGCGTGGCCATGTGTGTTTACATAACAACTGAAAATAAACCAAATAGCTGACTACGTAGTACATGTAAGTCTTATTTGCGAACGGAAATGGACAAAGTGTTACGATTGGGGTTTATTTATTTCCCATAATAAATGTTTTGTGTCATTTCTATTTTCTTGTCCAATTTTGCTGATTTGGTGTGCAAACATATTTGGATTTCTTAGTTGACTCTTTTGAACTTTCTAATTATAAAATTCAGGAAAACTAGTACACTCAGATAAAATACATTTCCAAAATGTGCATACGACTTTCTACATTGAGCCTAACCTATGTAAACCGAGATTCCGTGTTACGGAAAACCTTGGAATGTAAAGATCTCTCACTGCTTCTGGTACATCCCTTGCATAGGAAAACCAAATATGAAGCAATGTACCAGGGAGAGGGGGGGGGGGGGGGGGTAACAATAACAAAATTGAATCATATGACTTGTGTTAGCATTTATGACAAGACTACAACACAATGAATGATAGAATTTGGATCTAGATTATATCATGAAGATTTATTTTTGATTGATTATTGTTTTACGTTACGAGTATTTCAGGAATATGGTGACAGCGTCTGTCTGACTCACTGCATAAAAAATAAAATCATAGCAACGGACCCACCCGAAACAGTAAACATTTTTTCAAGTGCCGCGGCTATCGTGACACCTAACCTCGGTTTTTACTGTATCATCCAAAACACAGGGCGCGATGGAAGCCGAACACTGGAACTCTCGTTCAAGGAACGAGCACCTCATCCACCGGACTACACCAGCTTTAAAAAGACTGACGTCATATTGGTTGTTATAGATTTAATGTAATCTGGGAAATGAATCAAATAATTTTAGGAGAAAGAGGTATAACTCAAAAATTTTAACGTGGTCTGTCTACGGTCGCTATGGGAATCATGTACGGAAATATGATGCGCCTCTTTCTAGAATGATTGATAATATTCTGGAATGCGACTAAATGATCTGTTCAGTGAACACCAAATATGACTTTGTATACCAGTTTTGTACTTTCGTATGTACAATTAGGAAACCAAAACTCTTGATTTTGACATGTTTCTTGAGAACTGCTGTGACGGGTGATGTATTCAGACAGGAGACGCTTACTCTCCCCGGGCACCTGGTCTCACCTCAGTATTTTGGGGTTCACAACAGTTCCTTTTTAACACTTACACGATTTTGTATCTGTCCTTGGACTTTGAGAATGATTAACGGTTTGGTACGTCTTCAATATTGATTACCAACCGAAGTAAAGTATAATTAGTTTGAAAGGATAAAAAATCACAATAAAACAAATTTTGCGGTAAAGTGCTTGATATTCAGAGAAAGTGGATCGGTGTATTAATACTTCCATTTGAAGAACCAATATGGTGAAAGATCTAATGGAATAAGAGAATCAGAAATAAATGATGTGACATGCTGTTTATTTATAAAAATATAAAACGTTTTTGTCCGGTCGGTTCGGTATTCAAATCGAGAAGTCCTAAGTTTTAAGCTGGCTGGCTGCTTTCCGGTGGCCTATCTTTCAGACAAGACAAAATCATCTCCTGGTAAAAGCATTGCATTAGACAGATACCGTCAACATATAGTCTGACGTAAAGCAAAAATCAAAGAAAACATACTTTTAAACAGAGATACAAAAGAAATACAGAAAGAGAAATATATGTGGTATTCATCATTAACAGGGAAAATACAGATATGCCTGCAATGTTGAGTTAAAGAGATCGCAATTTTCTAGACGATGTGAGAATATTCCTTGCTAACAAATTGCATCTAACCTGAAATCGTTTTAAGGTAATGCATACAGCTTGAAATTATAGACAGATAAAATACCAACATTGTAGTTCTTACTTTTATAATGTGTTATTTTTTATAATACAATAATAACCAAGACGACGATGACGAGGATGATGATAATAATAATAATAATAATAATAATAATAATAATAATAATAATAATAATAATAATAATAATAACGATGTAAGAGCGAAGTTACCCATTTACGGACAGCGCTATTCATGAGAGATATTCCTTAATTTTAAATAACTTAAAAACTTTATATAAACCAATAACTAGAAGTACATATTTCGAGTTATTAGAGTGGTACTTAAAATAGGCTGAGGAACTAGCAGCAGCATCGAACCTGTAATGATAAGGAAGTTAAAGGCACCGAGGGATTAACCATATCTCATGGTCCATGGAATAAAAGGACATTATCGTATTTAATGTCATATTCAAACAAATGCGAACCCCAAACAACTCGAGGTGAAACCGGGGGATTAAGAGACACCTGGTTGCATGAAACATCCGTCGAAAAAGTCCTGCAACAACTTTTCAAGTCGAGAAAGTAAATACATAAATATACACATATGAACACATGACGGAGAGAAGAACACGAAGTCAAATTATTCTATTCACGGTATGAAATGTTGTTTAACTGAAATTCTGGCTTCGGAAATATCAGATAATATATTCTGGTGCACCGTATGCTCATATCAACAACTTATAAGTCAGTGCACAGAGTATATCAATCTCAGCTCCACTTTTACGATATTCGTTTCTTTATAAAACTTTCGAGAAACAAATTGGTAGCCTGACTTGATCTCCTCGACAGCGTATCCTAGACATATACCCTGTTCTTCTATGCCATTAAAAAGTCTTTATCACGTCTTGTGATTGGTTCATCACTGAATAGCAATAGCCAAAATCTTGGCAATCTTTGGTATAAATTGTTACATTTTTACACATAATTGTCAGGTATTTACAGAAATTAAATCTGTTGAAATGTTCATGCGTCTCTCCATATCATAAGGTTATGATCAAGTATAACAGATTCAGGCTTAGAAGCATAACAAAGAATTTATCATCATTAATTATAGAACACATTACTTCTATTTTCAATGTGGTGGTAAATACGTAAGTTCAGCATTGATAAAATACATATTTTATGTGATATCAGATGCACTATCTTTTTTTTAATTGTTCAATGATTACTTTTCTTCTTTCAAAAAATTCAAAATTAACTATATATGTATTTCGTCCGATGGAGGCTTTTTGTTACTTATTTTATTAAAAAGAAATATGTGAATATATGTTAACGGTGATTGACACATGGTTCTATGTTTGGTACTTGGATAAATGAACCGCTTTACAAAGGATACCTAAAGTTTGATGCATACACCAACCGTTCTTCAATGTATAGGTTAAAGTGATTTTGGCTTTTCTTTATGATTAAGACTGGGGCGGAGCGTAGAAACGTCAAAATAATTTCTAACATGCTGATTAATCTTGATTGACACCCTGAGAGGAAATTTTCCTCACGTTTAAGACGATAGCTTTGACGGCCTGTAATTGATTGATTTTTTCCTTAAATCAGCCAATGACTTCTTCAAACTGAATATTACCCAAAGACAGTTGATGCAGAGATGATTTGACTGTTTCCATGCATTTTAACAAATAGCGATAGCTTACCATTTTGTTTGAATTCCATCAAATTCCAAACACATGTACCTATATCATAATCGGGAATACAGCAAATACCCAGTATATGCTTCACATGAAACATTACGGTTAACCTTAAAAGAATCAAATTTAATGATTGTAGATAAACAACTATATCGAAATGTGTAGATTCTGGAAAAAGCTTGTTCTATAAAAATGGTGATAAAATCTCGTCCCACATAAAGCAAAATAACACTAAAGTTTTCTAGTTTCTATTGATGCAAATCTAATTAATCTATCATCAACATCAAGACATCTCTCAATGAAGTTTATTTCTTTAACGAAATAACATAGAAATAATTCTTTATCGAAATGGTCAATTAATAGGGATGTGTGATATCACTGATATATTTGTATACTGTAATATTTCCCATTGCGATAATATGTCGCAATATCAACACCAGATACCTAAGTCAATGAAATTCAAATTAAACTAATTATACATATCCGAAAGCTCAGGAATAAATTTGTAGACCACCACAGGATACAAACTGAGAAGACTTAAGGTACACAGCTATCGGTAAATCAATGGGTGGATTTATGTTTGGTGTTCCTTGAGTAATGACTATCTATAGGTAGCGTATCCATAGGTAGCAAAGTAACCCGCTACCTTACACGTCATGTTTGCGGGAATATATTTTATTTCCTCCCTAAATATTAATACCGCATTTAATGGCGGTATCTCTCATTGGTAGCGTTAGCTAAGTAAAATCCATCTTACTTCATAACCGAGAAATAAAAACTTACAATAAACAAAGAATACGTCATAGCGTATACACATGTATAATATTTAGGGTGGTTCTGCGAAATAACATTCTCAATATATAGCGTTATTACATATGTCACTATAAGATGATTACTGTAAAGCAAGATATGTGTATGTTTTTGGGGGGTTTCTTCGCTCTTCTTTTTTTCCTTTATTTTTTTTTTTTTTTTTCCTTTTCTTTATCATTTGAGACTGTTTTATTTAAAATCGAAATCCTGAAAACATATTTCATGCACCTTATCAGAGTGATTTTTGACGTTTTCAACCACAATCCTTCATTAACAAGATGCAATTGCAAAAAAAAATATATTGGATACACATTAATATCAATAATGTAGCTGGCCCTACACTGACTCGTTGGTGTTTTCAGTTGTCAGTAGGGCTACAACATCATCCCATTTTACTGTTCCTGTCATTATTCCTATTCTTCAAGATTTATAGACTATAAATGACAGAAAGATTTAATATGTTTTGTTCAGGTATCGCCGAAATAATGACGCAATAGTTGGAAATACAGAGAATTTATGCCGAGCGTTAATCGTGTTCTGAGCAGAGGTGCTGCGTTATATAAGAAGTAAATGAATAATTAACTCCGATTTAGAGAGGTGGGTTAGTTATGCACTTTCTTCTCATGTAACGTAGCGCTTGTGCTCGACACAGAAGAGATGAATGGGATTAGAATACATTATTGTAGTAAGGTACACCTAAGTGTATGCAAGTTCTGTCAACTTATGACTTATCATGACTTATGACAACGACATGGAAGCTAGCATGGCCTAGTGGTATCGCGCTCGCCTCCTGATCGGGAGGCCGGGGTTCGAGTCCCGCTCTAATCATGCCGGTGTCCTGCCTTTCGGATGAGACAGTACAAAACCGAGGCCCCATGTCGTGACATGCATGGCACGTTAAAGATCCCTCACTGCTTCGGGTGGGTCCGTTGCAAAGGAAAAAATTTACATGCCTCGCATCAGGCAGATGCCGTCACCATATACGTGAAATATTCGTGGTGTGGCGTTAAACATAAATCAATCAATCAATTAACGACATGGTATTTACATTTGCAGATAAACATGTATATCCCAAGTTGTATCCCATGTATAATGTAATACTAGATATGTAAGCCAATAATAATAATTTGATTCTCTGCCTTTTTCTGACACATATAGAAATGCGTATCACAATTGAGTATGTTCTCAATATATAGTTTAAATTGAATTGTAAATAAATTTTCATAGACATTCACAAATCATTGTGTGACAACCCAGTTGAAATCAGGCATGGATTTCAAATGGAACATTTCTTTATCTTTGACATTTTGTGTTTTTTACAATTTTCCACACTAATACATCAAACGGAATTATCTACAATTCGATGATCCAGAGGTATAAAGTATTATGTATATCCCATTGTAGAGTCTGTTTATAGGGTAATGCTGGCAAATCTATTAATCCAAAAATTGTGTAGTGGGTATACTGTCCTTATATTCATCATCTATCTGTATGTATGTTTTGTTTCTGTCTTCTCTGCGAATTCCAATAAAATCGAGGTGAGACCAGGTGCCTGGGTAAACGTCCCCTTATGTTGTATGCAAAACCCGTCGCAAAAGTCCCGCAACAATTTTTCAAGTCGAGGAAATACATAAATATACACGTATGAACACAGAAGGCAGGAACACGAAATAAAATTTTCCCATTCAAGGCATGAAATTTGGTTGAACTGAAAATACGGCGTCGGAAATGTTCGTAAACAAATATCTGTATATATACGTATTATGTCAAATCAAGTATAGTATCAAGTAAGTTAAGATGGTTAGTTTGTAAGGTCAGGTCCTAAAATAACGGTTAACATTCTTCAAAGAGGAATTTGAAATTGCTCTAGAGCATTTCCTCATTGTAACTTGATGCCTTTTCATTCCTTGGCAGATTGGTACTCATGACCAAAATATGAGACTTTTCATTACTAGATGTGTATGTAAACCCAGAATAAATATCTTAACACTTGTCACACGTCAGATACTTTCCATTTTCGAAAGACATTTAGAAATATATAAATTGATGTAAAATCACAACATTACCATATTTTGAAGTTGAAGTGAAACCAAAAGTTAACTACTCGTAAGAGATATTTTTCTAATTGATATGCATATATGCTGATGTGACACAATGTTGCGGATGGTTTATGTGAAATAGATAATTGGACATAAAGGGCGTTCATCAGACGATGACCTTAAAAGTAGATTGTAACCGAATGTATTATGATCTTTGATTCAACTTATTACAACTTACATTGATTTCTCAACTATTAGATATCATATATAAATATTACACCTGTGTCATATTATTTACAAAAATAGTCAGATGACAGATTCACGTTAGTGTTGTGGCATTTGAGGTGAAAATGAAAAATATCAATTCTATATTGGTATAATGCATATTATTATTACGCGATAGAAAATATCAAACACTGCTTTAAAATTAGTACTTTGGGCCTTCATCACATTCGTACAAAACTTTATACTATTTCACTCAGAAAATTACACGAGTTGTACGTATCGTCCAGACACCGTATATTTACTGATATAAGCTCTGCAGAGTATAGACTAGATGGCATTATTATGGACATATCGACCGCTAGACATTTTCGTCCCGTCAAGTCAGATATTTCTATGGAAAAATCTAATCGCCCTTTCATCAAAATTAAATTTGCAAATAAAGGCATTAATTATTTAAATTTTGGCCAAATTTTAAATCATAAGTCTGTTTTAGAGAAAATACCTCCATATTTCAAAAACAAAGATCCGCCATGTATTTCCTATAGCTACACGCCATCAGATGCATCCAAAATTTATAATTACAAAGGGTTTCTACAGTGTCTTGATCTTAGCAACTCTGCATGCCATCCTCAACCGTGTGCATGTTCCTCATCTAATTTTGTATATTCTCCTTGTGGCCATGTCATTACTAGTGATCTCGATATTGTTAAAAACTCTAAATTAAGAGAACTTTTACTTAAAGGTCCAAAATACAGAGAACCCAGATCATACACATGGAGCCAAAATTTTGAGAATATTATGAACTGCTGCGAGGAATATGCCACACGATGGGCAAAAAGAGAGGAAGTACAAGTCGACACTCTTTCGGAATGGATAAAATCTATTGCAGTACTGCTGAGATCAAAAATTAAAAAATTACAAGGTTCTGTAAACACCAGATTTGAATCTATTTTTAAAGATCCTGATGTTGTCAGAGAACTTACCTTCCTCCAAGAACATTATATCATTACACCAGCAGATAAAGCATCTAATAATTATACATTTACTTGTAAGAAATATTACTTTGACAGCCTAGTGAAAGAATTAGGATTAAATTCAGCGCCAGGAATTCCTACTTATACTCTCACAAACTTTTCGGTTTCGGAAGTACTCGAGAATCATAAATCTGTCCTCAATACGTTTGGTATTGACTCAAATAAATTGAATTTAGAACTTCCATATTTGTACTGCATTCCAAAAATGCACAAAAATCCTTACAAACAACGCTTTATCGCTGGTTCCTCGAAGTGTTCCACAAAATCTGTATCGATGCTACTCACAAAAATATTATCAGAAATGAAATCTGGCCTTCATAGATATTGCGAAACAGTATATTCCAGAAGTGGAATTAGTCAAATGTGGATCCTTAAAAATTCAAAAGAGTTGTTAGAACATCTAAAATCAAAAAGTTTTACTAAAATTCACTCCATCAAGTCTTTTGACTTTTCGACTCTTTACACAACGATCCCTCATCAGAAAATAAAAGACAGATTAGCGAAAATTATTCAAAATGCATTTACTAGTAAAAAACGGAAGCCGCAAATTCAAATATATAGTAATAGGCCACGATAAAACTTACTTTGTTAGGGAAAATTCTGATTCCAAAAATAAATACACTGAAACAGCTGTCATCCAGATGTTGAACTTTCTTATTGATAACATTTTTGTGGTGTTTGGAGGTAAGGTTTTTCAATAAATTGTCGGCATTCCAATGGGCACTAACTGTGCTCTGCTTCTGGCTGATATATTCCTTTACTCATAAGAAGCTGAATTCATCCAGTCTTTGCTTTCGCAAGGTAAAAACAATTGGCTCTTGGCTTCAATTTTACTTACAGATATATAGATGACTTGCTTTCAATAAATAATCCTTCATTCGCGGATTACCTTAGCATCATCTATCCAAGTGAACTGGAGGTTAAAGAAACCACAGAAAACAGTAATTCTACTTCGTATTTAGATATTATGTTGTCTTTCGACATTAATGGTCAATTGAACACCTCACTCTATGACAAACGTGACGATTTCAATTTCGCTATCACAAACTTTCCTTTCATAAGTAGTAACATTCCATCATCGCCCGCATACGGCGTATTCATATCTCAGTTAATACGTTATTCCAGAGCATGTTCAAATTACAATGACTTTGTTCTGAGGGCTAGGCGACTTTCAGTTAAGCTGCTCAACCAGGGTTATATATGTGCTAGAATAGCAACGTCACTGAGGAAGTTCTACGGTCGTTACGAGACTCTTATTACTCCATATGATATCTCGTTATCCAGACTTTTAAATGATATTCTGGACTGAGACCGATTCCGATCATTTTACACAGATTTATATTGCTATTCTTCATCCAAAATTCATACAGTTCATAAATATCTCGGTTCGGTACATCGGTGACCTTTTGTCGATAATGACCCTGTGTTTTAAGATCGCATAATATAACATCATATAACCAAACAAGAAAGAAGGTACAACTGAGGGTGCATATTTTACTTCACACCTCGATAAACTACCAATTAGTGATGATGGTTCATTATTTTCCTCTTTATGAAAATTGTGACGATTTCAATTCTATTATTACCAACTTTCCTTTTCTGATTGGTAACATACCTTTTTTTCCTCATATAACATCTTCCTCAAATTATTTGCTCTGCCAGGACATTTTCTGAAAATTTTGTTCTCTGAAATCATTCCTAAAAGGCGGATAAAATGTATGAAATATATTTGCTTTAAACATTAAGTCGATGGAAGAGGTATGTGTGGAAAAAATACATGTGTAATTCCTGGACTTGTGCCTTTGAATGACATAAATTAAATGTCCACACATTAAATACCCAAGAATAAATTTACTAGAGCATAACAATTACGCCTACTCGGCAATCGAAGGTTCGTTGAATATATCGGAAATTTCATAGACAAAACGAGCATCCATACCGACAAAACGTAAACTTATAAAAATGATTCTCTAACGTTATTAAATAACTAATAAAAATCCACTTATATTCTGATTTGCTTTGCTCTAACGAATATAAATCAATAATAATATAAGTCTATAATATATGCAGGAGCGAAGTGCTCTATGGATATTCGATAGATAAAAAGGCAAAATAGTGTTTATTAACACGAATTCAAAAACCTCTTTTACTTACAGATAAAACTTCGTGAATATTTTCATGAAAATATCCGTCTTTCTCTTTATCATGTTTGACTTTCCATATGTTTTAAATATTCGGGAACTAACTCCAGTCGAAATAGCATCAGTCGCCACAAGGATCTTACACTGTTATGAATATGTTAATGAATATTGATAAAATACAATATTACCGAACTTTAGACCGTGAATGTTTCCAAAAGGTTGTCTTTAGTGACAAAAAATTAACATAGAACCTTTGATGACAATCTATGCACTAAAATTACCTTTGCTGTTTGCACCACGCAGCACATAAAAGGCCATCCACGACGTTATCAACGCCAATTTATCGCAATTATACACTTTTTATCAAATTGCTGATCAAATGTCGCTCACGCTATATTTGAATAAAATTGTTGTCATAATCGGTAAACGATTCATTATTATTCTATTTTATCACCGATATACGGCCCCCCGACATCATTGAATCACGTGACATCTATATTTAACCCAAGTACTACGAAAGATTTATATCCATATATATATATATTTGCGCAAGGTGAAGATCCATTCAATCGAATAAAACACAATATCATAGGAAAGATCCCTAACGGGCATAACTTCATCTTATTGTCAGAAGTTTAACAAACATGTAAGGAAACACTACATCGTGAGCTTTGCCCAGCACTTTTCTGATTGAAAAATATCACCACGAGTCAAGTTTAAAATTTTGTTTTGAATTGTTTGAGGGAATAGCTTGTGCCAATGCAATTTCTCTCTTCACCTTCCTTATCCGGACAGACAGCCATAATGGGTGAACTTTTAACTGCAATGATATGTATATACAAACTTGACAAGTGTTCCCACCAACTGATCATGAGTATCTTTTTTTACTGGATAGGCCGCCATAAGCCGCTATTGCATCTATCGTACAATCAATATTTTTGTAATGTTACTATTTATATTTTTGTTTCATTACTATTTATCAACTTTTATTGTATATCTCCTTGATGACTTCTGCTCTACAGCTTAGTCAGATGTCTTTCCCTTCCCCTTTGATATTAATGTTGCACTAAAGAACGAACAGAGCATAAAACTGACACACAACCTCCCAATTTTTTATTTGACATTATTAAGTCATGCAATATTTGTGGCTTATCTATATACATGTCCTTCAGTTCAGTTTAAAAATGAAGCATGAGCTAACTTATGTTTAACAAGATTTTGGATGGAAAAATTGACAATTCGTTTACACTGACACCTGACACTAACATCCCATTACAACGTGTATACAAAAGGTAATGATTTTATTATACTGTAGTGTACGTATATGGTAGAGGACATATTCAGTTAAATATCGGCTTAATCACACTAAACTAAAATTGTACTAAATATCAATTCACCGATCCACTTTCGTCGAATGTCAAACACATTAGCGCAAAATACGACTATGATGATGTCACTATATGTTAGACAAGTGGGACATGTGATTATGACGTCATAAGCATAACACTCAAAAGTCCGTTCATCATTGCTTCCTATACTGAAAAGTGGATTCTTGTAAAAGTGTGCCGTTTCCTAATAGAAGAAGATTATATTATCAATATTTTGTTTGCATCCATTTGGCGCTTGGCATCGTGACTTATTTCGACGAACCCCACTTCATAGCTATTCATGAGGATTTGGTCATCATTATATACCATTTTAATGAATAGCTATTCTGTACTTTGCAATCTGGTTAAAAGTAGAAAAGGTTGTAATTACAAGTACCATCGCATATCGAAAGGGAAATATGTGATTATTCTTGCTCGTAAATCAAATATATAATTTTTTTCACTATCAATTTCAATCAATCTTTCGTTAGTTTGGAATAAGAATATATATAATATGTAGATAATGTACATTATTATAATTTTCATGAGCTTTTATGTTTCTAAAATTTCTAAATATACAATCTCTCTGTGTGTGTTTAATATGTGTGCAAGTGTGGTTGTTTTGCATGTGCTGAAATGTTTTGGAACCCCAGGTCCAATATCAGCATATCCTACACAACAATGTATAATGAAGATTCAAACTTACTGCATTATATTACACCTAAGGCTATTCTCCCATATGCATAATTTTGTTCTTAGATATCTTCTTTGCCTTATTCATTTGATCATTTTCTGGTTCTTACGTCACATTCTGATTCCACTTATGCTTACAGAGTTTGAATATTTTTGTGTCCTCTGTATTCTTTGAGCAGTCATGGCAGGTGTAGATAACGAAACGGGAGACACTCACTCTACCCGATCACCTGGTCTCACCTCTGATTGTTAGGGGTTCTCTGTGGTACATTGTTATGAGTAACACATGACAATAGTGATTTTTGTATTTACACAATTTGTGTAATCAGTTTTCTTTTCAAATATACTGAATTTCCCCACTTTTTATGGAAAATAAAACATTGCCATAAGATTCAGAAAATTAATACCGGATAAGTTCCTATCATGATACATGTACTTTTTTGTATCAAAATATATTAAGGTAGAATTTTGATCAGAATTCAGTTAGAATTGTTTAAGAATTTTAAGTATTTTTTAAAAACTCATAAACATGCATCTATTGTTGGCTCAGTACTTATTGAATTATTGTTGATAAGTATATTAAGACAAACAAGTGTTTAAGATAATTATCACCTTACTGGAAATGTATCATCACATCGATCTATATTTTCATTATCTAATAACCGTGCTTATCATGAATGTAACTGTATATGTAAATTAATTGTTTGAAAGAAGCACCATTAAAATACAATTTTTCTGTATGATCATAAATGAACAGAGATATGGATTAGCTAAAACATACTTCATCTGATATATAGGTACTCCATATCCTTGTTGATAGTATATATATGTGTGTGTATTCAGCCTTGTTACGGTGCAAACATCTTTTATCAATTGCTACTGTATTTGACTATTGGGAGATTCTTAAGTGAAAATTCATTACCCTTTAAATTTGATTATATTTATTTTTAGATAATTCCATTTCATCTACATCGGGTAGTTTAAGTTATACATAGCTAATACTCTAGGCTGTTGTAGTAGCGGAATGTTCTGGGCACGATTCACTAAAGAACGACAAATTGAATTTACAAACATTAATCGTTGACATTTGCAAAGATGATTGAACGGTTTGAGGTGTGTTTAATTATAAGACTGTAGCATTTCACTAAAACAGCATTTACTTTAGAGTTTTCCAGTAATTTTCGTTTGAGTGTCCAACTTTAAAAATTATAAGTTCTTTTGTAAACCGGGCCCCTGTGTTTGGGTATTCAAGACATTCATTCTTCTTCATAAGGAACATCTACTATACTAGAAAAATATAGATTAAGGCTATTGGGGCACAAGGGATTGGATCATGTACCATGAAGGAGTCAGCATGCCCGACGTGTTGCTATTAGAATAATTGATTTAATATTAATCTTGTGGTAACCGTATTATGTGGTATAGTCACAATAAGTAAAAATGTGTGATGGTGTTTTATTACAGTACAAACGCTTCGAAAGGGGGCTATTATCGAACAAGGAACTAAACATATTAGACAATGATATCGGGTAAGCATAAAAGTCTTTTTAGTGCCCATACAATTTGCAGACTGTAACGTTCAAACGCAGTTTTTATTATACACAAATAGTGAACATGGAAATACCGATGGTGTATACTATACATTGTCAATTAAAAGTCCCACCATTTTCTTCTTTTCATCTTCAGATTTTAAAAACATCATTCTTAACAACATATGTGTCTATATTGCCCAAAACAATATATCTGCTAGAACATTATTGCTGATGGTAAGGAATCAATCCTTTAGTTAATCATGAGGGATAGAACTATGAAGAGTAGAAATGTCCTGAGTAATACATTTTATTTAGGAATAAATGATTCAGATGTATTGAAATATAAAGCTAAAAGTAGTCAAAGGCAAATAAAGTCAAATATTTTAATTATAAATTGTTGACTTAGGACGGTCATTTAATTTGACAAAAGCCAAACAAATGGTGTGGTTAACCGTTTTACGGACCCACCTTACCACTCACCGTTACAGCAGAACAATCAAAGGACGTACAATTAAAAATCTATAAATAATCCTCCATGTAAAGAACAATTCGACCTATTTTATCATAATCATATATGTGACATTTGAGACATTAACAATTCAAATGGACTTTTGCAAGTGGCGATTGTCACTTTAATTGACCGTCCTAAGTCGGTACCAGAACTAAATTACAATCGAATATTTTTGTGTTGCTTATATATGTGCTTAAATTTCGTGTTTCTCGGACTATCCAAAGACGACATTTAACATACCGCTGAGTTTGTTTTCCCTTTTTATTGAGACACCTATACCATATGATTGATAATTTCAACATAAAACATATAATATAAATACCTAGTATTATTGGAATTCATTTAGTTCCTTTTTAAGATTTCTCAAAGTATATTTCGATGGCATACTTAATTTTCTGTTAATTTTTCATTGTCTGAATAACATTCTGATATTTGAAAATTCATTGTTTAAAATTCGGAATAATGAGCGCATCATTACATTGTTTGATCTACTAGTTGTATTTTATGTATTTGTCAAATGATATAAGCGTGGTAGCTCTACCCAGTGGATAGCTCAAGGATGTCTCAATCTGCTAGGAATCTAAGTGATCGACTTCAGCAAATGAATTGTCTTTTCTATTACGAATTGGTGTTTGCTGTTTAAGAAACTGACACATGTGGTGTGTCAGACAGCTTTGTATACACAGATGATGCCACTGGTCACGTTATAATTCTCTTAAGCACTAAAACATCGACTTACGTACATGAATTTCTTAGCAACAAAGCAAAACTGGCGGTTTTTATCCCTAGGGAAAGATATTCCCTTAGACATGTAAGGCGGTGCATTATATACGATCTTCTCTGTTCGGAGTTTCATAATGATTAGAGTTATTGATACCGGACTAATGATTATGCACTTTCTGGTTGATGTCTATCTGATGTCTATCAGTGTTCTCAATCTACATATGTGTTACCATTCTTTACCATGTAAAGAAATCTTTACT
The DNA here is from genome assembly GCA_035048485.1 of Pteria penguin. Taxonomy (NCBI): domain Eukaryota; kingdom Metazoa; phylum Mollusca; class Bivalvia; order Pterioida; family Pteriidae; genus Pteria; species Pteria penguin. The sequence continues at coordinate 12,045,135 of CM068590.1, forward strand.
ATGTTTGAGGAATGGCATGGTCATCAGACTGGCACCTGCCTCGTTGTGGGTATCTTGCAGTAATGCTAAATTTCTATAGATGTCGGATAGATTAATAATTTCCATATCAATGACTATGTATTGTGGGTCCTCAGAAATCGTTGTATCAATATCGAATAAGTACCAAACCGTTAATCATTCTCAAAGTCCAAGGACAGATACAAAATCGTGTAAGTTTCAAAAAGAAACTGTTGTGAACCCCGAAATACTGAAAAATTCCGAGGTGAGACCAGGTGCCCTGGGAGAGTAAGCGTCTCCTGTTTGCATGCATCACCCGTCACAGCAGTTCTTAAAAAACATGTCAAAATCAAGAGTTTTGGTTTCCTAATTGTACATACGAAAGTACAAAACTGGTATACAAAGTCATATTTGCTGTTCACTGAACAGGTCATTTAGTCGCATTCCAGAATATTATCAGTCATTCTAGAAAGAGGCACATAATATTTTCGTACAAGATCCCCATAGCGACCGTAGAACTTCCTCAGTGACGACTTCAGACGTTCTTTAACATATCCATGCATGAGCAACTTAGTGGCCAGTCGTTTGGCCCTTGGAATAAAACCGTCGTATAGAGAACAGGCTCTTGCTTACCTTATAAGTTGAGATATAAAAACTCCATAGGCAGGTGAGGACGAGATATTGCTGCAAAGAAACGGAAAGTTAGTTATTTGGAAGTTAAAATCGTCACGTTTGTCATACAGAAAGGTGTCCAAATGACTATTACTGTCGAAAGTTAAAAATATATCCAGATACGAAGCGGAATCATTGCTCTCGGTTGTCTCTTTTATCTCAAGTTCATGGGGATATATTTCATGTATGTAATCCTTAAAGTTAGGATTATTGATTGACAATACGTCGTTTATATATCTATACGTAAAATTAAACTGAGATGCAAGGCTTTTTCTGCCTGTGAAGAGCATGTTTTGAATAAATTCTGCCTCATACGAATATAAGAAAATGTCAGCAAGAAGAAGGGCGCAGTTAGTGCCCATGGAAATGCCAATGATTTGCTGAAAAATGTTCCCTCCAAACACCACGAAAATATTGTCTATTAAAAATTCCAGCATTTTGATGATTTGATCTTCGGTATACTTTTGTTTTGCATCAGAGTGTTCTTTTACAAAATATGTATCTTCCCGCCCAATGACAAGATTTATATCTACGATTTCCATTTTTATGGAAAAAAGAATTTCGAATAATTGTAGTCTGTTTTTGAGCTTTTGATGCGGAATTGTAGTGTAGAGCGTGGAGAAGTCAAAAGATTTGACTGAAAATATTATTAAATTTCGGAGATTTTAGATTCTCTAAAAGTTCTTTAGAATTCTTGAGGATCCATATCTGATTTATTCCGCTTCTGGAGTATGCGGTATCACAGTAAATTTGAAGACCATGCTTGATGTGTGTCAATATCTTCGTTAGCGATATAGATAGAGGTTTGGTGGTTCACTTGGAAGAACTAGCAATGAAACGATGCTTGTAAGGGGTTTTGTGCATTTTTGGAATCCAATAAATATAAGGTAATTCAAGGTCAGAGTTTGTTGTAGTAATTCCAAAAGACTCGAGGACAGATTTGTGGTTTTGAAGTATTTCAGAAATTTTGTTTGTATGTATGTTGGATTTCCTGGTTCAGAGTGTAATCCAAGTTCCTCTAACAGACAATGTAAAATCTTTTGCAAACGGAGGTATAATTGTTTGCTGCTTTGTCAGCTGGGACAATAATAAATTGTTCGTGGAGTTCAGAGAGTTCTCTGGCTACATCTGTATCTGATGCGGTTATTGAATCAAGACTCAAATCTCTTAGATACACAACGAATTCTATTACTGGAAGTTAAGAATTTATTGCAATGTGCAATGGTAATTTCCATTTGACTTTTCCGTTTTCTTACGTCAACTGCAGAAGAACAGAACACGATAGTCTCACATTAACATCCATTTTCATATTTTTAATAGTGTTTGTTATATCGATCTATCGTATAATTCCTGTGTGTACGTTTAAGACCTCTGAAATCGGGTAGCCTGTTGGTCTTTGATCTATATATCTGGAGAATAATTTATATATTTTTAAATGTATGTCTTTTATAATTTTGGTGGGGAGGTAGGCCAGTAGACCGGTTACCACACCAACTGAATAACTACCGTTTTGAAAATGACCGTCCTGTGTGGGTGCCTTAACTGCATTCGGGACATTTGAACAACAGACGAGGATTATATGAAAATACAACAATAACGACACAAGAACAAGTAAGTATATGACCAATACGACCCGAACTAAAATTCTGTATAAGTTATCATTCTACAACAATTTACATTGAAGAAATTCCTATGATTAACCGTATAACTGGCCATGCCTTCTCGCTGTAAATCATAACGAGAAAATTCACGTCCTTAATACATTAACATGCCGTCTAATCTCACCTCTGATTTCTTTTGCGACGGATAATTCGTGCAACCAGGGGGGGGGGGGGTTACTCCTCCCCCGGCACCTGGCCTTACCTCGAATTTATTGGAGTTCCCATTTGTCTGAATATGGTCCTATATACGATAATGCCCTTTTATGCCATGGACTATGAGATATGGTTTACCCTTCGGTACTTCTAATTTTTTTTTTTACTTTCAGTGTTTCATGAATGTCCAAAACGTACACTGATGTGGGTATCGCATCGTATCTATCACTCTCAAACATTTGTAGAATGACATTATTTGGAGGTATCTTAAACGTGCTGGATGATACCCAAGTGTGTTTTTCTCAGCCATTCATTTTATTAATAGATATAGAAAATATACACATTTTAATTTTGTGCGCCAGATGCGCATTTCGACAACTTATGTCTCTTCAAACTTCTTTCGCTAAATTTCAAAGCGACTCAAATTTCTACATTTGATTTTTCTACAGTTTATACATCTCTGCCTCATGATTTGATTAAAAGCAAGTTGCTGTCTCTTATACAATGGTGTTTTCACAAAGAATCTAAAACGTACATATGTACTTCCAATAACTCCGGATTCTTTTCCAACGAACAATATACTTCATATAAATACTGGACTTGCAAGGAATTATGTAAAGCAATAGATTTTCTCATGAATAATATTTTTGTTCACTTTGATGGCAAGATATATCAACAAATAGTTGGGATTCCTATGGGTACTAACTGCGCGCCTCTGATAGCAGATTTATTTCTTTATTGTTATGAGAGGGATTTTATGGTTTCTATTCAAAAATCAAAACGTTTTGACCTCATTGACAAATTTAATAATACTTGCAGATATCTATTATATCAGAAATATATCCACCAGAGCTCATATTGAATAAAGCTAATACTTGAGAGTAATCTACACCTTTCTTAGATTTAAACATCAAATTATCAACCACCTAATATATACTAATATTTATGATAAACGTGAGGATTTTGGATTTCCTATTGCAAATTTCCCTTACTTGGATGGCGATGTCCCTCGACTCCCATCATGTGGTATCTATATATCTCAATTTGTTTGATTTGTCAGAGGCTGCACCGATGTTTTGGACTTTCATAAACGAAATTTACAAATTTCTACTACACTTTTAACTCAGGGTTACTGATATCACAAGCTAAGAAAAACATTCGGCAAATTCTTCAGATCTTATTCAGAACTTATATCTAAATTTGGAAATATTTCTTTTCAACAGTATGTATCCAATGGAATTTCCCATCCTAATTTTTACGGTGATCTCGTATATAAACTAAGGAAAGTAAAAGGCTCCGATAACGTTATTTTATCATGTAATAAAATAGTCAAACGTCTTCTAAATAGACAATATGATATTGAGATCATCAAAAAGACTATAGGTCTTGTATTTGGCCCCTCTACAGCCTTATGCAGACTTTTACTTGAACGTTGCACGCTGACTAACAGGGCGGTGGGGACTATATGACGGGTCTTGTCCAAACCTCTTTCAGAGGAGACGTGGTCCTGAACCCCGTCCCCTCTGACTGTTAGTCGCAACTCCTACAGATCTAGGGTCTTAGCTCGCTTTCAGACTGGCAGAGCACGGTTTATCATGTTGATGTCGCATATATTTTTATACCATTATGTGTTTTACAATACCTTACGTGTTTATATTTTTATCACCTCTCAATATGCTATACCTTTTGACCCTTGTTCTTTACATGGAGGATTATTTATAAATCTTTTAATGTACGTCCTTTGATTGTTCTGCTGTTACGGTGAGTGGGAAGGTGGTCCCGTAAACCGGTTAACCACACCATTTGTTTGGCTTTTGTCAAATTAAATGACCGTCCTAAGTCGGTATCGTAATTGCACTACAATCAAATATTTTTGTAATGTGTTATATGTGCTAGTATATTATTTATATTCATGTATTGTACAGCTCCATGGTGACTTCTGCCACATAATTGAGCCAGTAACTCCTCTTTTTCTTTCAGTTATGCTCGTGGCAGAATGGTTGAAATTTTCATATTATATAAATATTTGAAGAGCAGTATTGAAACCAAATTGACCGAAAAGGTGAACCAAAGAATCAATATAAGGACAGAGCTACGCATGAGGGAGATACTCCTTAGTTTTAGAGTGATTTACATAATTTCATAACGGCAAATTTGAAGTATATATTTCAAGTCAGTACAAAAGCACTGAAAACTAGACTTAAGATGCCCTCGGGGACTATCAGTTTATTTACATTCAGCTACAAAGTAGTGAAATGTGCACACCGTATTATATTTCATCAAGATTTCAACTAAAGCAAAGGCAAAATTACGGTTTAAAGATTTTAAACGATAGAGCCGTATAATAAGTTAACCAACACAATATTACAGCTTTCGTAGAAAATTGTAATATTATATATCATATATCAGAAAAAACGTATATGTATAATGTACGAAGCAATATGTAATGATCAGCTCTGATGTCTACACAAACGCAAACATTTATAAACACACCTATTCAAAACCAAATGGCCCCTCTGAAATATGTATGTAATTATAATAATATAAATGTAAATCTGACAACATATTTTAAGGCGGATATTCACGCCGGCTGATCGGCGATATATATATATATATATATATATATATATATATATATATATATATATATATATATATATATATATATATATATATATATATATATATATATATATATATATATATATATATATATATATATATATATATATATATATATATATATATATATATATATATATATATATATATATATATATATATATATATATATATATATATATATATATATATATATACATATATATATATATATATATATATATATATATATATATATATATATATATATATATATATATATATATATATATATATATATATATATATATATATATATATATATATATATGTGTGTGTGTGTGTGTGTGTGTGTGTGTGTGTGTGTGCGAGTGTGTGTGTGTTGTGAAATAGATATAATATATGAATATACATGTATTACATATTTAATCAGCGATAGTAAACAAGGGTTTGTGAGGGGGAATTCTTGAACATACCCGGATTCGAGTATGTTGAAGCAACAGTGGATGATGATATTTGTGGTAAATGCAATCTAAGGAAGCCGAGAAGTATGCAGCCGAGCCTACTACCACAGCTAGTTCCAGTAATACAACACCAGTCCGCCGACCATAGGCCTACCTGGCACAACATTTATAGCTAGTAGTCATGCATACTGTGTTGTATGCAAACGACCCGGCCCAAAACTGATCGTTGTATCACAGACTGTTATAATAAACACCTTTATCAAACATGATATCTTGCTTCCAGAAGGTTGCCGATGTTGTCCATCACATGTGTCAAAGAACGAATTTACACAAGACGTTTTTAAGAAATTGACAATGTGTGTGACAATGTGTTTGTTAATCGCTCTTCGATGTTACTACTGGTAGAGAAATTGAAACAAATTGCCAAACAAAACTCCCGGTCATGTGTAGTGTTCGAAAGCGGATCTATGACGGAGGATGACTATATCTCTTTGACAGGTGTCAGTCAACATGCATTTGATGGCATATGCAAGCATGCCTCATGTGTCGTTCGGAACACTCCTGTAAGAAGTGTTCGAAATTCTGTGGGAATGTTTCTGTTAAAATTATGGTCGGGAATGTCCAATAGACTTTTGGCTACCCTGTTTCGTATTACTCGATCAAGCCTCAGACGCGCCATCGCTTCTGTCAGGGCGGCTTTAATGAGTTCCACAGTTCCCGAGAATCTAGGGTTACAACATATTACTCGTCAACAAGTTATAGCAAATGACACTCGCCATCTCGCGCATACTCTCTTTGGATCTGTTACATCATCTCCTGCTGTTCTCGTTCTGGATTGGACATACATTTATATTTAAAAAGCGGCAACTTTCAATTTCAACGTAGAACCTTTAGCATACATAAAGGTAGACCTTTAGTCAAACCCATGATCATAGTAACAACAAGCTGTTACTATTTGACCGTTCTTGGACCGTATTTTGCTGACTCGAAAAACAATGACGCATCCATTCTCAACCATATGCTTAAGATGAACATAGAAAATATTAGACAGTGGATCCCAGATAGCATAGGTACGTTGGCCCAACATTGGGCCAACAATGACACTTGCGTTGGCCCAACGTTGTCATATCTTGCTCATCGGTGCAACGTTGGTCCAACGTGTTGCATTGACCCAACAAAGATTTATCTCATCCGTTGTCTTGCTCAGGTCAAATGCAGCTGGAGAATTCCTTTTAAGTCAACAATCCAATCCATAAGGCAGCATATTGCAAACCTAAATCAGCATCAGTTCTCAATGTATGCATTACAACATTGACCTTCGCTGTTTGCAGACATACAGCACCACAGAAAATCATAAACTGACATGACAATATGTGTTGAAATCATAAACACTATCGTAATAGATGACTTGAATTGAAAAAGTTAAGTTTAATGTATGTTTTAATATTAAAATCAATTATTAAATGGCACAATCCTGATTTATAAATGTTAAAAATATATACATATTCATAGTGTTATGCTACTTTCAACAACTGGTATGTCACTTTTTATTCAATTTTATTTCCATCGTCTTCCGTTTTTTTTTTTTTCCTGATTTCCTTTTCATTATTTTTCTTTCTTTTCTCTCCCCCTCCCTCTCGATCTTCCGCATTTCTGAACGAGTCTTCAAATGGTGCATATTTCTAAATCGGAAGCTGAAGAGCACAGCCTGTTTCCTTAATGCTTCTGTTGAAGAAAAACATACTGTTTAAAGCTGTATAACCTATGTTCGCTAGTAGAATGTATATTATGGGTTGAATTGTTTTGAATATATAAATAAGCCTAAAACATATTAAAAAGGACCCTTGCAAATGTCGGGATCAAATTCGTCGTATTAAGTTAGATATGGCTGTCTAAAACACGATGTTTGTAAATAGAATGTTTACAACCAACTTATCACGTGATCTAATTCGGAAGCCGCCACATCACGGACACTGGTGGAAGGCGAGGTAAATAAACTTGAATAGTAACTTTTAAAATCTGTATTTAAGTCTGCTAAAGTTAGTGTTTACTGAAATCGATTTCTTTTGGAGTCTCCCTTCATCGTATTTGTTTTAATTAAACTGCGCATGTGCTAAGTCAGGTCATGGTTGTATTTATGGAATACCCACTTTATTTACGAAGTATTTTCTTTTTATTTTGATATCTCTAAGGGTTTGAAGCAACAACAAATGTTATTAACGCAAAGTTAATAACTTTAGCCATACAAGTAAAATACAGTTTTTGTTTTACATGCGCTAATTTTTGAAATTATACTGAATTGTAGGGTATACAACTTTAATAATCCCGTAGGAATTTACATAATAACATTTGCTGGGGTTTTTTCCGAAATCGGTCTTTGAGTAAATTGACCTAAACTAACTACACAAATAATTACAGATTTTGCTGATTGTATGCAATAGACAAGGAAATCGCGAAGGAGTGTAAAACTACAATGCATACCTAAATGCTAAAAGAAAACAGGAAAACATGTAGCAGTTGCCACTCTAACGATCATGTGACCTACGACACCGTACGATATCACATGACAATGAGTGTTTAAATATTCCGCCATGTACTATATGTATTTAATTAAATTTCAGCCTTGAAAGAAGTCTTTTAGCGATAATTGCAAGATAAAAATAACAGAAAAATTAAAATTCCATTCTATAAAATCGATTTTGACAAAACATACACATATCTGACAGAAATCTACGTCCCTGATTTCAGTAATTCAGATGGAAAAAGTAGTTCTGCTTGCTATAAAAATTCGCATATAAATCTTTAAAATGGAGGAATGAATAACCATGTACGAAATACTACTTACATTTTTAAGCTGCATCAAGTTACACACTTAATTCACATCCAAAACTATCCAAAGTAGGAACTGCACAGCAGTACATTCTATCCAACATTGTTTTAGCCTTCTTTTCCTCTGCCGAGTTCTCTGCTTGTCCTTCTATCAGTTATTCTGTAACTTAGCCCAGCAGTTGTAGCTTTTCTTTATAGTCTTTCTCTGTTCCGAATCTTCAACATGAAAAATATTTGTATGACTCGTAGGTTTTATAATTAGCTCTTAAAAGAGTTTGTTTAGAAAAGGCAATAAAGTATAATCTGTGTCGACGTAAGTAAAACAGAAATACCGAAATATGTTCGAAGTACAAGTTAATAAAATAAAGGACTGGTGAGCCCAGCAAAACACATTTTGGGTCTTCTGCTATGTTGTCTATATATAATAAGGACCAACTAGTATTGATAAGGGTTGTGTATCGCGAATGAACATCATATTACAATATTTTGTGGTATATTGCACAATGCTATGTTATTTGTTTGTTTGATTGCTAACGTTACTGTCACAGTCAACGATATCGATATTTTAGTCATATAAATGTGACGGCACATAAATGTACAGGTATATGGAGAAAACAGGACCTGTTTTAAATGAATGTCTAAATAAATAGCTCCTCAAGGAATCTCTTTCATCTTTCTTGAATTGTTCCACTAGCAATAGTGTCCTCTCTCTCTAGCCCTTCCTGTATGCATGGAAATATGTTTTGTGGTACTGGCTATGTTTTTTGGCTATGACTGTCCACTTAGACTTATCTTTAAACTTATTTTCTGTGATCACTTCTTATAGAAGATGCATATCATCTTCTGCACCGAATTTGCGTCTTTCTTTGTAACATGCTGACCTGGTATGAGAAAATTTATTCGTTAAGTAAACGTTCTTGTATGCTCCTGTATACTTATAATCAATGATAAGGTGAATGTTGTTTTTGTTTTGTCTATTGGTCTGCTGTAAACCGTAAATCTTTGGCATGCATACAATAAGTAGACCCTTTAAAGTAAATCTAGGACCAACGATATTTTGATCTTGATCTTTATGCTGAGATAGCTGTTATTGTTGAAACCGAGTGCATACTGATTACTAAATACAAGTTGTGGTACTGAAGGACAGACGTGGCTAATTTGGGTTGGGTAGGGAAAAAGGGGCGAGTGCCGGGAAGGAAGAAATACGATATTCTTAAAGCGTATACCCTACGTTCGCATATTGTAGGTAAATTTATTCTAAATTGTTTTGATTATATATATAAGCCTAAAACATTTTTTAAAAATGCAAATGTTGTGATCAAATTCGTTGTATTAAGTGAGATACGGCTGTCTAAAACGCGATGTTTACAAACAGAGTGTTTACAACCAACTTATCATGTGATCTAATTCGGAAGTTGCATCATGAAGGGCAAGGTAAATAAACTTGACGAGTAACTTTAAAAATCGGCATTCAAGTCTGCTAAAGTTAGTATTTACTGATATTGCTTTCTTCTGGAGTTTCCCTTCATCGTTTTTGGTTTGATTAAACTGTGCATGCGTGAAGTCAGTTTACTGCTGTATTTATGGAATACCCTCTTTATTTACGAAGTATTTTCTTTTTATTTTGATATCTCCGAAGGTTTGAAGCAACAAAAGATGTTATTAACGCAAAGTTAATAACTTCAGCCATACAAGAAAAATACAGTTTTTGTTTTACATGTCCTAATTTTTGAAATTATATCGAATTGTAGGGTATACAACTTTACGATATATGCAAATTGCTCGTAATTTGTTTGTGCATGTATGGATTCGGGATGGAGGAGGATTCACACAACACCCTTTTCTTGGAACATTTGACTAACATAAAGAAAGACATTGAAGTGTATTTTATGGCAATATGAAACTAGAAACCCATTTTCTGACCGAAACACCAACAGTTTTGCCGGTTTTCTTTTCCTTTTTTTCGTAAGACGCTGGATACGTCGCTGAAAAAGTGCAGTCAAGGGCAAGTGCCAAGACGGAATCCCTGGTTTGAGAAACGGACAGAGAGGACCAGATAATTACGGGTAAAGCCCGAATGTGGATATTCCGAATTTCCTATCTGCGCCACATTAGTCAAACGGGGAGACGTATAACTCCCACCCACCCCTTTTCTCCATTCATTGAAACGTTTAGCGAGGGATCTAGCGAGAGAGACTACGCTCATCCTCCCAATTCGTCGAAATAAATTATGGTAGGCCTAAGTCATGGACAAGATTATGTAACACTTTGTATCACGTCATCACAACATGTCTATGTAACCTTGAAATTACCTCTGGTTCAGACCCATATTTGGAAATAAGCTGTATGGATAATGCTCAAATTCAATGCAAACGAATTCTTCAGTTCCTAACCTGTAAAATTATACATGGTTGCACTATAAGGAATTGAATAAAAGCGAGAATTTCGTTGAAGTAAACACTTACTAGTAAACAGCTTCCTCCATGCTCTTGATGACGTGTAGTAAGAGAAATACAAGGAAATAGGCCTTATTACGAGAACATAGGTATAATGCAGGAAAAAGTATTTGAAGATGGGCATAATTTATTTATGCTATGTTCGGTTTGATTTCGTTTTATTGATGGATATTCCCTTTATGAAAGATTTGAAAACGGAGGGAAACAATTAATGATGAACGGTGGGGTGGTTGTATTGTCAAAAAATTTTGTGATAAAAGATGGATTCAATTCATTTGCAACTATTTTTTTTAAATCAAATCAATTACACTCATCTTTACTTCTTGGTATTTTTACCGATCTTTAACTCAATTATGCCTATTTTCAAATCCATTGTACATATCTCCACATTTCATATGTAGATAGGTACAGTTGATTTGTAAATATATTTCGAGATAGGTACAAATATTTGGATATATTGTAATCTGGCATTCTAGTAACTTTCAGTCAATCAATTTTCTTTCTTCCATAACTGTAGGGACTTTGAGTTCTTCCTCCTTTCTAAGTTTCATTAGATTTCCTCATGGGTTCTAGAGAAGAAGTTGAAAATGTGAACAGTTTACATACGATGGACGGACGGACGATTCACTATAATAAATATAGAGTATACATAACTTTTAATTTTGTGCATTAATATTTGAAGAGTAGTGTTGAAACCCAGTTGACAGAAAAGGTGAACCAAACAATTAGTGTAAGAGCTAAGCATGAGAGAGATACTCCTTAGTTGTAGAGTGATTTACATAATTACATGAGTGCAAATTTTAAGTGTATATTAAAATAGCGCTTTTCAGCCTTTGCATAAGATCCTGATTATAATGAATCAGGAATTATAACTCTGTCAAAAGTATTTCAAACAGAATATAACATCTTTAGTGGTTTAAACGGTATTCATACAATAAATTTATAGATATTTAAAGATATTCATATAAACAAACGTTCTTAGAAAGGAGTAACAAGGAATAATACTTAAATTAATAATAATAATCTAGGATAACGTACATCAATTATTCAGCTGAATCTAGTAGGAATATTCCGTTAGTACATTAAACAAATTTATATAAAGCACTATATAAAACGATTTACTAAAAAAGAAGAAAGAAATGACGAATGTTTGAGAAGGAGAAAAATTTATGATAATGGTTATGAAAATCATTAATCATGAATGCGTGTCTCCTACGTGTGATTAACTCGTTATTAATTTCCAACCCATTGTTAAAACTGAGGTTATTCAAAAAGTTTAAATCAAATAGGTGCAAATATTTCATTAACGGAAAATCAGGAAACGGCTATAAATCTGTCAAAGTACGTCAAATCGAACCAAGCTTAATTTAACTAATATTTTTTTCTTACTTCATTATAACGACTTCTTTTACACATATCTCGTAAAAACGACTTTTTTTAATTTTCTTAATTTGAATTTTACTCTCATAGGGAATTGGAATTTCCTTTCGCATACAATTGCATCATACCTCATATTTTCGAATAATATCTTTATTTTTAGTATATATTGGTGTTTATTCAAAATAATATTTCACTAGATCGGAGACAAAATGACAAATTTCTCCCATTCTGGGATTTTCAACTGGATATCACTTGACACTGTCCTAACTGGAAGTGAAACATAGGTCAAAAAAAGAAGTAAACTGTAATGGCAGCCAAGTAACTTCAAAAACATTAATTTCGATGTTTTGAATATACAATATATAATTGACTTTAACGCATCTTTAAAAAATTATATTGAAAAACTGAAAGTTATAAGCACCTAAATGATATCGTTCATATCATCTGGTGTGAAAGTCCTTTGGTTCATGGTACTATATATTGACAACTTTCATTACAACCTAATAAAGTTGCCGCGACTCTGTTCTTAATTATTTTAATATCACAAAGTTTCAAGGCCGAAACACACAAATAATAAATTCAGACATGTATATCGTTTAGTAAATCAAGCATTTGATCCTACCATACCGCTGCGACTCAACGGACGACAAACAAGATACATTTTAAAACCCAAGCTTTAGATAGTACGTTACCTTTTGCAGAGGACGTATAGATTGGGATTAACAGATTGAATAGACATGTTATCTTAAAATAGTGAGTATTTCATTTCATTTTGACGGTTAGTTAACGACACTGGACAATAGTCAGAAATATGACATTTTCTGCTGCAGAATTTTCGACAAGTGTATCAATAATAAATCTTGATTAAAACTGCTATACAGTATAATTACGATTTAATATTGTTGTTGTTGTTGTTAAGACAGTAATTGCAGACAATTACGTGAAAAAATCTCGGAAATTCACGTTTCAAAAGCCGAAATAACGTAGCTATCCGTAACTGGTCTTAGCCGGTAACTGGTACACTACTAGTAGTGCTCTTGTCAAAAAACGTACACATACATTGTGTTTTACAATGGTCAAAGTGTTAAGTGTTAAATCTAAAAAAAAAAACCTCATAGAATCTCCAGTGCCCTGTTGGTCAGCGTACAAGGCTCGAGGAAAATTTTTCATAATGCTGCATAAAAGCCGAATTTACGATGTATGGTTTACTCTGGATGTGGAAGACCTTTGTGTGTGTGTGTCGGGGGGAGGGGGTATTTTTTACCTGTTCATGTATAAAGGATTTCGGTTTTCACGCGGCTTTTGTAAATCCTTCGTCAACAAAAGTTCAATTGCAGGTTGAAAAGATTTTGGTACTGCCTCGTCAATTAAGAATGCTCGGCATCGAATATCTTGATTAGCCATAACATCTTTATCAGTCAAATAAAACAAATCCTATTTCGCATTTATCGTGAGACCTTTAAATAATATAATAGACTATGGAATGCTCAATGCAGCGAAACGAGTACGAAACTGGCAGTCACTTAGAAATCTTCGTAAGCATTGCAGAGCATATATTAACCTTTTCATAGTTATATTCAGACAAGATCGACAAACAACAAGTAACATTGAATATTGACATTTCTGATTAAAGAAACGGGTAATCGTATTTTCAAACTGAAAAATTGGTTCAGTCTCTCCGTTCTAACCTTGTTGTTTTCCTATTTTTTTTTTTTTTTTTTTTTTTTTTTCTTAATTAAGGTAAACTATCTTACTAAATTGTAAGGAATCTTGAAATCCATACCTCAGTATTTTGTGAGTGAATTTAAATTTTAGAAAACTATAGAAAGCAACAATTTTGATTCGAAACTAAACATTAGCTTCTTTACCTGCAATTAGGATTAATTTGGGGCACATGTCCACAATTTTGACATTGTTGGAGTCTGCCTCTTATCCTATATGTCTCACTATTTATATTTTTTTTCTTTACGAAAAACGTTGAATTAAAAGACAAAATGTGTTTAAACTATCATTTTGATGGTTTATGATGTTTGCAATATGTGTATATCTTCAGAAACAAATAATGTATAAGTAAATATTATTCTTATTAATGCTATTTAAGTGATTTTTGTTTCAAAAATCATTGTTTTTGACTCAAAATGCTGATGTTTGCACATAGCTGATGTTTATGACATAAGATTTGGATAAAGATTATCATAAAGTTTTATATATTTATATATATCTATAAATCAAAAAATTAAATCCATACAAATATTTAGTCATATTGGTCCTTTTGTAATTTTCAGCAATATTTCTTTTGGTCTTTTGAATTTGCCAGAAAACTTTTTAACGCGCCAAGCGCAAAATGTTTATATGGTTAAGTTTGTAGCATATTTCTAAAGCATTAAAAATGAAAACTTGTACAACCTTGCTTGGGTTTATGCCCACCAAACTGTATGAAAGGTTTTACAGATTTTAAGCAACTCTTCTTAAATCAGTCAGTTTTTTCTAAACATCGAAATAAATTGACAAAATATGTTAATATGTTTATTATTAATTAACAATTAACAATTATTAATGTACAGCTTAAGAAACCGAAATATATCTTTTTAGAAAAAGGGGATGAATAATTGAGTTTTTCCTATTTTCAGTGATTTATGCTTAAAATCGATATATTTTGCCCCCAAAACCCTAATGATCAATTGTTGCATTTTTGATAAACGTTAAAATATCTACTCTTTTCAGAAATACCCCTGTATGGGACAAACAATTCTGATTCATTTTCTATTAACCGCACTGTTTAAAAATAGAGTAGTATTTCTAGTATCAGCTGATTAATCGAAGTCTAAATCCCGAAACAACTCAATAACTAGTAATTCATTACCACACTGCATCTGGATATCCTCGATTATGTTCGAGCTTTCAAACGAATATGGTTCTAAATTAAACGCATCTTATAAATAGAATCTCTTCTGTATAACTTTTACATTCCGTGGGAAAAAGATAATACTACATATTATATCCGAGTAAAGGTTGACTGACAAACATAAATTGGAGGGAAAATTTCGTCCATCATCTAAAACTGCCTGTAATATTGGATACTGCTTCAAAGCTGACGGATGAATTTGTATTGCACACTGTAATGGTATACTCTCTTTCCCTTACTTTGCATTTACTCAGATCGATTATTTGTAGCAAGCACAGTAGTTTACAAACACTGAATTAAAATTGAGAAATAGCTTTTTATACGTCTAATATATATAGACACTGTGATATTATAAATACCAAACCTCAATATTGGCAGGATATAAAGCAAGCAAATCCATACCTACGTCTTCAAGATGCAGTACATGTATACATTATTTTCATTCATTGATTCCACAAACTATTATAATGCTAACGTAATCGAATATTTGATACCAATAATCTATATTACCTTAATCGTGTTATTTATTAACATCTTACCTTGCTGATAAAATAACATCAATAATTCAAAATTAATTTTCAATATTAGTCGTTCATTTATAAAGGTAAACTAGGTCTTTACGATAACTTGAAACCAAGTTTCCAAAAGACGAATCTCTCAAACATTTACATTTGAAATACATCGTTAATCATGAATGCGTGTCTCCTACGTGTGATTACTTGTTAACTCGTTATTAATTTCCTACCCATTGTTAAAACTAAGGTTATTCAAGAATTTTAAATCAAATAGGTACAAACATTTCAAAAACGGAATATCAGGAAACGGCTATAATTAAATCTGTCAAAGTAGGTCAAATCGAACCAAGATTAATTTATTATTTATTTATTACCTCATTATAACGACTTCCTTTACGCGTAATATCTCGTAAAAACGACTTTTTAAATTTTTCTAATTTGAATTTTACTCTCCTAGGCTAAGTGTAATTGGCATTTCGTTTCGCTTAAAATTGCACCATACCTCATATTTTCGAATAATGTTTATTTTTGGTATATATTCGTGTTTATTCAAAATAATATTTCACTAAATCGGCGACAAAATGACAGATTTTTCCCATTCTGAGATTTTCAACTGGATATCACTTCACACTGTCCTAACTGGAAGTGAAACATAGGTCAAAGAAAGAAGTAAACTGTGATGGCAGCCAAGTAACTTCAAAAACATTAATTTCGATGTTTTGAATATCCAATATATAATCGACTTTAACGCATCATCAAAAAATTATATTGAAAAACTGAAAGTTATAGGCACCTAAATGATATCGTTCATATCATCTGGTGTAAAAGGCCTTTGGTTCATGGTAATATATATTGACAACTTTTCAAGGCCGAAACACACAAATAATAAATTCAGACATGTATATCGTTTAGTAAATCAAGCATTAGATCCTACCATACCGCTACGACTCAGTGGACGATAAACAAGATACATTTTAAAACCCAAGCTTTAGATAGTACGTTACCTTTTGCAGAGGACGTATCATTGGGATTAACAGATTGAATAAACACGTTATACTAAAATAGTGAGTATTTCATTTCATTTTGACGGTTAGTTAACGACACTGGACAATAGTCAGAAATATGACATTTTCTGCAGCAGAATTTTCGACAAGTGTATCAATAATAAATCTTGATTAAATCTGATATACGATATAATTACGATTTCATACTGTTGTTGTTGTTCACACAGTCATAGTAATATTTTGATCGACGAAATTTCAAACTTTGAACTGTACGTATAATAAAATTTTAACAAGGTCTACTGCCTAGTCTCTGCACAAATACCAAGGTTTGTCTAGAATGGGTTTTTCGGCCAAAATTGTGCTATGAAAAAAAAACTTATTGGTAAACGTCATGGAAGTTTATCCTCAAAATTATTTTGTTTACTTTAAATTTGTGGTTTTCTATTCTAATTTTAAAAGTTTATGGGTATTGTGTGATTGAATCTAAACGAGACAATGAAACTTATTGAAGTGAAGGAAAAAAGGAAATTTTCTGTTAATTCAATTGACTGTCAAAACTTATATTGTATACTGGCGAAGGACCAGTCCTCGGCTAAGACCAATTACCGGTTTCTACGTTATTAAGGGTATTTAAAACGTTAATTTGACGAAATTTTCTTATGTAATATTTAGTATCCTATGTATTGCAGACAATTACGTGAAAAAAATCTCGGAAATTCACGTTTCAAAAGCCGAAATAACGTAGCTATTCATAACTAGTCTTAGCCGGTAACTGGTACACTACTAGTAGTGCTCTTGCCAAAAACATACACATACATTGTGTTTTACAATGGTCAAAGTGTTAAGCGTTAAATCTGAAAAAAAACCTCATAGAATCCCCAATGCCCTCTTGGTCAGCGTACAAGGCTCGAGGAAAAGTTTTCATAATGCTGCATAAAAGTCGAATTCAGGATGTATGGTTTACTCTGGATGTGGAAGACCTTTGTGTGTGTGTGTGTCGGGGGGGGGGTGTATTTTTTACCTCCAGTTAGGTGCAGTCCTAACCTTACATAAAGTGCACTTCAAGTTAACTTTATGACTGCATTCCAAGTTTACTAAACGACAACAGAGTAAACTTGGAATCAAATTTAGTAGTAAACTTGTTTCCAAGTTTAGTTCTAAACTTGATTCCAAGTTTACTCCAAGTGCACTTCAAGTTTCGTTTACTTTCTATATACATGTATATTTACTTTATTTTTCTATTAAAACAATTTTTAAATAAAATATGCATTTGTACATAATAAGACAATTATTTCTATCGTGTTATACGAAACAGGATAATTGTAATGAACAAACGTGAAAAGTAAACTTCGTGTCACGTGATAGTAAACTTGAAGACGGAATTACTTTGAGGTAAATTTGACATCAAGTGCACTTGGCTAAACTTTATTACTGGTTTTCAGGAAGATACACTAAACTTGAAGTGCACTTGTCAAAAACGTCACGGCATTTGTAAATCCTTCGTCAACAAATGTTCAATTGTAGGTTGAAAAGATTTTGGTACTGCCTCGTTAATTAAGAATGATATATATCGAGTATCTTGATTAACCATAACATCTTTATCAGTCAAATAAAACAAACCCTATTTCGCATTTATCGTGAGACCTTTAAATAATATAAATAGACTATGGAATGCTCAATGCAGCGAAACGAGTACAAAACTGGCAGTCACTTAGAAATCTTCGTAAGCATTGCAGAGCATATATTAACCGTTTCATAGTTATATTCAGACAAGATCGACAAATAACAAGTAACATTGAATATTGACATTTCTGATGACAGAAACGGGTAATCGTATTTTCAAACTGAAAAATTGGTTCAGCCTCTCCGTTCTCACCTTGTTGTTTTCCTCTTTTTTTTTTTCTTAATTAAGGTAAACCATCTTTCTAAATTGTAGAGAATCATGTAATCCATACAGAGTTTATAATAATCTTACTTTCGTGGATTACCTCAGTATTTCTGAGTGAATTTAAGTTTTAGAAAACTATAGAAAGCAACAATTTTGATTCGAAACTAGACATTAGCTTTTTTACCTGCAATTAGGATTAATTTGGGGCACATATCCACAATTTTGACATTTGTTGGAGTCTGCCTCTTATGCTATATGTCTCACTATTTATATTTTTTTCTTTACGAAAAACGTTGAATTAAAAGTCAAAATGTGTTTAAACCATCATTTGTGATTGTTTATGATGTTTGCAATATGTGTATATCTTCAGAAACAAATAATGTATAAGTAAATATTATTCTTCTTAATGCTATGTAAATGATTTTTGTTTCAAACATCATTGTTTTTGACTCAAAATGCTGATGTTTGCACATAGCTGATGTTTATGACATAAGATTTGGATAAAGATTATCATAAAGTTTTATATATTTATATTTATCTATCGATCAAAAAATTAAATCCATACAAATATTTTAGTCATATTGGTCCTTTTGTAATTTTCAGCAATGTTTGTGTTTGGTCCTTTGAATTTGCCAGAATACTTTCTAACGCTCCAAGCGTAAAATGTTTATATGGTTAAGTTTGTAGCATATATCTTAACCGTTAAAAAAAAAACTTCGAAATAAATTGACAAAATATGTTAATATGTTTATTATTAATTAACAATTAACATTTATTAATGTACAGCTTAAGAAACCGAAATATATCTTTTTTAGAAAAAGGGGATGAATAATTGAGTTTCTCCTATTTTTCGTGATTTATGCTTAAAATCGATATATGTTGCCCCCAAACCCCTAATGATCAATTGTTGCATTTTTGATAAACGTTAAACAATCTACTCTTTTCAGAAATTCCCCCGTATTGGACAAATAATTCTGATTCATTTTCTATTAAACGCACTGTTTAAAAATAGAGTAGTATTTCTAGTGTCAGCTGATTAATCGATGCCTAAATCCCAAAACAACTCAATAAGTATTAATTCATTACCACATTGCATCTGGATATCCTCGATTATGTTCGAGTTTTCAAACGAATATGGTTCTAAATTAAACGCATCTTATATATAGAATCTCTTCTGTATAACTTTTACATTCCGTGGAAAAAAGATAATACTACATATTATATCGGAGTAAAGTTTGAATGACAAACAAGAATTGGAGGGAAAGTTTCGTCCATCATCTAAAACTGCCTGTAATATTGGATTCTGCTTCAAAGCTGACGGTTGAATTTGTATTGCATTCTGTAATGGTATACTCTCTTTTCCTTATTTTGCATTTACTCGAATCGATTATTTGTAGCAAGCACAGTAATTTACAAACACTGAATTAAAATTGAGAAATAGCTTTTTATACGTCTCATATATATAGACACTGTGATATTATAAATACCAAACCTCAATATTGGCAGGATATAAAGCAAGCAAATCCATACCTACGTCTTCAAGATGCAGTACATGTATACATTATTTTCATTCATTGATTCCGCAAACTATTATAATGCTAATGTAATCGAATATTTAATACCAATAATCTATATTCCCTTAATCGTGTTATTTTATTAACATTTTACCTTGCTGATAAAATAACATCAATAATTCAAAATTAATTTTCAATATTAGTCGTTCATTTATAAAGGTAAACTCGGTCTTTACGATAACTTGAAACCAAGTTTCCAAAAGACGAATCTCTCAAACATTTACATTTCAAATACATCGTTAATCATGAATGCGTCTCTCCTACGTGTGATTACTTGTTAACTCGTTATTTATTTCCAACCCATTGTTAAAACTAAGGTTATTCAATAATTTTAAATCAAATAGGTACAAACATTTCAGAAACGGAATATTAGGAAACGGCTATAATTAAATCTGTCAAAGTAGGTCAAATCGAACCAAGATTAATTTAACTAATATTTATTTATTACCTCATTATAACGACTTCCTTTGCGCATAATATCTCGTAAAAACAATTTTTTAAATTTTTCTAATTTGAATTTTACTCTCCTAGGCTAAGTGTAATTGGCATTTCGTTTCGCTTAAAATTGCACCATACCTCATATTTTCGAATAATGTTTATTTTTGGTATATATTCGTGTTTATTCAAAATAATATTTCACTAAATCGGCGACAAAATGACAGATTTTTCCCATTTTGAGATTTTCAACTGGATATCACTTCACACTGTCCTAACTGGAAGTGAAACATAGGTCAAAGAAAGAAGTAAACTGTGATGGCAGCCAAGTAACTTCAAAAACATTAATTTCGATGTTTTGAATATCCAATATATAATCGACTTTAACGCATCATAAAAAAAATTATATTAAAAAACTGAAAGTTATAGGCACCTAAATGATATCGTTCATATCATCTGGTGTAAAAGGCCTTTGGTTCATGGTAATATATATTGACAACTTTCATCACGACCTAATAAAGTTGCCGCGACTATGTTCTTAATTATTTTAATATCACAAAGTTTCAAGGCCGAAGCACACAAATAATGAATTCAGACATGTATATCGTTTAGTAAATCAAGCATTTGATCCTACCATACCGCTACGACTCAGTGGACGATAAACAAGATACATTTTAAAACCCAAGCTTTAGATAGTACGTTACCTTTTGCAGAGGACGTATCATTGGGATTAACAGATTGAATAGACACGTTATCCTAAAATAGTGAGTATTTCATTTCATTTTGACGGTTAGTTAACAACACTGGACAATAGTCAGAAATATGACATTTTCTGCTGCAGAATTTTCGACAAGTGTATCAATAATAAATCTTGATTAAATCTGATATACGATATAATTACGATTTAATATTATTGTTGTTGTTAAGACAGTCATAGTAATATTTTGATCGACGAAATATCAAACTTTGAACTATACATATAATAAAATTTCAAGAAAGTCTACTGCCTAGTAGTCTCTGCACAAATACCAAGGTTTCTCTACAATGGGTATTTCGGCCAAAATTGTGCTATGAAAAAAAAACTTTATGGTAAACGTCATGGAAGTTTATCCTCAAAATTATTTTATTCACTTTAAATTTATGGTTTTCTATTCTAATTTTAAAAGTTTATGATTATTGTCTGATTGAATCTAAACGAGACAATGAAACTTCAGCTATTATAGAAGTGAAGGAAAAAAGGAAATTTTCTGGTAATTCAATTGACTGTCAAAACTTATATTGTATACTGGCGAAGGACCAGTCCTCGGCTAAGACCAATTACCGGCTACTACGTTATTAAGGATATTTAAAACGTTAATTTGACGAAATTTTCTTATGTAATATTTTGGATTCCTATGTATTGCAGACCAATACGTGTTCAAAAGCCGAAATAACGTAGCTATCCGTAACTGGTCTTAGCCGGTAACGGGTACACTACTAGTAGTGCTCTTGCCAAAAACGTACACATACATTGTGTTTTACAATGGTCAAAGTGTTAAATGTTAAATTTGAAAAAAGAAAACCTCATGGAATCCCCAGTGCCCTGTTGGTCAGCGTACAAGGCTCGAGGACAAGTTTTCATAATGCTGCATAAAAGTCAAATTCACGATGTATGGTTTACCTTGAATGTGGAAGACCTTTGTGTGTGTGTGTCGGGGGGGGGGGGGGGGTATTTTTTAGCTGTTCATGTATAAAGGATTTCGGTATTCTCACGGCATTTGTAAATCCTTCGTCAACAAATGTTCAATTGTAGGTTGAAAAGATTTTGGTACTGCCTCGTTAATTAAGAATGATAGATATCGAGTATCTTGATTAACCATAACATCTTTATCAGTCAAATAAAACAAACCCTATTTCGCATTTATCGTGAGACCTTTAAATAATATAATAGACTATGGAATGCTCAATGCAGCGAAACGAGTACGAAACTGGCAGTCACTTAGAAATCTTCGTAAGCATTGCAGAGCATATATTAACCTTTTCATAGTTATATTCAGACAAGATCGACAAATAACAAGTAACATTGAATATTGACATTTCTGAGTAAAGAAACGGGTAATGGTATTTTCAACTAAAAAATTTGTTCCGTCTCTCCGTTCTCACCTTGTTGTTTTCCTCTAGTTTTAATAAATTAATGTAAACCATCTTTCTAAATTGTAGAGAATCTTGTAATCCATACAGAGTTAATAATAATCTTACCCTCGCGGATTACCTCAGTATTTTCTATCTGAGTGAATCTAAGTTTTAGAAAACTATAGAAAGCAACAATTTTGATTCGAAACTAGACATTAGCTTCTTTACCTGCAATTAGGATTAATTTGGGGCACATATCCACAATTTTGACTTTTGTTGGAGTCTGCCTCTTATCTTTTATGTCTCACTATTTATATTTTTTTTCTTTACGAAAAACGTTGAATTAAAAGACAAATGTATTTAAACTATCATTTTTGATTGTTTATGATGTTTGCAATATGTGTATATCTTCAGAAACAAATAATGTATAAGTAAATATTGTTCTTCTTAATGCTATTTAAGTGATTTTTGTTTCAAAAATCATTGTTTTTGACTCAAAATGCTGATGTTTGCACATAACTGATGTTTATGACATAAGATTTTGATAAAGATTATCATAAAGTTTTATATTTTTATATATAAATATGAATCAAAAAATTAAACCCATACAAATATTTTAGTCATATTGGTCCTTTTGTATTTTCAGGAATATTTGTTTTTGGTCTTTTGAATTTTCCAGAAAACTTTCTAAAGCGCCAAGCACAAAATGTTTATATGGTTACGTTTGTAGCATATTTTTAAAGCGTTAAAAAATGAAAACTTGTGCAACCTTGCTTGGGTTTATGCCCACCAAGCTGTGTGTAAAGTTTTACAGATTTTAAGCAACTCTTGTTAAAATCAGTCAGTTTTTTCTAAACATCGAAATAAATTGACAAAATATGTTAATATGTTTATTATTAATTAACAATTAACAATTATTAATGTACAGCTTAAATATATCTTTTTAGAAAAAGGGCATGAATAATTGAGTTTTTCCTATTTTCAGTGATTTATGCTTAAAATCGATATATTTTCCCCCAAAACCCTAATGATCAATTGTTGCATTTTTGATAAACGTTAAAAAATCTACTCTTTTCAGAAATTCCCCCGTATGAAACAAACCATTCTGATTCATTTTCTATTAACCGCACTGTTTAAAAATAGAGTAGTATTTCTAGTATCAGCTGATTAATCGATGTCTAAATCCCGAAACAACTCAATAACTAGTATTTCATTACCACACTGCATCTGGATATCCTCGATTATGTTCGAGCTTTCAAACGAATATGGTTCTAAATTAAACGCATTTTATAAATATAATCTCTTCTGTATAACTTTTACATTCTGTGGAAAAAAGATAATACTACATATTATATCGGAGTAAAGTTTGAAGGACAAACAAGAATTGGAAAGAAAATTTCGTTCATCATTTAAAACTGCCTGTAATATTGGATACTGCTTCAAAGCTGACAGTTAAATTTGTATTGCATTCTGTAATGGTATACTCTTTTCCTTACTTTGCATTTTACTCGAATCGATTATTTGTAGCAAGCACAGTAGTTTACAAACACTGAACTAAAATTGAGAAATAGCTTTTTATACGTCTCATATATACACACTGTGATATTATAATCGAATATTTGATACCAATAATCTACATGTATTGAATTAAGTGCATTGTGTCAGGATTAGTTACCTCTATCGCATTGTGTGTTCAATTTCAAAAGAAATCTAAAATATTCACAAAAGTGGCTTACATCATATTACCTTAATCGTGGAAACCAAGTTTCCAAAAGACGAATCTTTCAAACATTTAAATTTCACATTTAAGCTAAATTTACACAGTAACATTAAGAAGGGATATCAATCGATTATGTTAATACTAGATAATTGCAATTTTAATTTTTACGGAACACAGGTTACCCCAGTGTTTCAAAAGAAGAGTTTGAGATGAGTGATGCGGAGGCCTCAGATGTCAGCAAAGACCAAACCAAGAAATCAGGTCAATAATTAATTTCATTATCCAACTAATCTTATGTACTTTTATGCTAGTAATTTTCATAATTTGAAATGCTGTTATAAAACTGCCACAAGTAATTCTCGAACAAATCTTTAAATCTGCCTGCATTCGTAAACGTAGTGGACCTATCTTTCTAGTTTCAAAAGATATTTATTTTGTTAAATACAAACTCATCTGGTAAATAACGAAGAAGTATTAAATGGTGAACCATATCTCGTAGTCCATGGAATAAAAAGACATCGAGTATAGTGTCATATTCAGACAAAAGCGAACACCCATTAAATGGAGTGTAGACCATGTGCCCAGGAGGAGAAGGCGTCACCTGGTTGCATGCACTACCCGTCGCAAAAAGTCCTGCAATATATAGATACAATGTCAAATCAAGTAAAGTCAAAAAGTTGAATTGCTAGTTTGTATGATCAGATCCTAAAATGTCGATTAACATTCTTGAAAAATGGGATCTCAAATTGCACCACATCCCTATATCAACCATAGCTATTCCTCCATGACAATTTCAAACGTTCCTCAATATATCTTGGCAAGAAGTCTCGCTTTCAAGACGAAATTTTCGTGTATTAGCTGTGAAATGAAGAAGCCATATGCGATAGAGGAAGGTATGTTGTTACTCAGGAAAAGGTGGTTGGTAATAAGTTGAAATCGTCGCTTTTGTCATAAAGAGAGATTACTAATGAACCATTTCCTCTAATTGATAGGAGTATATCGAGGTATGAAGCAGAACATGCGCTCTCAGTTGTATCTTTTATCTCAAGATCCTTTGAATGTATGATGTTGAAGTAATCTTTAAATACAGGGTTGTTAATCAACAAAACGTCATCGATGTATCTACCGAGATGCTGATTGTTTATTGCATCTGGAGAGTAGATTATGAAGTCTGTTTCATATGAGTACAAAATGTCGGTCAGAAGTGCAATTTGTACCCAATGAAATACAAACAATCGTTAAGGACACTTTCCCATCAAAGTTCACAAAAGTACTATCTATAAGACATTCTGCTCGAGAGCAGATTTTATACATATATTGATGTTGATGTTATAAATAAGTTAATTGACAAAAATATTGAGAAATATTTTACTATGACAATGTGTCATTCATGAAAATAAATTTAATATGTTTCTTAATCTAAAAGCATGTTTCAACAGGTTGTCAAAGTAATGACGAGAAGGATGTGTATGAGATAAATTACAAACTCCCGACTGACAAGAGAACCAAACCATCAGGTTTGTATGTGTAGACTGATATTACTCTTTTTGAGTCTTTTCGTTAAACAAAGTTTTCCCCCTTTGGAACGGTATCTTACGTAAGACAATTATGACTTCATCCATTTCAAATGCAAACGTCATTTCCCTGAGTTTTAGATCGGTCTATGACGTCATAATTACATTACGTGAGATACTGCCTAAAATGGGAAGTAAAACTGCAGAACGAAAAGACCGAATATGTTTTATCATTGAGGTGTGCGCGCGCGTGTGTGTTTGTGTGTGTGTGTGTGTGTGTGTGTGTGTGTGTGTGTGTGTGTGTGTGTGTGTGGGTGTGTGGGTGTGGGTGTGTGAGTGTTTTGTTTTATTCAATTTAGATCAAACTTAGCAGAGATAAAATTAATATCATGAATTTTATTTAAGGTTTACTGTATTTCTACCAGAATTGCTCGAATATTAATCCAAGACAGGACAAAGATTAAGAAGGACAGTTCTCCCTTTTTTTAGATTGAATTAAATTAAATTAAATTAGATTAAAGAAAATGACAATAATTGTTAATATGATTAGGTAACTATTACTTGTGACAAAGTCACAAGTAATGGTCACCTTTTTTCAGAACTCCTGAAATCGTCATTGAGGAAGTTCTACGGTCGATCCAGAGATCTCATAAGAGAATATGAGATCTCGCTTTGCAGAATGCTTCATGTCGTTCTGCAGTGCGATTGAATGACTGTTCATCAAAAAACCTGCTACGACGTCACCATTTATATACATTCCTGTATGCATTGGTACCTTCACCGAATTGACATATTTCCATGTAACTGTTGCGGCGGGTATTGTATGCAAACAGGAGACACTCACTCTTCTTGAGCACCTGGTCGTACACCGGAATGTTGTATTTCTGGGGTTTGCAACGGGATTTTTGGGGGCCAATTTTTATAATTTAACACCCAATTTTGGACCTCGACACTGGATAGCTGATAGGTACTTCTTCGTTGATTAATTGTGATTGTGAAATTTTTGTGAAAAGACATATTTGATGGTTGATTGAATAAAGGTTAGCGTCTATTTCAACAATTTTCCAATCATATCATGACATTGAGTCAGGCTCAACCTGCAGTTTTTTAATGTTCATGGTAACAATGAATGTATTGCTGCATAAGGTTTTCCTACATGAAATGTGCTTTAATTTACCTATGTTTGTATGTATTCCTTTTTTTATGATCTTAAAAATGTATTGATGATTTGAAAGTCTGATTACATGGCCTTTTTAAATTATCGGTATAATGCATATATAAACTAGTGATAATGTTGCAATACTAATTTGGATATTGTCAGAAGGGACTTTAGAATAATCCTTTTTCATTATTTGATATATAATTCTTATATTTATCATTTCAGTTGAGAGAGATAAAAGTTTACTTGTATGTCCTGGTAAGGAAGGCAACGTATGTGGTCATGAATTGAACAAGGCAGCAAAATTTTGTTCTGGATGCGGATGGAAAATCGATTTTTCTTTCTTTTACTATAAAACAATTAAGTGTCCGAAATGTGAATATACTATTGATAGAGCGAATAAGTTTTGCAGTGGGTGTGGATTGAAAGTAGATCAGTCTTTCTTCAAGAAGAAGCTTTGTAATACAGAATCTACAGGTGAAGATTGTGAAGGTATATGAACTTGATTATTCTCAAGCAAAAGAAATATTAATAGCCCTCTGATAAAATATAACCGATTGAAAAACTTTATACTAAGCCAGATAACCACTATCACATTTATGGATTACATTTGATTTTCCCTTTTGCAATGACTTTGGACGATACATCGATAATCTAATAGATTGTCAATGTAACCAATACATTCATATCAAGAAATGTCTCTTCATACTGTCAATACTCCGCAAGGAACGGTAGCATGCCAAGTTGATTGAGTTTATGTCACATTGTTGCTAACGTAGTGAATTAGGTAGGAAATGATTGTTATGCGGTTACGCAATAAACAAGAAAAACAGTGATAAATATCACTTGCACAATCCGTAAGGTTAGGAGTACGGCCATGATTTTCATTTAAAAGAAGATAGTAAATGCGAAATATGAAAATATAAATATAGCCCATATCATTACAGTTAAGATGAATAATACTACACATATTGTAATGATTATAGATAAATGTGATTCTGCAGTAAAGCATCAGTTTCGTCTCATTTAATCTAACGTTGCTGTTATTGCAAAAATCATGATAAATTTTTCTTCTCTTTTCTCGTTTTTATGTACTTACATTGCTTTCGTTTATCACTTGCAATACATCATTTTATGTGTAAAGGTTGCCAATGTGTAGTGGAACCACAATCGCAAGATAAGAAGAATGACGATGCCTCCATCGATCAAGAAACGTCGGCATTGGGTTTGTAATAATACGAGAGTTTAATGCATATTTAAAGCATTTTGTTCAAAACAAGCTCGTCTTTCAATCCTGAAAAAGAAACATGTCCTCTCTCTCTTCTCTTTCTCTCTCTATCTCTCTCTGTTTGTCTATCTATCTATATATATATATGTATATGCGCATCTGGTGCACACAATTAAAAAGTATATACGTTCTATTTTTATTGTCAATAGTATGCTACAAATTTGTGTCAAATTGTGTTACTTTGCGGAATATCCCAGATAACCAGTAAGCGCTAATATTCATCTAATATTCACTTTTAACGCATTTATTGTATGTAAAATATAATTAATAATATGAGTAAACTGTTAACTGTAAATCAATTGATTTAGCATAATTGAATGATGTTTTTCAGAAGAATTGCGGATAGTTTTGATAGGGAAAACTGGAGTAGGAAAAAGCAGAAGCGGCAACAACATACTAGGAAAACCTGCCTTTAAATCCGAATTTTCAGGTGATTCTGTCACAAAATTATGTCAATTAGGCACAGCAAATAGATTTGGTAAAAGGGTTTATCTAGTAGACACACCTGGAATGTTCGATGGCAAACATTCAGAGTCATCATTTAAAACGGAAATTGCAAAATGTGTCAGTCTTACAAGTCCAGGATTACATGCAATTATCTTTGTAGTTCAGGTTGGCAGATACACAATAGAAGATCAGAGCTCAGTTGACAACTTTCTGCAATACTTTGGTGAAGATTCCGTGAAGTATCTTATTATGCTTTTCACACATAAAAATGACTTAGAAATAAATGGAACAAATTTAAAAGAATTTATAGATAAGTTAGAAAAAGATTCTAGCATTGCAAAATTGATTCAAAGATGTGAACGCAGATGTATTGCATTTGAAAACTTCTGCAAAGATGCAGAAAATGATGTTCAGGTTCGTGACCTCTTTATGATGATAGAAACTCTCATACACAAAAATCAAGGAATATACAGCAATGAAATGTATGATGCTGCAGAAAAAATGTTAAAGCGTACTGAAAAAAAAATGCTTGAAGAAATGAAGGCTGCAGAAGAAAAGGAAATTCAAGAAATATGTAGAAAAGACATGGAAAGAAAACAACAGATGGGCATTCATTATACACCAGAACAACGTAATAACGCAATTATAGCTGTGCGGAAAAAGTATGAACGGTTAAGGAATAAATCAATGCGTGAAAGGATTTTGGAGCAATGTACATTGGGAAATTTTACAAAATTGACCGCAGCCTTGGGCGCTTTGATTGGATTACTTGTTTTACGCCTTAGGTAATACATGCATATAATACCTGTAGATAGAGAAGACAAAAGAGGGAGAAAATGTACATACGTACGTGCCTACCAGTCTGTCTGCCTAACAAACTACCTACCTACGAACCTACCTACGTACATACATACATACTTACATTTGTATATAAACTGATACCCAACTTAGACAGGGGCAGGCGTGGTGTAGTGGTTAAGCGCTTGGCTTGCGGCGCCGACGATCCGGGTTCGATTCCCGGGTTGCGCCACTATGTTTAAGAGGTTGGTAACCTCCTGCTTCCATGTCGCGATATAACTGAAATATTGTTGAAAGCGACGTAAAACACCAATCAACCAACCAACCAACCAACCCAACTTAGACTCTAAACTACAAAAATGTAAATCAAGCGAAATAGGATATGTAATGAGGGATAGACAGTACCGAAGGGTAGAACTGTGATGAAATAATGATGAAATGAAATAAAGTTTAGGAACGGTTGACGACAATTAAGGCAATTATCATTATTTTAATTATCATGTAAATATGCATTACATAATATTTATTTTTCTTATATGTTGTATATTTAGGAATGTTTTAGATATCTTTATGATCGGGTTACCTGAATCAGCTATTACCTCAACTGCACGATTTCAAAATAAATCATGGCTTTGACTTGTTTTACAGTGATTGTGACTCTAATACTTAATAAAGTGCTTAGATTTATATCATATCTGTATAATTTATACATATCATATGAACATCTCTCTTGTATTATAGCTCTGTTTTACTCAATAACATGTATCGATATAATAATATCATAAATAAATGCGCCCACAGAGAATGGACATTTGTTAAAAGTTTTGTAGAAATATTATATCAATTGTGTTGTATATAAATTCACATGATGTAGAGACTTTTTACATAGCAGAGAAGAGAAAAAATGACAACAGCAGAATATACACGGAACGACATTACAAAAATATTCGATTGTGCTGCGGTTACGATACCGTCTTAGGATGGTCAATTCAAGTACAGTTGGGTGCAGTACTAACCTTACATCCAAGTGCACTTGACAAGTGCACATTAAAGTTTAGTTTTTCGTCCTGAAAACCAGTCATAAAGTTTAGTCAAGTGCACTTGATATCAAGTTTACTTTAAAGTAATTCTGTCTTCAAGTTTACTATCACGTTACACCAAGAATACTTTTCACGTTCATTTATTACAATTATCCAGTTTCGTATAACACGATAGAAAGAATTGTCTTATTTTGTACAATTGCGTATTTTATATAAAAATTGTTTTAAGAGAAAAAATATAGTAAATATTTATAAACAATTTTACATTAATAATTTCATGTTGAACATTCGGACGGTATTTTATCGGAAATTTCGATATTTCTCACTGCATCTGCAATGTTCTTCTTGTTATGAATTATTATTGTTATATGTTTTGTTATACGATATCTCCTCGCTATTTTTTGCATTCTGTGGTTTCACTTCGGCAGGGTCTATAGATGTTGCCTTTTTTGGGACATTCCGTAGCGAAAACTACACTGGCTTCTGTTTTCGATTTCGTGGCAAAGAGGGTAAAACTTAAATGGCTTCAATTACTTATTTTTGTTATTTGATTTGCTACATTACACTGCTTCGTTGTTTAACGTGGTGGCACTAACGCTAAAATCGTAGTTTTGAGCTAGTCCTATAGATATCTGTCTGGCTGAAACTTTGTGATCATCAGACACGGATTTATCTATAAAATATAAATGTTCCTGGAATAAAAATCTCTTGCCTTCTATTTTATGTGTGTCTATAATCGAACCGGTAACATCATAAGGTTTTATCAAAGCACGTATCGCCTGTCATGAAACTTGTACACTTTCATTTTCCATCAACTATCGCATGGCCACTTCCACGTAATGAAAAGATCTTTTCCCTTATATAAATTGATATCGGAGACGACTTTACGATATGTGTTTCCATGTCAAATGTAAAGATGATGGATAAATCCAAACCACAAGTCCAAAAATCATGAAACCATAGGACATACAAAATCAGTGAAAATGAAAAACAAATGGAAAATAACAAAATATGTCTACTTGAAGAACATATGTGAACCCCTGTGATGGAGTGAGATCAGGTGCCCGGGGAGAGTGAGCATCTCCTGCATGCTAGCAACACCCGTCACATATACCCCGTAGAAAGAGTCAAATCGTGTGAATTCCATATGTATCTATATATGGAGAATGTTTAACTAAAAGAAACAAGTCGATTATTTATAGGCGTGTTTTCCGTCCAGTTACATCAAGTGAAGTGAAGCGGTATATACATTTATCTAGAAAGTAAACTAAACTTGAAGTGCACTTGGAGTAAACTTGGAATCAAGTTTACTACTAAACTTGATTCCAAGTTTACTCTGTTGTCGCCAAGTAAACTTGAAAAGCAGTCATAAAGTTAACTTGAAGTGCACTTTATGTAAGATTAGGACTGCACCTAACTGTAACAAACGTCACTCAATTGGTGTGGTTAACCGGTTTACGGGCGCCCACCTTCCCACTCGCTGCAAAAGCAGCACAATCAAAAGGACACACATTTAAAAATTATAAATATTCCTCCATATAGAGAACAAGGATCAACAAGTTTCTCAGGGAGAGAGGTCATAATAATTTATTATACACGAAAAAATTATAGAATAATATGTTGCTATCAAAAATATGTAAGGAGACATCAGCATAAACCATGCTCTGCTCGTTTGTTATTGAGCTCAGACCCTTAATCAATAGGAGTCCCGACTCAGAGAGGACGAGGATCAAGACCTTGTCTCCTAGAAAAGTTTTGGCCAAGGCCCGTCATTGAGTCCCACATTCTGTTAGTCAGCGTGTAACGCTCAAGTAAAAGTCTGCATTGGGTTGTAGAGGGACCCAATAAAAGACCTATCGACTTAGCGATGATCTCGGGATCATACTGTTGATGTCGAAGGCGTTTAATAATTTTAGAACCAGCCGATATGATATTATCGGAACCTTTGACCCTCCCCTGTTTGTACACTACATCACCGTAGAAATAAACATTTTAAATGTTTTGTATCGTTTGCAAGTACAAATCCAAGATATTGTTCCGAAATCTATAATTCGAAGTCGAAGAAACACAATACATATGTAAATATAATATAAACAATTACGAACCTCTGTCAAAACAGAGGTGGGATCAGGTGCCATTGAGAAGTAAGCATCCCCTGCCGACCGGTCACACCCGTCGTGATGCCATAAGTACATGTATAAGCGAAATAGTATTATTCGCTGTCACAGAATTAGAAAACGGCACAGCCGTAGTCAAAATAGGTGTATGTCATAAGCAGTTAGAATACTGCTGTATAGTATAGGTAATACAGATGTTTAGTTACTATGAAATAAGGAAGTAAGCATGTCAGACAACGATACATCATATGAGCAAATAAGATCTTTATAACGACCGTAAAATTTGCAGAATGTTAACATAAGTTGTGATATCTCATATCCTTGTTTGAGTAACTTTTCTCCTGGTAATTGGCTTCGATAAATGAAAGAGCAAAACTCAGATGACTCTCGCACATATCGAATCAATTGGGATACATAAACACCGTACACAGGTGATAAAGGAATGTTGCTACTATTATATGGAAAGTTAACAATGGGGAAACTAAAGTTATCGCGTTTGTCATAAATTGAAATAGTAAGTTTACCATCTCGGTCGACATCAATAAGTAAATCTAAATATGAAGCACATGAATTGGATATTGTAGTGTCCTTAATTTATTTATAGATAGTACATCATCAATATATCTGAATGTAAAATTAAAGGACAAGGCCAATTGCTTCTTATTTTGACTTGAAAGATTTTGTATGATGTCAGTTTCGTACAACGAAAGGAACAAATCAGCTAGCAAAGGAGCACAGTTAGTCCCCATAGGGATTCAGATGTTTTGTTGGAAGACCTGGTCACCGAACACAACATATATATTGTCAATCAGAAAGTCCAGCATGTTTTTTATCTTCAGAGTACTTATACATATATTTAGATTCAGAGTGGGTTTTTCACAAAATATGTTTCTGGGTATCCTAAAACAATAAATTTATATCTGCGTGAAGCCTTTTTGGTGAAGAAACAGTTATCAAAATTCTAAAGAGCCTGTTTTTCAATTTATCATGAGGTATGGTGGTATAAAGGGTAGAAAAATCATAAGTCGTAATGCATTTAATAGTTGTCAGATTTTGAGATTTTAAGTTTTCCAATAATTCTTTGGAGTGTTTAGGTATCAAAAACTGATTAACACCACTTCGAGACTAAATTACATCGGAATACGTCTGAATTTTCTCCTTAATTTCAGATAATATTTTGGAGGGCTTGTATAGGTTCGGTGGAGCATTTACTGGATCCTGCAATGAACCTATGTTTATATGGGTCTTTGTGTAATTTAGGGATCCAATATAAATAGGGTAACTCGAACTCACGTACTATCCTTAGTACATAAGTTAAAGGTACTCAACACTGACTTATGGTTATTGAGATTTCATCTAGTGAGAGTGTAGAGCGAGTGTAAGTGGGATTTCCAGTAGATTTGTTAATGCCAAGTTCCTCTAAAAGACAATTTATATAAAACGCCTTGCAAATAAAAACGATATTGTTCGAGGCTTTATCAGCTGGTACTAACACATATTTGTCATGTATTCTTTCGAGTTCTTCTCTGACTCTTAGGTCGACGAAGACAGACGGATGACTGGTCTTCATGTTCCTTTTTAAATTACTAATACGTGTGAGTATCAAACGTCTTACACTCTTAACCCATTCCGACAACGTATTTAGCTCAACTTCTTCACGTTTTGCCCATCTACGAGCATAGTCCTCTACCGAATCTATAACAATACGAAAGTTGGTTCGCCAATTAAATGTTTTAGGCTCTCTAAATTTTGGATCCCGGGTAATTAGCTGACGAAGAGTTATATTGTTCACGATGTTGACATCGCCAGTGATGACGTGACCAATAGGACTATATGTAAATTTGGATAAGGAACATGAACATGCGGTATGGTTTTGTGTAAAATGTTTGATATCTAGGCACTTCAAAGTTTGTTTGTAATTAAACAGTTTAGAACCAATGGCTGTTGTATAGCTGTAGGATATACATGGTTCATATACATGAACTCATTTCTAGTTAATGTTTTACATATATTATTCACAAAAACAATGTTTCATGGTTTCTTTATAAAACAAACGGAACATTAAAATCTGATGTCAGATCTTCTGTTGAAAGAAAATTATGTTTAAAATTAAAAATAATCTTATTTATTCGATGGAATTTTCTATTTCTTGACATATTTCTCAAATGCCGAAATCATCGTCAGTCTGTGCAGGTTACAATAATTTTTATTGGTTTACATATGAGCCATTAAATACAATTTTAAAATTACCTGTTGTACGTACGTTCCATAATTAAAACTGTTTTTAATTTTAAATTTTCATTTGCTGTAAAACAAAATATTTTGCGCACAATTTATTTCAGCGCTTTTAACGCAAAGATACGATTGCGGCAAAATAAGTAGTGTGCAAAATTTTAAATAGATTGTTTGCAAGAAACAGTTAATAATATACATTATATGACATTTAAATATTAAAGGTCACAGGAAATGTAAAAATTATAAATCAATTTTAGCATCTAAAATTCATCTCTCAAACAAAACGAGAATCGTCTCACTCCAATGTACCATACGTCGTACTTCTTCAAAAACGAGAAGTTATTTATAGAATTCTTCGGTAATATTCGTAAATCTCCGTATTTATTCGACGCGTGACGTCATTTCTGTCATTGTTTAAATGAAAGTAGAGGAAACTATAGACGCTGTGCACGTGTTAACAATAATTAAATAAAATCTTTGAGTGGGGACGTGGTCCACTGTGTAGTATTTGGATGTAACAATACCAGTACGAACTCAGACGTTAGTGTCTTCCAATTTCCGAAATTTCGGAGAACATGAAAGGGGGAAGAGAAAAGTCTCATATGGCCTGGGTTGTTGAACTTGTTCACGTCATTAGTACAGATGCAAGTAGCACTAGATGGACAAGCTATAGATACCAGAGGGGTCCTCACATATATGTTTAGATCATTTCACACCTGACTGCTTTGCACGAAATCTATTTCTTGCTAAAGCTGCAGGATTCAGCTGAGACTTAAAGATGATCTGTAATGTGACCCCTTTCGTTTTCCCGTCTCATCGGCATTTTGATGAAAAAAAAAGTTAAAGAATGGGCCGAATTATCACAGTCAGCTTTTACAAAAAGACAGCTGTTGAAATTAAGTATTATTATTCTATTAAGATATGGTCACAAACTCTTAAAATATTTTAAAATTTATTTTTACCATACAGGATGGTATAGTAGGCATTAACACACACACACACGTATGTGTAAGATATTTCCTACTTGTACTTTTATATATTATATATATAGCACAAACATACAATACAGCTAACAAGTCACCCAATAATTCCTCATATTCGTTCCTGTCTAAGACTCTTGTTATGAGTATTATGATATATGTATAAAGACCTTCCAAAATTAATTGATCATGATGTTTGTAACTGCAAGAGCACCTACAGAACACTATAAATCTATATTTAAAGAGTTCAGGGGCCATTTTCCTATTTCTATACATGTCTTGTCTAAAGTTGTCTGAGGATATGTATAAAAATTCTTATAGCTATCTCCCAGCTCTGGTTATCAAACATAAGACACGATAATATCAAGTGGGATTCTTTGTAAACTACATTTATATTTCAACAACAAAAACACTACCTGAGAAATTTTTTTATTGTTTTTTTTATCTTTACATCTTCAGTTTTGTCATTGATCTCCCATGCGGTGTGATGTAATAGCACACTGTCATAACAGACACTAGTATATTTTGAGTTATTTCATTAATTGACACTAAGATGAAGATCCTTGCATTTATTCTATGATTTCAGAATGCATACATGTACTTAGTACCTCAAAGCCATTCTTGAGGATTATAAATTTTATGATTGTAATTGTAGTATCATAAATCAATGGTCCTGAATTAGGTAAAAATACCCCTTTGGCAACAAAGTTGAAAAAGTCCAAGAATCTAATAAAAAATTCAATATTTAATATACTGAGTAATGAACAAAATTGTTATTCAGTTACAATCCTCACCATATCTGTAATTAAACCCAAACTAATGCATCAAAGGAGGTCAAATATTAAAGGAAATATAAAAGCTCTTTTCTGCATCTAAACTTTAAATTCTAATAAAAACAAAAGCAAATTTGATTTCAGATATGAACCCAAAACAAAATGTCTTCACATATCTCTCTAAATCATGTTCAGTTTGCAGCAACAACACTCTAATTGTGTGGGCATTATCTTTCAATGGCCACAGGAACGCCTATAGTATGGAAAGAGAACTGTATTTGTAAAATGCCTAATTTTGAAGCAATGGGGAAGAGTTAGTGTATATGTTAAGCACTTGGATTACAGTGCAGAAGGTCTGTTGTTCAATTCACGGGTTGCACCACTTTTTTGTTAATCCTCCCACTTCCATGTCGCAATGTAATTGAAGAAATTGTTGAAAGTAATGGTAATCCCTAATCAACCAAGGTTGAAGGAATGTATTGAATCGAACTCTTAAAACTTTGCATTGATATGGTTAGTTGTCATGAAAATATGTATTTGGATACAGTAAAAATAAAAAGAAACCCCCAAAAAAGTATCAAAACAACAATGACAAAGATGAAGAAAAAGAAGAGAAAGCACTCGTAATTCCAAGGGGTTGAGGGGGATAAAAAAAACCTCCGGAGTCAGATGTCAAATCCTTTAAACTCATAGGCATAGTAACAGGGGGGGGGGGGGGGGCAAAAAATTATGAACACAAATATATCAAATATACATATATTGCAATATATCAGAAAGAAAAAAGAGGAGTTACTGGCTCAGTTATGTGGCAGAAGTCACCATAGAGCTATACAATACATGAATATAAATAATATACTAGAACATGTATATATTTTCTATATCTATTATAACCACTAGGCCGGTGTCACTGCTGGTGGACTGATAGTCCCCGAGGGCATCATAAGTCTAGTTTTCAGTGCTTTTGTACTGACTTAAAATATATCCTTAAAATTTGCCGTGATAGAATTATCTAAATTACTCTAAAATTAAGGAGAATCTCCCTCAGGCATAGCTCTGTCCTTAGATTGATTCTTTGGTTCACTTTTTTGGTCATTTTGGTTTCAATATTGCTCTTCAAACATTTATATTATATGAGATTTCCAATCATTCGGCCATGGGCATCACTGAAGAGACATAAGTTGTCGAAATGCGCATCTGGTGCACAAAATTCAAATGTATATATTTTCTATATCTATATATCACATTACAAAAATATTTGATTGTAGTGCAATTACGATACCGACTTAGGACGGTCATATATACATATACATGTGTATGTATGTCACTGAATACATGCAAGGACTTATACAAGTATAAGTCCTTTAATTGATACATGTAATAGTAAAACTGTATGTAAACCGACAAGTTTAAGGTAATATTTTCTTTTTTTCAATTGATTGTAGCCTATGTATATCTTCAGTTATTCCAATTTCTACTGTTTAAATTACAATTTTGATCATTTATAAAGCACAGTATGTGGATCTTGAATAAAGCCCCCCCCCCCCTCCCCCCTTCTTCAAGTAAGATTGCTTAATATTACTGAAAGTAGTCTATGTCTAATCTGCACATAATACTCGTAAGAGGGTGTTGCAGTATACATAGATAGATAGATATTATAACATTGGCTTACGTACCACTCATCTAGATCTAAACTAAAGCAATGTTTTCAAAATCGCTATGTCAATATGTGTCTCGGAACTGTCAGATGCAGATTCCTCCGTATCACTGGCTCGTATTCCTGCTCCTCCAACATTTGAAACTAGTCAGGCTCAAACTGCTATGGCTTCACAACATACTCCATGTCGTCATAATCCATTTTCTCCAATTTAAATAGGCGTTACGATCGTGATATTTACAATATAAGTGAATACTTTCTCTTTCGAGTTTGGCAGAAATGACGTCATTTTCTTTAATCCAATGAAATTTCTTGAATCGTATAAGAACGATAACTCCTTTAAGAGTCGATTAAAAGGTAAATAAATACTCAGCCGAATGTGATGAGAATGTGGAAATAAATGATTTCGATTATTGAGACCTACATACAACAAAACAAAGAGAGAAAAATGTCTTTTCCTGTGACCTTTAAGAAAAATGGAGCTTGAAATAAATATTTCATTCAGTGCTATTAAAATCGTCACATACTGGCGAACAATACACTAGAAAACTCTGATACGATCTAAAATTACAAGTTCAAGGAAAACTATAGCACATCGAGGATCCCTGTCACCTTGAAAGATTTAAACAATAAGGACGGCCTTGCACTCAGTTCGTCAATAGATCTGACTAGCCACTCCGCATGAATGGGTTTAAGTTATGAAAAACGTAGGTGAATTGACGAAACAAGTTCGGAACCGTTTTTCGTAATGCATTCCGTGTACCATTGATGAAACTCTTTTAACAATAGATCTTTAAACTCCTTGTTAATGATCAAAGGGTTGCAAATGATCGGTACAGTTAGGTGGAATATAAATAATATCGATGTTGTTTCGCTTAAGAGAACAGCACATATCCTCTGACTGGTGTCCCCGAAATACGTCCCACACTACTAAATCTTTTGCGGTAGCCTAAAATCCGAGTGTCTTCCTCTGAACCTGTACGTAAGGTAGATTTTAAATGACTGTTTCAGACAGGCTGAAAAAAAAGGACAGTGCTGTTTACAAACTGTTGTGTAAACAAATCAATTGAAGCTAAACAGCTGCTATACATGGTAGCGAGATAAGTGATTAGCGCATTACTTGTAGCTATCACATTAGAGTGGACAAGGTACGAATCCAGGGGATTTACGAAGTAATTGCTTTGTTGACTTGTATAATTCTAAATCAAAATAATAGCGATTTCAATGGATAAGGAATAAGAAACGATTTCAATTAGCTTTTATCAGTTTCTCCATTAGCCCAATGCTTTCCAGAGTGTGGAATAGAGCATCCCTCGAGGAAGTTGAATTTAGGGTGATATCCAGGCTTCTTGCCTTCATAAATCACTCGCGGATCCAGGCTTTGACTACTGGTTGGGCACCCTAATGTGACAGTTATCTGGCTTTATCGTCAAGCCCCGTGATTTTAACTTGTTTACTATTCTCTTGTACCTCTGTCCATTTCCCTACTAGTATAAAGTAAACACTCGTTTCATCAACATTCAGTATCGGGTTTCTGTATGGAGTTCTTTTTGAAAAAAAAATGTCGCACGACTAAGAAAGTCAGCTTTTACATTTTCAAATTCGTCTGGTAGCACTTTCACTGACATGGTGTTTTCGCTTAGGAAACCCCACTCGACGTAAAATACATTCCGCCTGTGGTTTGCCGATCTTTAACCCCCAGCATATTCACTCAGTAGTGATGTGCGGTGATATTTGACGACGACCCGTGCTATAGACATCATGAATTCATAATTCCACCGTTCAGACACAACTTTTTAATATGATAAGATACAATGTCATCGAACTATACATGCAGCAAAGGCAGACACATATCCACTTTCGGTAGCTCAAACACAAGGTGGGTGGATGTGGTTTCTAGCACTTTTATGTAGGCTTTCTTTAAATTTCTATACACTGCTCTTCAAATATTTATATATTTTGGGAATTCCAATCATTTGCCCACGAGCATTACCGAAGAGACATAAGTTGTCGAAATGCGCATATGATGCACTAAATTATAAGGTATATATGTTCTATATTTATTGAAGTACTTTTGCAAATCGGGGATTTCATTTCCTTTGCAAAGTATTTTGATTCGTTCAATAAACCATTCTCTATCGTATACTTACCTTTTTGGCACGTATCTCTGGCGAATACACATTACAGGTACCCTTCTTTTGGGGGGGGGGGGGGGGGGGGAAGGGGGATTCAATAGAGTAATTTAGATAATTACCCAATGCTGCTTCCTCGGTCGTTTGTTCCTTGCTTGCGCTTTTTCATATACTGTAAAATGGACATGTTGATTATGCTAAATCGTAAAGAGAACCGAGTTTCTTGAGATGGTAATGCAAAATACGAAAGAAACTGGTGTCACATGACTATGGCACTAACAACAATGTACCACAGTGGAACATTCACAGACCCCTGAAATTCAGAGGTGAGACCAGGTGCCCGGGAGGAGTGATCGTCCCCTGTTTGGCTAGCCACACCCGCCGCGAATGTCCTTACACACAGACGAAACAACAATAATTCAACACTGTATATATAAAAGAATGTGAACAAACACTGTATAGAAAGTGCCAAAGCCACATCAGGAAAAAGGTATAATAACACTTAAGTCAAACCCTCCGCGTGGGGAACTTTTTCACGAGCTCCACACTGCAAAGGGAATAAGTGTGACATTCAACTTGTATAGATTTTTATGCACGGGCGAATTTGTAAGTGAAAAACGAAGAAATACCGGAGGGTTACCATATCTCATAGTCCATGGAATAAAAGTACAATATCGTGTATAGTGTCATATTCAGACAAATGCAAATGCAAACCGCAATAAAATCGAGGTGAGACCAGGTGCCCGGAAGGAGTAAGCGTCCCCTGCTTGAATGCAACACACGTCGCCAAAGATCTGCAACAAATACTCAAGTCGAGGAAGTAAATACCTAAATATAAACATATGAACACATGTAGTAGACAAGAACACGAAGTCAAATTATCCTATTCAAAGCATGCAGTATTGTTTAACTGAAATTCCGGCGTAGGAAATGCACGTGAACAAATTTCTGTATATACACGTATTATGTCAAATCAAGTATACTCAAAAAGCTAAGATGGTCAGTTTGTATGGTCAAGTCCCAAAATATCAGCTAACCTTCTTGAAAGAGAAATCTGAAATTGCACTAGATCCCTATATCGACTATAGAACTTCCTCAGTGACAATTTCAGACGTTCCTCAATATATCCTTGTGAGAGTTGTTTCGTGCCAAGATGCCTCGTTCTCAGAACGAAATTTTCGTATTTAGAGCATGCCCTGGTATAGTAATAGTATTCAATGCATGGATTAATTTGTGAATAATATTCAATTTCAGAAAGAGGAGGGATTTGACCAATACAGTACAGGTTGTTTCACGAGATGGTACACAAATATGTGTCAATATCATTGTTTATAATACGGGGCTGCGCTTTACAGAGACAATAGACATAGCACTTGGGTAGATCTCTTGGATATATTTATCCCTTTGTGTAATTTTACCTTATTCGCCGATTCAATAAGATAATTTTGCTGCCCCCGCTTATCAGAATGAGGTACATAAAAGTACATGCACTTTTAATAACCATCACCTAACTTGATCGATTCACCTTGTTACTAAGAAATTGAGTTATTGTTTATACTGCTGAAGAAAGACAGAAAGAATGGTACTTTATCTAAATATATTTGAGTACTTTTGTACTTACAGGAAATATATACTGTACATTTTTATTTTTAGTCTTGAAATTTTGTAAATCACTCTAAAACTAGAATAGGAGTGTCTCTCTCATGCATAACTCTGCAGTTGGATTGATTCTTTGACTCTCTTTTTCGGCCACTTTGGTTTTACCTTTGCCCTTCAAATATTAATATACTATTCGAATTCCATCAATCGGTCATGAGCATCACTGAACAGACATAAGTTGTCGAAATGGGCATCTGATGCACAAAATTATAACGTATATAATTTCTAATATTTTAATATGAAGCAGACAGATATACAAGGTAATTATAGGAAAATAATGTAATTATACGAAGACTTTTTTGTGTACGTTTTACCCATTCGGGCACTTTAAAACCTTGCTGAGAAGTAGTCACAAATGTGATTGGCCGGAGCGTCTACAATATATATTAGTCAATTACCTGACTATAGAACACATAAATATAGTAGAACAATTAGTTCGTATAGGTCTGTCTTATG
Source organism: Pteria penguin (assembly GCA_035048485.1). NCBI lineage: Eukaryota > Metazoa > Mollusca > Bivalvia > Pterioida > Pteriidae > Pteria > Pteria penguin. Next base: position 12,087,753 of record CM068590.1, read on the forward strand.
CTTTGGGTCATGAAAAACATATGTAGTGGATTCTCTGTGTTACTGACAAAATTAGTCATTTTTATATGTAATACTGTTTGAAGTGTCGGATTACAATTGCGCCATATAATATAAAAGCAGATAACGAATCAGAATAACTTTCTCTCTTCATATAATTCAGAAAGAGTAAAAAAAGTAAAATACAGCTACGTAACAGCAAGTAATCTATTTATTTTATTTTTAAGTATTCATATTTTATTTAATTTTTGTATTTGAGTTCCGCAATATATATTTATTTTTGAGGGTTTCTTTCTTCAATTTTGGAGGTGGAATATATGTAATGACTTTTAAAGTGGAGATATTCATCCGATATTTTAAAACATATTGCTCTTACACTTGATTTAAATCTCCTTGATCTTTTTAATAAAAATTCGGTTTAGGTTCAAACTCGTAAGCGTTTACAGTAATTACACCGTATCGGGGTACAATCCGATCATTTCACTGTTTGATATTAATCTGCAGTTTGAATATCATGCATTTTGAATAATGAATAATATTTATATCATAGTAATTTATTGTACACATTCTCTCCTATATAATTGAAGTGAAAACGTTCTTAATTCGACAATCAGTCAACGTGTTAACGTCTCTCAGTGAAATTCAATTTCTGACGGATATTCGCCAATAACCTGTCAGTATTTGTAAAACAATCGCATGGTAACCCCAGTTGAATAACAAAATAGGTAAGGTATAAAATTTGTGGTTAAACAGAATATCAATTCTTCAAATGTTTGTCTTTTGGGATTATGGGTTAGCAGCCCATCCTTCCAAATCTCATTTGTCAATGTCTTGTTTCAGGTAAAACCGCCTAAATTAAATTGATAATATAATGCTAAACATTATACCGTTTTTGCACGTGACTAACACTATCTGCCCTTATGTTCTATACGTATATGATCTTTAACACTTTTAATAAATGTATCTTATAACAAAACCCCGTGATAAACAATACTTTTTGAAATTCTGACATCATAGTGTCTCTTATTCTTCTTATGATATGTCAATTAATTGATAGCTTATCTTTCTCATTTACATTCTTTATAGAAATACTTGTATCGTGTGAAAAAATTAAAGGCAATAAATCGAGCAAATTTCGACAGGTTCAACGATGCAATGCAAAAAAGGGAAAGGGTAGCCAATACACCTGGTGAGTGAGACAAAGAAGATACATATATATACCTCTTAAAGATTCACTATCATTAGCATGCACATAAAATAACAGCATAGAAAGATGTAGTCATTTTCTTTTTCCTTTCTTTTATTCCCATCAAGGCAATAGGTATTTTAAGCACTTTTCTGCCTTAATGTACTTATCTTAATTTATTCAATAACTAAAACTGGTTAGATAAAAATAATATAGTATGCGTGTATAACTATTTACTTTACGAAGGATCGAAATTCTACCAATTTCTACGAATTCTACTTCCTTTAAGGGGAGGGGCAAATGTTTTTACAATTTACTGATATACAAAGTATATGTATAATATCAACAGGATCATATATTTCTGTTTTGTTTTAGTGCATCAAAAACAAATCATGTATTTTTAATGACAGCCACCTATTTGAAAGGCGATTTGATTTTTTTTTTATTCTACAGACTTTGTCTTGAGCATAAGATGTCAAACTGCGTATGAAGTATAATAGATTTATACGCTTATATATGTTCTGATATCTATTAATCATTCTTAATAAAGAGAGCTAACATTAGTAAATATAGATTTTACCTATGACCACATAAAAAAGGAAGGTAACTGATATCTATAGGCTATCTATCTATATATCTAAATCTATTTTAACCCTTAAATCTACATCAACAATACCATCTACTTAGAATATTTTCACTCATGCCATTGATTTCTCAAGAACTGCATACGATTCGTCTTAAATTTAAAAGAAAAAAATATACGATAGGCAAAGATATACAAAATATCAAGGAAAGTAATTTGGAAAACAGTTTTGTCTGCATCTGTTTGCCATCCTTTAAAATGTCTTGAGAGCTATTTACAATATAAATGACCAAATGTCTAAAATATCCATCTCGTGGTTTTCGCGGAATAGCATTAAAGAAAATAAATATAAATTCTAAAGTGTACCATACGGTATCCGGTATGTCCAGTAAATACACTACAAATAAGCTTAATACTACCTAGGATGATGTATACATCTATGGTATCCTTTTTTAAAAGCAAATGGTTAAACACTACGTATGCTTTTAAGTTTTCGGTGATGTTATGCTTCTGACATGATTGAAAGTTCAAAACTTCAGATGTTCCAGTAATTCCTTTGATTTCTTCAGGATTCACATCTCATTGACACCTCTTCAGAATATGATGTTGTGCAGTACGTTTGAAGGCCTTGTTACTTATGCATCAGGTTCTGATAAGTAAAATGGATAAAGACTTGGATGAGAACCTGTACATACCTGCAATGAATATGGATTTGTATTGATTTTTGTACATTTTTATATCGGGTAAATATTTCGAATCGACACATTTTACGATTTAAAACATAACTAATCGTTTCAATGCACTCAGAAAAAAAAATGTCAAATTCGAGGTCCTCTTTCTCTGTCCACCGACGTCACCTGAATCTGACAGGTTCCTTGCATTTCAGATCTTTAGGCAAAAAATATTTTATATAATTAATTATGAACGATTTTGAAATTACAGGTCACGACATAGCCACAAGGAAAGTATATGAAATCAGAGAGAGGATTGGAGTTTGGGAAAAGGCTAAAGAAATCAAGTTGCTGCAAACAGACGTCTGGTTCAAAATGTTGATATACAGGAATACAAGAATGAGTATATTAAAACTGAGGAAGTTTGCTATAGTAACACAATATAAATTTCTGGCATTTACTCAATGGTGGATTTTGTCATTTCACATATTTTTATAGACGCATTTTTTTTTTTAATTTAGTCTTCAATGTTATGACAATATTTTAGCTTATAAAGCCTGTTAAAACAATCACCTATGTACATATATTAAGTGATGTAAAAACAGAGTGAATAGAATGTTGCTTTGATCTGTATGTGATAGAAGAAGGAGGGAACATCAGATTTAGCTGTATTAGAAAAGTAAATATACAAAGCAAACAATAAGTCCGTACAAAGACATTCACATTCATGTTTATAAACAGTGCTGAATTATTCACATTCATGTATATAAACAGTGCTGAATTATATTGTTTCGTCTGTATGGCACCTGGTCTCACCTCTGAATTTTCCGTGAATGTCCACTGTGGTACATTGTTGTTAGTGCCACAGTAATGCGACACCAGTTATTTTCGTATTTTACATAACAAAAGTTTTCAATCTTTATGCACGTGCAATTGAAGTTAGCATTCTGGTACATGAACCTCTGGTCAAGCATTGTTTAACCAAACATAGTGTTCAACAGCAACATCAAGTCTAACTTTACCAGAACCGATAGCCTATGATCAGATCGCTTTTACTCTTGTCGACAAAGTTTTCTATATAAAATGAATATCAAGTAGTAGACACTTGTCCAAACCTTTGATTTTAATTCATCGTGATTTTTTGTCCCACCCTTGGTCATAATTTTGACATCTTCATCAGTGATAGGGTAAATGTGTTGTGCACTAAATTAAAAGTATATATGTTCTATATTTATTAATTACATATAGACGAGTCCATTATGAGAATAGAATTTGTGACAGGAAATTTTTATTTACGAGGTTTTGCTTCAAGGCTGACAGTAAAAGTAGCTATGCCTGAGTTTTTTCTCGCACACATTTTCAAATCATCTTGAACCATTACATAAGTTGTCCAAATGCGCATATGGTGCACTACATTAAAAGGTATATATGTTCTATATTTATTTGTTTCATGACAACGTGAGCGTGGCTTTCTATTTGCAGTGCCAAGTAGCCTTTAGTTTTTAACATCTTTCCAACTATGCATTGTTATAAAACCTTGTCATGAATTTCAACAACAGTTAAACAAATCAATTTAATGACGCAGAAATTGGCCGCTTCATGGCAGAGAACTGTGATTCACTGTAAAAAAAATCATAATTTGATATATTTAAATTAACGTTGAACTTTAATCTTCACGGATTGCTTAGATTATTTCAAGCGCCTGAAATTAGGTTTTCAGTGAGATCAATGTTAAGTATTCAGATTCCCTGAAATATTGATTTTATAAACTAGAAGAAGATTGCTTTTCAATTAATATTCATATTTATACAAACAATTTCTGAACTAATGTTTAAATTTCAAAGTGTGCACAAATCTTTCACCGTATCAATTAAACAAGCATCGCATGACGAAAAGCAAGATACAAAGTTTTCTGAATATATTATAAGATGTGTTGAATTTAAAAACAAAACAACATAAAATGCAGTTTATCACTAGGTTGCGGAAGATCTTTGTGAACGTCACAGACTGTATTTGCCTATGTCATTTTTTTTTTTTTGTATTTACGAGACTGTCAGATGATATAAACAGTAGAGTATTCAGGTGTAGCACTTTAAACCTTCATATTAAACGCTGTGCTACAGAGCAATAGTCGAACTGGAATATCTATAATATTATTTTAATACAATTCAGTTATTCATTGGAATATTGTCATCAATTATAGTGCATAAATAACTAGCCAAAAAAAATTATTTTATCTTCTGTGCCGCACCTGTCGAAAGAACAATAAGCATTAGACCTATAATATGGTTTTATACTTTTCTTTATTTCTGTTTAAACTCAGGATGAACTCTACAAATATTGACACCGGATTTTAATGTCAACGCATTAGATACTAAGCAGACGAGGATAAAAAGACATTTGAGTAATCTTAAATTACATTTCATAATAATTTTTATTTATTTTTTCGATTCATTATCAATCGATAAAAGTTTCAGAAATGGCATGAAAATACATATCGTGATATTGGATAAATAATACCTATGTCTGACCGATAATATGTTTAGAATCCAAGTTTTTATGAGAAGAATTATCACAAATGTACGGATTCTACATAGAAATAGACGAAAAAAGATTTATTTCTTCTCTTGCAATTAAAAATAATGAGGTAGCAAATAAAGAAAATAGTTCTGCCATTTTATGTCTTCACTTTTGCCCGTCGTTTTGGTGCAACTTCAAAGATAGTATTTCTAATTTTGCAGGTATTTACTGTAAAACAACTTCAGAAAGTGTGGTGAGTACAGGTTTCAATCTTCATATTATCCTTTGATATCATTACCTTGCCTGGGTTGGAAAGGCATATTACACTATTTATTAAACATTCTTATCTCTTTTATTTCAAAATAAACTGTACATCAAAAACAAACTTAGTCGACAAAACATATCATAGTCGAAATATTTTAAAATTCTAAGGTTGAACAAATCAACCGAATACCAGGACAATGGACTAAACCTACACGACATCAATGAGAAAACATTAAAACAAAGGCAGCAAATATGGTTATTAGAAACACAGATCATCAAACGATTGATATATATAGACCATAAAGAAATATAAATATCTCTTCCTGAATAATAACACTCGCTAAATAATGTTCTTTTAGCGATTATGCATAAAATATATTATACTTTGTGGACTAGAGATATTGGTATGCAGATCATTTAATTCATGGAACTACCGGTGCAATCGAATTTTCCTGTTGTTTCCTTTGTAAACTAAAACATCATTGCAAAAATCCCACCGCTTATTTTTTTCTGAAATTTATGTATGTTGTTCTACTACATAAGAGCTGTCATTTCATGATCTGCAGAAAAAATTGCATACGCCAAACTCAAAATATCTATCAATACACATCTTGACCCCTATGACCTCACTCTCAAGTCTTGAAGTAGTGTATTCATGCGACAACATTTCAGCCTCATGACATACCCAGGAATGCACCAAAAAGCTTTAATATCATTTTTATAATTTTTTTCAAACTCTTTTCTACCAGAGGGCATGTTTAACTCACTATAAATACCATGACAACACTGGTAAATAAATCGAAGAAGATGCAAACATTAATTTTTTTTTTTTGGGACTATGTGCGTGGTACATGAAACAAGGGAGGAAACTGTAGTCTATGGTCTAAAAGGGTCACTTTTTTGCACCAATCCTAACCAAATTTTTTTGACACATACATTGACATATTTTGAACTGAAGTGCCAAGTTTCATTGAAATCAATCTACATTAAAGGACTTAAAATATTGCTAAGAAACACCTATGTAACTATGCAATTTGTGTTGTAAAATGTAAGCAGTGAATCAAACACTTCAATTTCAAACTCAAATAATTTCATAATGAAAAGGAATATCAACATGGAATCTTTTTTACTTTAAAATGTTATTACAGTACTTTGCATTCATATTTAAGATAAGGACTGGAGATTTCATTTTTTAATTTTAATTAATTTTTAAATTCATGTATATCAAATGAAAGAAAAATCAGTTTAAAAATTCAAATTAAATTCTTAGAAAACAGAAATGAGTAAGATTATGCCCTAGAAAAATACTAAGGATATTAGATAATCAGATAAAAAATGTTGGAGTAACTGTAATGTTTGTTTAAGGAATTTAGTACTACAATAATAAAGCCAGGGGTGGTCTGAGCTTTTTGGGATAAAGGAAGAGGTATTTGTATATGTACTGGCTGTGAGGGGTATTATAGATCTTTCTATTTACAAAAACCAAAGCAAACAGTTTCACAAATAAGAGCAATACAACAAATAAATGATTTATACTATGAATTTTTCATTTTTTGTGTTATAAGACATGTAAATGCCATGATCACGGCACTGGTAACCAGACCATCCTTAAGTCCATAAAACAATCAAAATAAGCTATTGTCTTGCTTGTTACACAGTCAGTATAAAGAAATGAGTGTATAATTATGAAAATTCTACCTATAACAATACCAGTATTTTCTACAATAAAGGGAATGAAGGTCAGATACATAGCCTAAGTAACAGTATCCCCCCCCCCTTTTTCTGTTTTATTGAGTGGAATACTAGTTTTATCATCTAGGAAAGCATAATCAATGAAGAAAATATCAGTGTGCAAGGCAAACATTTGCCAAAGTATGACTTTCCAACCCATGTCATCTTCCTTCCTTGTAGAATACATCTTGCAGAGCACCTCACCTCCCCCCCCCCCCTTGCCCCCTTTTTTTCAAGGCCAAATTCTAGATTTTTTCATTGGATTTACATTATAAGGGGAAATTGTAGTAATTAAAGCATTCAGAATTTATCAACATACATATACATAGTCAATTTCCTAAGTATTAGACACCTCATCTCCTGTTTTTCTCTTATTTGAATAATATGCCCATAATTTGGGATTGAAATTAGTAGTTTGTTGACAAAATTTTACCCTAAATTTCTTAAATGCTTGTCTAAAAATACCTCTTTCATCACTTTGAAGCATATATATGTGAAGCGGAGCCTGTTTCAAATGAATACATGCATATGCGCTTGATAAATATGCAAAGGGAGGCATAGGACATAGTCAGCCTATCACATAATAGGGTGGTCAGAGGAAATTCTGTAAAAATTACATTAAATACTTTTCTGAGCATATACTTGAACAGAAATCGCATGAAATTGCCTTAATAAATTATTTTCTAAGATGTACTGTAGAAAAGAATGCATTTGAATGGATATTTCTGTCAAATTTTCAACTTCTGCTGTTTACAGTAAGACCATAGACTACAGGTTTTTTTTTTCCTGTTGTTTCCTTTGTAAACTAAAAAATCATTGCAAAAATCCCACCGCTTATTTTTTTCTGAAATTTATGTATGTTGTTCTACTACATAAGAGCTGTCATTTCATGATCTGCAGAAAAAATTGCATACGCCAAACTCAAAATATCTATCAATACACATCTTGACCCCTATGACCTCACTCTCAAGTCTTGAAGTAGTGTATTCATGCGACAACATTTCAGCCTCATGACATACCCAGGAATGCACCAAAAAGCTTTAATATCATTTTTATAATTTTTTTCAAACTCTTTACTACCAGAGGGCATGTTTAACTCACTATAAATACCATGACAACACTGGTAAATAAATCGAAGAAGATGCAAACATTAATTTTTTTTTGGGACTATGTGCGTGGTACATGAAACAAGGGAGGAAACTGTAGTCTATGGTCAATTTTGCGTCATTTTGCGTTCCAGTGTAAGAAAACAAAACTAATCATGGATACCCAGCTATGCATGAAAGTAGAGAGAATTAAGACAATCTGGAATGCTACAGGATTTCATAGGCTAAAAACGTTCTACTCGTCCCTACAAGTTAATTTATTTTAATTGCCCATACTGCAATTTCGATGTAGATTTGAATGGCGCACTGAACTCTGACGTATAACATTTCATAAACTTGTAATTAATTGAGATAATTGTCAATTTCAAGACCCATTAACTAAACTTATCCGAGCTTATCCGATGCCCTACCATCCGATTTCCGACGAGCAGTCAACGTCTGTTTGTGATCGTTTTTACATTCAATAGTATTCTCATTTTGTATATAGCCTAATTGAGCACATGACGAAACATTTGGCATACGTATATTTCTTGTACAAGTTTATTTGATCGCTATCATTCAAAGAATATTCAATGCAGAAAGTCGTCTAATTATTCACTAATTGCCACTTTAGTTAGTCTCTCTACATTTCATCGGTATTGGCTTTTAAAACTGTATCTTATTTTGCACTTTCATTAGTAGATTACTTATGAAATTATTCATATATCTATTATACCAAGGTAGGTTAACAGGTTTCAGAAGTTTGACTGAAATGAATGCTAAAGATGTTAATATATTAAATACGTAATGTATATATATTTTTTCGTATACAAATTAATCGCATATAAAGAATGAACGTTTTTTGTGTTTTATAGTGTATACACCCCTTCTATCATCAAAAAATAAGATTCTTTAACATGTAATGTACTTTGATCCGGTAATCCGGAAAATCCGTTTTTCCGGAAAAATCGGCCGAGAACAAACGTGTTCGGAAAAACGGAGCATAACTGTATATAATTCGGCATTGGAGTCAGTCAGACCTGACCAAAGCTAGAGGTAATCTTGGATCAATTCACCATAATTGTCCTCATCTGAAGTAGTCCACAATTTGGTTATATTGACAATTTTTTTTAATTAGTAAGATATATACAACATGGGGCTATATAAAGTCAAATGACCTGGACATCACTTCAAAAACAGAATAATATATATGATTAGGTCAATACGCAGTTGTGTTAAGGCAATACACAATTATATAATGTTGCAGAAAACCTGCCAAAACATGGCACAGTGCATTATATGCAGCGGAAGACACTGCAACAATCAACATGCCAAGAAAAACGCTGTAGTGCAACCTTTTCCTCAACTCTAACGTTATTTGTTGTGCAATTTCACACAAAGACTGTTTTATATCTATTTGAAATGCGTCTTGCTGGGTCTAACTTTTAGATTATAAAATATCAACAGAATTTCAGTTCAATTAGACAATGTCTTATAAGACTACACCATTCAACAATTCCATCGCAGTATTCATACGCAGTTACGCCTCTTATAAGTTGGGCACAGCTATAAATATTATTGATAGGTTTCCATTTATTATTTACAACAAAATTTGATTACCAGATAGGGCAATATGCTCTTGCACGTGTTGTATGTTTGTTGTTAATACTACATGTGCTATATATAGCAGTCACGTGATCGCAAACAACTAGGGATAAAATTTAAAAGTGTGAAAAATTAAACTTGTGAAACAATTTGCATTTCTACCATTTTTGCAGAAATAATCTTTATTCTATTTCTTGTGCGGTTTTCAATATAGACTATGTCAATGGCGTCGTTAAGTGCTTTAATGTTACTGCGTATTTCAACACATGACTTTTTTTATCGCCCATTGTTTGTCAGGGGTGCATATTTGATATGACAGTCGTTTATGATGTCTAACTATCATCCAATAATTTTAATCCGTTCGAGAGAACCCGGATGTTGGCTCAGTGCCTTTATGATGACAATATAAACCCGAGTCCACTTGTAATTAAATTAGTGGCAAGTAAGAGATCCCTCGCCGCTTCAATTGGTCAGTTTTATTGATTGATTTATCATTGTTTAACGTCACTCTATGATTATTTCATGCATATTGTGACGGTATCTGCCTGATACATCGCATGATATTTGTAAATCACTAAAAATCTAAGGAGCCTATTCCTCATGCATAGCTATGTCCTTAGATTGATTTTACATACACATGAAACAACCTTACTTTTGTAGGACGTAAAACAAAATATATTACTGTGAATCCATCATTGAATGTGCTGAAATATAAAGAAAATTTAACTTTATCATTGCGTGTTGTAAGATCCTGAGGAAAGTCCACCATTATGGTATTTAACAAGGTATCAAAACGTATACAATTAAAAATAGAAATGGTAGTCTATTACAAACCGTTATAATTATATTTCATAAAGATGCGACATACACACATAAAGTCAAAGTTTTCTCTCTCGTTATGATTTCAGTTTTGATTCTCACGTTGAAATTTTTTTTTTCATTTCAATGTATTGATTTTCAATTGAGAAAAGTTTCACAGTCATAATATCTAAATACCGTTATACTAAACAAATAATAAGTATATATGACAGAAAATACGTATGCAATCCAAGACGAATTATAATAAATGAGGTATAAACTCAAAGGTAAGAAATAGATAAAAGAAAATGTTTAGTACTTCTCTTGCAATTAAAAATAATGAGGTAACATATAAAGAGAATGGATTCGTCATTCTGCGTCTTTGCTATTGTTCGTCATCCTGGTACCACTTCAATGACAGTATTTCTATCTAACCAAAGTTTTGCAGTTATTCAGTGTAAAACAACGTCAAAAGTGCGGTGAGTATAAATTTACATCTTCATATCATCCTGTGATATCATAATCTTGCCTAGGTTATAGAGGCATATGTAAGTAGCTGACACTATTTAGAAAATGTTCACATCTTAAGTATTTCAAAATAAACTGTTAGTGAACGCAAAATAAGCAAAATAATATTTGATTTGTTTTTTAATTCTGAACTCATAGAAATCAATAAAATACCAGGACAGCGGATTAAAACTACAAGTAATGTTATTTTGGTGATTATTAATTAAGTATACTCAACCTGGGCCTGGTGCCATTTAACTGAGAAAATATTTAAGTCAATTATTTCATGTCAGTTTATTCCATTTTCAAACGTTCAAATATCAAATTGTTATGCAGAATGGTTTAATTCTCTTTATCAATAGAATAACCTGAATAAAATCCAAATCCCAGTTATTATTTCATCGTTGAACAAAAGAATTTGAAATTATGACTTAAGTATTTTCTCAGTTTTTGGCGCCAGACCCTTGTGTGCGGGAGATATGGGCATGCAGATGAATTAATTCAAGGCACTACCCATGCACCGTATAGCGGGACATTTTTCTTTCCAGTATTAGAATACAAAACTTGATCCTATATATATCTTGCTATCCATGAAAGAGGAGAGAAATAAGACAAACTAGAATGCTACAGGATTTCATAAGCTCAAAACATTCTACTCGTCCCTACAAGTCAATTTGTTTGAATTATCATACTGCAAATTCTATGTTGCTTTGAATGGCACACTGATTTCTGACGTATAAAATCTCATAACTTTTAATCAAATGTAATAATTGAGCTAATTTGTCAAATTCAAGACATTAATCAAACTCAGTGGAGCTTATGTGATGTCCTACCATCCGAGGGTTGACAACTACTCCTTGTGAGTAGTCTCATTTTATATGTGGTCTTGGTGTGCACATGCCGAAACATTTTGCATCCGCATTTTTCTTATAATATTCTATGTGATTGCTGTTATTCAAAACATATTCAATGCAGAGAGTTAAAAATAAAATCATTTTGCAAAACATCTTGTCTAATCTTTCTAAAAACTGTAAACAAGAAAAACCATGTAATCTCTCTCTTTTATCTTCTATTATTTTGTCCTTTGACATTTCTGCACAGAACTTCACTAAACTATCGTCGCTTAAGTCAGTTTCTCTATATTTCATCGGTATGTGCCAAATTAGTTTCGTCTTCTTCTCTCCATTTTAGTTCGAGTAAGATAAATGTAAAGAATGTGACTTAGAGTAGTAGACATAACTATAAAGGTACTTTCTAGAGAAAGAAAAAACATTATTCTTGGCTGCGTTTACCAAAGAACTGGCATTTTCAATGCATTAACAGTAACAATAATCCTGGAACATTTTGTTCATATCATCACTTAAACGGAAACAATAAATTACACACCAGACCATAGTTCGGAGTAACGTAGTCAGGTAAGAATTAGTTTCCGTTTAATTCTTATTCTCTGGAGTGGATCCAGAAATATTAATTATTTGCTGCTGACTGTCCATTTGACAGGTAATGAAAAAAGTTTTGATAAAAGGCAGTTCTGATAAGATGGTATAAGCTAGAAACTCGCTTTTATCTACATATCGAAACAGGAATTAGAACTTGAATGAAAATGTTTGACGTAAAATTCCTGCTGAATATTAAAAATATACTTTAAGAATAATCAATTAGAGTTGCCTGGAAAAAAACCCTTAAAATTGCTGTCACCAACCTATCTGCTGAATGTGGGAGTTAGTGTTGTTCATTTTTTAAGTAATACTATAAAATCATATATATAAATTTTAATTTCCACCACTACACTATCACCCTATCCATTCCTACTGGGCCCGCCTATACTCATTGATAATCAATTCTAAAAGAATATCTCGGGATATATTGTATTTTGTTCCTAGGTAAAAGAAAAAACATCATCTATGCATATGCATAGCTCTGTCCTTAAATTCTTTGGTTCACTTTTTGGTCATTTTGCACTGCTCTTCAAATATTTATATATTATGAGAATTCCAATCATTCGACCATGAGCATGACTGAAGAGGAGGGTTTGACTTAAGTGTTATTACAACCTTTTTCCCGATGTTATGTGGCTGACACTTTCTACAGTGTTTGTTTACATTCATGGATATATATTGCTGAATTATATTGTTTCGTCTGTATGTCAGGAAGTCGGCGTGGCCTAGTGGTATTGCTCTCGCTCCTGATCGGGAGGCCGGGGTTCGAGTCCCGCTCTGGTTATGCCGGTGTCTTGTCTTTCAAATGAGACAGTAAAATCCGATGTCCCGTGTCGTAGTATGCATGGCATGTTAAAGATCCCTCACTGTTTCGGGTGGGTCCGTTGAAAAGGTCAAAATTTTTATGCCCTGCATCAGGAAGATGCCGTCACCATATACGTGAAATATTCGTAGTATGACGTGAAACAAAAATCAATCAATCAATTTATGTCACCGCATTCACGGCGGTTGTGGCTAGCCAAATAGGAGACGCTCACTCCTCCCGGGCACCTGGGATTTCTAAAGCAAACGCTTAACATTCATTTTGTCTTGCACTTTGATTAAAGTACAGATGCAGTTATTCAAATGAATTTCCACTATATCAAAGTAAATAATATATGATTCAAGTCAGTCAGACACGACCGTGGTAAAAGGTAAGGAGCAAAAGGCTAAAGGTAATTCACCATATATGACTTCATCAGAAGAAATCCACAATTTTGTTTTACAGAAAAGAAATTAAGAAATTTAGCAAATAATATCCTACATGGGTCATTCAAAGTCAAGCCCATGTTAAGTTAATTGTGGTAGCTGCTTAAACCATAATTCAAGAATCTATTGATCAAATATGGAAAGAAAATTGACTGACTGTCTAAATATTGTAAGTGTATAGTAAGTACCAAAAAAAACTTAATATAGCAATAGGAAATTCCATAACCATAAAAATACAGCAAGTGATTTGCAAAAACCTTGTCTTCAATCGCTGAACCTGAACAGAGTTTGTCTAAAATGATAATACACAAAGCATTAATAAGCTATTAATTAATCCTAATGGGGTAATTATGGTGAATTGACTTGAGATATCACCCTCTAGTGGTCTTACCTACTCGATGCCATACTTAGCCTTGATCAGGTCAGACAGCTCGATTGGCAGGTATTGTGTCATCATTTCGGCGAAATAACCTAATCATAACTAGTTTTATTATTCTAGGGGTGTTTTTGAAGGTTTGATTTTAATAATATAGTTACAATAATAATGACATGGTAATTACTGCAAAAAGAGAATCATAACAATGATCCGGTTACTATTTTTATACATGACAATTTTATTAATCATTGATTATCACGGCGTGCACATATGAGTGAACAGTCGTTTATGATGCCTAACTATCATCCAGTCAGATTGTAGTAGTGTTATCTGATAGACATGTTATTCGAGGTATACTGTTCTATTCCTTCCTCAATGGTCCGTTGCCTGTTTGATGGCAAAATAATCCCGAGTTCATGTGTTATTAAAGTGGTTGCACGCAAGAGGCCACTCTTCGCTTATTTATTGATTGATTCCTTATTGTTTAACGTCACTCTTTAATTATGTCAGGTATGTTTGGACGGCATCTGCCTTATGCATCGGATAGAAATTTATACCTTTGCAACTAACCCATTCGAAGCAGTGATAGATCTTTTACGTGCTACGCTCACCTTGACACGGAACATCGGTTTTTAGTATCGCATCCGAAAGACAGAACACCGGTGTGCCCACGCCGATAGTCGAACCCTGGACCTCTCGGTCTTGAACACCTCATTCACAGCCAGTTCGGCCTTAGGGGGTCGGTTACATTTGTCTTTTCTGTACCTTACACTCAATGTATAATTACCGTCTCTGGTAAATCTGAATATGCTGTGACGTAACAGAAAGAAAAGAATAATACTTCCAGGAAAAAAATCCTTAAGTATATATAATATAGACTGAAAAAAATAAGAACAAATGCGCAAAGGACGTCATAAAAGATTCTATGACATTGTAATGACAGTGTAGTAAGATCAGTTTGTGAAGAACAAACGGACAATGGATCTAACTTTCCCAGACAACATAATCAAATGAATCTATATTTTAAACTTTGTATGTATGTTATGCTAATTACGAAAGTAACAGATGCAAAGTCACTGTTGTATATTCAACAACTTACCACGATATATATCCATAGACCCCTAGAAACCAGAGGGGATAACTGGTTTTCGAAAGGGGTAGGCACCAAGAACAACCAGAACATACAGTGGACACAAAACTATTTCAAAAGTGCAAGATTACAATGACTGGGGACCCTATTTGTATATATAGAATATATCAATCCCTTCTCGGAAACAAGAACTATGTCTTGTGTCTTCAAATTCCTCGATCTCAGTTTTTAATTTAATACACGTGTTAAATGTATACAACTGTAATCAGTGTTATTGTTAAATCATAATGCAATATGTACACATTGATTGATTGATTGATTGATTTTTGTTTTACGTCACACCACGAATATTTCACGTATATGGTGACGGCATCTGCCTGATGCGGGGCATACAAATTTTGACCTTTGCAACGGACCCACCCGAAGCAGTGAGGGATCTTGAACGTGCCATGCATACCACGACACGGGGCCTCGGTTTTTACTGTCTCATCCGAAAGACATGACACCGGCATGACCAGAGCGGGACTCGAACCCCGGCCTCCCGATCAGGAGTCCGACGCGATACCACTAGGCCACGCCGGCTTCAATATGTACACAAGTGATTTTATGTAAGCTGTGTATCTTATGTCACAGAAACAAAATTTCAATATTTGACCATTTTGTTGCAGGCGAAATGATGCTATCAATGATGCTTTTCATTGTGGCGATGTTTTCCAGGACATCGACCATTTCCAGTACCCTTCTAGATATAAATAAAACACATATTATACAGAGTTACGTTTTATTTTGTGGAACTGAATATATCTGTGATGTTACCTCACTGAAGTGGGTTTTGCCTAATGTGTTGCCCAAATTTGAATATAGGGACAAAAAATTATGTCCCGAATGCTACTGCGATTCCAATTGTTTGGCATATGGCGATTGCTGTATTGACAAGCTTTTGAAATATCCCCTCATGACATGTGTAAACACAAGCCTGACGCCATCAACTTTTGAAGAGGATATATATTTTGTCATTGATTCATGCTCATCACCTGACACACAAAACGTTTCTCTGTGCAACTCTACACGGGAAATGTTTCAGGACGGTGTCATTGATAGACCAGTAGTGTCGCAAAGTACAGAAATATCATACATTAATCGGGAATGTGCCGAATGTAATGAAAATAAAACTACCTTCTTCTCTAACTGGCATCTTAAATTGAGCTGTCGAAATAATGAGAAATTTAATCTATTATCATCTTTGAAGGAAATAATTAGTGTTGCTAATGACCAAGATTGTAAGGCTGCATTTGTTCCTTATAACACCGGCAATACATTACTTACATTCCCATCATTTAAAACTGATGGTAAAATTCGCTTTAGCAACTGCATTTTACAATCGCGAAAGATAAACAAATGTAATAAATGGAAATCCTGGTCCGAATTCGACCCGGATCTCAACTGGGCTTGTAATAATATAATTCAACCATACGGCGCATTTTTAAATGTGTTTTGTTATATTTGTAATCTTCCATCTTTGAAAGAAGAAATCATATCTACCTGTAATGCAACGAGGATGTGGGAAACGTACGATATTGGACTTAACAAATCATGTGATTACTACCCTGTAACGACAGCTACAGCGCCATTCAAAAATATATTTTGCTTTCTCTGTAATGTTGGCGACAGCTACAAGCTTGGGAATTTCTTCTATGACATAAACGCTGTAGTCAAGGAAGACGAAAGCAACGGAATGTTAAAATTAGCATTAAGCTTATATTCATGGAAACCAAGCTATGTTCAAAAGATAATAGATGAATATGCAAAGCTATCATCACTCATTCCACGAGGCCAGAATTTTTCAAATGTACCACAAAAAGAACTTCAGAATGATGAAGCTACTAAAACATTCAAGGTAATTCGAGATCTAGAAATGGCTTCAATACAATCACCCAGGGTGAGGCAAGCTAACAATATGGCGACAGTTAATACCACAATGTTGGTAACCATGATAGGAACAAAACTCAATGAACTATTGCCGAACTGCTCATCACAATATTTAGAAAAGGATTGTGATTTACAGACCTGCCCTAAGGGTATTTGTCACTCTCATTCTTATATTGAGATGGAATCTCGAGCAAAGTGCTGCACAAATGCTCTGGCGAAAAAAAGCTACAAATGTATAAAGACGGATGTTTTAGCACATAACAAACATCGATATGGCTTATTTGCCATTTCCTCTTGTTTGGATAAAAAGTCTGATGTTTCTCAGTTGTGCTCATTAAAATATGGCGACAGATTTATTTTTAATTTGCCATGTAAATTCAAAGACTACAATTACAAAAATGTGTTTTGCGCGTTGTGTAACAATTTAGATATACATAATATTTTGGAATGTAAAACTACACATGTGGACATTTTATGTAGATCTGGCATCCATAATCGTCACGTGACTTTCATGAATGATATACTGAGAAGAGCAAAAGAAACAAATTGTTCAATAACTATCAAGACTAAAGATGTCAAACAACCTTGTAGAGATCCAGCAGTTACCTCCAAGTGTAACAAAACAGGGAGATGGATGACAGACGATCGTGAGATAAAATACTTGTGTGCCATACTGGAATCTCCCCCATTACCAAGATTTGGATATTATAAAAATATTTTCTGCGCTGCCTGCAATGGAGAGAGTATTTCATGTACTACACCAAGATCCTATGTAAGTAGAATGATAAAATAAATCATGTTAGATGAAGTATACAAAATAGGAAACAAAGAAATTATTCCGGATCCATGAAACAATTACATGGGGATAGGGATCCATATAGAAGTATGCGTCTTCTGTCTACCAGTGTCAACTGATGTGATATTGTAGTCAGTCTGAGATAAATGAATTTTGCAGATAAAATGAAAATATATACATGGCATACCCCTAGTCATATGATTAGTAAATAGTCACAAATGAGTAGTTTATCACACCATCCTATGTATAACATGTCAACCAAATTTTTGGAAATGCACAAAAATTTTCACAACTATGAAAATGGGCTAGGAAAGACTGTATTCTAGACGTAGGCTGATCTAAAAGTTAAATAAACATTGTAGTCCTATGATCGACCTTTTAATTGCATTGATAGCTTGTTGCTCCCGGCGAATTTCTTCCGTAGCAGGGAATGATTGCACTTTGATATTTGTTTTATCCATGCCAGGAATAATTCAAAGCGTTCTTGATTTTGATAAACATTTATTGCAACTTTTACATTGTCCATATATTGAGCAGTGCATTTTACTCTAAATATTAAAGTATATGCGTGCTGAAAATGTTTTTTTTCACCAGACAAAGCAATATGATTAATATTGAAAAGGTGCAGAACAGAAAACTATTTTTTCTCCTACAAATTTCTTAAATGTATAATGTATAATTGTATAATGTCATCTTGAAGTATAAGAAGAAAGCAGTCTCAAGTTCAGATGAAGAATGCAAAATATCAGTAGATCGACATAAAATATTGATGAATAAACAGATTTGATTATAGAATATTGTTCTTAATTAAATATGACTTTATGTTAAATTTAGATTAACCGTATAGGCGATGAAAATATGGATGTTCCTGAAAATCGTAATGAGATATACTTTGGAACTATACGAGATATATTTAACATAGATGTCGGAAGTTCTGACTTAACAAATGCAAAGGAAAGGACAGCACGGCAAAAGGTGTTCAATTATTAATACTTTTCGACTTTTCCCCATTTTCTTCATGAATTACTTTTTATATATTTATTTTGGAAAAGAATAACGTTATGTTATTTTTACATCATTATAAAGACCTTAAAACTCTAGTACATTAAAATATTTATACAATTGAAATACGAAAAATGGTATGTACTCATTAGTTTTTGGAATAAAGACGCTCTGCAACGTGTAAAGAAACTTGTTTCTATAATTTAGCATTGAAACGAATTTGAATACAATAGCATTTCTTTGTGCAGTATTATGCAAAATATTTTTCTTTACATTTAAACAGGATTCAGTAAGAAAGATCCATTGCCCGCCAGGGAGGGAATATACAGAGAATATATGCAAACCGATTTTGCATGTCACGAAAAATTTGAGATATGCTTTGTCACTAATTATTGAAAGTAGCCAATCAGTGAACAGTATGACATTGATGCAGGCAACAAAGGAAGTAATACTAGGTCAATATCATAAACCTGTTTTACAATGGTCTTTGGTCATGTTAAGAGATGAATCGGTATTGGTGTCTAATGGCAAAAATGATACTAATGATACCAATATTATCTTTGTTTATTCCATTCTTGAAGTCCAATCCTATGTAGTTAGAAGTCAGTTTGAAGACCAACTTCTTGAACTCGATAACAAATCAGTTTTTTTATATGACAATCATTTTCGCTTTTTCTTAAAACAGCATAGTCATCCTATATCTCAGTTTTCTCCTGTTCTGTTTAGACCTTCTGAATATTATGCAGTACATGATAGTGTTCAACATAAGGAACAAAATGTAATAAAAGTTTCAAGATTTTTAAAATGCAAAATGTATGTATACAAACCTGATGAAATTCTAAAACAGAAAGAAGAAATAGTGATCAAACCACTTCGGTATAAAGTATTTCAAGTTGGGGAATTCTTGGAAGATAAAGATGGTAATATATTCATTTGTGTCAATGATATTGGACCCCTGTACACAGATAGTAAAATAAATCGATTATCCAAAGTAATTCAGATAATATCAACCATTGTTACTCATATGTCTCTGGTAGGCATTGCTCTAATCTTCTTACATTTTTGTATATTCAAACATCTTCGAACTTTACCCATTTTGAATTCAATGTCATATGTGTTTTCTGTCTTCGTGTCTCAGTTTCTTCTCCAATATGGATTGCATATACAACTCAAATCTGTATGTATTGTTGTAGGCGGACTTTTACAATACTTTTGGCTCAGCAGTTTCTTTGCACTGAATGTTTGCTGTTATCACATGTTCAGAATATTTCAAAAGTTAACATATGCTCAAACAATTACAAACCCAAACAGACTGCAACTGTTGTACATTTTCTACTCTTATGGATCACCCATCATTTTCGTTATATCTAATGTGCTTTACTCTTATTTGATGCATGATTCCTTCGGCTATGGTCGATCTATATGTTTTATTTCGCACACATATATGTTAATTTCAGTCTTCATAGCACCAGTTGGAATACTTTGCATTGTGAACACGATTTTCTTTTTGATAACCTTGTATAAAATAAAAGTGTCCATACTCTCATTTCCAACGCACACTGCAATCGCAAATAAAGAAAGTAACAGGAAATATTTCCATATCTATATCAAGACTTTCTTTTTATCGGGTGTGACATGGCTCTTGACAATGGTGGATATGTTTTTTCCTGTATCCGGTCTTACAACGGTGTCTATTTTGGCCAACAGCACACAGGGCATCGTCCTTTTTATCATTTACATTTGTAATACTAGAACAATGTCTCTGTACAAGAATTCGATTAAAAGTTTCTATTGTAACAAACTACAAGCTTCTGTCGCAGAATCCTCTACAAGGTCGACATTCAAAAGTTAAATAGATCTTTAAAGTAAAATAAATGGCTTATAGTTTGGACGTAAATATTTTTGCACAAGATAAACAGAACTCGGAAATTATATTCAATCATAATAAAGCACTCCATCTAGATCTTGTCAAACCCCACACTTGTCTGTAAATAAAACTTTATGCAGATTTATAATTTCGTCTGTCGTCGATCCCAATACATAGATTCACAAGGGAAACTTCCTGTTGTCGGCCATCTTGTTTTCCTTCATATTCTTACAATTTTCAACAGCTCATTTGAAAAAGAACATCATATATTTCTCAGTTAAGGTATTGTGACAATATATAAACCTCGATTATTTAAACAGGAGTAAAATAACATGTTTACATTTTGAAACCGTCTTGAAATCATTCTGTTTGATCGAAATATGCACGAAAATAAGAATGAGTTTGACACACAAGATGGCCTCCTAACGAGAGAAAATTCTGGCTTATATAGAACTATTCAAACGAGAGATTAAACAATATTCTAATCCACTTCTTTTGTTCGTCAATTTTCATTTGTCGAAAACTACTAGATATGCATAACCAATATATTACGTATTACACTCGTTCCAGCCACTTTTATTACGATGTTATTAATTTTTCCCCTTGACTATATTTTATTCATGAAACAATTCTTCAAATCAACAAATACATGACATTTACATAATATCAAATAGGTTTTTAAAAATTCTTTTTCTGTTGTGCTTTGAATATCGTAGATGCATTCAAATTTGTAACGCTGTCAGTCTTCGTTGCAATGAAAATATCAGAGGCGAAATCAAATGTTAAACCGATAAGTGTGTAACTAGTGAATTAGAATGTGAATTAACGAAAAGCGTTTAACCGGTTTCGTCAAGTATACCATTGGAACCCCCATTTTCATACTTATTGGAAACAGTCTATCATGGTACAAATCAGTGGGAATGGTTGGTGGATTACCCTCATTAAACACTTTTGAATTGATATGTGTGTACTAAACAAACTTATAAATGTTAATTTGTATCGTTTTGAATACTGTAGGCGTGGAAATTTTTGCGTTTTTCGCGATTACACAATAATCGTCAGATTATCCCCAGCGCAAAATATTACTTACTTTGATCTCTTCCTTTGACTCAAGCCTCAGGGCTAACTTCCATTGTTTATACTTCATTTTAACTGCATTGTAAGAATAACGCTTCATATAAAATGATATGGACTGAGTGTAATAGACGGACAATCCAAACAAATATATCCCATTACCATAATAAGAAAATACAATCGGACAAGCAAATTACGTAACCGTGATTTTAAGGATATAGTTTAAAATAATCAAAGCATAGAGTCAATATTTATTGAATAGCCAGCACTGACATTAAAACATCGAATTTAAAGCACGACATGTTGTTAAACTGTTATATTAACATTTAAATATAACAATTTAAACAAGTAATGACTTGGCTTGAGTTGCTCAGTCAAAAATCACTCGAACGGATAGGTATACCTGATGTGGCGTTTCCGATTATCATTTAATGTTTTCTCATTGTAGAAAATGCCCCTCGGTTTGAGGAGGAAAGAGGCGTCTGCTAAAAAATTAAAGACCCTTACACCGCCAAATGTCAGACTAGCAATTTTGCGAAATTTGCCCCAGCGAAGATAACCTAGTTTACATTATATAAATGTTACTCTCCCTGCTGTATACATGTGCTGAAACATATTTAAGTATTTGATTATTAATTAATTATCATATAATTTAGCGTTAATTGCTCTATTGCACTTTTCACAGAGTATAGCACAATTGGCTTTTTTCGTGATGCCTCATTTTATTTTGATAATTATTTGATATGTTAGAAAATGATTAAGAATAGTTCAGCTATGTATGCCTCTTCAATAAATTTAAATGCTGCTAATGATATAGTTACTATTATATCCGTAATATGTGACTAAAAGTTTGCTTTTTGCTTACGATAAAACTGAAGTCACACTCCATAATACATACGGAATGTTTTGGACCTCTTCTACTTAAAGAATCGTAAAAAATAGATGCGTATAGTTAGTGCACACCATTGTAAGTCAGTGTATTGTTAGTGCACATATGCATATCACGTGACAGTGGGTGTTGTCGAAATATTTGTGTGCCATATGATTGCTTTTAGGATTCATAATTAGAAATATTTTATCCAATACATGAAACTAAAGTCTGCTTTGTAAATTCTGCATAGACTTGACTGATTCACTAGATATTTACTAGATATTCAGTGATGGAGCTGTTCGACTGTGTTGAGCTATGTACTATACAAAGGTTTTGTTGACATGGTGGTTGTTGTTGTTGTTGTTGTTGTTGTTGTTGTTGTTGTTGTTGTTGTTGTTGTTGTTGTTGTTGTTCGTGTTGTTGTTCTTGTTGTTCTTGCTCTTGTTGTTCTTGTTCTTGCTCTTGTTGTTGAGGAGGAGGCGGCAGAGACAAAGGTGTAAATGAATCACAGTCTAGTATTATTATAGGAATTATTACAACTTAATTAACTTAATATTTTGGTTTCTTCTGAAGGGAAACCTGACTTTATTCTTCTAACTCTTGCAGAGACACCCATAATATTTGAAAAAGAAAACTTTGTTCGAAACCCTCTAGATCTTTTTTATATTTGTTGGATGTTTTTCTTGAATAAACTTGTAAAAAAGTCAATTTCTTATTCTTGTACATTGACAACAGACAAATAAACAGCGTTTAACGTGAAGGTCATTGTCAAGGTCAAAAAGGTAATCAACCTTGATGTCATTTGTCATTTGTAAGGTCTGCATTAGTTGAATACGCATGTGAAATATGAAGTATCTGTCCCTCATGGTTTAAAGGTTAATGTAGGCAACAAATAAGCAAATATACCGACAGACATGACAAAAACAATATGCTACCGATCTATCGATCCGGGGGCATAAAAATTTCCATATAGAAAGATAAGTAAAACGCATATAAACCAAACGAGAAATGTTTTATAGCACGACACATCATGGGGTCACATAATGGAGAAATAAGCGACCCAAGCACAAAAGTCATAACCGCCTTCAATATTTCTAATCTGTGCAATTTGATCTGATCTATATCTCTGAGAAAGAAATATCTCTTTGCTTTCATTTAAAACTTCGATGTATTAAAACCATTTGTAATGTAATATATAGAATTTTTGGGGGTATTCTTAGAAAAGTAACATTCTTCATAACATACATTTGTATTTTTTTCTGTTCATCAATGGCATGGCCTAATATGTTTTAATTTGGAAATAGAATTCATTCCGACAATTTTTGTGTGTGTCTATTTGTGAAGTAAACAGGAAATGGAATGGTATCAAAGTATTTGATAATCAGTCAATATAAAGTATGGCATTACTAGATGAACACTCGATTGAAATGTGGAAATAACAATGATATAAACACTGACACCTATTTCGTGTATCACATGCGCATTTCGACATTAGCTCGTATCAGTGAGCTTCAAGGTCCAAGCTGCAGATATCGGGAATCTACAAAATACTTGTAGCTCAAACTCCATATACAATGAGTTCTCTATTTTTTATATAAACATTAAAGTTTCATTTTAATCTGCAGCAAATGAGCAATTCATCTATACACAAGCAAGGACGCAAAAGCTGTAAAATGGAGTAAAATGAAACATATATCAGAGCAAAATAATATTTTATAATATAAGTTCTATTAATGCATTAGTCAGTTCTGCAGGATTTCTGTTGTTGACACTGCCGTAGTTCTATGTCACCAGAATGGCATTTGGCAGGATTTCTGCACCGTCTCCACCTTTCTGCTTGGCCAACACCACACGTTGTACTACAGGATGTCCATGGTCCCCAAGCCTCATATCCTACAAGAGTAAACATTTGTTAGCTCCATGTTGAAACTGTACTTTAGGTATATCATGTCTTTTGCCGTAGTAAATGTTTATATCGTTATCATGTTTCATGATACTGGTATCTAAATTACTCAAAGCTTTCAATGGAGCCGGATTAGCTCAATTGATTAGACGTTGGACTCCTGACTGAAAGCTTCAGATATCGACTCCAACCATGGAGAAACCGATGTCCTTTGGGGTTGAGGCTGTAAAAACCGTAGTTCGGTAGGCGTGGCAAGTAAAGTATAATCCTTCATTGCTTCGAGAAGGGAATGTAAACGTTTGGTGCAACGCATCATGCAATACGTGAAATAATGTTGGAGTGACGTAAAACAATGGTCGTGCAATAATTGCCTTCACTGCAACATATTATTTTATGATATTTTAGGACAACACATTAAAAACATTAAACTATGATCATCTTAATGCAGAAAACCAAAGCGAAACATCTGCATTAATGTAAATCACTTACGTTTATATTATATAATACATATAAATTTATATGTAATTATGAAACAAATCAATACTCTTCTAACAATGACATATTTCCATGGGGGCAGGCTTGGTGTAGTGGTTAAGTGCTTGGCTTGCGGCGCCTACGCTACGGGTTCGATTCCCGGGTTGCGCCACTATGTTTAAGAGGTTGGTAACCTCCTGCTTCCATGTCGCGATATAACTGAAATGATATAACTGAAATATTGTTGAAAGCGAAGTAAAACACCAATCAACCAACCAACGTATTTCAATTGCTCAGAAAACGAAAGTAGATACTTAAGTTTAGAATTCAATTTTAAGCATAGGAAGGAAATGACACCTTAATCACCTGTATGATACACATTCTGTATGCATTGCATATAGCAAAAGAGTTTAATATGTACATAAGGAAACGTCACAATTTCTATATTTTAGAATAAGAAGGTTGCAGTACCAACTCAGGACTAAGAAAGTAACACCTACCTGAATCCAGATCATTGTCTATTTCTTCCACGGCCACGTCCGAAACACTCCGTTCAAGTCTTATATTTCTATATAAGTTCCGATCAGGAACGTTGCGATGTTTTATCATATTGCTGCGTGTATTTCTTAGCAAAGATGTGAACACACTGTGTCCCAGTGGATGATTTATACGTTCCTTTGATTGATGCTTTCTCTTGTCGTTTTCTGCTGAACGTTTTCTATGTGAGAAATATTTAAAGTCTTTATCATTTGTATCCGTACGAAACACACCATTACTGTGTTTCTGTTGATCTTCCACTCCATGTCTTGATAATGGAGGAATATCAAGTACACCATCGTCCTGGCCGTTTTCTGAATTCCTTTTGGTAAGGAAATCTGTTGACTGACGTACGTTACTGCTCTTTTTAGCATAATCTGGAGGGAAAATATACTTTCTAACCTGAAGTAAGCATTAATGTAAATTAGCAAAGGCAGCGATGGGTGACTGATAGTATCATGAAACTCGGCAATGACCTATTGTCCAATTTGGACTGAATGCTATATCTATACCAATTCTGTTGAATGCTAACATACATATAAACATAAGGAACAATATAATTCGTAACGAAAGCGACAAAGAACTGGAAACATAGAATACCCACTAAAGTGTGAAAAGAGAGCAAAGAGGTCAAACTGCTGAAATGACCAGTTATCCCACGACATTACCGATCTAAGACTTTTTTGTGTTTCCTTCTGTAAATTTGTATGTATGGATGTCCCAGTGATATTTCAACCTTTAAATTTCTAATTCAAAATAACCTTAATTGACGTTTTCCCATTTAACATAATGCATGGTACCTTATGCCAGACGTGTTACTTTTTGCCGGGATTTTCATAAACTTTACGTTAATTCTAGCATAATGACGTCGGTGTAAAATGACGCAAATCTTTATAGCAAATTAGGTTATGTCTGGCATGAAATGAATATAAGGAATAAGGAAAAGGCCTATCAAGGAGTCCCCTTCTGTTATCCTTCATAATCGTAGAGTGGCGTATATCAATAAAGACTGAGTAATATTTAATAACAGCTTTGTTGATTGTATATAAACTATAGGAACAATATATTCCACACAAACGCGACAGAGAACTAGAAACACAGAATAACCAATGAAATGCGAAAAGAGAACAAATATGCAAAATTGCTAACATTACTAAGTATTGTACACAATTAACGGTTTAAAATTTTCCGTGTTTTCTTTTTGTGAATTTGTATTAGTATGTCCCACAGCGATATCGCAACTTCGGTATTTCTAATTCAAAATAACCTTAAGGAACTGCCTGTGTTATTTTACCCCTCAATGGAGCCTTTTTGTCATACACAGTTCGAATCCATATGAGCAGGTATCTGACGTCAAATCATAGTGACGTCAAACAATTTCCGTATCGTGTCCCGTAATTTCACGCCAATTTCTAAACAACTGGATGACGTCATAATGGTTTGACCTCATACCTGTTCATATGGGAAATGACACTATATGGAGACGTGACCTCAATATACAACCTGTCTCCGTTTTCTGCAGGCAGACTCCGATCCGGCTTTACAAGGCTGTCCGGATTGTGTCAATTCTGTATCTTCATGCATCATTTTGTCTGCTGGATCATCGATGTTGGTCTCTATGCCACTTGGTTCTAAGCAAAACAGATGTAATATCAAATCTGTCACTCTTACTATTGTCTTAAATAATTTAAGTTTTAGTGTTCTGTAGTAATAATCCTTATGCGAGATTCAATAAAACGAACACTTAAGAGATAGATTTAATGGGAAATGTTATGTTGAATATGTATATGACAGTATATAACGAGTAAACGTGTATTTACTACAGTGCAACATACAAGATAAACTCTATAAATTTAAACATTTCAAAATGCATTGGCGATCTAGACACAAAAATATTTGAATGCCTCAAATGAATCGTTATTAATTGTTATTACTATTATTGTTGTTGTTGTTCTTCTTCTTCTTCTTCTTCTTCTTCTTCTTCTTCTTCTTCTTCTTCAACTTTTTTTCTTCTTCTTCTTCTTCCTCTTCTTCTTCTTCTTCTTCTTCTTCTTCTTCTTCTTCTTCTACTACTACTTCTTCGATCTACTTCTGCTTCTTCTTCTTCATCTTGGTAGTGGTGATGGTGTTGTTGTTATTATTATTATTATTAGTAGTAGTAGTAGTAGTAGCAGCAGCAGCAGTATTAGTAGTATTGTCGATGACATATCAAGTGGGGTTCTTGTCATGTAGTATAAAATGCTTGGATAACATCTTTTGAGAAACATGTGTGTGGCAGTCAACTTTATGTTATGTTTACCAAGAACATATATTTATATATATAACCATTACCTTTCTTCTCAATTGTTGGCATCTTTTGAGTAACATTCCGCGATAAATTCATCCTTCCCTTGCTAGATTTCGTCTTCAGAGAGCGTTTTGCTAGGTCATATCTAGTTTTCTGATAAATAGGTTGTTCATTTGGCTATTTCAAACAAAAGGCAAAAAGGTAATTAGTGAATTTATATTTATATGATTTACATTTAGTGCTCTTCGGAGCTTCTCTTGACAGTAGCATCATTAAAAGAGAGGCAAGAAGAGATTGAAAAGAAATAGTTGAAGATGGATGAAAAAAACCACAAGTATGTGTAACAAAATGAAAAAGACAAGAAAAGTAGAAGGAAAAACGACGCAAAAAGGTGCCGCCGAAATTGGGAAGACAGAAAACAAGGCGAATGCAAAAGTAATGAAATACAAATGATCTGCAGAGGGTTAAGTAGCAGAAGGCAGGAGGAAGTTGGAAAGAAATACCAAAAGAAGAATTGGAGACGAACAAAATGTAGCATAAGGATGATTTTATTAAGGACACAAAAAAGGTGCAGTGGAAGTGTCTTTTACCAATGCACATATACATTTGATAGACATCTAAGATGACATAAGGGTACAGTGGCTTCAGAAAAGTTCGATAAAAAAATGCTGTTGTTCTCTTTTGACTGATATTAACATGTATCCCTCTTATGATGAAAATCAATGTACAATCGATAACGACGATAAAACCTTTTTAGGTTTCACAAGTTTCACTTGTGAAACCTTTTATTATTCTACTGTCTTTTCTTATTATTATTAGGTTTCACAAGTTTCACTTGTGAAACCTTTTATTATTCTACTGTCTTTTCTTATTAGGTTTCACAAGTTTCACTTGTGAAACCTTTTATTATTCTACTGTCTTTTCTTATTATTAGGTTTCACAAGTTTCACTTGTGAAACCTTTTATTATTCTACTGTCTTTTCTTATTATTAGGTTTCACAAGTTTCACTTGTGAAACCTTTTATTATTCTACTGTCTTTTCTTATTAGGTTTCACAAGTTTCACTTGTGAAACCTTTTATTATTCTACTGTCTTTTCTTATTAGGTTTCACAAGTTTCACTTGTGAAACCTTTTATTATTCTACTGTCTTTTCTTATTATTAGGTTTCACAAGTTTCACTTGTGAAACCTTTTATTATTCTACTGTCTTTTCTTATTATTATTATTATTATTATTCTTCATCCGTTTTTTTTTTTGTGACGGCTCAGAAATCACTCATTATTAAAGATATTACTATTCTGTTTTCAGTGTTCGATTCGAAATTAAATTTTCAAGATTTGATTTTTTTAATTTTCTAAATTACCGCTTATAAGCGCGCAGCGCCACCTACGACGCCAAAATTTTGAATCGCTATATCTTCCTTATTATTTGTCCGATTGGAATGAAATTTTCAGCATTCGATTCAGAAAAGGAGATGCAAGATTTTATGTCACTGCGTCAATTTCGTAGCTCTACCCCGAAAAAGTTGACCTTGACCCGATTGTTTTCATTTCAAAAAAAATATTTCAATCTTAGATTTTAGACAGTAGGATGAAAGATTTTAATGGTCTGATTTGGAATATGAAAAATTTTTGAAATCGGACCATAAATAAAGTCACAATGAGCGTGGGAAAATTCGCTATGACGTCATCAAAGCTAATTAAATATTCATACGTTAATATCTCTCTTATTAAATGAGATATCGGCATGAAATTTTATATCTAAACATGTTTCCACATTCTTAATCTACCTCTAGAATGAAAATGGCATGCTGCCAATATTTTTGAAATTATTGAAAATTTTCGAATCAAATCTTTGGCAAGGTCTAGCGACTTTATTTGCAGTCGGATTTTGATCGGGTTTCTTCCATTCGATAGAGCGTTCAAATACCTACCAGTAAAGTGTTCTCAGATTTTCGCTAACCTCTTACGGTTCTCGAGTTATTTGCGTTTGAACACGACAACCCCCTTTAAAGTGATGTTTGTGACGTCATCAACACTCATTAATTATTCATGAAATGTTTTCGCCTATAGCTCGCTTATTGAGGAAGATAGAGGTGTGAAATTTGGTAGCATGATAGAGATTGAGAATATCTACCGACTGACAAGAGGAATTTGGCATGGAGCCAAATTCCTGAAAATGACGTCATACTTTGTAAATGACGTCATATCTCCCTTATTTTTCATCGGATCGAGGCGGGGACGGTTGGAATCGATTCTGCGTGAAAAAGTAAAATGGTAAATACCAGCAACAGAATTTCGATATCTCTTACCGTTTTCGAGATATTTGCGGTCAAAGTTCAGTGTTTGGCCTTTCCTGAAAATACAATTTAAAACTTCAGGTACCTGTGTCTCGCTTATTGATAAAGCTAGAGGTATGAAATTTGGTAGCATAAAAGAGAATGCAAATATCTACCGACTGACAAAAGGGAATTGGCAAGGTGCCAAATTCCTGAAAATGACGTCATACTTTTCTAAATGACGTCATAACTCCCTTATTTTTCATCGTATCGAATCGGGGATTGTTGCAATCGATTCTGCGTGAAAAAGTAGTTAAAGGAGAAAGGTCTGGTCTCAGATTTTCGATATCTCTTACCGTTTTCGAGATATTTGCGGTCAAAGTTCAGTGTTTGGCCTTTCCTGAAAATACAATTTAAAACTTCAGGTACCTGTGTCTCGCTTATTGATAAAGCTAGAGGTATGAAATTTGGTAGCATAAAAGAGAATGCAAATATCTACCGACTGACAAAAGGGAATTGGCATGGTACCAAATTCCTGAAAATGACGTCATACTTTGTAAATGACGTCATAACTCCATTAATTTTCATCTTATCGAATCGGGGATTGTTGCAATCGATTCTGCGCGAAAATTTATATGCATAACATTGCCATCAAATTTTCGCTAACTCTTACCGTTTTCGAGTTATGGAGGTTTAAACACGACAACCCCCTTTAAAGTGATGCTTTCAACGTCACATACAGTTCATTAATGTTTAATGAAATGGTTTCAGCTAAAGCTCGCTTATTAAAGAAGGTAGAGATGTGAAAATTGGTAGCATGATAGGGAATGAGGGTATCTACCGACTCTTTACTTTGAAATTTCATCTTTCGGCTATTCATTCTCACAGACACATACTCCCGTTTAATGAAAAAAATTTTCGAAATATACGACGTTTTAAGAGAATTACGTAAGATTTAATATTTTTCGATTTTCGCGTATGTAGCTTTTAGTTTTAATGGTAGATCTCCTCAAATTTTCACTGTTAATGTTCTCTAGGTTCATATCTTTAGAACTTTCATCGGCCGATATTATCTATCTCTTTTAGTTTGGCCTCTATTTCAATTTAAAGTTTTTTAAAAAATTACGTAATGTTCAAAACTGTCTTATTTTTAGTCTTTTAGTTTCCAAAACATTACGAAACGATTTTCCGTAACGATTTTACTATGAAACATGTTTCCCGGTATTTGAAAGTGAGCAATTTAAAGATTTTTTTATAAAAATATCTTACTTGCGTAACTTTCAAGTATTTTTTATTCGTCGTATGAACAAATTATAAAAACAAGAGTTTGAGAAAGCATTTTGATTTCGATTTCTTAAACAAAAATCAAATTTTGGGCACTCTACTGATGAACAACACAATAAACATATCTTCAGAAGCGCGGTCAATTTGCCTTGCTTAATACCTTGCACGACACCGCTGTGATATAGGACTTCTTCCCTGGACAAGGCGCAGTAACTCGCGATTAATTCAATCGCGATTTAAAGTGCTTTCTATAAAATAGAGTTTGAGAAAGTATTATGCATTCGAATTCTTAAAAAAAAAAAAACCAAAAAAAAAAAAACACCCCCCCCCCCCCCCCCCCAAAAAAAAAAAACAAAAAAAAAAAAAAAAAAGAAAAAAAAAAAAGCAAATTTACATTCTACGAGCTACTGCTGAACAAGGCTATAAAGAAATCTTCTCCGAGCGTCGGCATTACACATTAGAGAAGCGCGGTGAATTTGCCTTGCTTAATACCTCGCACTGCGCCGATGTTATACAGGACTTCAAACGTGTGTGAATTAATCGCCAGTTACAGTGCTTTACCTGTGGAATACGAGACATTGTCAAGTCTTTCTTTTGTATATTGGGGAAAGCGGCATTACTAAAGGCCATCGCGAGGAGAATTGTTTATTCCAGCAGAGTGGCGATTCAAGGTCAAACATCTGTACACGCGAAATAACTTGCGTAAGTTCATCGCGAGGACAATTGTTTATTCCAGCAGAGAGGCGATTCAAGGTCAAACATCTGTACACGCGAAATACCTTGCGTAAGTTAATAAATAAACAACATAAAGCGGGCAGTAAGGACTGAAGATCTAGGTTACACGTGCAGATTGTACTAAGTGTGATTGTCCTACATGTTTCTTGTTTCAAATATATGGTCAAGAGTAGTCGATATTGTGCGATGTAGGCTTCAGTATAATGTGTATAATGTAAGTCGCCGTTACCTACAATTTCTGCAAGTAGATTGCGCAATGTGGATACCATCACTAAAGATCAGATATCTGGATCGTGAAAAAGAATTTTGTATTAGAGTAGGAGATCTCAGCTTCGCTGCTTCGACTTTAACTTGTGAAACCTACTCGTTGCTTTAGCAACGAGCTCGTTTCTAGTTATTATTATTATTCTTCATCCGTTTTTTTTTTTGTGACGGCTCAGAAATCACTCATTATTAAAGATATTACTATTCTGTTTTCAGTGTTCGATTCGAAATTAAATTTTCAAGATTTGATTTTTTTAATTTTCTAAATTACCGCTTATAAGCGCGCAGCGCCACCTACGACGCCAAAATTTTGAATCGCTATATCTTCCTTATTATTTGTCCGATTGGAATGAAATTTTCAGCATTCGATTCAGAAAAGGAGATGCAAGATTTTATGTCACTGCGTCAATTTCGTAGCTCTACCCCGAAAAAGTTGACCTTGACCCGATTGTTTTTATTTCAAAAAAAATATTTCAATCTTAGATTTTAGACAGTAGGATGAAAGATTCTAATGGTCTGATTTGGAATATGAAAAATTTTTGAAATCGGACCATAAATAAAGTCACAATGAGCGTGGGAAAATTCGCTATGACGTCATCAAAGCTAATTAAATATTCATACGTTAATATCTCTCTTATTAAATGAGATATCGGCATGAAATTTTATATCTAAACATGTTTCCACATTCTTAATCTACCTCTAGAATGAAAATGGCATGCTGCCAATATTTTTGAAATTATTGAAAATTTTCGAATCAAATCTTTGGCAAGGTCTAGCGACTTTATTTGCAGTCGGATTTTGATCGGGTTTCTTCCATTCGATAGAGCGTTCAAATACCTACCAGTAAAGTGTTCTCAGATTTTCGCTAACTCTTACGGTTCTCGAGTTATTTGCGTTTGAACACGACAACCCCCTTTAAAGTGATGTTTGTGACGTCATCAACACTCATTAATTATTCATGAAATGTTTTCGCCTATAGCTCGCTTATTGAGGAAGATAGAGGTGTGAAATTTGGTAGCATGAAAGAGATTGAGAATATCTACCGACTGACAAGAGGAATTTGGCATGGAGCCAAATTCCTGAAAATGACGTCATACTTTGTAAATGACGTCATATCTCCCTTGTTTTTCATCGGATCGAGGCGGGGACGGTTGGAATCGATTCTGCGTGAAAAAGTAAAATGGTAAATACCGCAACAGAATTTCGATATCTCTTACCGT
The DNA here is from genome assembly GCA_035048485.1 of Pteria penguin. Classification (NCBI taxonomy): domain Eukaryota; kingdom Metazoa; phylum Mollusca; class Bivalvia; order Pterioida; family Pteriidae; genus Pteria; species Pteria penguin. Next base: position 12,121,374 of record CM068590.1, read on the forward strand.
TTTCGAGATATTTGCGGTCAAAGTTCAGTGTTTGGCCTTTCCTGAAAATACAATTTAAAACTTCAGGTACCTGTGTCTCGCTTATTGATAAAGCTAGAGGTATGAAATTTGGTAGCATAAAAGAGAATGCAAATATCTACCGACTGACAAAAGGGAATTGGCAAGGTGCCAAATTCCTGAAAATGACGTCATACTTTTCTAAATGACGTCATAACTCCCTTATTTTTCATCGTATCGAATCGGGGATTGTTGCAATCGATTCTGCGTGAAAAAGTAGTTTAAGGAGAAAGGTCTGGTCTCAGATTTTCGATATCTCTTACCGTTTTCGAGATATTTGCGGTCAAAGTTCAGTGTTTGGCCTTTCCTGAAAATACAATTTAAAACTTCAGGTACCTGTGTCTCGCTTATTGATAAAGCTAGAGGTATGAAATTTGGTAGCATAAAAGAGAATGCAAATATCTACCGACTGACAAAAGGGAATTGGCATGGTACCAAATTCCTGAAAATGACGTCATACTTTGTAAATGACGTCATATCTCCCTTATTTTTCATCGGATCGAGGCGGGGAGGGTTGGAATCGATTCTGCGCGAAAATTTATATGCATAACATTGCCATCAAATTTTCGCTAACTCTTACCGTTTTCGAGTTATTTAGGTTTAAACACGACAACCCCCTTTAAAGTGATGCTTTCAATGTCACATAAAGTTCATTAATGTTTAATGAAATGGTTTCAGCTAAAGCTCGCTTATTAAAGAAGGTAGAGATGTGAAAATTGGTAGCATGATAGGGAATGAGGGTATCTACCGACTCTTTACTTTGAAATTTCATCTTTCGGCTATTCATTCTCACAGACACATACTCCCGTTTAATGAAAAAATTTTTCGAAATATACGACGTTTTAAGAGAATTACGTAAGATTTAATATTTTTCGATTTTCGCGTATGTAGCTTTTAGTTTTAATGGTAGATCTCTCAAATTTTCACTGTTATGTTCTCTAGGTTCATATCTTTAGAACTTTCATCGGCCGATATTATCTATCTCTTTTAGTTTGGCCTCTATTTCAATTTAAAGTTTTTTAAAAATTACGTAATGTTCAAAACTGTCTTATTTTTAGTCTTTTAGTTTCCAAACCATTACGAAACGATTTTCCGTAACGATTTTACTATGAAACATGTTTCCCGGTATTTGAAAGTGAGCAATTTAAAGATTTTTTTATAAAAATATCTTACTTGCGTAACTTTCAAGTATTTTTTTATTCGTCGTATGAACAAATTATAAAAACAAGAGTTTGAGAAAGCATTTTGATTTCGATTTCTTAAACAAAAATCAAATTTTGGGCACTCTACTGATGAACAACGCAATAAACATATCTTCAGAAGCGCGGTCAATTTGCCTTGCTTAATACCTTGCACGACACCGCTGTGATATAGGACTTTTTCCATGGACAAGGCGCAGTAACTCGCGATTAATTCAATCGCGATTTAAAGTGCTTTCTATAAAATAGAGTTTGAGAAAGTATTATGCATTCGAATTCTTAAACAAAAAAAAAACCAAAAAATAAAAAAACCACCCCCCCCCCCCCCCAAAAAAAAAAACAAAAAAAAAAAAAAAAGAAAAAAAAAAGCAAATTTACATTCTACGAGCTACTGCTGAACAAGGTTATAAAGAAATCTTCTCCGAGCGTCGGCATTACACATTAGAGAAGCGCGGTGAATTTGCCTTGCTTAATACCTCGCACTGCGCCGCTGTTATACAGGACTTCAAACGTCTGTGAATTAATCGCCAGTTACAGTGCTTTACCTGTGGAATACGAGACATTGTCAAGTCTTTCTTTTGTATATTGGGGAAAGCGGCATTACTAAAGGCCATCGCGAGGAGAATTGTTTATTCCAGCAGAGTGGCGATTCAAGGTCAAACATCTGTACACGCGAAATAACTTGCGTAAGTTCATCGCGAGGAGAATTGTTTATTCCAGCAGAGAAGCGATTCAAGGTCAAACATCTGTACACGCGAAATACCTTGCGTAAGTTAATAAATAAACAACATAAAGCGGGCAGTAAGGACTGAAGATGTAGGTTACACGTGCAGATTGTACTAAGTGTGATTGTCCTACATGTTTCTTGTTTCAAATATATGGTCAAGAGTAGTCGATATTGTGCGATGTAGGCTTCAGTAAAATGTGTATAATGTAAGTTGCCGTTACCTACAATTTCTGCAAGTAGATTGCGCAATGTGGATACCATCACTAAAGATCAGATATCTGGATCGTGAAAAAGAATTTTGTATTAGAGTAGGAGATCTCAGCTTCGCTGCTTCGACTTTAACTTGTGAAACCTACTCGTTGCTTTAGCAACGAGCTCGTTTCTAGTTTATTATTATTATTATTATTCTTCATCCGTTTTTTTTTATGTGACGGCTCAGAAATCACTCATTATTAAAGATATTACTATTCTGTTTTCAGTGTTCGATTCGAAATTAAATTTTCAAGATTTGATTTTTTTAATTTTCTAAATTACCGCTTATAAGCGCGCAGCGCCACCTACGACGCCAAAATTTTGAATCGCTATATCTTTCTTATTATTTGTCCGATTGGAATGAAATTTTCAGCATTCGATTCAGAAAAGGAGATGCAAGATTTTATGTCACTGCGTCAATTTCGTAGCTCTACCCCGAAAAAGTTGACCTTGACCCGATTGTTTTCATTTCAAAAAAAATATTTTAATCTTAGATTTTAGACAGTAGGATGAAAGATTTTAATGGTCTGATTTGGAATATGAAAAATTTTTGAAATCGGACCATAAATAAAGTCACAATGAGCGTGGGAAAATTCGCTATGACGTCATCAAAGCTAATTAAATATTCATACGTTAATATCTCTCTTATTAAATGAGATATCGGCATGAAATTTTATATCTAAACATGTTTCCACATTCTTAATCTACCTCTAGAATGAAAATGGCATGCTGCCAATATTTTTGAAATTATTGAAAATTTTCGAATCAAATCTTTGGCAAGGTCTAGCGACTTTATTTGCAGTCGGATTTTGATCGGGTTTCTTCCATTCGATAGAGCGTTCAAATACCTACCAGTAAAGTGTTCTCAGATTTTCGCTAACTCTTACGGTTCTCGAGTTATTTGCGTTTGAACACGACAACCCCCTTTAAAGTGATGTTTGTGACGTCATCAACACTCATTAATTATTCATGAAATGTTTTCGCCTATAGCTCGCTTATTGAGGAAGATAGAGGTGTGAAATTTGGTAGCATGATAGAGATTGAGAATATCTACCGACTGACAAGAGGAATTTGGCATGGAGCCAAATTCCTGAAAATGACGTCATACTTTGTAAATGACGTCATATCTCCCTTATTTTTCATCGGATCGAGGCGGGGACGGTTGGAATCGATTCTGCGTGAAAAAGTAAAATGGAAAATACCAGCAACAGAATTTCGATATCTCTTACCGTTTTCGAGATATTTGCGGTCAAAGTTCAGTGTTTGGCCTTTCCTGAAAATACAATTTAAAACTTCAGGTACCTGTGTCTCGCTTATTGATAAAGCTAGAGGTATGAAATTTGGTAGCATAAAAGAGAATGCAAATATCTACCGACTGACAAAAGGGAATTGGCAAGGTGCCAAATTCCTGAAAATTACGTCATACTTTTCTAAATGACGTCATAACTCCCTTATTTTTCATCGTATCGAATCGGGGATTGTTGCAATCGATTCTGCGTGAAAAAGTAGTTAAAGGAAAAAGGTCTGGTCTCAGATTTTCGATATCTCTTACCGTTTTCGAGATATTTGCGGTCAAAGTTCAGTGTTTGGCCTTTCCTGAAAATACAATTTAAAATTTCAGGTACCTGTGTCTCGCTTATTGATAAAGCTAGAGGTATGAAATTTGGTAACATAAAAGAGAATGCAAATATCTACCGACTGACAAAAGGGAATTGGCATGGTACCAAATTCCTGAAAATGACGTCATACTTTGTAAATGACGTCATATCTCCCTTATTTTTCATCGGATCGAGGCGGGGACGGTTGGAATCGATTCTGCGTGAAAAAGTAAAATCGTAGTTACAGCAACAGAATTTCGATATCTCTTACCGTTTTCGAGATATTTGCGGTCAAAGTTCAGTGTTTGGCCTTTCCTGAAAATACAATTTAAAACTTCAGGTACCTGTGTCTCGCTTATTGATAAAGCTAGAGGTATGAAATTTGGTAGCATAAAAGAAAATGCAAATATCTACCGACTGACAAAAGGGAATTGGCATGGTACCAAATTCCTGAAAATGACGTCATACTTTGTAAATGACGTCATAACTCCATTAATTTTCATCTTATCGAATCGGGGATTGTTGCAATCGATTCTGCGCGAAAATTTATATGCATAACATTGCCATCAAATTTTCGCTAACTCTTACCGTTTTCGAGTTATTTAGGTTTAAACACGACAACCCCCTTTAAAGTGATGCTTTCAACGTCACATAAAGTTCATTAATGTTTAATGAAATGGTTTCAGCTAAAGCTCGCTTATTAAAGAAGGAAGAGATGTGAAAATTGGTAGCATGATAGGGAATGAGGGTATCTACCGACTCTTTACTTTGAAATTTCATCTTTCGGCTATTCATTCTCACAGACACATACTCCCGTTTAATGAAAAAATTTTTCGAAATATACGACGTTTTAAGAGAATTACGTAAGATTTAATATTTTTCGATTTTCGCGTATGTAGCTTTTAGTTTTAATGGTAGATCTCTCGAATTTTCACTGTTATGTTCTCTAGGTTCATATCTTTAGAACTTTCATCGGCCGATATTATCTATCTCTTTTAGTTTGGCCTCTATTTCAATTTAAAGTTTTTTAAAAATTACGTAATGTTCAAAACTGTCTTATTTTTAGTCTTTTAGTTTCCAAAACATTACGAAACGATTTTCCGTAACGATTTTACTATGAAACATGTTTCCCGGTATTTGAAAGTGAGCAATTTAAAGATTTTTTTTATAAAAATATCTTACTTGCGTAACTTTCAAGTATTTTTTATTCGTCGTATGAACAAATTATAAAAACAAGAGTTTGAGAAAGCATTTTGATTTCGATTTCTTAAACAAAAATCAAATTATGGGCACTCTACTGATGAACAACGCAATAAACATATCTTCAGAAGCGCGGTCAATTTGCCTTGCTTAATACCTTGCACGACACCGCTGTGATATAGGACTTCTTCCATGGACAAGGCGCAGTAACTCGCGATTAATTCAATCGCGATTTAAAGTGCTTTCTATAAAATAGAGTTTGAGAAAGTATTATGCATTCGAATTCTTAAACAAAAAAAAAACCAAAAAATAAAAAAACCAACCCCCCCCCACCCCAAAAAAAAACAAAAAAAAAAAAATAAAAAAAAAAAAGCAAATTTACATTCTACGAGCTACTGCTGAACAAGGCTATAAAGAAATCTTCTCCGAGCGTCGGCATTACACATTAGAGAAGCGCGGTGAATTTGCCTTGCTTAATACCTCGCACTGCGCCGCTGTTATACAGGACTTCAAACGTGTGTGAATTAATCGCCAGTTACAGTGCTTTACCTGTGGAATACGAGACATTGTCAAGTCTTTCTTTTGTATATTGGGGAAAGCGGCATTACTAAAGGCCATTGCGAGGAGAATTGTTTATTCCAGCAGAGTGGCGATTCAAGGTCAAACATCTGTACACGCGAAATAACTTGCGTAAGTTCATCGCGAGGAGAATTGTTTATTCCAGCAGAGAAGCGATTCAAGGTCAAACATCTGTACACGCGAAATACCTTGCGTAAGTTAATAAATAAACAACATAAAGCGGGCAGTAAGGACTGAAGATCTAGGTTACACGTGCAGATTGTACTAAGTGTGATTGTCCTACATGTTTCTTGTTTCAAATATATGGTCAAGAGTAGTCGATATTGTGCGATGTAGGCTTCAGTATAATGTGTATAATGTAAGTCGCCGTTACCTACAATTTCTGCAAGTAGATTGCGCAATGTGGATACCATCACTAAAGATCAGATATCTGGATTGTGAAAAAGAATTTTGTATTAGAGTAGGAGATCTCAGCTTCGCTGCTTCGACTTTAACTTGTGAAACCTACTCGTTGCTTTAGCAACGAGCTCGTTTCTAGTTATTAGGTTTCACAAGTTTCACTTGTGAAACCTTTTATTATTCTACTGTCTTTTCTTATTTATTATTAGGTTTCACAAGTTTCACTTGTGAAACCTTTTATTATTCTACTGTCTTTTCTTATTTATTATTATTATTATTATTCTTCATCCGTTTTTTTTTTTTGTGACGGCTCAGAAATCACTCATTATTAAAGATATTACTATTCTGTTTTCAGTGTTCGATTCGAAATTAAATTTTCAAGATTTGATTTTTTTAATTTTCTAAATTACCGCTTATAAGCGCGCAGCGCCACCTACGACGCCAAAATTTTGAATCGCTATATCTTCCTTATTATTTGTCCGATTGGAATGAAATTTTCAGCATTCGATTCAGAAAAGGAGATGCAAGATTTTATGTCACTGCGTCAATTTCGTAGCTCTACCCCGAAAAAGTTGACCTTGACCCGATTGTTTTCATTTCAAAAAAAATATTTCAATCTTAGATTTTAGACAGTAGGATGAAAGATTTTAATGGTCTGATTTGGAATATGAAAAATTTTTGAAATCGGACCATAAATAAAGTCACAATGAGCGTGGGAAAATTCGCTATGACGTCATCAAAGCTAATTAAATATTCATACGTTAATATCTCTCTTATTAAATGAGATATCGGCATGAAATTTTATATCTAAACATGTTTCCACATTCTTAATCTACCTCTAGAATGAAAATGGCATGCTGCCAATATTTTTGAAATTATTGAAAATTTTCGAATCAAATCTTTGGCAAGGTCTAGCGACTTTATTTGCAGTCGGATTTTGATCGGGTTTCTTCCATTCGATAGAGCGTTCAAATACCTACCAGTAGAGTGTTCTCAGATTTTCGCTAACTCTTACGGTTCTCGAGTTATTTGCGTTTGAACACGACAACCCCCTTTAAAGTGATGTTTGTGACGTCATCAACACTCATTAATTATTCATGAAATGTTTTCGCCTATAGCTCGCTTATTGAGGAAGATAGAGGTGTGAAATTTGGTAGCATGATAGAGATTGAGAATATCTACCGACTGACAAGAGGAATTTGGCTCCATGCCAAATTCCTGAAAATGACGTCATACTTTGTAAATGACGTCATATCTCCCTTATTTTTCATCGGATCGAGGCGGGGACGGTTGGAATCGATTCTGCGTGAAAAAGTAAAATGGTAAATACCGGCAACAGAATTTCGATATCTCTTACCGTTTTCGAGATATTTGCGGTCAAAGTTCAGTGTTTGGCCTTTCCTGAAAATACAATTTAAAACTTCAGGTACCTGTGTCTCGCTTATTGATAAAGCTAGAGGTATGAAATTTGGTAGCATAAAAGAGAATGCAAATATCTACCGACTGACAAAAGGGAATTGGCAAGGTGCCAAATTCCTGAAAATGACGTCATACTTTTCTAAATGACGTCATAACTCCTTATTTTTCATCGTATCGAATCGGGGATTGTTGCAATCGATTCTGCGTGAAAAAGTAGTTAAAGGACAAAGGTCTGGTCTCAGATTTTCGATATCTCTTACCGTTTTCGAGATATTTGCGGTCAAAGTTCAGTGTTTGGCCTTTCCTGAAAATACAATTTAAAACTTCAGGTACCTGTGTCTCGCTTATTGATAAAGCTAGAGGTATGAAATTTGGTAGCATAAAAGAGAATGCAAATATCTACCGACTGACAAAAGGGAATTGGCATGGTACCAAATTCCTGAAAATGACGTCATACTTTGTAAATGACGTCATAACTCCATTAATTTTCATCTTATCGAATCGGGGATTGTTGCAATCGATTCTGGGCGAAAATTTATATGCATAACATTGCCATCAAATTTTCGCTAACTCTTACCGTTTTCGAGTTATTTAGGTTTAAACACGACAACCCCCTTTAAAGTGATGCTTTCAACGTCACATAAAGTTCATTAATGTTTAATGAAATGGTTTCAGCTAAAGCTCGCTTATTAAAGAAGGTAGAGATGTGAAAATTGGTAGCATGATAGGGAATGAGGGTATCTACCGACTCTTTACTTTGAAATTTCATCTTTCGGCTATTCATTCTCACAGACACATACTCCCGTTTAATGAAAAAATTTTTCGAAATATACGACGTTTTAAGAGAATTACGTAAGATTTAATATTTTTCGATTTTCGCGTATGTAGCTTTTAGTTTTAATGGTAGATCTCTCAAATTTTCACTGTTATGTTCTCTAGGTTCATATCTTGAGAACTTTCATCGGCCGATATTATCTATCTCTTTTAGTTTGGCCTCTATTTCAATTTAAAGTTTTTTAAAAATTACGTAATGTTCAAAACTGTCTTATTTTTAGTCTTTTAGTTTCCAAAACATTACGAAACGATTTTCCGTAACGATTTTACTATGAAACATGTTTCCCGGTATTTGAAAGTGAGCAATTTAAAGATTTTTTTATAAAAATATCTTACTTGCGTAACTTTCAAGTATTTTTTATTCGTCGTATGAACAAATTATAAAAACAAGAGTTTGAGAAAGCATTTTGATTTCGATTTCTTAAACAAAAATCAAATTTTGGGCACTCTACTGATGAACAACGCAATAAACATATCTTCAGAAGCGCGGTCAATTTGCCTTGCTTAATACCTTGCACGACACCGCTGTGATATAGGACTTCTTCCATGGACAAGGCGCAGTAACTCGCGATTAATTCAATCGCGATTTAAAGTGCTTTCTATAAAATAGAGTTTGAGAAAGTATTATGCATTCGAATTCTTAAACAAAAAAAAAAAACCCAAAAAATAAAAAAACCACCCCCCCCCCCCAAAAAAAAAAAAGAAAAAAAAAAGCAAATTTACATTCTACGAGCTACTGCTGAACAAGGCTATAAAGAAATCTTCTCCGAGCGTCGGCATTACACATTAGAGAAGCGCGGTGAATTTGCCTTGCTTAATACCTCGCACTGCGCCGCTGTTATACAGGACTTCAAACGTGTGTGAATTAATCGCCAGTTACAGTGTTTTACCTGTGGAATACGAGACATTGTCAAGTCTTTCTTTTGTATATTGGGGAAAGCGGCATTACTAAAGGCCATCGCGAGGAGAATTGTTTATTCCAGCAGAGTGGCGATTCAAGGTCAAACATCTGTACACGCGAAATAACTTGCGTAAGTTCATCGCGAGGAGAATTGTTTATTCCAGCAGAGAAGCGATTCAAGGTCAAACATCTGTACACGCGAAATACCTTGCGTAAGTTAATAAATAAACAACATAAAGCGGGCAGTAAGGACTGAAGATCTAGGTTACACGTGCAGATTGTACTAAGTGTGATTGTCCTACATGTTTCTTGTTTCAAATATATGGTCAAGAGTAGTCGATATTGTGCGATGTAGGCTTCAGTATAATGTGTATAATGTAAGTCGCCGTTACCTACAATTTCTGCAAGTAGATTGCGCAATGTGGATACCATCACTAAAGATCAGATATCTGGATCGTGAAAAAGAATTTTGTATTAGAGTAGGAGATCTCAGCTTCGCTGCTTCGACTTTAACTTGTGAAACCTACTCGTTGCTTTAGCAACGAGCTCGTTTCTATTTATTATTATTATTATTCTTCATCCGTTTTTTTTTTTTGTGACGGCTCAGAAATCACTCATTATTAAAGATATTACTATTCTGTTTTCAGTGTTCGATTCGAAATTAAATTTTCAAGATTTGATTTTTTTAATTTTCTAAATTACCGCTTATAAGCGCGCAGCGCCACCTACGACGCCAAAATTTTGAATCGCTATATCTTCCTTATTATTTGTCCGATTGGAATGAAATTTTCAGCATTCGATTCAGAAAAGGAGATGCAAGATTTTATGTCACTGCGTCAATTTCGTAGCTCTACCCCGAAAAAGTTGACCTTGACCCGATTGTTTTCATTTCAAAAAAAATATTTCAATCTTAGATTTTAGACAGTAGGATGAAAGATTTTAATGGTCTGATTTGGAATATGAAAAATTTTTGAAATCGGACCATAAATAAAGTCACAATGAGCGTGGGAAAATTCGCTATGACGTCATCAAAGCTAATTAAATATTCATACGTTAATATCTCTCTTATTAAATGAGATATCGGCATGAAATTTTATATCTAAACATGTTTCCACATTCTTAATCTACCTCTAGAATGAAAATGGCATGCTGCCAATATTTTTGAAATTATTGAAAATTTTCCAATCAAATCTTTGGCAAGGTCTAGCGACTTTTATTTGCAGTCGGATTTTGATCGGGTTTCTTCCATTCGATAGAGCGTTCAAATACCTACCAGTAAAGTGTTCTCAGATTTTCGCTAACTCTTACGGTTCTCGAGTTATTTGCGTTTGAACACGACAACCCCCTTTAAAGTGATGTTTGTGACGTCATCAACACTCATTAATTATTCATGAAATGTTTTCGCCTATAGCTCGCTTATTGAGGAAGATAGAGGTGTGAAATTTGGTAGCATGATAGAGATTGAGAATATCTACCGACTGACAAGAGGAATTTGGCATGGAGCCAAATTCCTGAAAATGACGTCATACTTTGTAAATGACGTCATATCTCCCTTATTTATCATCGGATCGAATCGGGGATGGTTGGAATCGATTCTGCGTGAAAATTTAACATCAACGTTGTACCAACAGAATTTCGATATCTCTTACCGTTTTCGAGATATTTGCCGTCGAAATTCATGGTTTCACCATTCCTGAAAATACACTTTTCAACTTCAGGAAGCTGTGTTTCGCTTATTTATAAAGCTAGTGGTGTGAAATTTGGTAGCATGATACAGAATAAAAATATTTACCGACTGACAAGTGGGATTTGGCATGGTGCGAAATTCCTGAACATGACGTAATACTATTTCAATGACGTCATAGCTCCCTTACTTTTCATCCGATCGAATTGGGAATGGTTGGAATCGATTCTTCGTGAAAAATAAAATGTATATATTCACCTAAAGTTTTTTTTACCATATCCCTTACCGTTTTTAAGATATTTGCGGTCAGATTTAACTTTTTCACAGTCCTTTCCGCATACCTTGGGGCCCCACAAAGGGATGTGGTCCCAAAATATTTCTTCCTCTTATTCCCCGGAGAAAAATCTTTCATTATTAGGTTTCACAAGTTTCACTTGTGAAACCTTTTATTATTCTACTGTCTTTTCTTATTAGGTTTCACAAGTTTCACTTGTGAAACCTTTTATTATTCTACTGTCTTTTCTTATTATTAGGTTTCACAAGTTTCACTTGTGAAACCTTTTATTATTCTACTGTCTTTTCTTATTATTATTAGGTTTCACAAGTTTCACTTGTGAAACCTTTTATTATTCTACTGTCTTTTCTTATTAGGTTTCACAAGTTTCACTTGTGAAACCTTTTATTATTCTACTGTCTTTTTTTATTATTAGGTTTCACAAGTTTCACTTGTGAAACCTTTTATTATTCTACTGTCTTTTCTTATTATTATTATTATTATTATTCTTCATCCGTTTTTTTTTTTTGTGACGGCTCAGAAATCACTCATTATTAAAGATATTACTATTCTGTTTTCAGTGTTCGATTCGAAATTAAATTTTCAAGATTTGATTTTTTTAATTTTCTAAATTACCGCTTATAAGCGCGCAGCGCCACCTACGACGCCAAAATTTTGAATCGCTATATCTTCCTTATTATTTGTCCGATTGGAATGAAATTTTCAGCATTCGATTCAGAAAAGGAGATGCAAGATTTTATGTCACTGCGTCAATTTCGTAGCTCTACCCGAAAAAGTTGACCTTGACCCGATTGTTTTCATTTCAAAAAAAATATTTCAATCTTAGATTTTAGACAGTAGGATGAAAGATTTTTAATGGTCTGATTTGGAATATGAAAAATTTTTGAAATCGGACCATAAATAAAGTCACAATGAGCGTGGGAAAATTCGCTATGACGTCATCAAAGCTAATTAAATATTCATACGTTAATATCTCTCTTATTAAATGAGATATCGGCATGAAATTTTATATCTAAACATGTTTCCACATTCTTAATCTACCTCTAGAATGAAAATGGCATGCTGCCAATATTTTTGAAATTATTGAAAATTTTCGAATCAAATCTTTGGCAAGGTCTAGCGACTTTATTTGCAGTCGGATTTTGATCGGATTTCTTCCATTCGATAGAGCGTTCAAATACCTACCAGTAAAGTGTTCTCAGATTTTCGCTAACTCTTACGGTTCTCGAGTTATTTGCGTTTGAACACGACAACCCCCTTTAAAGTGATGTTTGTGACGTCATCAACACTCATTAATTATTCATGAAATGTCTTCGCCTATAGCTCGCTTATTGAGGAAGATAGAGGTGTGAAATTTGGTAGCATGATAGAGATTGAGAATATCTACCGACTGACAAGAGGAATTTGGCATGGAGCCAAATTCCTGAAAATGACGTCATACTTTGTAAATGACGTCATATCTCCCTTATTTTTCATCGGATCGAGGCGGGGACGGTTGGAATCGATTCTGCGTGAAAAAGTAAAATGGTAAATATCAGCAACAGAATTTCGATATCTCTTACCGTTTTCGAGATATTTGCGGTCAAAGTTCAGTGTTTGGCCTTTCCTGAAAATACAATTTAAAACTTCAGGTACCTGTGTCTCGCTTATTGATAAAGCTAGAGGTATGAAATTTGGTAGCATAAAAGAGAATGCAAATATCTACCGACTGACAAAAGGGAATTGGCAAGGTGCCAAATTCCTGAAAATGACGTCATACTTTTCTAAATGACGTCATAACTCCCTTATTTTTCATCGTATCGAATCGGGGATTGTTGAAATCGATTCTGCGTGAAAAAGTAGTTAAAGGAGAAAGGTCTGGTCTCAGATTTTCGATATCTCTTACCGTTTTCGAGATATTTGCGGTCAAAGTTCAGTGTTTGGCCTTTCCTGAAAATACAATTTAAAACTTCAGGTACCTGTGTCTCGCTTATTGATAAAGCTAGAGGTATGAAATTTGGTAGCATAAAAGAGAATGCAAATATCTACCGACTGACAAAAGGGAATTGGCATGGTACCAAATTCCTGAAAATGACGTCATACTTTGTAAATGACGTCATAACTCCATTAATTTTCATCTTATCGAATCGGGGATTGTTGCAATCGATTCTGCGCGAAAATTTATATGCATAACATTGCCATCAAATTTTCGCTAACTCTTACCGTTTTCGAGTTATTTAGGTTTAAACACGACAACCCCCTTTAAAGTGATGCTTTCAACGTCACATAAAGTTCATTAATGTTTAATGAAATGGTTTCAGCTAAAGCTCGCTTATTAAAGAAGGTAGAGATGTGAAAATTGGTAGCATGATAGGGAATGAGGGTTATCTACCGACTCTTTACTTTGAAATTTTCATCTTTCGGCTATTCATTCTCACAGACACATACTCCCGTTTAATGAAAAAATTTTTCGAAATATACGACGTTTTAAGAGAATTACGTAAGATTTAATATTTTTCGATTTTCGCGTATGTAGCTTTTAGTTTTAATGGTAGATCTCTCAAATTTTCACTGTTATGTTCTCTAGGTTCATATCTTTAGAACTTTCATCGGCCGATATTATCTATCTCTTTTAGTTTGGCCTCTATTTCAATTTAAAGTTTTTTAAAAATTACGTAATGTTCAAAACTGTCTTATTTTTAGTCTTTTAGTTTCCAAAACATTACGAAACGATTTTCCGTAACGATTTTATTATGAAAGATGTTTCCCGGTATTTGAAAGTGAGCAATTTAAAGATTTTTTTATAAAAATATCTTACTTGCGTAACTTTCAAGTATTTTTTATTCGTCGTATGAACAAATTATAAAAACAAGAGTTTGAGGAAGCATTTTGATTTCGATTTCTTAAACAAAAATCAAATTTTGGGCACTCTACTGATGAACAACGCAATAAACATATCTTCAGAAGCGCGGTCAATTTGCCTTGCTTAATACCTTGCACGACACCGCTGTGATATAGGACTTCTTCCATGGACAAGGCGCAGTAACTCGCGATTAATTCAATCGCGATTTAAAGTGTTTTCTATAAAATAGAGTTTGAGAAAGTATTGTGCATTCGAATTCTTAAACAAAAAAAACCCCAAAAAATAAAAAAAACCACCCCCCCCCCCAAAAAAAAAAATAAAAAAAAAAAAAAAAGAAAAAAAAAGCAAATTTACATTCTACGAGCTACTGCTGAACAAGGCTATAAAGAAATCTTCTCCGAGCGTCGGCATTACACATTAGAGAAGCGCGGTGAATTTGCCTTGCTTAATACCTCGCACTGCGCCGCTGTTATACAGGACTTCAAACGTGTGTGAATTAATCGCCAGTTACAGTGCTTTACCTGTGGAATACGAGACATTGTCAAGTCTTTCTTTTGTATATTGGGGAAAGCGGCATTACTAAAGGCCATTGCGAGGAGAATTGTTTATTCCAGCAGAGTGGCGATTCAAGGTCAAACATCTGTACACGCGAAATAACTTGCGTAAGTTCATCGCGAGGAGAATTGTTTATTCCAGCAGAGAGGCGATTCAAGGTCAAACATCTGTACACGCGAAATACCTTGCGTAAGTTAATAAATAAACAACATAAAGCGGGCAGTAAGGACTGAAGATCTAGGTTACACGTGCAGATTGTACTAAGTGTGATTGTCCTACATGTTTCTTGTTTCAAATATATGGTCAAGAGTAGTCGATATTGTGCGATGTAGGCTTCAGTATAGTGTGTATAATGTAAGTCGCCGTTACCTACAATTTCTGCAAGTAGATTGCGCAATGTGGATACCATCACTAAAGATCAGATATCTGGATCGTGAAAAAGAATTTTGTATTAGAGTAGGAGATCTCAGCTTCGCTGCTTCGACTTTAACTTGTGAAACCTACTCGTTGCTTTAGCAACGAGCTCGTTTCTAGTTAGGTTTCACAAGTTTCACTTGTGAAACCTTTTATTATTCTACTGTCTTTTCTTATTTATTATTAGGTTTCACAAGTTTCACTTGTGAAACCTTTTATTATTCTACTGTCTTTTCTTATTTATTATTAGGTTTCACAAGTTTCACTTGTGAAACCTTTTATTATTCTACTGTCTTTTCTTATTTATTATTAGGTTTCACAAGTTTCACTTGTGAAACCTTTTATTATTCTACTGTCTTTTCTTATTATTATTAGGTTTCACAAGTTTCACTTGTGAAACCTTTTATTATTCTACTGTCTTTTCTTATTATTAGGTTTCACAAGTTTCACTTGTGAAACCTTTTATTATTCTACTGTCTTTTCTTATTTATTATTATTATTATTATTCTTCATCCGTTTTTTTTTATGTGACGGCTCAGAAATCACTCATTATTAAAGATATTACTATTCTGTTTTCAGTGTTCGATTCGAAATTAAATTTTCAAGATTTGATTTTTTTAATTTTCTAAATAACCGCTTATAAGCGCGCAGCGCTACCTACGACGCCAAAATTTTGAATCGCTATATCTTCCTTATTATTTGTCCGATTGGAATGAAATTTTCAGCATTCGATTCAGAAAAGGAGATGCAAGATTTTATGTCACTGCGTCAATTTCGTAGCTCTACCCCGAAAAAGTTGACCTTGACCCGATTGTTTTCATTTCAAAAAAAAATATTTCAATCTTAGATTTTAGACAGTAGGATGAAAGATTTTAATGGTCTGATTTGGAATATGAAAAATTTTTGAAATCGGACCATAAATAAAGTCACAATGAGCGTGGGAAAATTCGCTATGACGTCATCAAAGCTAATTAAATATTCATACGTTAATATCTCTCTTATTAAATGAGATATCGGCATGAAATTTTATATCTAAACATGTTTCCACATTCTTAATCTACCTCTAGAATGAAAATGGCATGCTGCCAATATTTTTGAAATTATTGAAAATTTTCGAATCAAATCTTTGGCAAGGTCTAGCGACTTTATTTGCAGTCGGATTTTGATCGGGTTTCTTCCATTCGATAGAGCGTTCAAATACCTACCAGTAAAGTGTTCTCAGATTTTCGCTAACTCTTACGGTTCTCGAGTTATTTGCGTTTGAACACGACAACCCCCTTTAAAGTGATGTTTGTGACGTCATCAACACTCATTAATTATTCATGAAATGTTTTCGCCTATAGCTCGCTTATTGAGGAAGATAGAGGTGTGAAATTTGGTAGCATGATAGAGATTGAGAATATCTACCGACTGACAAGAGGAATTTGGCATGGAGCCAAATTCCTGAAAATGACGTCATACTTTGTAAATGACGTCATATCTCCCTTATTTTTCATCGGATCGAGGCGGGGACGGTTGGAATCGATTCTGCGTGAAAAAGTAAAATTGGTAAATACAGCAACAGAATTTCGATATCTCTTACCGTTTTCGAGATATTTGCGGTCAAAGTTCAGTGTTTGGCCTTTCCTGAAAATACAATTTAAAACTTCAGGTACCTGTGTCTCGCTTATTGATAAAGCTAGAGGTATGAAATTTGGTAGCATAAAAGAGAATGCAAATATCTACCGACTGACAAAAGGGAATTGGCAAGGTGCCAAATTCCTGAAAATGACGTCATACTTTTTTAAATGACGTCATAACTCCCTTATTTTTCATCGTATCGAATCGGGGATTGTTGCAATCGATTCTGCGTGAAAAAGTAGTTAAAGGAAAAAGGTCTGGTCTCAGATTTTCGATATCTCTTACCGTTTTCGAGATATTTGCGGTCAAAGTTCAGTGTTTGGCCTTTCCTGAAAATACAATTTAAAACTTCAGGTACCTGTGTCTCGCTTATTGATAAAGCTAGAGGTATGAAATTTGGTAGCATAAAAGAGAATGCAAATATCTACCGACTGACAAAAGGGAATTGGCATGGTACCAAATTCCTTAAAATGACGTCATACTTTGTAAATGACGTCATATCTCCCTTATTTTTCATCGGATCGAGGCGGGGAGGGTTGGAATCGATTCTGCGTGAAAAAGTAAAATGGTAAATACGCAACAGAATTTCGATATCTCTTACCGTTTTCGAGATATTTGCGGTCAAAGTTCAGTGTTTGGCCTTTCCTGAAAATACAATTTAAAACTTCAGGTACCTGTGTCTCGCTTATTGATAAAGCTAGAGGTATGAAATTTGGTAGCATAAAAGAAAATGCAAATATCTACCGACTGACAAAAGGGAATTGGCATGGTACCAAATTCCTGAAAATGACGTCATACTTTGTAAATGACGTCATAACTCCATTAATTTTCATCTTATCGAATCGGGGATTGTTGCAATCGATTCTGCGCGAAAATTTATATGCATAACATTGCCATCAAATTTTCGCTAACTCTTACCGTTTTCGAGTTATTTAGGTTTAAACACGACAACCCCCTTTAAAGTGATGCTTTCAACGTCACATAAAGTTCATTAATGTTTAATGAAATGGTTTCAGCTAAAGCTCGCTTATTAAAGAAGGTAGAGATGTGAAAATTGGTAGCATGATAGGGAATGAGGGTATCTACCGACTCTTTACTTTGAAATTTCATCTTTCGGCTATTCATTCTCACAGACACATACTCCCGTTTAATGAAAAATTTTTTCGAAATATACGACGTTTTAAGAGAATTACGTAAGATTTAATATTTTTCGATTTTCGCGTATGTAGCTTTTAGTTTTAATGGTAGATCTCTCAAATTTTCACTGTTATGTTCTCTAGGTTCATATCTTTAGAACTTTCATCGGCCGATATTATCTATCTCTTTTAGTTTGGCCTCTATTTCAATTTAAAGTTTTTTAAAAATTGCGTAATGTTCAAAACTGTCTTATTTTTAGTCTTTTAGTTTCCAAAACATTACGAAACGATTTTCCGTAACGATTTTACTATGAAACATGTTTCCCGGTATTTGAAAGTGAGCAATTTAAAGATTTTTTTATAAAAATATCTTACTTGCGTAACTTTCAAGTATTTTTTATTCGTCGTATGAACAAATTATAAAAACAAGAGTTTGAGAAAGCATTTTGATTTCGATTTCTTAAACAAAAATCAAATTTTGGGCACTCTACTGATGAACAACGCAATAAACATATCTTCAGAAGCGCGGTCAATTTGCCTTGCTTAATACCTTGCACGACACCGCTGTGATATAGGACTTCTTCCATGGACAAGGCGCAGTAACTCGCGATTAATTCAATCGCGATTTAAAGTGCTTTCTATAAAATAGAGTTTGAGAAAGTATTATGCATTCGAATTCTTAAACAAAAAAAACCAAAAAAAAAAAAAAACCCCCCCCCCCCCCCCCCCAAAAAAAAACAAAAAAAAAAAAAAAAAAGAAAAAAAAAAAGCAAATTTACATTCTACGAGCTACTGCTGAACAAGGCTATAAAGAAATCTTCTCCGAGCGTCGGCATTACACATTAGAGAAGCGCGGTGAATTTGCCTTGCTTAATACCTCGCACTGCGCCGCTGTTATACAGGACTTCAAACGTGTGTGAATTAATCGCCAGTTACAGTGCTTTTACCTGTGGAATACGACACATTGTCAAGTCTTTCTTTTGTATATTGGGGAAAGCGGCATTACTAAAGGCCATCGCGAGGAGAATTGTTTATTCCAGCACAGTGGCGATTCAAGGTCAAACATCTGTACACGCGAAATAACTTGCGTAAGTTCATCGCGAGGAGAATTGTTTATTCCAGCAGAGAAGCGATTCAAGGTCAAACATCTGTACACGCGAAATACCTTGCGTAAGTTAATAAATAAACAACATAAAGCGGGCAGTAAGGACTGAAGATCTAGGTTACACGTGCAGATTGTACTAAGTGTGATTGTCCTACATGTTTCTTGTTTCAAATATATGGTCAAGAGTAGTCGATATTGTGCGATGTAGGCTTCAGTATAATGTGTATAATGTAAGTCGCCGTTACCTACAATTTCTGCAAGTAGATTGCGCAATGTGGATACCATCACTAAAGATCAGATATCTGGATCGTGAAAAAGAATTTTGTATTAGAGTAGGAGATCTCAGCTTCGCTGCTTCGACTTTAACTTGTGAAACCTACTCGTTGCTTTAGCAACGAGCTCGTTTCTAGTTATTATTATTATTCTTCATCCGTTTTTTTTTTTGTGACGGCTCAGAAATCACTCATTATTAAAGATATTACTATTCTGTTTTCAGTGTTCGATTCGAAATTAAATTTTCAAGATTTGATTTTTTTAATTTTCTAAATTACCGCTTATAAGCGCGCAGCGCTACCTACGACGCCAAAATTTTGAATCGCTATATCTTCCTTATTATTTGTCCGATTGGAATGAAATTTTCAGCATTCGATTCAGAAAAGGAGATGCAAGATTTTATGTCACTGCGTCAATTTCGTAGCTCTACCCCGAAAAAGTTGACCTTGACCCGATTGTTTTCATTTCAAAAAAAATATTTCAATCTTAGATTTTAGACAGTACGATGAAAGATTTTAATGGTCTGATTTGGAATATGAAAAATTTTTGAAATCAGACCATAAATAAAGTCACAATGAGCGTGGGAAAATTCGCTATGACGTCATCAAAGCTAATTAAATATTCATACGTTAATATCTCTCTTATTAAATGAGATATCGGCATGAAATTTTATATCTAAACATGTTTCCACATTCTTAATCTACCTCTAGAATGAAAATGGCATGCCGCCAATATTTTTGAAATTATTGAAAATTTTCGAATCAAATCTTTGGCAAGGTCTAGCGACTTTATTTGCAGTCGGATTTTGATCGGGTTTCTTCCATTCGATAGAGCGTTCAAATACCTACCAGTAAAGTGTTCTCAGATTTTCCGCTAACTCTTACGGTTCTCGAGTTATTTGCGTTTGAACACGACAACCCCCTTTAAAGTGATGTTTGTGACGTCATCAACACTCATTAATTATTCATGAAATGTTTTCGCCTATAGCTCGCTTATTGAGGAAGATAGAGGTGTGAAATTTGGTAGCATGATAGAGATTGAGAATATCTACCGACTGACAAGAGGAATTTGGCATGGAGCCAAATTCCTGAAAATGACGTCATACTTTGTAAATGACGTCATATCTCCCTTATTTTTCATCGGATCGAGGCGGGGACGGTTGGAATCGATTCTGCGTGAAAAAGTAAAATGGTAAATACCAGCAACAGAATTTCGATATCTCTTACCGTTTTCGAGATATTTGCGGTCAAAGTTCAGTGTTTGGCCTTTCCTGAAAATACAATTTAAAACTTCAGGTACCTCTGTCTCGCTTATTGATAAAGCTAGAGGTATGAAATTTGGTAGCATAAAAGAGAATGCAAATATCTACCGACTGACAAAAGGGAATTGGCAAGGTGCCAAATTCCTGAAAATGACGTCATACTTTTCTAAATGACGTCATAACTCCCTTATTTTTCATCGTATCGAATCGGGGATTGTTGCAATCGATTCTGCGTGAAAAAGTAGTTAAAGGAGAAAGGTCTGGTCTCAGATTTTCGATATCTCTTACCGTTTTCGAGATATTTGCGGTCAAAGTTCAGTGTTTGGCCTTTCCTGAAAATACAATTTAAAACTTCAGGTACCTGTGTCTCGCTTATTGATAAAGCTAGAGGTATGAAATTTGGTAGCATAAAAGAGAATGCA
Organism: Pteria penguin; assembly: GCA_035048485.1. Lineage (NCBI taxonomy): Eukaryota > Metazoa > Mollusca > Bivalvia > Pterioida > Pteriidae > Pteria > Pteria penguin. The sequence goes on from CM068590.1 coordinate 12,142,146, forward strand.
AATATCTACCGACTGACAAAAGGGAATTGGCATGGTACCAAATTCCTGAAAATGATGTCATACTTTGTAAATGACGTCATATCTCCCTTATTTTTCATCGGATCGAGGCGGGGACGGTTGGAATCGATTCTGCGTGAAAAAGTAAAATGGTAAATACGCAACAGAATTTCGATATCTCTTACTGTTTTCGAGATATTTGCGGTCAAAGTTCAGTGTTTGGCCTTTCCTGAAAATACAATTTAAAACTTCAGGTACCTGTGTCTCGCTTATTGATAAAGCTAGAGGTATGAAATTTGGTAGCATAAAAGAGAATGCAAATATCTACCGACTGACAAAAGGGAATTGGCATGGTACCAAATTCCTGAAAATGACGTCATACTTTGTAAATGACGTCATAACTCCATTAATTTTCATCTTATCGAATCGGGGATTGTTGCAATCGATTCTGCGCGAAAATTTATATGCATAACATTGCCATCAAATTTTCGCTAACTCTTACCGTTTTCGAGTTATTTAGGTTTAAACACGACAACCCCCTTTAAAGTGATGCTTTCAACGTCACATAAAGTTCATTAATGTTTAATGAAATGGTTTCAGCTAAAGCTCGCTTATTAAAGAAGGTAGAGATGTGAAAATTGGTAGCATGATAGGGAATGAGGGTATCTACCGACTCTTTACTTTGAAATTTCATCTTTCGGCTATTCATTCTCACAGACACATACTCCCGTTTAATGAAAAAATTTTTCGAAATATACGACGTTTTAAGAGAATTACGTAAGATTTAATATTTTTCGATTTTCGCGTATGTAGCTTTTAGTTTTAATGGTAGATCTCTCAAATTTTCACTGTTATGTTCTCTAGGTTCATAGCTTTAGAACTTTCATCGGCCGATATTATCTATCTCTTTTAGTTTGGCCTCTATTTCAATTTAAAGTTTTTTAAAAATTACGTAATGTTCAAAACTGTCCTTATTTTTAGTCTTTTAGTTTCCAAAACATTACGAAACGATTTTCCGTAATGATTTTACTATGAAACATGTTTCCCGGTATTTGAAAGTGAGCAATTTAAAGATTTTTTTATAAAAATATCTTACTTGCGTAACTTTCAAGTATTTTTTATTCGTCGTATGAACAAATTATAAAAACAAGAGTTTGAGAAAGCATTTTGATTTCGATTTCTTAAACAAAAATCAAATTTTGGGCACTCTACTGATGAACAACGCAATAAACATATCTTCAGAAGCGCGGTCAATTTGCCTTGCTTAATACCTTGCACGACACCGCTGTGATATAGGACTTCTTCCATGGACAAGGCGCAGTAACTCGCGATTAATTCAATCGCGATTTAAAGTGCTTTCTATAAAATAGAGTTTGAGAAAGTATTATGCATTCGAATTCTTAAACAAAAAAAAACCCAAAAAATAAAAAAACCACCCCCCCCCCCCCAAAAAAAAAAAAACAAAAAAAAAAAAAAGAAAAAAAAAAGCAAATTTACATTCTACGAGCTACTGCTGAACAAGGCTATAAAGAAATCTTCTCCGAGCGTCGGCATTACACATTAGAGAAGCGCGGTGAATTTGCCTTGCTTAATACCTCGCACTGCGCCGCTGTTATACAGGACTTCAAACGTGTGTGAATTAATCGCCAGTTACAGTGCTTTACCTGTGGAATACGAGACATTGTCAAGTCTTTCTTTTGTATATTGGGGAAAGCGGCATTACTAAAGGCCATCGCGAGGAGAATTGTTTATTCCAACAGAGTGGCGATTCAAGGTCAAACATCTGTACACGCGAAATAACTTGCGTAAGTTCATCGCGAGGAGAATTGTTTATTCCAGCAGAGAAGCGATTCAAGGTCAAACATCTGTACACGCGAAATACCTTGCGTAAGTTAATAAATAAACAACATAAAGCGGGCAGTAAGGACTGAAGATCTAGGTTACACGTGCAGATTGGTACTAAGTGTGATTGTCCTACATGTTTTCTTGTTTCAAATATATGGTCAAGAGTAGTCGATATTGTGCGATGTAGGCTTCAGTATAATGTGTATAATGTAAGTCGCCGTTACCTACAATTTCTGCAAGTAGATTGCGCAATGTGGATACCATCACTAAAGATCAGATATCTGGATCGTGAAAAAGAATTTTGTATTAGAGTAGGAGATCTCAGCTTCGCTGCTTCGACTTTAACTTGTGAAACCTACTCGTTGCTTTAGCAACGAGCTCGTTTCTAGTTATTATTATTATTCTTCATCCGTTTTTTTTTTTTGTGACGGCTCAGAAATCACTCATTATTAAAGATATTACTATTCTGTTTTCAGTGTTCGATTCGAAATTAAATTTTCAAGATTTGATTTTTTTGATTTTCTAAATTACCGCTTATAAGCGCGCAGCGCCACCTACGACGCCAAAATTTTGAATCGCTATATCTTCCTTATTATTTGTCCGATTGGAATGAAATTTTCAGCATTCGATTCAGAAAAGGAGATGCAAGATTTTATGTCACTGCGTCAATTTCGTAGCTCTACCGTGAAAAAGTTGACCTTGACCCGATTGTTTTCATTTCAAAAAAAATATTTCAATCTTAGATTTTAGACAGTACGATGAAAGATTTTAATGATCTGATTTGGAATATGAAAAATTTTTGAAATCGGACCATAAATAAAGTCACAATGAGCGTGGGAAAATTCGCTATGACGTCATCAAAGCTAATTAAATATTCATACGTTAATATCTCTCTTATTGAATGAGATATCGGCATGAAATTTTATATCTAAACATGTTTTCACATTCTTAATCTACCTCTAGAATGAAAATGGCATGCTGCCAATATTTTTGAAATTATTGAAAATTTTCGAATCAAATCTTTGGCAAGGTCTAGCGACTTTATTTGCAGTCGGATTTTGATCGGGTTTCTTCCATTCGATAGAGCGTTCAAATACCTACCAGTAAAGTGTTCTCAGATTTTCGCTAACTCTTACGGTTCTCGAGTTATTTGCGTTTGAACACGACAACCCCCTTTAAAGTGATGTTTGTGACGTCATCAACACTCATTAATTATTCATGAAATGTTTTCGCCTATAGCTCGCTTATTGAGGAAGATAGAGGTGTGAAATTTGGTAGCATGATAGAGATTGAGAATATCTACCGACTGACAAGAGGAATTTGGCATGGAGCCAAATTCCTGAAAATGACGTCATACTTTGTAAATGACGTCATATCTCCCTTATTTTTCATCGGATCGAGGCGGGGACGGTTGGAATCGATTCTGCGTGAAAAAGTAAAATGGTAAATACCAGCAACAGAATTTCGATATCTCTTACCGTTTTCGAGATATTTGCGGTCAAAGTTCACGGTTTCACCATTCCTGAAAACACACTTTTCAAATTCAGGAAGCTGTGTTTCGCTTATTGAGGAAGTTAGAGGTGTGAAATTTGGTAGCATGATAGAAAATGAGAATATCTACCGACTTACAAGAGGAATTTGGCATGGAGCCAAATTCCTGAAAATGACGTCATACTTTGTAAATGACGTCATATCTCCCTTATTTATCATCGGATCGAATCGGGGATGGTTGGAATCGATTCTGCGTGAAAATTTAAAATCAACGTTGTACCAACAGAATTTCGATATCTCTTACCGTTTTCGAGATATTTGCCGTCGAAATTCATGGTTTCACCATTCCTGAAAATACACTTTTCAACTTCAGGAAGCTGTGTTTCGCTTATTTATAAAGCTAGTGGTGTGAAATTTGGTAGCATGATACAGAATAAAAATATTTACCGACTGACAAGTGGGATTTGGCATGGTGCGAAATTCCTGAACATGACGTAATACTATTTCAATGACGTCATAGCTCCCTTACTTTTCATCCGATCGAATTGGGAATGGTTGGAATCGATTCTTCGTGAAAAATAAAATGTATATATTCACCTAAAGTTTTTTTTACCATATCCCTTACCGTTTTTAAGATATTTGCGGTCAGATTTAACTTTTTCACAGTCCTTTCCGCATACCTTGGGGCCCCACAAAGGGATGTGGTCCCAAAATATTTCTTCCTCTTATTCCCCGGAGAAAAATCTTTCATTATTAGGTTTCACAAGTTTCACTTGTGAAACCTTTTATTATTCTACTGTCTTTTCTTATTTATTATTAGGTTTCACAAGTTTCACTTGTGAAACCTTTTATTATTCTACTGTCTTTTCTTATTAGGTTTCACAAGTTTCACTTGTGAAACCTTTTATTATTCTACTGTCTTTTCTTATTATTAGGTTTCACAAGTTTCACTTGTGAAACCTTTTATTATTCTACTGTCTTTTCTTATTATTATTAGGTTTCACAAGTTTCACTTGTGAAACCTTTTATTATTCTACTGTCTTTTCTTATTAGGTTTCACAAGTTTCACTTGTGAAACCTTTTATTATTCTACTGTCTTTTCTTATTAGGTTTCACAAGTTTCACTTGTGAAACCTTTTATTATTCTACTGTCTTTTCTTATTAGGTTTCACAAGTTTCACTTGTGAAACCTTTTATTATTCTACTGTCTTTTCTTATTATTATTATTATTATTCTTCATCCGTTTTTTTTTTTGTGACGGCTCAGAAATCACTCATTATTAAAGATATTACTATTCTGTTTTCAGTGTTCGATTCGAAATTAAATTTTCAAGATTTGATTTTTTTTAATTTTCTAAATTACCGCTTATAAGCGCGCAGCGCCACCTACGACGCCAAAATTTTGAATCGCTATATCTTCCTTATTATTTGTCCGATTGGAATGAAATTTTCAGCATTCGATTCAGAAAAGGAGATGCAAGATTTTATGTCACTGCGTCAATTTCGTAGCTCTACCCCGAAAAAGTTGACCTTGACCCGATTGTTTTCATTTCAAAAAAAATATTTCAATCTTAGATTTTAGACAGTAGGATGAAAGATTTTAATGGTCTGATTTGGAATATGAAAAATTTTTGAAATCGGACCATAAATAAAGTCACAATGAGCGTGGGAAAATTCGCTATGACGTCATCAGAGCTAATTAAATATTCATACGTTAATATCTCTCTTATCAAATGAGATATCGGCATGAAATTTTATATCTAAACATGTTTCCACATTCTTAATCTACCTCTAGAATGAAAATGGCATGCTGCCAATATTTTTGAAATTATTGAAAATTTTCGAATCAAATCTTTGGCAAGGTCTAGCGACTTTATTTGCAGTCGGATTTGATCGGGTTTCTTCCATTCGATAAGCGTTCAAATACCTACCAGTAAAGTGTTCTCAGATTTTCGCTAACTCTTACGGTTCTCGAGTTATTTGCGTTTTGAACAACGACAACCCCCTTTAAAGTGATGTTTGTGACGTCATCAACACTCATTAATTATTCATGAAATGTTTTCGCCTATAGCTCGCTTATTGAGGAAGATAGAGGTGTGAAATTTGGTAGCATGATAGAGATTGAGAATATCTACCGACTGACAAGAGGAATTTGGCATGGAGCCAAATTCCTGAAAATGACGTCATACTTTGTAAATGACGTCATATCTCCCTTATTTTTCATCGGATCGAGGCGGGGACGGTTGGAATCGATTCTGCGTGAAAAAGTAAAATGGTAAGTACCAGCAACAGAATTTCGATATCTCTTACCGTTTTCGAGATATTTGCGGTCAAAGTTCAGTGTTTGGCCTTTCCTGAAAATACAATTTAAAACTTCAGGTACCTGTGTCTCGCTTATTGATAAAGCTAGAGGTATGAAATTTGGTAGCATAAAAGAGAATGCAAATATCTACCGACTGACAAAAGGGAATTGGCAAGGTGCCAAATTCCTGAAAATGACGTCATACTTTTCTAAATGACGTCATAACTCCCTTATTTTTCATCGTATCGAATCGGGATTGTTGCAATCGATTCTGCGTGAAAAAGTAGTTAAAGGAGAAAGGTCTGGTCTCAGATTTTCGATATCTCTTACCGTTTTCGAGATATTTGCGGTCAAAGTTCAGTGTTTGGCCTTTCCTGAAAATACAATTTAAAACTTCAGGTACCTGTGTCTCGCTTATTGATAAAGCTAGAGGTATGAAATTTGGTAGCATAAAAGAGAATGCAAATATCTACCGACTGACAAAAGGGAATTGGCATGGTACCAAATTCCTGAAAATGACGTCATACTTTGTAAATGACGTCATAACTCCATTAATTTTCATCTTATCGAATCGGGGATTGTTGCAATCGATTCTGCGCGAAAATTTATATGCATAACATTGCCATCAAATTTTCGCTAACTCTTACCGTTTTCGAGTTATTTAGGTTTAAACACGACAACCCCCTTTAAAGTGATGCTTTCAACGTCACATAAAGTTCATTAATGTTTAATGAAATGGTTTCAGCTAAAGCTCGCTTATTAAAGAAGGTAGAGATGTGAAAATTGGTAGCATGATAGGGAATGAGGGTATCTACCGACTCTTTACTTTGAAATTTCATCTTTCGGCTATTCATTCTCACAGACACATACTCCCGTTTAATGAAAAAATTTTTTCGAAATATACGACGTTTTAAGAGAATTACGTAAGATTTAATATTTTTCCATTTTCGCGTATGTAGCTTTTAGTTTTAATGGTAGATCTCTCAAATTTTCACTGTTATGTTCTCTAGGTTCATATCTTTAGAACTTTCATCGGCCGATATTATCTATCTCTTTTAGTTTGGCCTCTATTTCAATTTAAAGTTTTTTAAAAATTACGTAATGTTCAAAACTGTCTTATTTTTAGTCTTTTAGTTTCCAAAACATTACGAAACGATTTTCCGTAACGATTTTACTATAAACATGTTTCCCGGTATTTGAAAGTGAGCAATTTAAAGATTTTTTTATAAAAATATCTTACTTGCGTAACTTTCAAGTATTTTTTATTCGTCGTATGAACAAATTATAAAAACAAGAGTTTGAGAAAGCATTTTGATTTCGATTTCTTAAACAAAAATCAAATTTTGGGCACTCTACTGATGAACAACGCAATAAACATATCTTCAGAAGCGCGGTCAATTTGCCTTGCTTATTACCTTGCACGACACCGCTGTGATATAGGACTTCTTCCATGGACAAGGCGCAGTAACTCGCGATTAATTCAATCGCGATTTAAAGTGCTTTCTATAAAATAGAGTTTGAGAAAGTATTATGCATTCGAATTCTTAAACAAAAAAAAAAAACAAAAACAAAAAACAACCACCCCCCCCCCCCCCAAAAAAAAAAAAACAAAAAAAAAAAAAAGAAAAGAAAAAAAAAAGCAAATTTACATTCTACGAGCTACTGCTGAACAAGGCTATAAAGAAATCTTCTCCGAGCGTCGGCATTACACATTAGAGAAGCGCGGTGAATTTGCCTTGCTTAATACCTCGCACTGCGCCGCTGTTATACAGGACTTCAAACGTGTGTGAATTAATCGCCAGTTACAGTGCTTTACCTGTGGAATACGAGACATTGTCAAGTCTTTCTTTTGTATATTGGGGAAAGCGGCATTACTAAAGGCCATCGCGAGGAGAATTGTTTATTCCAGCAGAGTGGCGATTCAAGGTCAAACATCTGTACACGCGAAATAACTTGCGTAAGTTCATCGCGAGGAGAATTGTTTATTCCAGCAGAGAAGCGATTCAAGGTCAAACATCTGTACACGCGAAATACCTTGCGTAAGTTAATAAATAAACAACATAAAGCGGGCAGTAAGGACTGAAGATCTAGGTTACACGTGCAGATTGTACTAAGTGTGATTGTCCTACATGTTTCTTGTTTCAAATATATGGTCAAGAGTAGTCGATATTGTGCGATGTAGGCTTCAGTATAATGTGTATAATGTAAGTCGCCGTTACCTACAATTTCTGCAAGTAGATTGCGCAATGTGGATACCATCACTAAAGATCAGATATCTGGATCGTGAAAAAGAATTTTGTATTAGAGTAGGAGATCTCAGCTTCGCTGCTTCGACTTTAACTTGTGAAACCTACTCGTTGCTTTAGCAACGAGCTCGTTTCTAGTTAGGTTTCACAAGTTTCACTTGTGAAACCTTTTATTATTCTACTGTCTTTTCTTATTATTATTATTATTATTATTCTTCATCCGTTTTTTTTTTTTGTGACCGCTCAGAAATCACTCATTATTAAAGATATTACTATTCTGTTTTCAGTGTTCGATTCGAAATTAAATTTTCAAGATTTGATTTTTTTAATTTTCTAAATTACCGCTTATAAGCGCGCAGCGCCACCTACGACGCCAAAATTTTGAATCGCTATATCTTCCTTATTATTTGTCCGATTGGAATGAAATTTTCAGCATTCGATTCAGAAAAGGAGATGCAAGATTTTATGTCACTGCGTCAATTTCGTAGCTCTACCCCGAAAAAGTTGACCTTGACCCGATTGTTTTCATTTCAAAAAAAATATTTCAATCTTAGATTTTAGACAGTAGGATGAAAAGATTTTAATGGTCTGATTTGGAATATGAAAAATTTTTGAAATCGGACCATAAATAAAGTCACAATGAGCGTGGGAAAATTCGCTATGACGTCATCAAAGCTAATTAAATATTCATACGTTAATATCTCTCTTATTAAATGAGATATCGGCATGAAATTTTATATCTAAACATGTTTCCACATTCTTAATCTACCTCTAGAAATGAAAATGGCATGCTGCCAATATTTTTGAAATTATTGAAAATTTTCGAATCAAATCTTTGGCAAGGTCTAGCGACTTTATTTGCAGTCGGATTTTGATCGGGTTTCTTCCATTCGATAGAGCGTTCAAATACCTACCAGTAAAGTGTTCTCAGATTTTCGCTAACTCTTACGGTTCTCGAGTTATTTGCGTTTGAACACGACAACCCCCTTTAAAGTGATGTTTGTGACGTCATCAACACTCATTAATTATTCATGAAATGTTTTCGCCTATAGCTCGCTTATTGAGGAAGATAGAGGTGTGAAATTTGGTAGCATGATAGAGATTGAGAATATCTACCGACTGACAAGAGGAATTTCGCATGGAGCCAAATTCCTGAAAATGACGTCATACTTTGTAAATGACGTCATATCTCCCTTATTTTTCATCGGATCGAGGCGGGGACGGTTGGAATCGATTCTGCGTGAAAAAGTAAAATGGTAAGTACCAGCAACAGAATTTCGATATCTCTTACCGTTTTCGAGATATTTGCGGTCAAAGTTCAGTGTTTGGCCTTTCCTGAAAATACAATTTAAAACTTCAGGTACCTGTGTCTCGCTTATTGATAAAGCTAGAGGTATGAAATTTGGTAGCATAAAAGAGAATGCAAATATCTACCGACTGACAAAAGGGAATTGGCAAGGTGCCAAATTCCTGAAAATGACGTCATACTTTTCTAAATGACGTCATAACTCCCTTATTTTTCATCGTATCGAATCGGGGATTGTTGCAATCGATTCTGCGTGAAAAAATAGTTAAAGGAGAAAGGTCTAGTCTCAGATTTTCGATATCTCTTACCGTTTTCGAGATATTTGCGGTCAAAGTTCAGTGTTTGGCCTTTCCTGAAAATACAATTTAAAACTTCAGGTACCTGTGTCTCGCTTATTGATAAAGCTAGAGGTATGAAATTTGGTAGCATAAAAGAGAATGCAAATATCTACCGACTGACAAAAGGGAATTGGCATGGTACCAAATTCCTGAAAATGACGTCATACTTTGTAAATGACGTCATAACTCCATTAATTTTTATCTTATCGAATCGGGGATTGTTGCAATCGATTCTGCGCGAAAATTTATATGCATAACATTGCCATCAAATTTTCGCTAACTCTTACCGTTTTCGAGTTATTTAGGTTTAAACACGACAACCCCCTTTAAAGTGATGCTTTCAACGTCACATAAAGTTCATTAATGTTTAATGAAATGGTTTCAGCTAAAGCTCGCTTATTAAAGAAGGTAGAGATGTGAAAATTGGTAGCATGATAGGGAATGAGGCTATCTACCGACTCTTTACTTTGAAATTTCATCTTTCGGCTATTCATTCTCACAGACACATACTCCCGTTTAATGAAAAAATTTTTCGAAATATACGACGTTTTAAGAGAATTACGTAAGATTTAATATTTTTCGATTTTCGCGTATGTAGCTTTTAGTTTTAATGGTAGATCTCTCAAATTTTCACTGTTATGTTCTCTAGGTTCATATCTTTAGAACTTTCATCGGCCGATATTATCTATCTCTTTTAGTTTGGCCTCTATTTCAATTTAAAGTTTTTTAAAAATTACGTAATGTTCAAAACTGTCTTATTTTTTAGTCTTTTAGTTTCCAAAACATTACGAAACGATTTTCCGTAACGATTTTACTATGAAACATGTTTCCCGGTATTTGAAAGTGAGCAATTTAAAGATTTTTTTATAAAAATATCTTACTTGCGTAACTTTCAAGTATTTTTTATTCGTCGTATGAACAAATTATAAAAACAAGAGTTTGAGAAAGCATTTTGATTTCGATTTCTTAAACAAAAATCAAATTTTGGGCACTCTACTGATGAACAACGCAATAAACATATCTTCAGAAGCGCGGTCAATTTGCCTTGCTTAATACCTTGCACGACACCGCTGTGATATAGGACTTCTTCCATGGACAAGGCGCAGTAAACTCGCGATTAATTCAATCGCGATTTAAAGTGCTTTCTATAAAATAGAGTTTGAGAAAGTATTATGCATTCGAATTCTTAAACAAAAAAAACCCCAAAAAAAAAAAACCCCCCCCCCCCCCCCCCCCCAAAAACAAAAAAAAAAAAAAAAAAAAAAAGAAAAAAAAAAAAGCAAATTTACATTCTACGAGCTACTGCTGAACAAGGCTATAAAGAAATCTTCTCCGAGCGTCGGCATTACACATTAGAGAAGCGCGGTGAATTTGCCTTGCTTAATACCTCGCACTGCGCCGCTGTTATACAGGACTTCAAACGTGTGTGAATTAATCGCCAGTTACAGTGCTTTACCTGTGGAATACGAGACATTGTCAAGTCTTTCTTTTGTATATTGGGGAAAGCGGCATTACTAAAGGCCATCGCGAGGAGAATTGTTTATTCCAGCAGAGTGGCGATTCAAGGTCAAACATCTGTACACGCGAAATAACTTGCGTAAGTTCATCGCGAGGAGAATTGTTTATTCCAGCAGAGAAGCGATTCAAGGTCAAACTTCTGTACACGCGAAATACCTTGCGTAAGTTAATAAATAAACAACATAAAGCGGGCAGTAAGGACTGAAGATCTAGGTTCCACGTGCAGATTGTACTAAGTGTGATTGTCCTACATGTTTCTTGTTTCAAATATATGGTCAAGAGTAGTCGATATTGTGCGATGTAGGCTTCAGTATAATGTGTATAATGTAAGTCGCCGTTACCTACAATTTCTGCAAGTAGATTGCGCAATGTGGATACCATCACTAAAGATCAGATATCTGGATCGTGAAAAAGAATTTTGTATTAGAGTAGGAGATCTCAGCTTCGCTGCTTCGACTTTAACTTGTGAAACCTACTCGTTGCTTTAGCAACGAGCTCGTTTCTAGTTATTATTATTATTATTCTTCATCCGTTTTTTTTTTTTGTGACGGCTCAGAAATCACTCATTATTAAAGATATTACTATTCTGTTTTCAGTGTTCGATTCGAAATTAAATTTTCAAGATTTGATTTTTTTAATTTTCTAAATTACCGCTTATAAGCGCGCAGCGCCACCTACGACGCCAAAATTTTGAATCGCTATATCTTCCTTATTATTTGTCCGATTGGAATGAAATTTTCAGCATTCGATTCAGAAAAGGAGATGCAAGATTTTATGTCACTGCGTCAATTTCGTAGCTCTACCCGAAAAAGTTGACCTTGACCCGATTGTTTTCATTTCAAAAAAAATATTTCAATCTTAGATTTTAGACAGTAGGATGAAAGATTTTAATGGTCTGATTTGGAATATGAAAAATTTTTGAAATCGGACCATAAATAAAGTCACAATGAGCGTGGGAAAATTCGCTATGACGTCATCAAAGCTAATTAAATATTCATACGTTAATATCTCTCTTATTAAATGAGATATCGGCATGAAATTTTATATCTAAACATGTTTCCATATTCTTAATCTACCTCTAGAATGAAAATGGCATGCTGCCAATATTTTTGAAATTATTGAAAATTTTCGAATCAAATCTTTGGCAAGGTCTAGCGACTTTATTTGCAGTCGGATTTTGATCAGGTTTCTTCCATTCGATAGAGCGTTCAAATACCTACCTGTAAAGTGTTCTCAGATTTTCGCTAACTCTTACGGTTCTCGAGTTATTTGCGTTTGAACACGACAACCCCCTTTAAAGTGATGTTTGTGACGTCATCAACACTCATTAATTATTCATGAAATGTTTTCGCCTATAGCTCGCTTATTGAGGAAGATAGAGGTGTGAAATTTGGTAGCATGATAGAGATTGAGAATATTTACCGACTGACAAGAGGAATTTGGCATGGAGCCAAATTCCTGAAAATGACGTCATACTTTGTAAATGACGTCATATCTCCCTTATTTTTCATCGGATCGAGGCGGGGACGGTTGGAATCGATTCTGCGTGAAAAAGTAAAATGGTAAATACCAGCAACAGAATTTCGATATCTCTTACCGTTTTCGAGATATTTGCGGTCAAAGTTCAGTGTTTGGCCTTTCCTGAAAATACAATTTAAAACTTCAGGTACCTGTGTCTCGCTTATTGATAAAGCTAGAGGTATGAAATTTGGTAGCATAAAAGAGAATGCAAATATCTACCGACTGACAAAAGGGAATTGGCAAGGTGCCAAATTCCTGAAAATGACGTCATACTTTTCTAAATGACGTCATAACTCCCTTATTTTTCATCGTATCGAATCGGGGATTGTTGCAATCGATTCTGCGTGAAAAAGTAGTTAAAGGAGAAAGGTCTGGTCTCAGATTTTCGATATCTCTTACCGTTTTCGAGATATTTGTGGTCAAAGTTCAGTGTTTGGCCTTTCCTGAAAATACAATTTAAAACTTCAGGTACCTGTGTCTCGCTTATTGATAAAGCTAGAGGTATGAAATTTAGTAGCATAAAAGAGAATGCAAATATCTACCGACTGACAAAAGGGAATTGGCATGGTACCAAATTCCTGAAAATGACGTCATACTTTGTAAATGACGTCATAACTCCATTAATTTTCATCTTATCGAATCGGGGATTGTTGCAATCGATTCTGCGCGAAAATTTATATGCATGACATTGCCATCAAATTTTCGCTAACTCTTACCGTTTTCGAGTTATTTAGGTTTAAAACACGACACCCCCCCTTAAAGTGATGCTTTCAACGTCACATAAAAGTTCATTAATGTTTAATGAAATGGTTTCAGCTAAAGCTCGCTTATTAAAGAAGGTAGAGATGTGAAAATTGGTAGCATGATAGGGAATGAGGGTATCTACCGACTCTTTACTTTGAAATTTCATCTTTCGGCTATTCATTCTCACAGACACATACTCCCGTTTAAATGAAAAAATTTTTCGAAATATACGACGTTTTAAGAGAATTACGTAAGATTTAATATTTTTCGATTTTCGCGTATGTAGCTTTTAGTTTTAATGGTAGATCTCTCAAATTTTCACTGTTATGTTCTCTAGGTTCATATCTTTAGAACTTTCATCGGCCGATATTATCTATCTCTTTTAGTTTGGCCTCTATTTCAATTTAAAGTTTTTTAAAAATTACGTAATGTTCAAAACTGTCTTATTTTTAGTCTTTTAGTTTCCAAAACATTACGAAACGATTTTCCGTAACGATTTTACTATGAAACATGTTTCCCGGTATTTGAAAGTGAGCAATTTAAAGATTTTTTTATAAAAATATCTTACTTGCGTAACTTTCAAGTATTTTTTTATTCGTCGTATGAACAAATTATAAAAACAAGAGTTTGAGAAAGCATTTTGATTTCGACGACAACCCCCCTTTAAAGCGATGTTTGTCACGTGACTTAAGCTCATTAATTATTCATGAAATGGTTTCCCCTATAGCTCGCTTATTGAGGAAGCTAAAGGTGTGAAATTTTGTAGCATGATAGGGAATAAGAATATCTACCAACTGACAAAAGGAATTTGGCATGAGCAATCGGAATATAAATAATGTCACTAACTGTTTTGATAAGCGGACAAGACAAAGAGCGACAACTCTTGATTCTTTCTACTCGCGGCTGTATGGCCAGCTGATATGTTATACCACCTGGTGTAATAGCTCTGCGAGAAATCGCGATCCACGGAATTGTTTAATTCTAACAGGAGTTATCTAAGGCGAAGTATGTGGAGTAGTTAGGGTTTTGCCATCATATACAGGGCTTACTCGGATTTAACAACAGACACGATACACTCGCAGTATTCAATGTTTAAAGTGTGATGAGAAAAATACATAAATTATTCCCCCGTTTTGAAAACAATGGTTAACAAATATAAATCATTTAAGCGGTCATTGAATAACGTAGATATATAGGCTGATGTAATGTTTGAGAGGGTTGGGGAGTTGAAGATTATTATTATCCCTCTTACCTATGTCAGCACCTGAACGAGATTCGGTCTTTGTATTAGAGAACAGAATTTTCTAATTTCCCGTTCCAAAAAATTCTAACAACAAGTACGATATGACAATAGATGATGATAGATTCGCGGGGAACCTGCGCAGCGCCAAGACCCCACTGGGAACCTGTGCGGCTCCGAATCCCTCGTCTTTTGGTAAATACTCACGACCCCAGCTACATTTACGCAAGTCCCCATGATATGTTATTCTGCGGGGCTCCCAACCCCTCGTGTCTTTGTAAATACTCACGATCCCAGCTAGATTTGCTCTAGTCTCCATGATATGTTTTCGTTGATAATTATTCCATATCCATTGCTCTTTCCTAATACTTTTAATACCGCGAAACCGTAGAGGTTAAAAGGAATCAAGATTTGCTCATATACTTCTGTTGTTATTATTAATATATTTTTGTTTCATTTCATTCAATACAAAATATCTTTAGAGATTTTGAGCAATATTCCTCTTACTCCCTTTAAATTCAACCCCTCTCTCTTTCATGCGTGACAATTACTGAAATAAAATAGAGAAACTTAGCAAGTCCTAAAAGAATACAGTGACAAAAAGCGAAATATCAGACTAGGCTTTCTAAAATAGTCTACCTTTCAAACAAACTGAAAGTTGGGCAAGTCAAGCCTCTTGCATAATTTAATCTATACCCCTTCCGAGCTCTCACATATGCCGTCAGAGAAAGAATAGGTTAGTTGTATATTATTCTAGATTGCATATATAATTATACAGAATCCTGCTTTTGTTTTGTTGCAAAATTTTTTATGATTTAAACGTTTAGAATATTTTTTCCTTTGAGAAGGGGACGCTTTATCCTCCGCCTCCCTGATACCCGTGTCAAGACGCTGTCCTTGATCCGCTTGGAACCTGCACAGCTTCCAGATCCCTCGTGGTTCGAAACATACTCATGTTTCTACCCCGCCTTGCCCAAGTTTCCATGCCGTTAGTAATTATTGCTTATTCTTTGTTCCTTTTTATTTATATTTAAATTGAGAAAATATAGATTGAGGGAAAAAAACTCTAAAAAATAAATAAAGCGGAATTTCAATACAGGACATAATGAACAAGTACACTCTTAATATAGAACCTTGCCAAAGCCTACACTTTTTTTCCTTCACAACTTACCACTTTAAGGGCACTCCGTCATCCGATGGAAACGTTTCAAACCATCTCCACCCCTCCCCGCCCACAAGCGCATCCGCACACACATCCCTATTATTACTTATTTTTACTCCTGATCTGCGTTGGTTTCGACCCTAAACGTAAACTTCAGCGGTTTTGATACTGACTCCTTTCTGTTTTTTCTCTCTTAATATTTAGCTTTAAAGCTCTTTGCTTCCAGTATTAAATTCAAGTTCCGCTACAAATCTCTTGTTTAATCTCACTGCTTTAACTTTAGCTTGTGAAACCTTCTCGTTGCTTTAGCAACGAACTCGTCTCTAGTTATTATTATTATTATTCTTCATCCGTTTTTTTTTATGTGACGGCTCAGAAATCACTCATTATTAAAGATATTACTATTCTGTTTTCAGTGTTCGATTCGAAATTAAATTTTCAAGATTTGATTTTTTTAATTTTCTAAATTACCGCTTTATAAGCGCGCAGCGCCACCTACGACGCCAAAATTTTGAATCGCTATATCTTCCTTATTATTTGTCCGATTGGAATGAAATTTTCAGCATTCGATTCAGAAAAGGAGATGCAAGATTTTATGTCACTGCGTCAATTTCGTAGCTCTACCCCGAAAAAGTTGACCTTGACCCGATTGTTTTCATTTCAAAAAAAATATTTCAATCTTAGATTTTAGACAGTAGGATGAAAGATTTTAATGGTCTGATTTGGAATATGAAAAATTTTTGAAATCGGACCATAAATAAAGTCACAATGAGCGTGGGAAAATTCGCTATGACGTCATCAAAGCTAATTAAATATTCATACGTTAATATCTCTCTTATTAAATGAGATATCGGCATGAAATTTTATATCTAAAAATGTTTCCACATTCTTAATCTACCACTAGAATGAAAAATGGCATGCTGCCAATATTTTTGAAATTATTGAAAATTTTCGAATCAAATCTTTGGCAAGGTCTAGCGACTTTATTTGCAGTCGGATTTTGATCGGGTTTCTTCCATTCGATAGAGCGTTCAAATACCTACCAGTAGAGTGTTCTCAGATTTTCGCTAACTCTTACGGTTCTCGAGTTATTTGCGTTTGAACACGACAACCCCCTTTAAAGTGATGTTTGTGACGTCATCAACACTCATTAATTATTCATGAAATGTTTTCGCCTATAGCTCGCTTATTGAGGAAGATAGAGGTGTGAAATTTGGTAGCATGATAGAGATTGAGAATATCTACCGACTGACAAGAGGAATTTGGCATGGAGCCAAATTCCTGAAAATGACGTCATACTTTGTAAATGACGTCATATCTCCCTTATTTTTCATCGGATCGAGGCGGGGACGGTTGGAATCGATTCTGCGTGAAAAAGTAAAATGGTAAATACCAGCGACAGAATTTCGATATCTCTTACCGTTTTCGAGATATTTGCGGTCAAAGTTCAGTGTTTGGCCTTTCCTGAAAATACAATTTAAAACTTCAGGTACCTGTGTCTCGCTTATTGATAAAGCTAGAGGTATGAAATTTGGTAGCATAAAAGAGAATGCAAATATCTACCGACTGACAAAGGGAATTGGCAAGGTGCCAAATTCCTGAAAATGACGTCATACTTTTCTAAATGACGTCATAACTCCCTTATTTTTCATCGTATCGAAGCGGGGATTGTTGCAATCGATTCTGCGTGAAAAAGTAGTTAAAGGAGAAACGTCTGGTCTCAGATTTTCGATATCTCTTACCGTTTTCGAGATATTTGCGGTCAAAGTTCAGTGTTTGGCCTTTCCTGAAAATACAATTTAAAACTTCAGGTACCTGTGTCTCGCTTATTGATAAAGCTAGAGGTATGAAATTTGGTAGCATAAAAGAGAATGCAAATATCTACCGACTGACAAAAGGGAATAGGCATGGTACCAAATTCCTGAAAATGACGTCATACTTTGTAAATGACGTCATAACTCCATTAATTTTCATCTTATCGAATCGGGGATTGTTGCAATCGATTCTGCGCGAAAATATATGCATAACATTGCCATCAAATTTTCGCTAACTCTTACCGTTTTCGAGTTATTTAGGTTTAAACACGACAACCCCCTTTAAAGTGATGCTTTCAACGTCACATAAAGTTCATTAATGTTTAATGAAATGGTTTCAGCTAAAGCTCGCTTATTAAAGAAGGTAGAGATGTGAAAATTGGTAGCATGATAGGGAATGCGGGTATCTACCGACTCTTTACTTTGAAATTTCATCTTTCGGCTATTCATTCTCACAGACACATACTCCCGTTTAATGAAAATTTTTTTCGAAATATACGACGTTTTAAGAGAATTACGTAAGATTTAATATTTTTCGATTTTCGCGTATGTAGCTTTTAGTTTTAATGGTAGATCTCTCAAATTTTTCACTGTTATGTTCTCTAGGTTCATATCTTTAGAACTTTCATCGGCCGATATTATCTATCTCTTTTAGTTTGGCCTCTATTTCAATTTAAAGTTTTTTAAAAATTACGTAATGTTCAAAACTGTCTTATTTTTTAGTCTTTTAGTTTCCAAAACATTACGAAACGATTTTTCCGTAACGATTTTACTATTAAACATCATTCTCGATAATTGAAAGTGAGAAATTAAAAGATTTTTTTTATAAAATTATCTTACTTGCGTAACTTTCTAGTATTTTTTATTCGTCGTATGAACAAATTATAAAAACAAGAGTTTGAGAAAGCATTTTGATTTCGATTTCTTAACCAAAAATCAAATTTTGGGCACTCTACTGATGAACAACGCAATAAACATATCTTCAGAAGTGCGGTCAATTTGCCTTGCTTAATACCTTGCACGACACCGCTGTGATATAGGACTTCTTCCATGGACAAGGCGCAGTAACTCGCGATTAATTCAATCGCGATTTAAAGTGCTTTCTATAAAATAGAGTTTGAGAAAGTATTATGCATTCGAATTCTTAAACAAAAAAAAACCCCAAAAAAAAAACACCCCACCCCCCCCCCCCCCCAAAAAAAAAAAAAACAAAAAAAAAAAAAAAAAAAAAAAAAAAAAGCAAATTTACATTCTACGAGCTACTGCTGAACAAGGCTATAAAGAAATCTTCTCCGAGCGTCGGCATTACACATTAGAGAAGCGCGGTGAATTTGCCTTGCTTAATACCTCGCACTGCGCCGCTGTTATGCAGGACTTCAAACGTGTGTGAATTAATCGCCAGTTGCAGTGCTTTACCTGTGGAATACGAGACATTGTCAGGTCTTTCTTTTGTATATTGGGGAAAGCGGCATTACTAAAGGCCATCGCGAGGAGAATTGTTTATTCCAGCAGAGTGGCGATTCAAGGTCAAACATCTGTACACGCGAAATAACTTGCGTAAGTTCATCGCGAGGAGAATTGTTTATTCCAGCAGAGAAGCGATTCAAGGTCAAACATCTGTACACGCGAAATACCTTGCGTAAGTTAATAAATAAACAACATCAAGCGGGCAGTAAGGACTGAAGATCTAGGTTACACGTGCAGATTGTACTAAGTGTGATTGTCCTACATGTTTCTTGTTTCAAATATATGGTCAAGAGTAGTCGATATTGTGCGATGTAGGCTTCAGTATAATGTGTATAATGTAAGTCGCCGTTACCTACAATTTCTGCAAGTAGATTGCGCAATGTGGATACCATCACTAAAGATCAGATATCTGGATCGTGAAAAAGAATTTTGTATTAGAGTAGGAGATCTCAGCTTCGCTGCTTCGACTTTAACTTGTGAAACCTACTCGTTGCTTTAGCAACGAGCTCGTTTCTAGTTAGGTTTCACAAGTTTCACTTGTGAAACCTTTTATTATTCTACTGTCTTTTCTTATTATTATTATTATTATTCTTCATCCGTTTTTTTTTTTTTGTGACGGCTCAGAAATCACTCATTATTAAAGATATTACTATTCTGTTTTCAGTGTTCGATTCGAAATTAAATTTTCAAGATTTGATTTTTTTAATTTTCTAAATTACCGCTTATAAGCGCGCAGCTCCACCTACGACGCCAAAATTTTGAATCGCTATATCTTCCTTATTATTTGTCCGATTGGAATGAAATTTTCAGCATTCGATTCAGAAAAGGAGATGCAAGATTTTATGTCACTGCGTCAATTTCGTAGCTCTACCCCGAAAAGGTTGACCTTGACCCGATTGTTTTCATTTCAAAAAAAATATTTCAATCTTAGATTTTAGACAGTAGGATGAAAGATTATAATGGTCTGATTTGGAATATGAAAAATTTTTGAAATCGGACCATAAATAAAGTCACAATGAGCGTGGGAAAATTCGCTATGACGTCATCAAAGCTAATTAAATATTCATACGTTAATATCTCTCTTATTAAATGAGATATCGGCATGAAATTTTATATCTAAACATGTTTCCACATTCTTAATCTACCTCTAGAATGAAAATGGCATGCTGCCAATATTTTTGAAATTATTGAAAATTTTCGAATCAAATCTTTGGCAAGGTCTAGCGACTTTATTTGCAGTCGGATTTTGATCGGGTTTCTTCCATTCGATAGAGCGTTCAAATACCTACCAGTAAAGTGTTTCTCAGATTTCGCTAACTCTTAACGGTTCTCGAGTTATTTGCGTTTGAACACGACAACCCCCTTTAAAGTGATGTTTGTGACGTCATCAACACTCATTAATTATTCATGAAATGTTTTCGCCTATAGCTCGCTTATTGAGGAAGATAGAGGTGTGAAATTTGGTAGCATGATAGAGATTGAGAATATCTACCGACTGACAAGAGGAATTTGGCATGGAGCCAAATTCCTGAAAATGACGTCATACTTTGTAAATGACGTCATATCTCCCTTATTTTTCATCGGATCGAGGCGGGGACGGTTGGAATCGATTCTGCGTGAAAAAGTAAAATGGTAAATACCAGCAACAGAATTTCGATATCTCTTACCGTTTTCGAGATATTTGCGGTCAAAGTTCAGTGTTTGGCCTTTCCTGAAAATACAATTTAAAACTTCAGGTACCTGTGTCTCGCTTATTGATAAAGCTAGAGGTATGAAATTTGGTAGCATAAAAGAGAATGCAAATATCTACCGACTGACAAAAGGGAATTGGCATGGTACCAAATTCCTGAAAATGACGTCATACTTTTCTAAATGACGTCATAACTCCATTAATTTTCATCTTATCGAATCGGGGATTGTTGCAATCGATTCTGCGCGAAAATTTATATGCATAACATTGCCATCAAATTTTCGCTAACTCTTACCGTTTTCGAGTTATTTAGGTTTAAACACGACAACCCCCTTTAAAGTGATGCTTTCAACGTCACATAAAGTTCATTAATGTTTAATGAAATGGTTTCAGCTAAAGCTCGCTTATTAAAGAAGGTAGAGATGTGAAAATTGGTAGCATGATAGGGAATGAGGGTATCTACCGACTCTTTACTTTGAAATTTCATCTTTCGGCTATTCATTCTCACAGACACATACTCCCGTTTAATGAAAAAATTTTTCGAAATATACGACGTTTTAAGAGAATTACGTAAGATTTAATATTTTTCGATTTTCGCGTATGTAGCTTTTAGTTTTAATGGTAGATCTCTCAAATTTTCACTGTTATGTTCTCTAGGTTCATATCTTTAGAACTTTCATCGGCCGATATTATCTATCTCTTTTAGTTTGGCCTCTATTTCAATTTAAAGTTTTTTAAAAATTACGTAATGTTCAAAACTGTCTTATTTTTAGTCTTTTAGTTTCCAAAACATTACGAAACGATTTTCCGTAACGATTTTACTATGAAACATGTTTCCCGGTATTTGAAAGTGAGCAATTTAAAGATTTTTTTATAAAAATATCTTACTTGCGTAACTTTCAAGTATTTTTTATTCGTCGTATGAACAAATTATAAAAACAAGAGTTTGAGAAAGCATTTTGATTTCGATTTCTTAAACAAAAATCAAATTTTGGGCACTCTACTGATGAACAACGCAATAAACATATCTTCAGAAGCGCGGTCAATTTGCCTTGCTTAATACCTTGCACGACACCGCTGTGATATAGGACTTCTTCCATGGACAAGGCGCAGTAACTCGCGATTAATTCAATCGCGATTTAAAGTGCTTTCTATAAAATAGAGTTTGAGAAAGTATTATGCATTCGAATTCTTAAACAAAAAAAAAAACCAAAAAATAAAAAAACCCCCCCCCCCCCAAAACATAAAAAAATAAAATGAAAAAAAAAAGCAAATTTACATTCTACGAGCTACTGCTGAACAAGGCTATAAAGAAATCTTCTCTGAGCGTCGGCATTACACATTAGAGAAGCGCGGTGAATTTGCCTTGCTTAATACCTCGCACTGCGCCGCTGTTATACAGGACTTCAAACGTGTGTGAATTAATCGCCAGTTACAGTGCTTTACCTGTGGAATACGAGACATTGTCAAGTCTTTCTTTTGTATATTGGGGAAAGCGGCATTACTAAAGGCCATCGCGAGGAGAATTGTTTATTCCAGCAGAGGAGCGATTCAAGGTCAAACATCTGTACACGCGAAATACCTTGCGTAAGTTAATAAATAAACAACATAAAGCGGGCAGTAAGGACTGAAGATGTAGGTTACACGTGCAGATTGTACTAAGTGTGATTGTCCTACATGTTTCTTGTTTCAAATATATGGTCAAGAGTAGTCGATATTGTGCGATGTAGGCTTCAGTATAATGTGTATAATGTAAGTCGCCGTTACCTACAATTTCTGCAAGTAGATTGCGCAATGTGGATACCATCACTAAAGATCAGATATCTGGATCGTGAAAAAGAATTTTGTATTAGAGTAGGAGATCTCAGCTTCGCTGCTTCGACTTTAACTTGTGAAACCTACTCGTTGCTTTAGCAACGAGCTCGTTTCTAGTTATTATTATTATTATTATTCATCCGTTTTTTTTTTTTGTGACGGCTCAGAAATCACTCATTATTAAAGATATTACTATTCTGTTTTCAGTGTTCGATTCGAAATTAAATTTTCAAGATTCGATTTTTTTTTATTTTCTAAATTACCGCTTATAAGCGCGCAGCGCCACCTACGACGCCAAAATTTTGAATCGCTATATCTTCCTTATTATTTGTCCGATTGGAATGAAATTTTCAGCATTCGATTCAGAAAAGGAGATGCAAGATTTTATGTCACTGCGTCCAATTTCGTAGCTCTACCCCGAAAAAGTTGACCTTGACCCGATTGTTTTTCATTTCAAAAAAAATATTTCAATCTTAGATTTTAGACAGTAGGATGAAAGATTTTAATGGTCTGATTTGGAATATGAAAAATTTTTGAAATCGGACCATAAATAAAGTCACAATGAGCGTGGGAAAATTCGCTATGACGTCATCAAAGCTAATTAAATATTCATACGTTAATATCTCTCTTATTAAATGAGATATCGGCATGAAATTTTATATCTAAACATGTTTCCACATTCTTAATCTACCTCTAGAATGAAAATGGCATGCTGCCAATATTTTTGAAATTATTGAAAATTTTCGAATCAAATCTTTGGCAAGGTCTAGCGACTTTTATTTGCAGTCGGATTTTGATCGGGTTTCTTCCATTCGATAGAGCGTTCAAATACCTACCAGTAAAGTGTTCTCAGATTTTCGCTAACTCTTACGGTTCTCGAGTTATTTGCGTTTGAACACGACAACCCCCTTTAAAGTGATGTTTGTGACGTCATCAACACTCATTAATTATTCATGAAATGTTTTCGGACGGTTGGAATCGATTCTGCGTGAAAAAGTAAAATGGTGAATACCAGCAACAGAATTTCGATATCTCTTACCGTTTTCGAGATATTTGCGGTCAAAGTTCAGTGTTTGGCCTTTCCTGAAAATACAATTTAAAACTTCAGGTACCTGTGTCTCGCTTATTGATAAAGCTAGAGGTATGAAATTTGGTAGCATAAAAGAGAATGCAAATATCTACCGACTGACAAAGGGAATTGGCAAGGTGCCAAATTCCTGAAAATGACGTCATACTTTTCTAAATGACGTCATAACTCCCTTATTTTTCATGGTATCGAATCGGGGATTGTTGCAATCGATTCTGCGTGAAAAAGTAGTTAAAGGAGAAACGTCTGGTCTCAGATTTTCGATATCTCTTACCGTTTTCGAGATATTTGCGGTCAAAGTTCAGTGTTTGGCCTTTCCTGAAAATACAATTTAAAACTTCAGGTACCTGTGTCTCGCTTATTGATAAAGCTAGAGGTATGAAATTTGGTAGCATAAAAGAGAATGCAAATATCTACCGACTGACAAAAGGGAATAGGCATGGTACCAAATTCCTGAAAATGACGTCATACTTTGTAAATGACGTCATAACTCCATTAATTTTTCATCTTATCGAATCGGGGATTGTTGCAATCGATTCTGCGCGAAAATATATGCATAACATTGCCATCAAATTTTCGCTAACTCTTACCGTTTTCGAGTTATTTAGGTTTAAACACGACAACCCCCTTTAAAGTGATGCTTTCAACGTCACATAAAGTTCATTAATGTTTAATGAAATGGTTTCAGCTAAAGCTCGCTTATTAAAGAAGGTAGAGATGTGAAAATTGGTAGCATGATAGGGAATGCGGGTATCTACCGACTCTTTACTTTGAAATTTCATCTTTCGGCTATTCATTCTCACAGACACATACTCCGTTTAATGAAAATTTTTTTCGAAATATACGACGTTTTAAGAGAATTACGTAAGATTTAATATTTTTCGATTTTCGCGTATGTAGCTTTTAGTTTTAATGGTAGATCTCTCAAATTTTCACTGTTATGTTCTCTAGGTTCATATCTTTAGAACTTTCATCGGCCGATATTATCTATCTCTTTTATTTTGGCCTCTATTTCAATTTAAAGTTTTTTAAAAATTACGTAATGTTCAAAACTGTCTTATTTTTAGTCTTTTAGTTTCCAAAACATTACGAAACGATTTTCCGTAACGATTTTACTATGAAACATGTTTCCCGGTATTTGAAAGTGAGCAATTTAAAGATTTTTTTTATAAAAATAACTTACTTGCGTAACTTTCAAGTATTTTTTATTCGTCGTATGAACAAATTATAAAAACAAGAGTTCGAGAAAGCATTTTGATTTCGATTTCTTAAACAAAAATCAAATTTTGGGCACTCTACTGATGAACAACGCAATAAACATATCTTCAGAAGCGCGGTCAATTTGCCTTGCTTAATACCTTGCACGACACCGCTGTGATATAGGACTTCTTCCATGGACAAGGCGCAGTAACTCGCGATTAATTCAATCGCGATTTAAAGTGCTTTCTATAAAATAGAGTTTGAGAAAGTATTATGCATTCGAATTCTTAAACAAAAAAAACCCCAAAAAAAAAAAAAAACCACCCCCCCCCCCCCCCCAAAAAAAAAAAAAACAAAAAAAAAAAAAAAAAGAAAAAAAAAAAAGCAAATTTACATTCTACGAGCTACTGCTGAACAAGGCTATAAAGAAATCTTCTCCGAGCGTCGGCATTACACATTAGAGAAGCGCGGTGAATTTGCCTTGCTTAATACCTCGCACTGCGCCGCTGTTATGCAGGACTTCAAACGTGTGTGAATTAATCGCCAGTTGCAGTGCTTTACCTGTGGAATACGAGACATTGTCAGGTCTTTCTTTTGTATATTGGGGAAAGCGGCATTACTAAAGGCCATCGCGAGGAGAATTGTTTATTCCAGCAGAGTGGCGATTCAAGGTCAAACATCTGTACACGCGAAATAACTTGCGTAAGTTCATCGCGAGGAGAATTGTTTATTCCAGCAGAGAAGCGATTCAAGGTCAAACATCTGTACACGCGAAATACCTTGCGTAAGTTAATAAATAAACAACATAAAGCGGGCAGTAAGGACTGAAGATCTAGGTTACACGTGCAGATTGTACTAAGTGTGATTGTCCTACATTTTTCTTGTTTCAAATATATGGTCAAGAGTAGTCGATATTGTGCGATGTAGGCTTCAGTATAATGTGTATAATGTAAGTCGCCGTTACCTACAATTTCTGCAAGTAGATTGCGCAATGTGGATACCATCACTAAAGATCAGATATCTGGATCGTGAAAAAGAATTTTGTATTAGAGTAGGAGATCTCAGCTTCGCTGCTTCGACTTTAACTTGTGAAACCTACTCGTTGCTTTAGCAACGAGCTCGTTTCTAGTTATTATTATTATTATTCATCCGTTTTTTTTTTTTGTGACGGCTCAGAAATCACTCATTATTAAAGATATTACTATTCTGTTTTCAGTGTTCGATTCGAAATTAAATTTTCAAGATTTGATTTTTTTTATTTTCTAAATTACCGCTTATAAGCGCGCAGCGCCACCTACGACGCTAAAATTTTGAATCGCTATATCTTCCTTATTATTTGTCCGATTGGAATGAAATTTTCAGCATTCGATTCAGAAAAGGAGATGCAAGATTTTATGTCACTGCGTCAATTTCGTAGCTCTACCCCGAAAAAGTTGACCTTGACCCGATTGTTTTCATTTCAAAAAAAATATTTCAATCTTAGATTTTAGACAGTAGGATGAAAGATTTTAATGGTCTGATTTGGAATATGAAAAATTTTTGAAATCGGACCATAAATAAAGTCACAATGAGCGTGGGAAAATTCGCTATGACGTCATCAAAGCTAATTAAATATTCATACGTTAATATCTCTCTTATTAAATGAGATATCGGCATGAAATTTTATATCTAAACATGTTTCCACATTCTTAATCTACCTCTAGAATGAAAATGGCATGCTGCCAATATTTTTGAAATTATTGAAAATTTTCGAATCAAAATCTTTGGCAAGGTCTAGCGACTTTATTTGCAGTCGGATTTTGATCGGGTTTCTTCCATTCGATAGAGCGTTCAAATACCTACCAGTAAAGTGTTCTCAGATTTTCGCTAACTCTTACGGTTCTCGAGTTATTTGCGTTTGAACACGACAACCCCCTTTAAAGTGATGTTTGTGACGTCATCAACACTCATTAATTATTCATGAAATGTTTTCGGACGGTTGGAATCGATTCTGCGTGAAAAAGTAAAATGGTGAATACCAGCAACAGAATTTCGATATCTCTTACCGTTTTCGAGATATTTGCGGTCAAAGTTCAGTGTTTGGCCTTTCCTGAAAATACAATTTAAAACTTCAGGTACCTGTGTCTCGCTTATTGATAAAGCTAGAGGTATGAAATTTGGTAGCATAAAAGAGAATGCAAATATCTACCGACTGACAAAGGGAATTGGCAAGGTGCCAAATTCCTGAAAATGACGTCATACTTTTCTAAATGACGTCATAACTCCCTTATTTTTCATCGTATCGAATCGGGGATTGTTGCAATCGATTCTGCGTGCAAAAGTCGTTAATGGAAAACGGTCTGGTCTCAGATTTTCGATATCT
The DNA here is from genome assembly GCA_035048485.1 of Pteria penguin. Taxonomy (NCBI): domain Eukaryota; kingdom Metazoa; phylum Mollusca; class Bivalvia; order Pterioida; family Pteriidae; genus Pteria; species Pteria penguin. The sequence goes on from CM068590.1 coordinate 12,169,290, forward strand.
CTTACTGTTTTCGAGATATTTGCGGTCAAAGTTCAGTGTTTGGCCTTTCCTGAAAATACAATTTAAAACTTCAGGTACCTGTGTCTCGCTTATTGATAAAGCTAGAGGTATGAAATTTGGTAGCATAAAAGAGAATGCAAATATCTACCGACTGACAAAAGGGAATAGGCATGGTACCAAATTCCTGAAAATGACGTCATACTTTGTAAATGACGTCATAACTCCATTAATTTTCATCTTATCGAATCGGGGATTGTTGCAATCGATTCTGCGCGAAAATATATGCATAACATTGCCATCAAATTTTCGCTAACTCTTACCGTTTTCGAGTTATTTAGGTTTAAACACGACAACCCCCTTTAAAAGTGATGCTTTCCAACGTCACATAAAGTTTCATTAATGTTTAATGAAATGGTTTCAGCTAAAGCTCGCTTATTAAAGAAGGTAGAGATGTGAAAATTGGTAGCATGATAGGGAATGCGGGTATCTACCGACTCTTTACTTTGAAATTTCATCTTTCGGCTATTCATTCTCACAGACACATACTCCCGTTTAATGAAAATTTTTTTCGAAATATACGACGTTTTAAGAGAATTACGTAAGATTTAATATTTTTCGATTTTCGCGTATGTAGCTTTTAGTTTTAATGGTAGATCTCTCAAATTTTCACTGTTATGTTCTCTAGGTTCATATCTTTAGAACTTTCATCGGCCGATATTATCTATCTCTTTTAGTTTGGCCTCTATTTCAATTTAAAGTTTTTTAAAAATTACGTAATGTTCAAAACTGTCTTATTTTTAGTCTTTTAGTTTCCAAAACATTACGAAACGATTTTCCGTAACGATTTTACTATGAAACATGTTTCCCGGTATTTGAAAGTGAGCAATTTAAAGATTTTTTTATAAAAATAACTTACTTGCGTAACTTTCAAGTATTTTTTATTCGTCGTATGAACAAATTATAAAAACAAGAGTTCGAGAAAGCATTTTGATTTCGATTTCTTAAACAAAAATCAAATTTTGGGCACTCTACTGATGAACAACGCAATAAACATATCTTCAGAAGCGCGGTCAATTTGCCTTGCTTAATACCTTGCACGACACCGCTGTGATATAGGACTTCTTCCATGGACAAGGCGCAGTAACTCGCGATTAATTCAATCGCGATTTAAAGTGCTTTCTATAAAATAGAGTTTGAGAAAGTATTATGCATTCGAATTCTTAAACAAAAAAAAACCAAAAAATAAAAAAACCACCCCCCCCCCCCCCCAAAAAAAAAAAAAAAAAAAAAAAAAAAAAAACAAAAAAAAAAAAGCAAATTTACATTCTACGAGCTACTGCTGAACAAGGCTATAAAGAAATCTTCTCCGAGCGTCGGCATTACACATTAGAGAAGCGCGGTGAATTTGCCTTGCTTAATACCTCGCACTGCGCCGCTGTTATGCAGGACTTCAAACGTGTGTGAATTAATCGCCAGTTGCAGTGCTTTACCTGTGGAATACGAGACATTGTCAGTCTTTCTTTTGTATATTGGGGAAAGCGGCATTACTAAAGGCCATCGCGAGGAGAATTGTTTATTCCAGCAGAGTGGCGATTCAAGGTCAAACATCTGTACACGCGAAATAACTTGCGTAAGTTCATCGCGAGGAGAATTGTTTATTCCAGCAGAGAAGCGATTCAAGGTCAAACATCTGTACACGCGAAATACCTTGCGTAAGTTAATAAATAAACAACATAAAGCGGGCAGTAAGGACTGAAGATCTAGGTTACACGTGCAGATTGTACTAAGTGTGATTGTCCTACATGTTTCTTGTTTCAAATATATGGTCAAGAGTAGTCGATATTGTGCGATGTAGGCTTCAGTATAATGTGTATAATGTAAGTCGCCGTTACCTACAATTTCTGCAAGTAGATTGCGCAATGTGGATACCATCACTAAAGATCAGATATCTGGATCGTGAAAAAGAATTTTGTATTAGAGTAGGAGATCTCAGCTTCGCTGCTTCGACTTTAACTTGTGAAACCTACTCGTTGCTTTAGCAACGAGCTCGTTTCTAGTTATTAGGTTTCACAAGTTTCACTTGTGAAACCTTTTATTATTCTACTGTCTTTTCTTATTATTATTATTATTATTCTTCATCCGTTTTTTTTTTTGTGACGGCTCAGAAATCACTCATTATTAAAGATATTACTATTCTGTTTTCAGTGTTCGATTCGAAATTAAATTTTCAAGATTTGATTTTTTTAATTTTCTAAATTACCGCTTATAAGCGCGCAGCGCCACCTACGACGCCAAAATTTTGAATCGCTATATCTTCCTTATTATTTGTCCGATTGGAATGAAATTTTCAGCATTCGATTCAGAAAAGGAGATGCAAGATTTTATGTCACTGCGTCAATTTCGTAGCTCTACCCCGAAAAAGTTGACCTTGACCCGATTGTTTTCATTTCAAAAAAAATATTTCAATCTTAGATTTTAGACAATAGGATGAAAGATTTTAATGGTCTGATTTGGAATATGAAAAATTTTTGAAATCGGACCATAAATAAAGTCACAATGAGCGTGGGAAAATTCGCTATGACGTCATCAAAGCTAATTAAATATTCATACGTTAATATCTCTCTTATTAAATGAGATATCGGCATGAAATTTTATATCTAAACATGTTTCCACATTCTTAATCTACCTCTAGAATGAAAATGGCATGCTGCCAATATTTTTGAAATTATTGAAAATTTTCGAATCAAATCTTTGGCAAGGTCTAGCGACTTTATTTGCAGTCGGATTTTGATCGGGTTTCTTCCATTCGATAGAGCGTTCAAATACCTACCAGTAAAGTGTTCTCAGATTTTCGCTAACTCTTACGGTTCTCGAGTTATTTGCGTTTGAACACGACAACCCCCTTTAAAGTGATGTTTGTGACGTCATCAACACTCATTAATTATTCATGAAATGTTTTCGCCTATAGCTCGCTTATTGAGGAAGATAGAGGTGTGAAATTTGGTAGCATGATAGAGATTGAGAATATCTACCGACTGACAAGAGGAATTTGGCATGGAGCCAAATTCCTGAAAATGACGTCATACTTTGTAAATGACGTCATATCTCCCTTATTTTTCATCGGATCGAGGCGGGGACGGTTGGAATCGATTCTGCGTGAAAAAGTAAAATGGTAAATACCAGCAACAGAATTTCGATATCTCTTACCGTTTTCGAGATATTTGCGGTCAAAGTTCAGTGTTTGGCCTTTCCTGAAAATACAATTTAAAACTTCAGGTACCTGTGTCTCGCTTATTGATAAAGCTAGAGGTATGAAATTTGGTAGCATAAAAGAGAATGCAAATATCTACCGACTGACAAAAGGGAATTGGCAAGGTGCCAAATTCCTGAAAATGACGTCATACTTTTCTAAATGACGTCATAACTCCCTTATTTTTCATCGTATCGAATCGGGGATTGTTGCAATCGATTCTGCGTGAAAAAGTAGTTAAAGGAAAAAGGTCTGGTCTCAGATTTTCGATATCTCTTACCGTTTTCGAGATATTTGCGGTCAAAGTTCAGTGTTTTGGCCTTTCCTGAAAATACAATTTAAAACTTCAGGTACCTGTGTCTCGCTTATTGATAAAGCTAGAGGTATGAAATTTGGTAGCATAAAAGAGAATGCAAATATCTACCGACTGACAAAAGGGAATTGGCATGGTACCAAATTCCTGAAAATGACGTCATACTTTGTAAATGACGTCATAACTCCATTAATTTTCATCTTATCGAATCGGGGATTGTTGCAATCGATTCTGCGCGAAAATTTATATGCATAACATTGCCATCAAATTTTCGCTAACTCTTACCGTTTTCGAGTTATTTAGTATATAACACGACAACCCCCTTTAAAGTGATGCTTTCAACGTCACATAAAGTTCATTAATGTTTAATGAAATGGTTTCAGCTAAAGCTCGCTTATTAAAGAAGGTAGAGATGTGAAAATTGGTAGCATGATAGGGAATGAGGGTATCTACCGACTCTTTACTTTGAAATTTCATCTTTCGGCTATTCATTCTCACAGACACATACTCCCGTTTAATGAAAAATTTTTTCGAAATATACGACGTTTTAAGAGAATTACGTAAGATTTAATATTTTTCGATTTTCGCGTATGTAGCTTTTAGTTTTAATTGTAGATCTCTCAAATTTTCACTGTTATGTTCTCTAGGTTCATATCTTTAGAACTTTCATCGGCCGATATTATCTATCTCTTTTAGTTTGGCCTCTATTTCAATTTAAACTGTCTTATTTTTAGTCTTTTAGTTTCCAAAACATTACGAAACGATTTTCCGTAACGATTTTACTATGAAACATGTTTCCCGGTATTTGAAAGTGAGCAATTTAAAGATTTTTTTTATAAAAATATCTTACTTGCGTAACTTTCAAGTATTTTTTATTCGTCGTATGAACAAATTATAAAAACAAGAGTTTGAGAAAGCATTTTGATTTCGATTTCTTAAACAAAAATCAAATTTTGGGCACTCTACTGATGAACAACGCAATAAACATATCTTCAGAAGCGCGGTCAATTTGCCTTGCTTAATACCTTGCACGACACCGCTGTGATATAGGACTTCTTCCATGGACAAGGCGCAGTAACTCGCGATTAATTCAATCGCGATTTAAAGTGCTTTCTATAAAATAGAGTTTGAGAAAGTATTATGCATTCGAATTCTTAAACAAAAAAAAAAACCAAAAAATAAAAAAACCAGGGGGCGCGCCCCCCCCCCCCCACAAAAACAAAAAAAAACAAAAAAAAAAAAAAAAAGAAAAAAAAAAGCAAATTTACATTCTACGAGCTACTGCTGAACAAGGCTATAAAGAAATCTCCGAGCGTCGGCATTACACATTAGAGAAGCGCGGTGAATTTGCCTTGCTTAATACCTCGCACTGCGCCGCTGTTATACAGGACTTCAAACGTGTGTGAATTAATCGCCAGTTACAGTGCTTTACCTGTGGAATACGAGACATTGTCAAGTCTTTCTTTTGTATATTGGGGAAAGCGGCATTACTAAAGGCCATCGCGAGGAGAATTGTTTATTCCAGCAGAGTGGCGATTCAAGGTCAAACATCTGTACACGCGAAATAACTTGCGTAAGTTCATCGCGAGGAGAATTGTTTATTCCAGCAGAGAGGCGATTCAAGGTCAAACATCTGTACACGCGAAATACCTTGCGTAAGTTAATAAATAAACAACATAAAGCGGGCAGTAAGGACTGAAGATGTAGGTTACACGTGCAGATTGTACTAAGTGTGATTGTCCTACATGTTTCTTGTTTCAAATATATGGTCAAGAGTAGTCGATATTGTGCGATGTAGGCTTCAGTATAATGTGTATAATGTAAGTCGCCGTTACCTACAATTTCTGCAAGTAGATTGCGCAATGTGGATACCATCACTAAAGATCAGATATCTGGATCGTGAAAAAGAATTTTGTATTAGAGTAGGAGATCTCAGCTTCGCTGCTTCGACTTTAACTTGTGAAACCTACTCGTTGCTTTAGCAACGAGCTCGTTTCTAGTTATTATTATTATTCACCGTTTTTTTTTATGTGACGGCTCAGAAATCACTCATTATTAAAGATATTACTATTCTGTTTTCAGTGTTCGATTCGAAATTAAATTTTCAAGATTTGATTTTTTTTTGATTTTCTAAATTACCGCTTATAAGCGCGCAGCGCCACCTACGACGCCAAAATTTTGAATCGCTATATCTTCCTTATTATTTGTCCGATTGGAATGAAATTTTCAGCATTCGATTCAGAAAAGGAGATGCAAGATTTTATGTCACTGCGTCAATTTCGTAGCTCTACCCCGAAAAAGTTGACCTTGACCCGATTGTTTTCATTTCAAAAAAAATATTTCAATCTTAGATTTTAGACAGTAGGATGAAAGATTTTAATGGTCTGATTTGGAATATGAAAAATTTTTGAAATCGGACCATAAATAAAGTCACAATGAGCGTGGGAAAATTCGCTATGACGTCATCAAAGCTAATTAAATATTCATACGTTAATATCTCTCTTATTAAATGAGATATCGGCATGAAATTTTATATCTAAACATGTTTCCACATTCTTAATCTACCTCTAGAATGAAAATGGCATGCTGCCAATATTTTTGAAATTATTGAAAATTTTCGAATCAAATCTTTGGCAAGGTCTAGCGACTTTATTTGCAGTCGGATTTTGATCGGGTTTCTTCCATTCGATAGAGCGTTCAAATACCTACCAGTAAAGTGTTCTCAGATTTTCGCTAACTCTTACGGTTCTCGAGTTATTTGCGTTTGAACACGACAACCCCCTTTAAAGTGATGTTTGTGACGTCATCAACACTCATTAATTATTCATGAAATGTTTTCGCCTATAGCTCGCTTATTGAGGAAGATAGAGGTGTGAAATTTGGTAGCATGATAGAGATTGAGAATATCTACCGACTGACAAGAGGAATTTGGCATGGAGCCAAATTCCTGAAAATGACGTCATACTTTGTAAATGACGTCATATCTCCCTTATTTTTCATCGGATCGAGGCGGGGACGGTTGGAATCGATTCTGCGTGAAAAAGTAAAATGGTAAATACCAGCAACAGAATTTCGATATCTCTTACCGTTTTCGAGATATTTGCGGTCAAAGTTCAGTGTTTGGCCTTTCCTGAAAATACAATTTAAAACTTCAGGTACCTGTGTCTCGCTTATTGATAAAGCTAGAGGTATGAAATTTGGTAGCATAAAAGAGAATGCAAATATCTACCGACTGACAAAAGGGAATTGGCAAGGTGCCAAATTCCTGAAAATGACGTCATACTTTTCTAAATGACGTCATAACTCCCTTATTTTTCATCGTATCGAATCGGGGATTGTTGCAATCGATTCTGCGTGAAAAAGTAGTTAAAGGAAAAAGGTCTGGTCTCAGATTTTCGATATCTCTTACCGTTTTCGAGATATTTGCGGTCAAAGTTCAGTGTTTGGCCTTTCCTGAAAATACAATTTAAAACTTCAGGTACCTGTGTCTCGCTTATTGATAAAGCTAGAGGTATGAAATTTGGTAGCATAAAAGAGAATGCAAATATCTACCGACTGACAAAAGGGAATTGGCATGGTACCAAATTCCTGAAAATGACGTCATACTTTGTAAATGACGTCATAACTCCATTAATTTTCATCTTATCGAATCGGGGATTGTTGCAATCGATTCTGCGCGAAAATTTATATGCATAACATTGCCATCAAATTTTCGCTAACTCTTACCGTTTTCGAGTTATTTAGGTTTAAACACGACAACCCCCTTTAAAGTGATGCTTTCAACGTCACATAAAGTTCATTAATGTTTAATGAAATGGTTTCAGCTAAAGCTCGCTTATTAAAGAAGGTAGAGATGTGAAAATTGGTAGCATGATAGGGAATGAGGGTATCTACCGACTCTTTACTTTGAAATTTCATCTTTCGGCTATTCATTCTCACAGACACATACTCCCGTTTAATGAAAAATTTTTTCGAAATATACGACGTTTTAAGAGAATTACGTAAGATTTAATATTTTTCGATTTTCGCGTATGTAGCTTTTAGTTTTAATGGTAGATCTCTCAAATTTTCACTGTTATGTTCTCTAGGTTCATATCTTTAGAACTTTCATCGGCCGATATTATCTATCTCTTTTAGTTTGGCCTCTATTTCAATTTAAAGTTTTTTTAAAAATTACGTAATGTTCAAAACTGTCTTATTTTTAGTCTTTTAGTTTCCAAAACATTACGAAACGATTTTCCGTAACGATTTTACTATGAAACATGTTTCCCGGTATTTGAAAGTGAGCAATTTAAAGATTTTTTTTATAAAAATATCTTACTTGCGTAACTTTCAAGTATTTTTTATTCGTCGTATGAACAAATTATAAAAACAAGAGTTTGAGAAAGCATTTTGATTTCGATTTCTTAAACAAAAATCAAATTTTGGGCACTCTACTGATGAACAACGCAATAAACATATCTTCAGAAGCGCGGTCAATTTGCCTTGCTTAATACCTTGCACGACACCGCTGTGATATAGGACTTCTTCCATGGACAAGGCGCAGTAACTCGCGATTAATTCAATCGCGATTTTAAGTGCTTTCTATAAAATAGAGTTTGAGAAAGTATTATGCATTCGAATTCTTAAACAAAAAAAAAACCCAAAAAAAAAAAAAAACCCCCCCCCCCCAAAAAAAAAAACAAAAAAAAAAAAAAAAAAGAAAAAAAAAAGCAAATTTACATTCTACGAGCTACTGCTGAACAAGGCTATAAAGAAATCTCCGAGCGTCGGCATTACACATTAGAGAAGCGCGGTGAATTTGCCTTGCTTAATACCTCGCACTGCGCCGCTGTTATACAGGACTTCAAACGTGTGTGAATTAATCGCCAGTTACAGTGCTTTACCTGTGGAATACGAGACATTGTCAAGTCTTTCTTTTGTATATTGGGGAAAGCGGCATTACTAAAGGCCATCGCGAGGAGAATTGTTTATTCCAGCAGAGTGGCGATTCAAGGTCAAACATCTGTACACGCGAAATAACTTGCGTAAGTTCATCGCGAGGAGAATTGTTTATTCCAGCAGAGAGGCGATTCAAGGACAAACATCTGTACACGCGAAATACCTTGCGTAAGTTAATAAATAAACAACATAAAGCGGGCAGTAAGGACTGAAGATGTAGGTTACACGTGCAGATTGTACTAAGTGTGATTGTCCTACATGTTTCTTGTTTCAAATATATGGTCAAGAGTAGTCGATATTGTGCGATGTAGGCTTCAGTATAATGTGTATAATGTAAGTCGCCGTTACCTACAATTTCTGCAAGTAGATTGCGCAATGTGGATACCATCACTAAAGATCAGATATCTGGATCGTGAAAAAGAATTTTGTATTAGAGTAGGAGATCTCAGCTTCGCTGCTTCGACTTTAACTTGTGAAACCTACTCGTTGCTTTAGCAACGAGCTCGTTTCTAGTTATTATTATTATTCATCCGTTTTTTTTTTTTGTGACGGCTCAGAAATCACTCATTATTAAAGATATTACTATTCTGTTTTCAGTGTTCGATTCGAAATTAAATTTTCAAGATTTGATTTTTTTTATTTTCTAAATTACCGCTTATAAGCGCGCAGCGCCACCTACGACGCCAAAATTTTGAATCGCTATATCTTCCTTATTATTTGTCCGATTGGAATGAAATTTTCAGCATTCGATTCAGAAAAGGAGATGCAAGATTTTATGTCACTGCGTCAATTTCGTAGCTCTACCCCGAAAAAGTTGACCTTGACCCGATTGTTTTCATTTCAAAAAAAATATTTCAATCTTAGATTTTAGACAGTTAGGATGAAAGATTTTAATGGTCTGATTTGGAATATGAAAAATTTTTGAAATCGGACCATAAATAAAGTCACAATGAGCGTGGGAAAATTCGCTATGACGTCATCAAAGCTAATTAAATATTCATACGTTAATATCTCTCTTATTAAATGAGATATCGGCATGAAATTTTATATCTAAACATGTTTCCACATTCTTAATCTACCTCTAGAATGAAAATGGCATGCTGCCAATATTTTTGAAATTATTGAAAATTTTCGAATCAAATCTTTGGCAAGGTCTAGCGACTTTATTTGCAGTCGGATTTTGATCGGGTTTCTTCCATTCGATAGAGCGTTCAAATACCTACCAGTAAAGTGTTCTCAGATTTTCGCTAACTCTTACGGTTCTCGAGTTATTTGCGTTTGAACACGACAACCCCCTTTAAAGTGATGTTTGTGACGTCATCAACACTCATTAATTATTCATGAAATGTTTTCGGACGGTTGGAATCGATTCTGCGTGAAAAAGTAAAATGGTGAATACCAGCAACAGAATTTCGATATCTCTTACCGTTTTCGAGATATTTGCGGTCAAAGTTCAGTGTTTGGCCTTTCCTGAAAATACAATTTAAAACTTCAGGTACCTGTGTCTCGCTTATTGATAAAGCTAGAGGTATGAAATTTGGTAGCATAAAAGAGAATGCAAATATCTACCGACTGACAAAAGGGAATTGGCAAGGTGCCAAATTCCTGAAAATGACGTCATACTTTTCTAAATGACGTCATAACTCCCTTATTTTTCATCGTATCGAATCGGGGATTGTTGCAATCGATTCTGCGTGAAAAAGTAGTTAAAGGAGAAAGGTCTGGTCTCAGATTTTCGATATCTCTTACCGTTTTCGAGATATTTGCGGTCAAAGTTCAGTGTTTGGCCTTTCCTGAAAATACAATTTAAAACTTCAGGTACCTGTGTCTCGCTTATTGATAAAGCTAGAGGTATGAAATTTGGTAGCATAAAAGAGAATGCAAATATCTACCGACTGACAAAAGGGAATTGGCAAGGTGCCGAATTCCTGAAAATGACGTCATACTTTTCTAAATGACGTCATAACTCCCTTATTTTTCATCGTATCGAATCGGGGATTGTTGCAATCGATTCTGCGTGAAAAATTAGTTAAAGGAGAAGGGTCTGGTCTCAGATTTTCGATATCTCTTACCGTTTTCGAGATATTTGCGGTCAAAGTTCAGTGTTTGGCCTTTCCTGAAAATACAATTTAAAACTTCAGGTACCTGTGTCTCGCTTATTGATAAAGCTAGAGGTATGAAATTTGGTAGCATAAAAGAGAATGCAAATATCTACCGACCGACAAAAGGGAATTGGCATGGTACCAAATTCTTGAAAATGACGTCATACTTTGTAAATGACGTCATATCTCCCTTATTTTTCATCGGATCGAGGCGGGGACGGTTGGAATCGATTCTGCGTGAAAAAGTAAAATGGTAACCACCAGCAACAGAATTTCGATATCTCTTACCGTTTTCGAGATATTTGCGGTCAAAGTTCAGTGTTTGGCCTTTCCTGAAAATACAATTTAAAACTTCAGGTACCTGTGTCTCGCTTATTGATAAAGCTAGAGGTATGAAATTTGGTAGCATAAAAGAGAATGCAAATATCTACCGACTGACAAAATGGAATTGGCATGGTACCAAATTCCTGAAAATGACGTCATACTTTGTAAATGACGTCATAACTCCATTAATTTTCATCTTATCGAATCGGGGATTGTTGCAATCGATTCTGCGCGAAAATTTATATGCATAACATTGCCATCAAATTTTCGCTAACTCTTACCGTTTTCGAGTTATTTAGGTTTAAACACGACAACCCCTTTAAAGTGATGCTTTCAACGTCACATAAAGTTCATTAATGTTTAATGAAATGGTTTCAGCTAAAGCTCGCTTATTAAAGAAGGTAGAGATGTGAAAATTGGTAGCATGATAGGGAATGAGGGTATCTACCGACTCTTTACTTTGAAATTTCATCTTTCGGCTATTCATTCTCACAGACACATACTCCCGTTTAATGAAAAAATTTTTCGAAATATACGACGTTTTAAGAGAATTACGTAAGATTTAATATTTTTCGATTTTCGCGTATGTAGCTTTTAGTTTTAATGGTAGATCTCTCAAATTTTCACTGTTATGTTCTCTAGGTTCATATCTTTAGAACTTTCATCGGCCGATATTATCTATCTCTTTTAGTTTGGCCTCTATTTCAATTTAAAGTTTTTTAAAAAATTACGTAATGTTCAAAACTGTCTTATTTTTAGTCTTTTAGTTTCCAAAACATTACGAAAACGATTTTTCCGTAACGATTTTACTATGAAACATGTTTCCCGGTATTTGAAAGTGAGCAATTTAAAGATTTTTTTATAAAAATATCTTACTTGCGTAACTTTCAAGTATTTTTTTATTCGTCGTATGAACAAATTATAAAAACAAGAGTTTGAGAAAGCATTTTGATTTCGATTTCTTAAACAAAAATCAAATTTTGGGCACTCTACTGATGAACAACGCAATAAACATATCTTCAGAAGCGCGGTCAATTTGCCTTGCTTAATACCTTGCACGACACCGCTGTGATATAGGACTTCTTCCATGGACAAGGCGCAGTAACTCGCGATTAATTCAATCGCGATTTAAAGTGCTTTCTATAAAATAGAGTTTGAGAAAGTATTATGCATTTGAATTCTTAAAAAAAAAAAACCCAAAAAAAAAAAAAAACCACCCCCCCCCCAAAAAAAAAAAAAACAAAAAAAAAAAAAAGAAAAAAAAAGCAAATTTACATTCTACGAGCTACTGCTGAACAAGGCTATAAAGAAATCTTCTCCGAGCGTCGGCATTACACATTAGAGAAGCGCGGTGAATTTGCCTTGCTTAATACCTCGCACTGCGCCGCTGTTATACAGGACTTCAAACGTGTGTGAATTAATCGCCAGTTACAGTGCTTTACCTGTGGAATACGAGACATTGTCAAGTCTTTCTTTTGTATATTGGGGAAAGCGGCATTACTAAAGGCCATCGCGAGGAGAATTGTTTATTCCAGCAGAGTGGCGATTCAAGGTCAAACATCTGTACACGCGAAATAACTTGCGTAAGTTCATCGCGAGGAGAATTGTTTATTCCAGCAGAGAAGCGATTCAAGGTCAAACATCTGTACACGCGAAATACCTTGCGTAAGTTAATAAATAAACAACATAAAGCGGGCAGTAAGGACTGAAGATCTAGGTTACACGTGCAGATTGTACTAAGTGTGATTGTCCTACATGTTTCTTGTTTCAAATATATGGTCAAGAGTAGTCGATATTGTGCGATGTAGGCTTCAGTATAATGTGTATAATGTAAGTCGCCGTTACCTACAATTTCTGCAAGTAGATTGCGCAATGTGGATACCATCACTAAAGATCAGATATCTGGATCGTGAAAAAGAATTTTGTATTAGAGTAGGAGATCTCAGCTTCGCTGCTTCGACTTTAACTTGTGAAACCTACTCGTTGCTTTAGCAACGAGCTCGTTTCTAGTTATTATTATTATTCTTCATCCGTTTTTTTTTTTTGTGACGGCTCAGAAATCACTCATTATTAAAGATATTACTATTCTGTTTTCAGTGTTCGATTCGAAATTAAATTTTCAAGATTTGATTTTTTTAATTTTCTAAATTACCGCTTATAAGCGCGCAGCGCCACCTACGACGCCAAAATTTTGAATCGCTATATCTTCCTTATTATTTGTCCGATTGGAATGAAATTTTCAGCATTCGATTCAGAAAAGGAGATGCAAGATTTTATGTCACTGCCGATTGTTTTCATTTCAAAAAAAATATTTCAATCTTAGATTTTAGACAGTAGGATGAAAGATTTTAATGGTCTGATTTGGAATATGAAAAATTTTTGAAATCGGACCATAAATAAAGTCACAATGAGCGTGGGAAAATTCGCTATGACGTCATCAAAGCTAATTAAATATTCATACGTTAATATCTCTCTTATTAAATGAGATATCGGCATGAAATTTTATATCTAAACATGTTTCCACATTCTTAATCTACCTCTAGAATGAAAATGGCATGCTGCCAATATTTTTGAAATTATTGAAAATTTTCGAATCAAATCTTTGGCAAGGTCTAGCGACTTTATTTGCAGTCGGATTTTGATCGGGTTTCTTCCATTCGATAGAGCGTTCAAATACCTACCAGTAGAGTGTTCTCAGATTTTCGCTAACTCTTACGGTTCTCGAGTTATTTGCGTTTGAACACGACAACCCCCTTTAAAGTGATGTTTGTGACGTCATCAACACTCATTAATTATTCATGAAATGTTTTCGCCTATAGCTCGCTTATTGAGGAAGATAGAGGTGTGAAATTTGGTAGCATGATAGAGATTGAGAATATCTACCGACTGACAAGAGGAATTTGGCATGGAGCCAAATTCCTGAAAATGACGTCATACTTTGTAAATGACGTCATATCTCCCTTATTTTTCATCGGATCGAGGCGGGGACGGTTGGAATCGATTCTGCGTGAAAAAGTAAAATGGTAAATACCAGCAACAGAATTTCGATATCTCTTACCGTTTTCGAGATATTTGCGGTCAAAGTTCAGTGTTTGGCCTTTCCTGAAAATACAATTTAAAACTTCAGGTACCTGTGTCTCGCTTATTGATAAAGCTAGAGGTATGAAATTTGGTAGCATAAAAGAGAATGCAAATATCTACCGACTGACAAAAGGGAATTGGCATGGTACCAAATTCCTGAAAATGACGTCATACTTTGTAAATGACGTCATATCTCCCTTATTTTTCATCGGATCGAGGCGGGGACGGTTGGAATCGATTCTGCGTGAAAAAGTAAAATGGTAACTACCAGCAACAGAATTTCGATATCTCTTACCGTTTTCGAGATATTTGCGGTCAAAGTTCAGTGTTTGGCCTTTCCTGAAAATACAATTTAAAACTTCAGGTACCTGTGTCTCGCTTATTGATAAAGCTAGAGGTATGAAATTTGATAGCATAAAAGAGAATGCAAATATCTACCGACTGACAAAAGGGAATTGGCATGGTACCAAATTCCTGAAAATGACGTCATACTTTGTAAATGACGTCATAACTCCATTAATTTTCATCTTATCGAATCGGGGATTGTTGCAATCGATTCTGCGCGAAAATTTATATGCATAACATTGCCATCAAATTTTCGCTAACTCTTACCGTTTTCGAGTTATTTAGGTTTAAACACGACAACCCCCTTTAAAGTGATGCTTTCAACGTCACATAAAGTTCATTAATGTTTAATGAAATGGTTTCAGCTAAAGCTCGCTTATTAAGGAAGGTAGAGATGTGAAAATTGGTAGCATGATAGGGAATGAGGGTATCTACCGACTGACAAATGGAATTTGGCATGAGCAATCGGAATATAAATAATGTCACTAACTGTTTTGATAAGCGGACAAGACAAAGAGCGACAACTCTTGATTCTTTCTACTCGCGGCTGTATGGCCAGCTGATATGTTATACCACCTGGTGTAATAGCTCTGCGAGAAATCGCGATCCACGGAATTGTTAATTCTAACAGGAGTTATCTAAGGCCAAGTATGTGGAGTAGTTAGGGTTTTGCCATCATATACAGGGCTTACTCGGATTTAACAACAGACACGATACACTCGCAGTATTCAATGTTTAAAGTGTGATGAGAAAAATACATAAATTATTCCCCCGTTTTGAAAACAATGGTTAACAAATATAAATCATTTAAGCGGTCATTGAATAACGTAGATATATAGGCTGATGTAATGTTTGAGAGGGTTGGGGGAGTTGAAGATTATTATTATTCCTCTTACCTATGTCAGCACCTGAACGAGATTCGGTCTTTGTATTAGAGAACAGAATTTTCTAATTTCCCGTTCCAAAAAATTCTAACAACAAGTACGATATGACAATAGATGATGATAGATTCGCGGGGAACCTGCGCAGCGCCAAGACCCCACTGGGAACCTGTGCGGCTCCGAATCCCTCGTCTTTTGGTAAATACTCACGACCCCAGCTACATTTACGCAAGTCCCCATGATATGTTATTCTGCGGGGCTCCCAACCCCTCGTGTCTTTGTAAATACTCACGATCCCAGCTAGATTTGCTCTAGTCTCCATGATATGTTTTCGTTGATAATTATTCCATATCCATTGCTCTTTCCTAATACTTTTAATACCGCGAAACCGTAGAGGTTAAAAGGAATCAAGATTTGCTCATATACTTCTGTTGTTATTATTAATATATTTTTGTTTCATTTCATTCAATACAAAATATCTTTAGAGATTTTGAGCAATATTCCTCTTACTCCCTTTAAATTCAACCCCTCTCTCTTTCATGCGTGACAATTACTGAAATAAAATAGAGAAACTTAGCAAGTCTAAAAGAATACAGTGACAAAAAGCGAAATATCAGACTAGGCTTTCTAAAATAGTCTACCTTTCAAACAAACTGAAAGTTGGGCAAGTCAAGCCTCTTGCATAATTTAATCTATACCCCTTCCGAGCTCTCACATATGCCGTCAGAGAAAGAATAGGTTAGTTGTATATTATTCTAGATTGCATATATAATTATACAGAATCCTGCTTTTGTTTTGTTGCAAAATTTTTATGATTTAAACGTTTAGAATATTTTTCCTTTGAGAAGGGGACGCTTTATCCTCCGCCTCCCTGATACCCGTGTCAAGACGCTGTCCTTGATCCGCTTGGAACCTGCACAGCTTCCAGATCCCTCGTGGTTCGAAACATACTCATGTTTCTACCCCGCCTTGCCCAAGTTTCCATGCCGTTAGTAATTATTGCTTATTCTTTGTTCCTTTTTATTTATATTTAAATTGAGAAAATATAGATTGAGGGAAAAAAACTCTAAAAAATAAATAAAGCGGAATTTCAATACAGGACATAATGAACAAGTACACTCTTAATATAGAACCTTGCCAAAGCCTACACTTTAGTACCCGTCACAACTTACCACTTTAAGGGCACTCCGTCATCCGATGGAAACGTTTCAAACCATCTCCACCCCTCCCCGCCCACAAGCGCATCCGCACACACATCCCTATTATTACTTATTTTTACACCTGATCTGCGTTGGTTTCGACCCTAAACGTAAACTTCTCTCTTAATATTTAGCTTTAAAGCTCTTTGCTTCCAGTATTAAATTCAAGTTCCGCTACAAAACTCTTGTTTAATCTCACTGCTTTAACTTTAGCTTGTGAAACCTTCTCGTTGCTTTAGCAACGAGCTCGTCTCTAGTTATTATTATTATCATACTTATAATAGATGATGATGATGATGATGATGATGATGATGATGATGATGATGATGGTGGTGGTGGTGGTGGTGGTGGTGGTTTTTGTTGTTGTTGTTGTCGTCGTTGTCATCATCATCATCATCATCATCATCATCATTTCGTTATCATCATATCGTTATCATCATCATCATCATCATCATCATTATTATTATTGTTCTTCTTCTTCTTTTTCTTCTTCTTCTTCTTCTTCTTCTTCTTATTATTATTATTATTATTATTATTATTATTATTATTATTATTATTATATGACCTCTTGAAATAAGTACTCAGGAGATAGTAAGTACCTCCTGCATCATTATACAAAATGGATTAATTTTCAATACAAGTAAATTTTCTCTTTATAGCTAGATTCAACGGGATATAGGAATTTATTTATGTACTATGAAGTCTGGCCAGAAAAAAGCATTACAGTTTGACGAACATCATATAAATCACAAGAGAGACAGACAGACAGACAAACAAACAGAGAGATGTTTCTCTATATACGTTGATGTGCCCAATTAGCCCTATTCGTATAATCATTTTCAGAAATATTTTAGATGTTTACTTCTTGTTAAAATGTATATTGAAAAAAAAATTATCGAATATACCATAACGAATACGTTACCTGTTTCACAGCGTAGACACAGGATACAACACCCAAAAAAGCCAAAAGTGCTAAATATATTCCAATCTTCATATGAACCTGACGAGGGTAAAACAAAAGTGCCCTATGTCTTATATAAACAATTTGAGTGCAACAAACAATATAGACAATACCTAATAATATTGACTTTAAACAAAACCCTTTTTATAAAATATTCTACACAGGTAACAGGCTCGCTTTTATCGGGTGATAATGTGTATACATATCGTAAAATAATTCTATTCGCGAGAACTTTATTTTAACGAAATTTTGATAACTCCAAACGAAAAGTCTTCGTTTCGTTTGATTTGACTTTTAATACATAGTATGTATATATATATATAGTTTCTTCAGAAATGTTTTTGTCGAAAGTGAGATCATCACGGATATATATCTACACAAAAAGTTAAAGAAATTATAGTACTAAAATGTCTTTATAAAATCTTATTCAAGTGACTTTGCTCACTGTGAATATTCGACAAAATTTCTTATACTTCTCATAAACTACTAAGCCGGCGTGGCCTAGTGGTATCGCGCTAGCCTACTGATTGGGAGGCCGGGGTTCGAGTCCCGCTCTGGTCATGCCGGTGTCCTATCTTTCGGATGAGACAGTAAAAACCAAGGCCCCGTGCCGTGGTATGCATTGCACGTTAAAGATCCCTCACTGCTTCGGGTGGGTCCGTTGCAAAGGTCAAAATGTGTATGCCCCGCATTATGCAGATACCGTCACCATATACGTGAAATATTCGTGTTGTGGCGTTAAACAAAAAATCAATCAATCAATCAGTCTCATAAACTACCTTCAGGACTTGAATTCCAGTGTAAGTCGAAAGTCGAGTATTTGATGAATTATTACTTACTGCCCGGGACACCACGTCCCTGTAACCGAGAAATCGTGAATATTTAAATATTTCTGAAACCATAGTCATGGAAACTTGTCTAGAAGACGGTGGCATATGTTAATTCTAGACTAAATTTTCTTGAATAGGAGTATTTCCCATGGTATAATTCAGAGGGCTAGAATATGACATCAGACAAAAAGATAGAATTAAATACGAGTGAAATTTCTTGTCATAAATTTAGTAACTATTATGAAAGAAATCTATACACCAATTATGAAAGAAATCTGTCAACATCTTGAACATTATTTCTGACAGAGTTATCGTTCTTGTCTTTATAAATTTCCATTCCGGGTTCTCAACCGATGCCGATAGACAAATACAGAAAATCGCATATGATAGCTCTGAAGTTTCCATAAAATTCGTAGATCTACGATATCCTTTTTAAAGCAAAGAAAACATATGCTTTTGTATAAAAAAAAATCCACACTCACCGTCATATTGCTGGATATTTACTACGATCGACGTCATTTCCGAATATGACGTCATAAATGACGTCACGAAGTTGTATACGTGAAAAGTGCAAATGGGTGGATGTTACATGAATGTTTCGTTATTATTATTTTTTCTGCTTTGTTTTGTTTTGTTTTGTTTTTTTTGCATTTAGTCACCTACCAAATCCATTGTTCTCGATGTGGGCACTTTTATGTGGGCAACTCACGTCATAATCATATGACGTCATAACAATCACGAAGTGCGCGTGTATGTTGACGTTATTTTAGTTGCGATATTCCGTAGTATATGTGAACGAGCACTGGCTTGAGCCGCTAACAAAACAACGATCATGCTGCGCGAAATACATAATATATAAACATTTTCACTAAATAATAAAAGGGTCTATATATTGTGTATTTCGTACTGCGGTGATGACCTGTTGGTTGGCAAAATCATAAGTGTTCCCCCGAATACACCGTTCCACTTTCGTCAAAAGTCAAGCACTTTAGCGCAAAATCTGACTATGATGACGTCATGCAAGGTTGGACAAGTCCGACATTTGATTATGACGTCATAAGTATAACAATCAAAAATCCGCTAAACATCGCTTTCTATGCTGAAAAGTGGAACGGTGTATTGACATCAGAGACAATCAGTTATTCCTTATGAAGTCAAAAAAATTCACGTGATCCTTATCTTTTCCCAACTAATGTGACAGTCAGTCCCACAGTAATAGTGGCTACCCCCTTCCGCCCCCTTTTTCTGAAATGCCCTTCTCCCAACAGATTGATTGGTTGACTGATTGAAGTTTTACGTCCATTTCAACCGTTTTTCTTTATATAGAAGCAGAAGGTCATTACAGGGTTACCGTGGCCTATACTGTAAGGTTCGACTTTGGGTCACGTTTTGTGGGGTGAGTAACAATCATGCGGTAGATCTATATGATTTCACGATATATAGCAGTGGTATTAATAGGAGATATTAGGCTTTCTACTTTTTACAAGATTGGAATATGGTCAGCAGTAGCGGATTTAGAGAGTGGGCCAAGGGGGGACCTTTTATCTCAAAATTATGAATAAAACTTACGATCTGGCATCAAATCGGCTGAGCATTTTGGCTAATACTAAAAACTTGATTTTCACACACTTTTTCCGAAATTCTGGATCCGCCACTGGACAGGAAAATTCTCATATATACCAGGCTACAGCATGTACAGGGTGAATATTAGATTTCATCTGTGGGTTGATATTAGAGGTTACCAACCTCTTAAACACAGTGGCACATTCCGGGAATCGAACTATTAACCGTTCGTTTTTAAATTACTACACCAAGTCTTCCTCCAGGTGCTTCGAAGACGAAAATGACCTGGGCACCAGATAAAGGATCATTTTAAAAGCATACTTCAAAATGGTTGCTACGAAAGCCATAAAATTTTTCATAAAATTATTTTGTCAGATTATTATCATTGCCCAAGTTCAACTTACGAAAAACCAAAGGATACAATGCGGTAGACCTCGAACCTACCGTCATACGCACCCGAGTCGGATAAAAAACCTACAATTCCATCCTTGATCTAAATTTTCCGAAATACAATCAAAAAACAAGATCGATTAACTTTTCAAACGTTTTAAATAAGTTTCATTTGCAAAAAAAAAAAATCAATGGAGTTAGTTCCCTTGTGACAAGTCTGTTAACTTTGAGGTATATGATTGAATATATGTTCATAAATCACAGGCACAGATTCAGACGGGGATGGGGGACGTAATGCATTATTTTAGGCAGCTAGAAATATAACATACAATGTCTTACCTTCTAGACTCGAAACCCAACCACCTGCATTTTTGTTTTACAAAGGAACGTTTTTCTACTCTATGAAATTTAAGTCTATTACCCCATCGTATTAAAATCTGAAACAAGGGAAGTCTTGTTTCTGAAAAAAAAATACTACCATAACTTTTTTTCAGACTTTCTGGTATATTTCTTTTATACACAAGATGTTACCGTATTCATTTGTGCACCGAGCTTGATACATAAATAATACAAGCTCTGAAATATTAAATTAAAACATGTTCATTGGAAGATTAAGTGATGAAAGTGGAAGGAGCCAATATCAAACTTCGTCTATATAAATGTATCATAGTTTTCAAGTCGGTCGATTCAGAAGGAAACATTTACTTTGACTGTTCCTCTGGAAAAAGTAACTGTAATGGACAGACAGACAAATGGACACACAAGCAGATCACTATATAACCCAAACTCTGTAAAATTAAGGTTGCTTATAGGAGAGACATAGAAACCTCCTCCCTAAAATTAGCTAGAGTTATCTCCCTCATTGGAGTACAACTCTCGGACTTCATCCATCACTGCTTGATTGAACTTAATTTTGTAATATAATTGCATTGTTTATCTAAATGCTTTATTGAAAATTATTAATTGATTGTATTTACTGATTAATTGAGAATGAAGTCACGAAATCTGCCCTAATACTTAGTAAATTTCTCAAAAATTTAATGAAGTTTACATGGTAGTAATGATTGATTGATTGATTGATTTTTGTTTTACATATACGTCACACCACGAATATGGTGACGGCATCTGCCTGATGCAGGGCATACAAATTTTGACCTTTGCAACGGACCCACCCGAAGCAGGGATCTTTAACGTGCCATGCATACCACAACACGTGGCCTCGGTTTTTACTGTCTCATCCGAAAGACATGACACCGGCATGACTCGAACCCCGGCCTCCCGATCAGGAGTCCGACGCGATACCACTAGGCCACGCCGGCTTACATGATAGTAATGTAAAAAATCCCAGAGCTGTAACCCAACACAGCCACTAATGCTAGTGGTGTGAAATCACATGGGAAGACTCTATAGTGAATCAAACACATATAATACATTTCAGCAGTAAACAAAGTTCATTCTCAGTGGTCATATTTCTTTATTTTATCGAATCATCATACATATATCTAACTGATATCTTTATACACAACCAAGGTGTTCATGATCTCCTCATCACAAATGTAAAACAATATAAACTCTAACGGAATTTAACACTTCACAAAGTACAGCATGACAATAAGTCAAGATAAATGATCTTGTTTTTACAAACAAATCTATGATAAAGTGAAAAAATAAGACATGTCAAAACAAGAATCAGCACCATGACATTTCTAACACTGATTACGAAATATTAGATGTATAATAAAGCAATTTCGGTCATTTTGGTTTCTACACTGCTCTTCAAATATTTATATATTTTGACAATTCCAATCATTTGGCCACGAGCATCACTGAAGAGACACAAGTTGTCGAAATGCGCATATGGTGCACTAAATTATAAGGTATATATGTTCTATATTTATCATGACCACATACATTAAAATTTAAAAAAACTCAAAATTATTTAGATGGAACTGTTTCAGTACGAATGAAATTTAGAATCAGAATATGATTATATAAAAGGCCATACAATGTTTTCTCTTTTAATACAAATGTCAGGTGAGATCACAAAAACCGAAATTATCTGTCTGCAATACCATGGTACATGCGTACATGTAAACATCACTGTGGAAATGATAGGAGACCATGTTTCGTCAATTTTCAACTACAAGATAAACTTCAATATCTAGTCGACAGCCTCAGTCAATATGCAATGTAAATTTGTTCAGAGGATGCCAGCAATAATATTTAAAACAGGAGTTACAAGGACAGACAGATAACCGGGGAAGATATACTAATCCAGTTGCCCCTGGTTACTAAATTTCAAGCTTATCCCCTACATTTAGATAGTTATATGCCCAGATGGCTCCTAAATCAATATTCCTTAAAAACTCATAGAATAAAGTAATCTTAAATGTATTGGACAAATTACATGACATCAACAGAAAATCAATGAAGAGACTAAAATATAAATCTATGAATAAATGTGAATTATTTACTGTTGTATTGGTACATGAAGGTTTTTTCTCGGCACATGACAAAAATTAGGAGCATAGGCAGTCCCTGAATTGACATTCTTATAGTAGATCACCACTAAGACAGACCATGCTTTACAGTTGACACATAACTGTACCGTACGACAACTCTGGCAGTCGATTTGAAATTAAAAGAGATCAATTATGCAGCTTTAATCAAATGATTATTCAACTGTTTGTTTCCTCAATATGTATTCTTCCCTCTCTCTATGGATGAGAACACTAGCTTGACCTGGCCAAATGTTAAACTACAGTTTGATTAGGAATGTAATGATATACCATGATACAATATATCACGATACGGAGATCATGATACAATACATGATACAGGAAGAAGCTAAAACAATCCAGCAATGATACTGCAATCATTTTCTTCATAAAAATCTGTAATAATTTTTATGATATATATAACTGTCTCAAACAGAATTTTTTATGCAAGAAAAATCTTAATAGATTATCAAAATATTTCTGTTATCTTTTGTGCTTATTTGTTTCTCGTGAAAGCTGTTTAACATGTACGTCTTTTTTTTTCTCAAAAACTATATCTGGATACCTCATGAAATCAAATCAATACATTATAAACCTGATATCTTGATTAAACAAGTGTATCGTGATGAATTGTATCGTTGTTCAAGTATCATGATACGTATTGTTCTTTGAGAAGATGTACAGTTACATCTATAAGTTTGATTCCGAGATTCACGTTTAGCTAATGTAAAGACAAATTTTTTATATGAACGTAATCACAAATTGAAATGAATTCAAAGAGGGTATCCAATATATACACCTTAACCTTGTATGCAGGGCATGAGGGTTAAAATCAGACTTTTCAAAACCTATAATCATAACATTTGAATCCTGACAAAATTGTGGCATCTTTTCAGATAATAAAATTCAGCAAACATGCCCTGATCATTTTACATGTAGATCATATAAAAGCAAAGTGAAACTTAATAATTCCCTGAAACTGATCCCAAATATAATGTCTGAAAGACTGGTGTCATGTGTTACTCATTCATTGGCCTTATTTGAAGTTGATCCTGCAGTCTATTTCTTTCTGCATCAGTGAGGCTAACCTTGTAGACCTGAAAAAGGACAAAATATTATAACATATTATATCACATCGCATATCATATCATTATATTATATTATCATATATATTATTGGATTTCATATCATATATTTCATTATTACAATGGTTGCTATAAATCTACTCTACATGTATGCTTACTTCCTGAGCATTTCAGTGTAAACAAAAGACCTTCTTTGAACTCTTCCAATAGCATCCATTTGAAAAGGATCTAGAACAAGATGTGTTTGTGAAACATGAATGTCCCTGGTGGCAACAAAATCCAAATAAGGCAAGTTTTGAAATGTAGGTCAAAGATCACAGTCAAGGTCACAAGTTTAATGACCTAGGTATAAATTGATTGATTCATTCATTATTGTTTTACGTCACTCCACGGTGATTTCACATATATGGTGACGGCATCTGCCTGATGCATTGCATACAAATTTAGACCTTTGCAACGTACCCACCCAAAGCAGTGAGGGATCTTTTAGTGCCACGCCTACCGTGACACGGGACCTCGGTTTTCACTGTCTCATCCGAAAGACAGAACACTGGTGTGCCCAGGGTGGGATTCGAACCCAGGACCTCACGAGCCGAGCACCTTACCCACTAGGCCACATCGGCGTGGTATAAATTGAAAGGGCTTTATTAGCGGAGTATGCATGCCAAATATGAAGTCTCTATCTCTATCTATCGATCTGGAGGCACAAAAATTGTTTACTCTGACATCAGATGATTTTCATATATGGACATTTACCCAACAAAAATATGCATTTAATGTGAACCTCCATCTAAACCCACTAAAAATAAATAGGCATTTCAGTAATAATAATAATAATAATAGTAATAAAAACCTACTTTCTTTTACCACTTTTCTGCTTTGATGTGACTGAATCCACATTCTGTAAGAGAAAAATGTTTCATTTAAACATTACCTATTGCAATTTTCATACTACATATATAAATAAATATATATATATATAAAACAACATGCCCATCACAACCAATAGGGTGGTTAAATTCACACTTGTAACCTTTACCTTATGAGCTGCACTGGCTAACCAATGGGCCATGAGTTTTCTAGAGATGTATCAATACAGCTTCAATATGACACATATCATCATGATACTTGGGGTATGATACGATATGTGTCACATTACAATTTCTCATCAAGGAATCCTATTTTAAATTTACTGCTATGGTTTCATTAAGTAACCACAATGTTGGGGTTTTTTTATTAAAGATAAATTTATAACTTTTATTATACTGTAAATATAAGTTATAAGTACTTGTAAACACTAAGACACATAAGTTATCTGGACAATCAAACTGAAATTTGGACATAATTATCTTTACATTGTAAATTTTTGGTTGGTTGATTGGTGTTTTACGTCGCTTTCAACAATATTTCAGTTATATCGTGACATAGAAGCAAGAGGTTACCAACCTCTTAAACATAGTGACGCAACCCAGAAATCGAACCTGAATCGTCGGCGCCGCAAGCCATGCGCTTAACCACTACACCAAGCCTGCCCCTCATTGTAAATTTTGTTTTCTATATTTTCAGAAGGAAATTGTATTGTTGCTGTACTGTTTGATATCCTTCCTGTGTTAGGCCAATAGTTTTACAACGGATACCTGCTCATATGGGAAATAATTCTGTATAACGAAAAGACCCAACACCATTGCGAGATACCATTGGACTCCTAGCAATTCCAACAGGTTCTAAGATTCAGGGTTACTGATTTAAGATGGTATACAAAGTATTCCTTGTCAGCTCTTATAGTTATACTAAGTTTAATCTGGATAATGAATAGGATTTATAATTTGTATTCACAATTTCTGACACTTGACCCTGCACCACTTTATTTTCACTTTCATCATCAATTTCAAATCGCAACACATGTACTTCCACATATTAGTTTAAACAGAACAGCCTTCGACAGAAACTCACCTTTAACAAACCGCTTTGTGAAACACGTTTAGACGGTGATTTTTTTCCAACTGAAGGACATACATTCTTGTCTTCTTGACCTTTGACCTTAATGCTGTCATCATCGTTATCATCAGACACATTCCCTGTACTCTTCTTCCTTGGTGTTTTATTCGTTAAGCTTGGATTAAAGATATTTGAACTTTGAGACACTGTCCGTCTCCTAGTTGATAAAACGTCATCGTCCTTTTTTCGCAATCCATATCCCCCAACATTTAGCACAGGTTCATTGATATGGTATGTGGGGTCCTCAACTTCCAACCTTTTTAATTCACTGGCTAATCTTTTACTTGGTGTTTTCACTTCCTTATCACAGACTTCTTCAGTTCTATCTGAAATTCGTTTAGACTTTGTTTCATTCATATTTTTCTGAACTGACCTATGAGAAGTTCTAGTATTACGTGTACTTTCCTCAGGTTTGGAAGTTTTGTCTTCTTCGTTTACACCACTAGCCACTTTCTTCTCATCTAGAAATGACCCTGACTTTTTACTTGTAAACTTTGATGTCCTAGTTCCCCTTCGTTTACTTGGACTTAGCGTGGAGTTTACAACCATACTTTCACTTGAACTTTCCTGAGAATTTACAGATCTTTTCGAATTTCTTACAACTCTGTCATTTTTCAAACTTTCTCTTTCTTGTGTATGAGTATTTTTTTCTTCCTCATCCAATCCACCATTCACTCCATCCTCAACCCATTTCAAAACATCACGAGTTTCTGTTTTCCCCTCTGCCTTTTTTCCCTGCCCCTCATACAAAGAAGAACACTGATCCGAGTCAATTTCATTCGAGCTTGAATCATCGTCTGATAATTTCTGATACTTGTTAATGTCTGGCATCAACTGATGGCAATTCCTTTCATTTTCCGAGTCTGAATTTGAATTCACTACAATAACAGTATTATCACTACGATCCGTTCCCCTCGCTTTATTATTGCTGTATAAATTATCTCCAGGTCTATGATTAACATCCATATTGTCCTCCCTACCTATATTTTGTCCTATTTTGTGTCCCTCTTCCTCATCACTTGATACATCTATAGCATTTCTACTCTCCATTTCTTCTTCTAAATCATCAACTTTCCTTTTCCTTTTGATCTCATCATCACCATCATCCTCATCCAAACTAGAATCAGAAATTTCTATGGAATCAGGCAAATTTCTTTTTCTGTCTGAGCCAGAGCCTTTATCAAGGAAAAATAATTCTGAATCTTCTGTCACTGAAGAATGTCGTGTCTCAGTTCTGGACAACGATTTACGTTTTTCTTTGGTTGCTGATTGACGATTCAATGTTTTTACTTTTGATGGTGATAGACCATTTTTAGCAATCTTCCCAGTGTCAATAAAGAACACCTCCATGTTTTCTTCCTCTCCCATCTGGATTCCCTTTTCATGACTAGAAGATGGTTCCTCATTTGAAAAAGGATTCATATTACCATCTGTAACAAAAATATCATCACTTTGCTTCTTATCATGCTTTTTTACTGACTTCTGTTTCTTTTTGGCATTTCCTTTATCATTCATTTTAACTTTTTTACAGGGTGGTTCGTTATCCGACACCATTACATATGACGCCTCCTTCCCGGATATGACATTATTTCCAGTACTTTTCTCTTCATTCTGTTGATCAGCAGGACTTTGAATTTCTGAAGAAAGATCTGTCAATAACTGTGAAAGAAAAAATAAAATCAATAAAAATTTGGTTTGTGTTTAAAACAACATACCCCTGCAACACCCAAAATTTCTGGCCTTTACCATCACTTGCTAGGGAGGACCCATAATGCAGGGTTCGATTAAGTCGCCAAAATTCCTTATGATCTTGTGATTTGAAATTTCACTAATAACAAAATTCTAACAATACATATCAATGCTGCAAAATATATAAATTTACATACTGAATTCCTTGCAAGTAATTATAACTAGTAATTATGTTCAGTGAATTGCACTAAACTCATCTGTTTTTCATTGTTTCTATCTTTCTTTAGAAATTACTTTCACACTGAAGTAACACATATCTTCTTTATAGGAACAACAGGCACATAATATATGTCATCATTTTAAAGACTTCACTCACTAGTCCAAAAACATCAGACCCAAGCATAAGACTTGGGGTCTGAATTCCTCCTATAGAGAGAATCGACAGGAAAATCAAGACTTATTACAACACACAATTTGCTGGTATGTTATTAACTTGCTTGAATTCCAAGTATAATGTCTTCTTTAACACAAAGTCTGACATAAGTTCTGAAGCATATGAATTTGAACATTCTATTACCGACAATTCTGACAATTCATTTACCATCAGTGTGGATAAACACAAGTCTGCTCAGGAACATGGAGTGCCCACATGAAAACCCAGAATTTTTTGGAATTTTTAACACTGCTACATGAAGCATCATCATTCCAGGTCAAACGTCATTTCCATTAAAATGTGCCAGTATATTCTCCTAAACCTCTACAGGAAGCGGGGGCATATTGTAAGAATACAAAATAAAGAATGATATAAAAGTAGTGAGAGAAGTCAACAGAAAAGCTGACATTAGGCCACAATCAAAATATTCGTAGATTCTCATCGCCACCCACCACGATTTTTCACGCGTGCCTCAATTTTTTTTTTAAATTACATTTTGAAAATTATACAGCCCATCGGAAATATCCCGTATCTTATCTGTTTTTTTTATAGATGTATGATATTTTGTTTATATTTGTTGAATTTGTGATCTTGTGTTATTGTTATATTATACTGACATACTGAAATCAAACAAAATTATGAAAGCTTATTTAGTGTTTGTCAGATTAATTTAGTTGTATTCAATGTCCAATTCTTTATACATATTCAATGTCCAATTCTAATTTAGATAAAACTAAAATTAAAAAATAAAATTCATCCCCCTGTCCCAATTTTTTCGAAAAGTTGGATGAGAATCTAGCTAATTTTCAATAATGACCTTAATAGAAGATGCTATGAATATGGGCATTACATGTAAGTGCAAAGACGATAAATGACAAAATAAAAATACCCCAAAGCCAGTCTGTCCAGATTGGACAAAACAGAGACAGAAAACTAACCTCCAGAAGTTCTTCATACAAAGTTTCTGTTAAATCATTAAGAAGAAACCGGGTGACGTGTCTCTTCTTAAATTTTTTATCTGTCGGCATGCTTTCTACCACGGATGATGATGTGTCAGCAAGCCATATCATGAAGTTCTTGGGAGCGGCCACTGACAGAGCCGTCTGAAAAATGCACAATATATAACATATGAATTTCACATTTTACATCATGCAAGGGACTGACAGCTGGACAAGGTTCTTTCTGCTAGGATTTTTATTACATAAATGCATGGATTTTAACATCACAGTGCAATAATGGAGAGAAATTTGTAAGGTTTTACTCAGCAATTCATCCAATTACATCAAACAAATAATTTCCAATTTTTCAAGATATAATCGTCATATGTTTTCAATGTTGATCCAAATTTAAAGGAGATTCTCAAGTTTACACCCACTCACTACTTTTTCCATAAATTTCTATCCTGCCCATATGACATCCAAAGTTAGAATTTTTTTTTTTACATATTTTCCCCTATTTCTGAAGTGCAGCAGTGTACTTGAGAGCACATTATACACAAATTATTACTGGTACTTTCTAAGGTCCCTTGATTTTGAAGTTTGATGATACGTCAGAAACCTTGATTTCATTTTACAGCACAAACATTTTATTGCACCAAAATACAGAGATATGAAGTCCGATAGTTTTGATGCATCAATCTGCATATTAATTATTTACAGTAAAATTGATATCAAGAGAAGTAATTAAAAACCAATAATAATGTACCAGTAGGTGTAGATTTTATGGCCACAACAAAACTTACTTTCATCAAATATCAAAATTTTTTCTAAAACTACATACCTGATAAATTTTATCCAACCTGTCGTGGAAAACAGTCCTCATTTTATAGACAGTAAGCATGTATTTAAGGTACTCTTCATGGCTGTTTTCAGGTTTTGTCTCTCTGATACAATGCCTGCAAATATTCAAACTCCAACAATCCATCCCTACATAAACAGCTGTTATTTACATCGAATACATGTATAATAATACTTTGTTACAATGCATTTCAATAGGGTGTATCTGAACTATTCAAACGTCTCGCACACAAAGATAAACTGCTCAACTGGCTTCAAAATTGACATTATCTTATTAAGAAACATTATGGTTGTTCCTAAACTTGAAGATTTATAGCAATCAAAGCATTATGGCTGTACTTTGAAATGAAAGCTAAGAAAATGTAAAGTAACATTCACACCCTATGGCTCCGCTCTGAAATAACAGCCAAGATGGTGTAAGAAACATTAAAGCAGTGTGTGCGTTAAAGCTGAATTTTTCTTTGGCTTTACAGGACATTTGTATGGTAAAGCTTAATATTTCAATCAAATGATAGTGAAAGTTTTACCAGACAAAGCCTATTTTTATCAGACATGTAAACCAGACGGTCAGGTGGATTTCAAAAACACTGTTAATGATACCAACAGCAACAATTATCATGATGAAGGCAAGAAATCTGAAAATGGGACACAAGTGTTATCTTAACAGACAGATATACACATTTTACCTAATTAGTGGCAAGATGACCTTGTGATCTTCTTGTTCCAGTTTCTCCAATTGTAGAAGTATGTCCAGATAACTGGAGGGATGTACCACATAACAGACTCTAGCGCAAAGGGATCGACCAATAGACTTCTTTCCATCTCCATGCCTACAGCAAGAGAAAACATACACGCAAGAAAATAAAAACTTTTCTTCTGGTATCTTAATACATGTACTCAATATCATAATGCTATAAATTTCCATAAAATTATGATACATGTATTTACCAGATATGTAAACCAGTTCTCTCACAAATGTAATTTTGTCAATGCAGAATAAAGATAATATAGTAACCATATATAATTCTAAAGCATGAAAGACGGTATCAATTTTATTTGTAGATTCAATTCTGCAAATCCCAATCAGATTTTTTTTTTAATAATTTCCACTGTTATCAGGAAATGTAAATACATGGTTTCTGCAAGCGTCAAATTTCAAAAGGAGCACATATGAGAATCCAAAGGTCAACGTGATCAGGCCCACTGAAGAAACTTTGAATAATTTTTCACTAAACACTAAGTTTTGAATTATTCCAATCTATCATGATAAAGGTATGCTCATTTTCCCTTTATGACAATTAAACTGTTCCAATTTAAAGACAGGAATAATCTGCTACAAAATTTCAGGAGTGAGTGTCAAAAAACTTTCAGAACAATACCTGGCATGTATCACAATATGTTCCACATACTCAGCCATCAATGCTGCCATGGCATCTTCATAGGTTGGCAAAAAGGTGTGACCCAGCTACAAAGACAAAATGTATGATGGATAGACTAAGGTCAAGGTCACAACATACTCTTATCTCATGGATAATAACTGTATTTAGTGTAACGTACATCCATATCACTTCAGAGTTTCATGGACTAGACGCTATTTTTGGTCATAAGTGTACACTGGCCTTGAGTTCGAACACATTCTTGAGTGTTAGTATCAATTGTGTCAAGTAGAACTCATATTAATATAGCAGTACAGTCAAACTTCAATATCTCAAATGCGGATATCTCAAAAACCTCTACCAAATTGAAGTCAAACGCTACTCCCTAATTTTTTCCTTAATCTCACCTCTAATGGGTCGAACTGCAAAAGTGTTGAGAACTATGCTTATCTTGATACATTTTCTATGTCCTAATGCACTAATTTACCTGGCGTATGTGAAAGTCGTTTCCTTACTGACACATTTGCCTGTGTGTTTACATCTAAGTGTTTGTCTATGGGCACAGCAAGAGTACATATACACCAGGACTTGCATTATGATAAATGAAGCCATTGTGGTTTTGCAATACTTAGTTATTTGTAATAATCGTTAACAAAAAGTGATAGGAAAATAAATTTTAATTTCAGATTAAATATAAGTATAGTTAAACACTACTAAACATGGCATTTGCAAATATTACTAGTAAGTCTGCTACTGAAATTTGTTCACACTTCAACAAGAAATTTATGATATTTTCCTACAAATGGTAAAATATCTCAAAGAATGAACAAGATAACTGTGATGTCAACTTTTCTAACCTGGGTTTATAATTTCACTGTAGTAACTTTAGATCCAGTTTTGAAAGACAAATTTGACTTTTCAGACTGTTGTTGTCTGTTGTCAACTTTAACCTTGGCCATAACTTTTGAAACATGAGGGATACATATTTCACATGCATACTCAACTAACAGAGCCCTTTCAAATAATACCAAGGTCACCCTTTTAACCTTGACAATGACCTTCATGTTAAAAATAACAATTTTCATCTTTGTTGCTGCCGGGGGCAATAGCGTTTCACAAACACAGCTTGTTCCTGATGTTATGTGGCAGTGGCACTTTTTACACAATGTTTACATTCATGTATATATACACTGCTGAATTATATTTGTTTAGTCAGTATGTAAGGGCACTCATGGCAGTTGTGGCTAACCAAACAGGAGACGCCCACTCCTCCTGGGCAGCAGGTCTCACCTCTGAACTTCAAGGTTCCGTGAATGTCCACTGTGGTACATTGTTTTTAGTGCTATAGTCATGTGACACTACTTAATTTCATATTTTAATTAAAGAGGCAATTTAACAAAATTTTTATTGTACTGTAAGCTGAGATCTCATCCACTCATTCAACATGTCACCCTATAATGGGCACCAATTGTCAACAGTTTAAACTAGAAAATACTTAAATCTGCAACATACCTCTAAATGCTGATGACGAAAGTGACACACTGTTACGACCTCCCAGATTTCCTCTGCATGCTTTAGAACTCTGGAAACAACAAAATTCATCCTTAATCAAATGCAGCAAATGCAGACTTTGATTTTCAATAACCAGAAATGGAATCTGATTTCCCGAATCAGCAAGGAAATTCCAAATCCAAATCCAAACAACATACATGTTTACTCACGTTATTTTGAAATATGAATTTTGTAAAAGCAGGACTGGACTAAAATAAGTTGGATGGACCACCAGGGATACCCCTTCAATGGACCAACTGTAAGTTTGGTTATAGATAAAAACCTGATCAATGCCACTACACTAAATGTATGAATTTGTGAAATTCAGAAACCCTGAAATGTTGGAAAAGGTATGGACATATTCTAACAATAAGCCTAGTTTCAAACTCTGTCTTTTTACACGACTAGTATTTTTGTTCAAACTAGTACATATGTAAAACATAAAAGTAAAATCTTCCACGGCAAAGTCTTTGTATAATAAATAAAAGGCACTCTTTTCACGGATTTTCTGCCATATAAAATCAAAATTTATTTTCTCTGGCATCACCACTTCACTAAATTCGGTGCCCCATACCAAATTTTGTATACATGGTCTTTCGCATCCATTTTCCCCCCCACAATTTGAGATTAAAGTTTGCTTCAAAATATGCAACTGACATGGATGATCAATTGTGTTAAAAAATAACATGATCTCCACATCAATTATGTCTGCGGCAACAACAACCTTCCCTTGTACAGTAATCGAAGGTTAGTGAGGAGTGTGATCTAAATCAAGTTTATCTAAGCACTGCTAATGACTGATTTTATCTTGAGTATTGGTATTTTCCCCGTAAGTATAAAACTTTTTTTTTCAGACATGATATCAAGTGAAACATTAGGCCTTTTCCCTTTAATTGCAGAGCTGGACGGCAAATTGATTCATGTTACCTCAAAAAATTTATTACGTCATAATGTAATTTGACATCATTCTGATTGATTTGGAGAGAAGGTAATGATTTTTCATTCCAATGTTACAGCTCTGCAGTTAAAGGAAAGAGGTCTATTGATGTTAATTTCTTGGGTAAGTAAAATCCATGATAATGATAGAAATCATAAGTAAATTAGTGGGGAATCCTTGTCTGCTCACCCAACTTATTTACTCTTATGATTTGTAAACTGGAATCACATGACCACTTGTTAGATTGGAAATTTAGTGTGATACCTCTCGACAAACCTACCTCCCACACATCAACCCAAATCATAAATAAAATTTCACTGTAAAGAAATAAATGTAGAATTATCTTGTCCATAAATGTCACTACAATACTATACCTGTCCTTTCCAGACAAAGAAGTATGATCAATTTTCCTTGACCTTTTCCCCATCTCCCTGCAAATAAAAGGAGGTGTGAACAATAAAATATTCTTCATAAAATATGCATTTAGTACGAAAAGTGGATCTCAATTCAACACTATAGAATTCACAAGTCACATTTCATTTACACGAAAATTGCAACTTTACGTTTCTATTTTAATAAAACTTGGCTGATCAGAATGCTAAGTTTGTCATGATTATACTGTCAATGCAGAATATAGCTGTGGTTGCTATCGTTATTCTGGTAATTTAATGAAAAGTTTTTATTATGTAGAACTTTATTTATTAACTAATTTCTTTAGGAAGGGAAAGCAACAGATATAAGACAATGTGTCAGTGCATCATTTAAATTTTAAATCTGAGAGCTGTTGTGGCTGTGGAATTAAGGTTGTTTGGTTCAATAATGAATGATTCCAAGTTCAAATCCCAACTGATTCTTCTTGCTCAGCTGTAGAAAAAAATAGAAGAACCGAAGTCATGATAAACTTTCAACATGTGCAAGAACTCTTCATATTCAAACGGGATGTAACGATATCTCTATTATGAATATCACAATAGAGGCCTTGATATGATACAGAAAAGAGATCAAATGATGTGGAAACGGAACCCTTTCCTTTGTAAAAATCTGCAAAATATTTATATAATGTAGAAATGTTTCAAACAGAATTAATCATGCAGAAAACTTCTAAATAAATTATCCAGAATTTTTTTTCATATATATTTGTAACTCATTTCTAGTTTAAATTGTTATGTACATCTTTTTTTCCTCAAAGGCGATCTTTGATACTTCATGAAACCAAAGATTAATCATTAACCTGGATCCTCAGTTTAAGGAGTGAACCATGATAAGTATGGTGTCGTGACAAGCTGCATCGTTTCTCCTCAATATTACTTAAGGAGGAGCTGCTATAGAAGTGGATCCCCTGCACAGACATTATGGATTTAACTACCCTTTCTCAACATTAACAGATTTCAGCCCATGTGAACCAACCTTAAGAATGTGAGCATAAGGTTGACCAAGGATTTCAGACCACATCGTCTTCCAGTGGAAATCTGCAGGTTTATAAGGAAGTTTTCTTTGGGAGATTTTTTTATCTGTAATGTAAAGACAAAAAATTATTGGCAAGGAATAGACACCTGGGACCAGTTGTTGGAAACTTTACCCACTAGTTGAGTTAACCAGTGGTTAAAATTTGAAAGACAATTAATTTGAAATGTAAAATTTCTGTATAAATGTCTAAATTACATTACAATGCTGGTTTCATATGCTACAAAGCAAAACACAGACTATGACTTAGAGTCTTCTCATTTCAAAGATATAGGCAGATAAAATCTAACTTTAAGGTAGCTTAACAAGTGGTTAGTTTTAAACAACTGGCCCCTGAATGTCAAAATCTTGTCTCTATATGTTCAAATGTTAATGTCAGTGAAAAATTTTTGAGACAAATAGACAGACATGCCCAAAGCTACATGCCCTTCATCTATGATTGCAGGTGGATAAAGATTCTATTAAACTAATCTGCAGTGGTATCTATTATGCTTGAAAAACAACAAAACAAATAAAAAATGTAATATTGGTGTTTGATGCACACTGAGTTAAGCAACTAGGACAGAGAGAAATTGAATAAGCTATCTTTCTGATATAATTGTTGGGACTTTTTAAAGTATACATATTTTTAAAACATTCAATGAAAACATGCAGCTTAAACGTCGAAATGTCAAATTTTGTTAGTCAAAGTTCTTCTATTGCACATACTAAATCAGTATTTTTTTTCTTCAAATCAGGTCCGTTATAAGGACCCTTCCCAATGGAAAATTTCACTGATTTTTCCTAAAAAATTGTGTTGATTTTTCCCAAATATTCATCTTTTAGCATCATGCAAATGGGACACAAAATTCCAAATTGAAAAGGTACAGGCACCTTTGAAAAAATTACAAAAAAAAAAAAGAAAAACCCACCGTAGACGTTTTTCGATACAAGAAGTCTTAACTGTTTTTATTCTGCCAACCTTGTCTCTCCTCTCATCAAAGTTACAAGATTCCACAAAAACTTAAAAAGATGTATGTGAACAGACAACAGAAAAAGCTGTCATTCAAACAAATAACAGCATCCTCACTTAGACAATAAAGTCAATAGAGAAAAAATCTTTATCACACTACAATGTGTACCTTAAATTGCTCTAAATCCATCACTTCATCTTCCTCTGCACTGATTTCTCTCTCCCGATCATTTTCCTTATCCGGACCTCCTTAAAAATACACATATATCTACATGAAAATAAAATAAATCAAAACGAATCTGCATGCTACATGTATATAAAAATGCTATAACACAGACAAAAAATTGTTGTATCAAATGAATCTTTATTTTACATTTGTTCACATCCATGGATATCTTGGGAATTTGGTTCCCAAGTCTGCAATAAGTTTCCAATAATTTACAACCAATGTTTTAGAGCTGCACACTTGGTCTTACCAATGACATCTTTCCCAAAGAATTTTTGCCCCCACTAGCCAGTTGGGCCAATACAGCCTAAAATTTTAAGGGTCCAAAGGCAATTATACTAAAGAAATGTTGAAATCTTATTGCTGACTTCCTTATATTTAATTCCTAAATTTTACTGCTATATATTTCAATAATTCAAAGAACCCAATAAGCTGGATTGTCTTAGGTCAACATTATCAATTTTTTTCTTTACAAAAAAATATTGTGCTTTAAATTCTAAGTATACTGCAATCTTCAATTCAAAGTCAAATATTTTATAGCAAACTGTTAACTGTTCTCAAGAGTGTAAATACTCTTGAAACCAGTAAGACATCACTGTAAAATGTTAAATGCTTTACTGACCAAGATGAATGTGCATTTTTTCATATTTCACTCCCAACTTATTTTCCTTTTCATTTTACATCAAAACTGGTCGTTTTAGCAATTTACAAAATTTTCATTTGCCCGTCAGTCTACATCAATTTAAATTCTGGAAGTCCAAAGAAATTTATGGTAGCCTCAGGAGTCAGGCTAGAGAGTTTTGGGAAAGACTGTATCAGAAGCCTATACCAAACATCTAGAGGAAATTGATTTGATGAACATCCAACACAATGCCCAAATAAAGGTTTAATTCGTCATGGTTCCCTTACCAGAGTATTTTTCAAGCAAGTCTTCATCTTCATTACCATCATCATCATCATCTCTTTGCACATCAAAATCACTTCTTTCTTCATCCTCTTCAGCTGTAGCATCAGTCACAACATCCTTACTGCTACAGAGTTCATTTCTTTCAAAATCTTTAAAACAGCTGAAGCATAAAGGAATGACATTGTATAGAAATTGTCATGTGATACGAAACTCATTTACATACAGATGAAACATTGAAAAAAAGATCAAATTGAACTTTTTCAATTCACTACTCAGCCAAAATAGCTGTAAATAAAATGTACTGGTTCAAAGACAAATTGTCTAGCCCCAAAACAGGATTATTACACATATTTAATATGAAGATCAAATATGTAACATGATTTGTAATGTTTTACAGCATATTGAAAACCGAAAATACTATATAGAGAGTGCTACTCATTTTTGTATTGGGTTTTATTTTATCATTATTACTTTTTTTTTGTAACTCAAAATAATACAAGTTTCAAAGGCTTAACTTAACTAGCCCAGTGCTATTTATTTAAAGGCTTGGGCTTGGCACAAACTCTCATTAATTTTGAACCATAAAATTAGTAATACATATTTTACATAATAAAATAAGTTATAATAAATACAAACAGAACATTCACATTACCTCAAGAAAATCTCTTCATAATAGTCATAACTCTCTGTTAAGGTTTGTTGAATTTCCTGATTGGGAACATAAGTCACTATTCTTTTGAACACTTCTTCAAGTTCACCATCTTGCCACTCATCATTTTCAGCTGGAATAACATGAATGAAATTGTAGAATGGATGACTGCATGATATAAAACCAAGTAAATCCACTATAACAACAAGATATATGTCCGAGTCATGAAATGCCAAATGAAGACAAAGTGCCCTTTAGAACCAGTAACAACTTTCCAGGAGTGTACAATGTAGGTGGGTATATCAACAGACAAATATCAACAATTATGGGTAAATTTTGAATTGATACTAGTGAGAGAGAAGAAACCCATGCATCCCCTCTTATCTGCCACTGGATGGACATGATCCAGACAGAAAATTCACAGATTTATCATTCAAAATAATAGTTTCTATCTCCCCCCCCCCCCTCCCACACACAGTTTTCATTTGTAAAAATGTAGAATCAGAAACTTTCTAATTCTTTGCTGTACTATCAAATGATACAATGCCACTGTGAAACAACAATGTACATGTACTGCAGAGAACATTCATATAACCTTGGAAACCACAGGCCAGGCCAGTGACAATGGAGAATGTCTTGTTTATAATACACAAGATGAATGTGAACAAAAACTGTAGGGAAGATGTCAGTGCCACACAACTTCAGAGACAATCACTCAAATGTGTAACAATATCTGTTTTCAGTAATTAATTTCAAGTATTACTGAATATAATTTTGGAATTTTGATTTTAAATTCAATCAAAAGGACACATCTTTATAACATATTGAATAAAATATTCAGATGACAACTTACCATTTGGATCAAGTTTATATATCTGCAACATTTGTGCAGTTATAAACTTCAAAATGGAACATGTAAATTGAAAAGGTCAATTTCCTTTGCAAACTATATGTATATTCAGTGTCAAGTAACTCTCATGTCCATAAATTTTCAGCCACTTGGTGGAGACATGATTTTTTCTTACTTATAAAAATTCTTTTGTTTCTACTTGATAAAGGCCAGGGACTTGCATATCTAAAGATATTTAGTCCCTGGTAAGGCCATGAAGTGCATGGTTGGGAATTTGTGGACATCAAAGTTTTTTGTTATCTATGTATTTCACACTTCCTTCTGATGACTGCTTATCATTTTTATATTCAGTATGCTATAAATTAAGATGTGCTGGCCCTTTTAATGTTGAATTCAAAATTTTAAAATTTAGGATTAACTGTACTTGTTACTTCTGTTCAATCCTTAAAACTGCTTACTGAAAAGAGAAATTAATACTTATTTCAGTAATTACCTCTCAAATGAGAGGTTCGCCCTTCCCTTTAAAAGAGCAAAACTTCTAAGATTCACCAAACAATGTAAAGAATGTTGATATTTTAATCAATAGTGTAGAGGGTTACACCTGCTAACACACACAATTATGCATTAAAATTCTCAGAAATCACAACTGCTACAAATACACATCTGTGATAAACATCATTCAGATCTGAGTGTATCAAAACATAAGTTGAGGGATTGTGTGCCCAACCGTTTAGAAGAGCAATTTCAACGGTGAACTCCTGCCATGCCCCCTTTACACACAATTTCGGTTATCTCCATTACTCCATTATAATATTTACATACATTTTATTTGTACTGTAAAAATGTTGTGACCGTGAATGTTTAACATAGGTGTAAATCAAGTACGTCTGAGAATAGACCTGTATCTTGGTACAGGACTATGATCCGAGTTTTACATGACCGAGTGATTCAGTGATTGCATCTAAATTTCACTTCTAGTTTTATATTCAACTTTCGTTTCGTCATGGGGCTAAAATGGATTACTAGATCCAGTATAGCATATACATATATAGTCTGTATTATTATTTCTTTTACCAATATAATGTTTTGCAGATGATTTGATAAATTTCTTAGCTCTTTTCCTGATATTAGGCATTTTACTATTTAGCCAACATGTGCTCTACAACCGATCTTGCAAAATAACATCAATAGTAATTGGTTTATTTTTGGGAAAATACCTTTTCAATTGTCCAATCAAGTACGGCGTTATAAAATAAAACGATGCTCGATGATTTTCGCGATTTTTCACAACAATTCCTACGATATATCTCAAATCGTTAATGCCTATATATATTTTTGAAGATTATAATCCAAACGAGCGTAGAAATACTATTAAACATGTAAATTTTATTTTTACGAAAATATCAGAGCGAGCCGCTAATATTAGCTTTACATATCGGTGCGATGCATTGTGGGATAGCAGGGAAATTTTGATGCTTTTATGCACAGCACTATGTAGCTCTTTCACTACATTGTAGATATAGTTGAATTTAAGCTAACATGGGCCATGAGTGTGGTGTTATCTAATTCTTATATATACCACTCATGCGGCCATACGAATTTAATGAGTCATCTTTCTCAGGAAAGAGTGGAATACGGCAAATTTAAGTGAGGAACATTTTGTTTACATATTATCTAAAGATCCAGTGGTGGATTAACTTCATGCACTTTATTTTTGTACATTTTGTCATGGATTTAATTCTCTTTCTTGATATATTTCAGATTTTAATGGACTCAATGCTGGAAAAATGGATGACAAACGCAGAAGGAATTACAAACTATTGGTGGATCCAATGCTACGGGGAGGATCCACAAAGATCTACAGATTTGAGGGAGTTGATCCAACGGTATACCACCTTTCATGTTTCAGTGAAAATGGAACTATGGATTTAGATTTAACATCGAAAAGGATTTTGTCAATTTAAGATCATTTATGAAATTAAGGGGGAGAGAGAGAAAATGATTAATTTACTAAACCGTTTTAAGATACCAGTGGTCTAACATTTGCTGAGCAATGTTCAGATTTTGTAGCTAGCCACCCTGAAATGCTTTAATGCATACACAAATTATACGACCACGGTTATCTTAAAAAGGTCTGTTAAAACTTAACTAATAACTTTGGCATTAAGAATGCTACATGGATGAATTTTAAATCTGCTAATTTGGATAAAGTGATAATTAACATGATTATTTTAACTCTACACTTCGAAAGCAAAAGTATATGAATTAAGAAAGTCTTCATATTTATATAAAAAGTTATTGACAGGTGCTGTTCAAGTTTCTTCATGAATTTAGATTACCTTTTGGAAAATGTAGTAAATTGAAATAACATGTATGTTAACACTATTAGTAAAAATGAAGAGGTTGGTAGTGTTAATTCTTGAAGTCAAACTGGACACATGACCTAATTTGCATCATATTTGTTGGGGGATAAGTCTCGGGATTTGTCATTGCTCTCTACAAAGAATCATGCAGACATTTTGAAATCTCATTTTTGAAAACTGCAGTCATATAAAATTGGAAGAAGGAAAGAAAGTCAATCGTTGTTAGATTCCTCAATGAATTTCAAAAGTTTAGATCCTAGTGTGATGTCATGCCGACTTCGAGAATTTATCTTGTAAATTATGATATTTTATTTGGATGTATCCGATGATGATGTACATGTAGACATTCAAACAGTAACCATAGTTACATGTCCTGTAATCTTTGTAAGTACACTTGCAATGACAATGCATCACATCATATAATAAGAACAGTAGCACAATTCTTTCTCTCTTTCTTATGTTATCTTGGAATTGGAAGCCTGCTCTTTTTTTCTTTTGTAAAAAGCTTAAAAAAAAAAAAGAAGGGGAGGGGGTTCATTATTTGTTTAAGATTTTAAAGGACCATCACAAATTCTTATGGAACCTTTAAAAACTTAAATGCATCAAGAAATAGAATGGGTCAATGGTTTTCTCATTATGATTATGCAAACAATAGGAACATTAGTCTTTTCGTAATTCATTCATTCACAGAATAGTAGAGCTGCTATGTCTGTGACTTGTACATTAAACTTGAGCAATGATGATAGAGTTTGGATGTATACAGGAATAGCTTTTTCATATATATATACATTCTGGTTAATTTTAATGCTGTCACCGTGAAATCATTTATTGCCATGGTGACCAATTTTGTGGATTTATGAAATTCTACTTGATTGTGAGAATGTCACTCCATAGAAATCTGTGACCAATCGTTTTTTTATCATGGAAGTGTATTCCTTCATTGGATATGCTCTATATTGTGCCTATGAATGACTAACCCATACCTTAACATACATTATAATTCTATTGCTTGTGGAGTATAACATTTACTGCATGTTCTTCATGGTATTTCATGTGCATATATCATAATTCATTTGAAATGTCAATTTGATAATTAGAACCCTTGAAATCCATGAAAATTGTGTTTTCATAGGTAATGATTCAAATCACACGACAATTTGGCCACCTCGATAAATATATATAGATGAATAATCATTTTTAAAAAAAATTTTTAAATATACAAAACACCATGATTTTACACGAAGCTGAGTACTCTTTCGGGTGTATACACTGTTTGCCTATTTAATTTTTTCACTGTGCTTTTTGTATTTTTTCTAAATTACTTAAAGGGACATAGTCCGAGACTGGAAAATTTTAGCATGAAAAGGATAAATTACGACAATATCTTATTTTTCCTGTTTTACATAAGTTATAAACTTTGTGTTAATTGCAAAATTTAAAACTAAAATCCCTCAATGTTTTCGTAGAATAAAGGTAATTGAGTCGAATTAAATTCGGCTGGTATCAATTCTCCAAATAAGGCGATGCTCCGCCCATAATCATGCGCTTGAGCGGATATTCACTGTAGAAAACAACAAAAATGGTTCACATGGAGGAATACGAGCACGAGAAAAGCAAAAGTGTGGTAGAAAATAACTATACACAAACTCAGAGGCCAAAAAAAGAAAAGTGGAACAAAGGTTAGAATCGGGTAAAGCTCGAGTGTTATTGTCACGTGATTTCCTCTGACCGAACTCATCAATATTCAAGGAGTTGGCCTGGTTATGTAGCAAATTTAAAACGGGCATATCTGGTTAACGACATCGACTTTGGTAGCGATACGTTTTACACATCTTAGATAATATACTAGCAATCGATTGCTGTTTAAGAAATCCGTTTACATTTTTATACTTTTCCCGACTTCAATCGGACCATGCTCCTTTAAACATGCACTTCAGTTGGGTCAGTACATGTATGTCCTATTTTGTGAGTTCTGCTAGCCAGTTTCTAACTACTTCACTGTACCCCTTCTCTGAATCA
This sequence comes from Pteria penguin, assembly GCA_035048485.1. NCBI lineage: Eukaryota > Metazoa > Mollusca > Bivalvia > Pterioida > Pteriidae > Pteria > Pteria penguin. Next base: position 12,212,263 of record CM068590.1, read on the forward strand.
CTGCTACTTTGACATTTTTAGTTTTCAAGTTAAGTTACAAGACTGCCCCATTTAAGCAAACCCAATTTATGTTTGACATGTGATTTTCTAAATCTCCTATTATTGTAATATTATTTTGGAAAAATCTTATCAAGTCATATTAAATCTTACTGTTCCCATCATTTATAAATCCCATGAAAAAAAGCAATTTAGGTAACGTAAAAAAATTGATGCCCGATTACATATATCAAAATAGGGCCGTTCATGTAGTTTTTTATCAGGCCAAACAAACAAATATGCATGTTTTCTGTATCCTGCTGAAAAAAAAATTGGGTTGGTTGGTCTGTACTCTGGTTTCTTTTTTTATTTTACTTTTTTACTTATCACTGAATCAGTGTTTAATAGCAATTAGAATGCATTTGGATCACTTACACTGCTTGATCCCCTTGATATCAGAAAGTACATTTTCAGGCAAACATTCAATATCAGAATAATTTTCCACTGGAAGTGCAATAAAAAAGTTTGGGATCAGGGCCAAAAATTAGGTTGGTTGGGTTACAGTTGGTTGGTTGGTTGGTTGATTGGTGTTTTACGTCGCTTTCAACAATTTTTCAGTTATATCGCAACATGGAAGCAGGAGGTAACCAACCTCTTAAACATAGTGGCGCAACCCGGGAATCGAACCCGGATCGTCGGCACCGCAAGCCAAGCGCTTAACCACTACACCAAGTCTGCCCCTTGGTTGGGTTACAGGAAACCTGCATACTTTTTCTTTTGGCCTCATGAAGAATTGACTGATCGTCAAACGCCCGACATCACCCCTTTTGGCAAACTTTTTCATTATGGCATCATAAATAAATGGCCCATCAAACATGATTTTAACTGTGACCTCCAATGCAACTATGTAATGGGCGTGGTTAAAGTGGGATCTAGTGATCCCTCAAATGTATGGCATAGTAATATTGGGAGGTTGTTTTGCCTCTTTCTTTTTATGTATAATAACAATGTCATTTATTTGCTTGTAGGATAATCGACCGGTTCACGTTCGAGACCCAAGGTCACGACTGCAGAGGCTATGGACTCAGAGACTAGCAGCAGATTTGCCAGTTCCACGATTTAAGGTAGAATTGACGCTATATTTGATTTCTGAAGTTGATGCATTAAGTTTGAATTAAAAACTCCAAAAGAATATTTAAAACCAAAACTAATACTTAGATTGTAATATGTATCGGAGGACTAATCCACATGAATTGTCTGCCCTTGACAAGCAATCGCTGTATACATATCTTGTATGCAAGATAATTATTTTTGACTGACTGCATTTCAGCATGTATGATTGACCATACATGTACATGTACAATTAACAAAAGTCATTCAAAATAACAGATATTGCACTTGTTTCATACTACTTCTCTTCATTTGTATATCTTATTGAATTATAGTCCCAATTTAAATGGGCAGATATTAAAAATAAAATATATACCTTTGTCTTGACATTCTTCATCTTTGACATCAACTTAATCTTTATGAGTTTATCTTGTATGAATTTTCAGTATGACAATTTTTATGTCGGCGCTCCTCCTCCGAATGAAGTTACATTTACAAACTTGAACGACAACATCAATAAAGACTTCCTGGAGAATATGGTCAAGCAGTTTGGTCAGCTGGAAGAAGTCAAGATCTACTATAACCCAAAGAACAAGAAACACATGGGTATAGGAAAGGTAATGTTTTGTTTGTTAATTGTATTCAAGGGTAGAGCAAGTCTGTTTACCTGTCTCGTGTGACTTCTCAATGGACAGAAGCAAAAAGGTCACTAATGACAGGTGGTCCCAGAATATAGGTTCTGGTTTGATATCAGCCATATTCCTATTTGAAAAAATTTGTTATTACTCTCTGCAGGTGAAAATTGCAATTGTACAAAGACCTTTTAATACTGTAATTACGATAAAACTTTGTGCTGTCACTTAAATAGAAACAAAAGAAAAGAAAGATAACTCTAACTTGGGTTTGTATAGACTATTTGGTATTCACAGTTTGAAAAGACAGTATTGTCTGTATAGATTATGGTCTTTACTTACATTAGGAAAGATGTTGTTACAAAGAGGTTCAGTATGTAGTTCAAAACCCTCTGGGGGATAAAGGTTGTGAAAAACTTTCCGAGAGATATGGAAGGTTTTGTAAAGCAGGAAGTTATCATAAAAAGGGTCATTTTGATGACATGTTTGACTGAATTTTAATTCACAAACAACAAACATGCTAGTTTTGTAATTAGTATGAACTTGCACACAGTGAAATTTGTCGTTGAATTTTCTACCAGTCGCCTTGGTGTAGTCCAGATGTAAACATAAAAATTTATCACTCAAAACACTGATCTTAGTACACTAGCACAGGCATGTTTGCACCTGAATTCCCACCTTGGTTGACGTTTGCAATACCGGTATCTACTAAATGGTTTCCATTGCATATCAAAGGTAAAGTTGTAGATATTTGCTTTTCCAACTGTGTTTTTGTGAACTTTTTCTGAACCAACTGTACTGCATTTTTCATAGTGCTTAATATATACATATTCGTAATTTAAGACTTTATTTTCAGGTTATTTTCATCTCTTCTAAGTCGGCAAAGGCATGTGCAGACAAACTAAATCAGACTTCAAAGATGGGGAATATCATGAATGTTTATGTTGATGCTGGTGGTAAGTATAGAAGTGTGTACAGGGTCACAAGTGTTTACGTCATTGTAGCTGAAGATTGAGAAAAAGGCTACTTGTTACTGAGTCTGTGTCTGTTGACCTATTATAGATCTGAGAGTCCTTAAGGCCCCACATTTATGTCGGTGCCCAGTGGGAGTCGCACTTTCTGTTTCACTGTACAATATGTCTGATCTGTGTCTGTCTGGTATACAATAACTCAATAGGTCTGCAACCCACAAGTTTCATATTTCATCAATAGTTACAGAATGATAGGAGGTACTTGTCTGTAAGTTTTGAAGTCAAAAGTCAAGATCAAATTATGACCGAGGTGTAAAGTATTGTGATGTCATTTGATTTAACAAATTTTTGTGTATGAATAGAAGGGTCAATTGCTTTCTAGCAAGAAAAACTCACATTGATTATGCTATTATGTTTCCAGGTAAAGACAGACAGAAGCTTCTCGAGGATTTACTCTCTGAACAACCTAAACCTGCTGTCCCCAACTCACTCCCAATGAACTCTGACCCTAGGAGAAACCGTCGTTTATCAAGTGGACCAGGCAGTTTTTCTGATACCAGTTTTGAGTTGGAGACGCATGATCAAGATGCTATGAAGCCAGTAATAGATCATAATATGTTCAACAGTACAGAGAATAACTTTGCTAATTCGGACATCACATCCGGATATGGATCTGGTACTCCAGCCTCCACCGTGTCGCACAATAGCTTTGGCCAGGCGCAAGACCCGCCTCCTCACATGTTTGACATGGTTAATTCTGGAGCCAACCCTGGAATGCAGCAAGGAGGAAATCCAAATATGTTTAATATTCCAAACCAATTTCCACCGAATAATGTTCCAGGAAAAGGAAACTTTATGAATCAGGGTCCTCCAACATCAGGACCTATTATGAATAATTTTGGTCCAAATCAAATGCCAGGTCCTTTGCAAGATGGATTCGGTAACCAGGGACCACCTACACCGGGTTTGGGTCCTGGTCTTGGTCCTCCCCCTTTAGGCCCTGGTCCAGGACCGAATAATTCTTTTGGTAATGAAGGCTTTGGGAACCATGGTAACCCACCCGGTATGGATGGTGGGTTTGGATTTCAGGAGCCCCCATTCAATGACATGTCAAAGCCTCCTCCTATGTTACCTCTAGATATGCAGAAAAATGAACCTCCAAGATTTCAGAATGAAAGAAATCATATTCGGAATAATCGAGATGACCGAAATAGAGACAGAAATTTTGATAGAGGTGGAAGGAATCGAGACTTTGATAGAGGTAGAGGGAACAGGGACTGGAGGAGAGATAGAAATAATGATAGGAATTACAATAATGATAGGAATTATAATAATGATAGAAGTTATAATAATGATCGAAATTATAATAAAGATCGTCGAGATAGTCGTGGAGATAGAGACTCTCGTATGGAACGTGATTATAGAAACGACCGTGATAAAGATTCGTTTTCATATCGTGATAGAAATCGTTATGGCAACAGAAGAGATAGAAATGACCGAGATAGGATGCGAGATATGGATCGAGGAGGAAGGGATTTCAATCATCGAGACTTTAATCATTCAGATCGTGATTTTAATAATAGGAGGCCCATGAATAACAGAGATAGGTTTAGAAATGATAGTTTTGAACATGATCGCCCCCCTGCCTTTGATCCATCTGTTCCACCACCTATGGATTTGAAAGGCCCGCCTCCAATAGAACATCCACCTGTGATGATGAATCAATTACCACAGCCAATGGCACCTCCTCCTATGGTGCCGCATATCATACCACAGCAGGAGTTAATTCCCCCTCCTCGACCATCCACTCCTCCAAGGCCGCCAGAACCCCCTCGGGTTGATGCCGAGGAAGAACCCAGGCCTCAGAGTTTAGAATCACGTATTCAAAGTTTACTTCAAAACGTTGGAGGCATGGGGGATGGGTTTGGAAGTCCAACTTCTGATAGTAACACTGATTCTAAAAAGAAAGAAGCAGCTTCATCCCCAGGGAGATACCATGGTGAGAATGACAGTCATGCTCTTACACCTCGGGAAAAACAAGAAGAGGTTCAAAATGCTCAAACCCCGTATCATTATACGCCAGATTATTCATCAACACCAAATGATGGCACCACACCTAGTGATAGGATCGATAGGAAGTTAAATCAGAGCTTGGATTTTAGGGAAGGAAATAAAACACCGATGAACGGTAATATATGTAGTGATAACATTCCATTTGCAAATCCTCCCGTGGATTTTTCTGCTGTACAGGAGATGAAGAATAGTAAACAGGATCAAGAGCAAGATGACGACGAAATGAGCATCTCATCTGGAAACAGTGGAGATCAAAATATAGAAATCAATCCACAGATTATGACAAATCCACCCGGAATGATGAATCCACCCAATAGTGCTAATTTTATGACCAATCCACCGCAAGCGGGCATTATGAATCCGTGGCAAATTCCAGGGATGGGAAATATGTATGGTACAGGGAGTGAATATGGGAATTATAATTGCATTGGAAATCCAAACGATGTATACAATCAGAACTACTATAGTCAGTATAACCAAATGTGGCAGAACCAGTGGAATGAGCAGGTGAAGGCAGAAAACGAAGCACTAGAGAAGAAATTCATGGCAGTTTTAGAATCATTTGTTAACGAATTGAAAGATGTGATGCAGAAGGACTTGTGCAAGAAGATGGTACAGAATTCCGCTTTTAAATCCTTTGATACCTGGTGGACTGAGGAGTCAGAATATCAGAAACAGCAGGTGAGCATCATCAGATTTCATACCTTACAACCACCCCAACTCTATCAATCACCAGTTGCTGTGATTACTTACAAATTAATAGTCAATCACCAGCTGTTATCACTACTTTAAAGACAAACCGATATTCAAATACTAATTGCTAGGATAACTTTACCAATTGATAATCACCATTTGCCATTTTTATACACAGTATTGTACATGTATTGGTGCATGATGGAACAGCATCAAAAAGATGATAAAGCACTTAAAAACTGCTAAGTCAAGGATTATCTTCTCTCCTGTAAATCTATAATAATAATAACAATTTTATAATAATATTATAGTGATAATCCACCTTGATGTATATATGGTATACATGTATATAACATTAATCCCTACAGGCAATGAGACGCATGTTACCAGAGAAACCTAACGAGAAACCATCAGCCAAACCGTCTACCGTGACAGTAGGTAGGAGTGAAGTCACCTCGACCCTGGCCTCATTATTCGAGCCTCAGCATCCCTGGAGGAAAGATGGAGGAATGAATATAGGAGGATATGGCAGCATTGGGGGAGGATTCCTTGGCATTAGAGGCAATATGCCTAGACTTCCATCATTTAAGGTATGAAAGACTGAGGGTACTTATTCTGTGGACACTGTACAGAGCAGTATAGATGCTGGGAAATGTTTTAACTGCTCTTGTTAATCCTAATTTAGACAAAAATATAGACTTAGCATAAAAAAGGAGTGAACTATCACAAGTCAGATTGCACCCACTGTGTAACATGGTGATTTTCTGTGTTTTGTGTTTTCTCTGCAAAACGGTGGACAGCACTGCATAAGTAGCGAATAATCATGTTAAGATATACTTGGAATCTGTATTTTTGTGTAACATGTTTTAATTACATTGTCATTTTTAAGCAGGAAATGTATTATTTTTTAGTGACATCATTTAATGTGAAGTGAAGAAGGGTCAAGAATAAGGCATTAAGGTTTTACATATGTAAATCTATGTTCTTTAAGTAATGAACTAAAAGCTTTTCAGTTTCTTAGACACTTTCTTACTATATGGAGACGACTCTTTAGACTCTTTAGTTATATTCTGATGGCTTTGGTGTATAGCAGAGACTTATATTTAAGATATATTGACACATTGATATTCTTTGTTTAGTAGAGAGGGCAGGCTTGGTATAGTAGTTAAGCGCTTGGCTTGCCTCACCGACTATCCGGGTTCGATCCAAGTATTGCACTATTGTGTTTGAGAGGTTGCTTACCTCCTGCTTCCATATCACAGTATAAGTGAAAAATTGTTGAAGGCAATGCTTAACACCAGTCATCCAATTAATTGTCAGCACTAACCTTTCTGCACCAGGGATAACTGTGCAAATACAAATGTCAGGGGTATTTTTTATTTTTTCAACAGTGCCTGATCAATGGGAAAATTCAATAAACTTTCATGGGGAAAGGTCCTTCTGAGGGACCTGATTTGAAGAAGAAAAAAAAAACACTGAACGTATACAAGGACACAAAGCAGGGCGGTCACAGGTTATGCCAATGAGTGACAACACTAATGTACTACAAACATGAGCTCTCATTATTATACAGAAAAATTGACTTGCTCATACTAAAGTACACATACATTATGAACTATATATACTGCCAGGAATGAAAAATACTCAAAAGTGTCCACGAAAATATACAAACACGTAGAAGAAACTCGTTTCCTTTTGATTTAATGCGAGTATTAAGCAGTTGTGTATCTTGTGTTTTACAGAAAAAGTACCGTCCCCCTTCACCAGCAGTCATAGAGGATGATGAAAGCAAGCTGTCAAGTCACAAAGAGGAGGAGGAATTAGGTATAGTAATCAAAAAGATATTTGTATATAGCTTATGAGAATAGTTTGAACATTAACTTTTTTGAGTGACTTTATTTTTCATATTGTTATGAAACTTTTTATAAACCATATTAATCTCTGTTTCATCTCGCATTAAAAGTCGTTTATATGATGGTTTGCAGCTCCAAGTTATGTCGTCCTCTTATTGTGGAAAAATTCAAGAATTTACATCATAATGAAAATTAAAGCAAAAGGTTTTTTTTCGGGGAACAAGCCGTCTCATATCTTGTTAAATATGAAAACATGCTTTGTGAAGGAGACTCTCTGACTATTGATCTCAGTAACGAGTCCGACTTCAATAATAATAGCACTTACCAAATGGTTTGTTTAGATATGTACATGTTATACAGTATGGTTGCCGTGGAACTTAATTTTCCCATGAAGAAGTGTGGGCAATAAATTTACCTGTAGATGTCCACGCTTTACCAGTTGAATTTTTATTTGTGATTAGCAATTCAGCTGTTTTTCTGTGGGCAGCGTGGTCACTATACACTCATCTTGTTTAGATAACAATGCAGCCCATGGACAGTAATCTGAGTTAGTGCTAGCATCAAATATGGTGGAATGTACTTATCTCATTCATAAGAATGTTATACAGTTATACATGTCTAAGTCAGAGATTTAATTTTGATGTTATGTACGTTTTCACTGAAATCATTATTACATGACTAGCATCAAGAATCGCACATAGTAGCGAATGATAATTACAATAAAATTTAAATCGTCTTTAACTTTTAAGGATAAAAGACGTAAACTTTTCATGATAAAATTGTTAATTTCACTCAGGGAAGGCAGTGTATTTATCCAGTATTAATTAATTATGTCCTAGTCCATGCCAGTATGCTCCCGATTCGCTTACTGGCTTAAAATAACATCTAATATAATTTGACGTGAAAGGGGCCCTCGTAAGAGGCGTTACTAATATTTACCTTTGTAACAAAGCTACAGGAGAGCACCTGTACAAACTTTACTTATAATAGATAAGTACACGAATTTCTGTTTCTTTATAGAATGTACATGTACGTGTACTTCATATGCATACAATACTTAAAAGATTGTTCAAATAATTCTTCATTTTGATCTTGCACAGGTAACGCTTCCCTAATGAATAAACAAGCCAAAATAAGTTACCCTTACGGGGCGCGAGAAAGTGTGTTGAACTTAATTAACAGTAAGGCAATTTGAAGTTCAAATAAATCATCACGTATTCTGATGGCTAAACACATGCTTTTATCCACCAGTCTGAGAGTCTTTAGACCCCCTATTAACTATAACGCATAAAACAAATCACCTTGTGTAAATGACCCTGAAATGTCAACACATTCAATCCTTTTTGTCCAGTGCATGGCTATTAGACAGTGACAATCCAGGATATAGAAAACATGATAACAGTTGCACTGTTTACATCTATAAAGATGACGCAGTTTCTTACAGATTTCCATCACTAGTCAAAACAAATTCTCGTAAAAATATGCAATGAAATGGTGTTTGAATCAATGTGCCATTTCAGACATTTGTGATAGATTTCTGAAATTCCCACCTATACATGTACAATGAGGCCTTTAATTCACCCCTATTCACTGTTAGTTCTACAGGTAGCCAATGCACAATTAGTGTGCTCAACTGTCCGCCAGCGGCATCGTGGGTATGTAATAGGGTCTAGTGGACAATTTATACTGCCGCCGACGGACTGCCTGTGTGTGCTGCTCATCAGCGCTTGTGGATTTTCCTAATTCCACGCCGACTGTACTGTATGTCATTGTACACATTGACATATGATTTATTATTATACAGATCGTGATGGTCAAGCAAAGAAACCGTCCCGTATAAGAAAGCCAGTGGTCAGTGAAAGTGAAGGAGAAGAAGACGAAGAGGAGTCGGAAGGTTTGTAGAAGATGGTGTTATCACTAATGGAAACATATGAGTATTTTGTGCTAAATGTTATGGCAAGCTGCTAAGAACACAATACGTTGCCCTTGTCACCAATACCAATCTTTCCATCCTCCAGCTTTCACAAAATTTGGGGTATCTTAAGTTTCGTTTTATTTTGGAAAATATGCTATCGTTGCTACATATGCCCCTCTTTTTAGCATGGGCCAGTCAGATACTAAACAGAAAAGATCAAATTCATATCATAGTGGTACTGTTTGCACACAGTAAATATATGATACGGTAAATGCTAAAACTCATGATGGACTGTCTAGTTTTGTAAATGGGATTTTAAGTGATTCTGTCCTCCGTTACCATCTTTATTCTTTTAGTCACTAATACTTGCTTGTGACCTACAGGATGAAATTGGCGAGGTGGACAACCCTTTGTTTAAAGCCTTTATATTATTCATTCCCAAAAATATAAGATATATCAAAATATAAGTAAAATATAATGAATAAACTATATAATATTAAACACTTATTGGAAAATTTATATCTCCTTACACATCATTTCTGTAATGTAGCACATCTAAAATGAACCTTTTGTTGAAATCTTTAAAATTCAAACACCTGCAAATTTACTGTGATTGTGAGTGAAAAGTATACATGTTTTAAGAGACTGGTTATACTGAATTTGCTGCTGCCATTCACCTGAAAAAAGTCTGACTCCTGCGGAAAATAATAAATTTTCTCCAAATGCTCCAGTTTCTTCCGTCATTTAACACTTACTCCCAATCCGACTTACATATCTTTAAAACTTTTGTGGCTTTAATTGGTAACATTCAATCTGTCTAGCTTTTTTTGCATTTTCTGTATTGATAGATACCATATACTGTAAAATCATATTTAAAAGTGATACTACCATATATTTTAGATGAAGATGAAGAAGATGATGATGATGAAGAAGAGGATGAAGAAGAAGAGGGTGATGATTCCAGTGATGAAGAATCTGAAGAAGAGTCAAGTGAAGAGGAAGAGGAGGAAGAAGAAGAGGCATCAAGTGAAGAAGAGGCAGAAGAAGAGAAGCTTCCTGAAGAGAAAGCAGAAAAGAGGTTTGTTGAAATAGTTGGTGTCATCTGTTTATCGTAGGCAATCATGGCGTATGTGGCCAGCTAAGTAGGAAATGCCTACTCCACTTTGGCACCTTTTCTCCTCTCTGACTGGAGATGCTGAACCAGGTATCGTCTTTCATTTACAGTGGTCCACTAATACCCACCCCAGAGGCGTAGCTAGAAATATTCAATGTGCACGTAAAGAAAGCTTCTGGAGAGAGCGCACATCTGAGAGGGGGATGGGATCAACCTCTTTTGCAAGTGGGGGTTCGAGGGTCTCCCTCGAGAAAATTTTGTAAAATTCTATGCAAAGTTGTGCTTTCTGGACTACATCTTGATAACATTGAAAGTATTTTTGTCATAAGAAATGACATTTAATATTGAAGAATATATGTCGTACACAATAAAAGCTGAACTTGAATCTACCTCTTAACATTAAAGTCTTTTTGATTTTGAGAAAGTTGAAGATTAATATTTTCACAAATTGATTTGACACTTACGAGTTGTCATATGATATGGATGTCTTTGAGTCACATTTGATTTATTATTATTTTTTAAGGCGTCGAGCATTTGCTCGACAGTCTTCTAGCGATCGTAAAAATTTTACCTCTGCACAGCCTTTTTAATTCACGTAACAAAGTAGTACCTTCTTTAAAGTATTAAACGTAGTAAAAGTTCATGCAAAACTGGCTTTGTTATCCTTGTTATTGAAATTTCATTGCACAGAAATAGGTTTAAACATAGATCTGCTTAACTTACATTATCAATATATTGCCGTAAAACACGTATTATTCTGTCGCTTATTGTGTGTGTTAAAATATTCATTCGCCGTGATGACGCAAGCCGATTATGAATTACAATCGCACTTCATGGGAATTTTTCCAAATATAGGGAAGACCATGTGACATACTGCCTTATTTGGAGAAATCATAGTAGAACGCTTGTAACACACCCGATCAAGGCCTAATTTGACATTAAGCGCCAATATGGAAACCGATCGTTCGATCTTCGAAATATATATAATATAAATATAAATAATATAATCATAATATATGTAGATATAAATTTCAGTCTAAAAAAGAACAAATAAAATATTTCATAGAATCCTAAATATAGGCAATGCGTATCACAAAGATATCTAGACAGGTGACCACTAATTCATAACGAGGCTGACCTAGGTTCAAGTGACGTGTTATTGGTTATTTTTATCTCACTGGATTTCGCTTTGTTTCATTCATTTAACCTAGAATCAACAAATATCGACAAAATAATTACATCAAGGCTAAACATCACGTGCCTCTCGTAAATTACATCAGGTACTGTATACTTATGCTGTGTGTGCTACTGCAGACGAATTTTAAAAATAACTGCACGCAGTGTGTACAGCTTCTTATCTGCCCTTACCGTCTGTGCTATAAATAACACTTGCTGGACAGGGAATAGCCTCTACAAAATGGCCGTGGTCACTTGTCTCTTCGCACAGCGATAGCAAGCAAGAGCAGGTAACTCCAGTCTATCTTAAACAAGCATAGCTTTTTAGAAAGTTTAAGTTGTAATCGGAATAGCATTAAATGATCAAGATGTTGGTCACAAAGCCAAATAGCTTTATGTTAATGGCAATTACTTGTTTTTGCGCAGTCGTGAATTTTCCCGCAAAAATTTCTAAAGCCACTCCTCATTTTTTCCTTATTAGGGAAGTAGCATGTGTATATATCACATGGTCTTCCACATATCTGGAAAAGTTTTGGCTATGCAATATCCAATACATATAACCCACGAGGGCATAAAATTGGCAGCCGAGAAAGTTTTCAAATCTCTAACAAAATTTAATGCGGATGTAAAGGATGATAGCATGGATTAAGACAGAATTTTAGATTGAATGCATGAAAAATAAATTACGTAGAACTTACATGTGAAGATTTTATTCCAAATCAACCGATAAAGTGCGATTGTAATGCACAATCGGCTTGCGCATTACGGCGAACGGCATGGCGTTGTAGCCCTTACACGTGCACATACAATAAACGACCGAATAACTAGTGTGTTTGGACGATATATAGAAGCTGTTGGCCCTAGTGTCAGTGTTAGTAGCGTAGGCAAAAACAGTAACCTAGACCAATCAAAACAAATCAAGCATAAGGCTTCCATATTTTACAGGCAATGGTACCAACTCATCCATTTCTTTTTTAAAAAAAATTGCAATGGTGTACGATTGATTTCACATGTACATTCTTTGTGAAAAGATATTTGACATATTTCTGCAAGAATGATGTAAAGAACAATAAAATGTTATGATGATATATTATATGATATATGGCTGTTGGTCCTTAAGCTTTTATTTTTACTCTATTCAAAAAATTATTGGAATTCAACAAAAAAGATGAACACGACTGGTCAATTTCTGCTACTTTTGACAGCTTTAAATCAAATTTAGCTCGACGCCTTTGTGGCTCTTCAAGCCTTTGATTTTTTTGGTCCCTGTGATGTGCACGCCATGGCGTGCTGGCGTATAGGCAGCTACGCCCCTGCACCCTAATATATAGTTCAGAGTGCCAGTCACATAGCACTCTTTATTTTTGTGTATCACATAAAGACACGTAATCATCCTCTAATGGAACAATTTACAAAAGATATAGGCCATTTCATTTATGTGAGTTGTCTGTCCTTGGTAAGAACTGTCCGACTTTCTGCATACCAGGGTAAGGTATATAAAGGTGACTGTCACTTGACTGATTGTATGTATCTCACCATGGTCAATTGACCACACAGAGACAAAAAGTAAAATGAATTGCATAACTTTTATACCACTCATTTTCCAAATTTATGGACTACCTTAATGAACACGGGCAAATAACTCATTTTATTGAATTACCCATATGATCATATCCCCATTTCATCATAGTAAAATCTTGCCATCATGTTGGCTTTCTGGTAGAAGCATCTTGCAATGGAGGATCATTGAACTTGTGTTAAAATTTCCCATAGGTAATTAAATTTATTTACGTACTGTGTATACTTTAAGCTCAATATGGACCATTTCAGTAAAGTAAGTTATCTGCCCTTGTTATTAAGGTAGTTGGCAGAAATTGAAAAGGAGCAGTATGAAATATGTGCAACAACTGTTGATTAGATTTATTTATATGGTCAATTGACCTTGCTGAGATGTGGTCAGTCCAGTAGCAGTCACCTTTTTACACCTCACTGTGATATGCAGAATGTTAAAGAGTTCTTATCAAGGGCAGATAACTCACCTTATTGAAATGGCCTATATGGTATAAAAAAGAGATTCATTGGTTAATTAAACTCATGTTAAGATTTCCCATATATAGTTGGATTTATGTACATACTGTTTATACTTGAAGCTTATACATGTATACACGTTGTTTAATAGAGATTCAAATTGATGTATTTGTTAATAGAATTGAACCTGAAGAAAAGTTAATAAACAAAGAAGATGAAGAGACAGCAAATGTGAATGTAGAAGAGGATGATGATGATGAAGAGGGTGAAATTAAAGATGAAGAGGATGTTGATGTGTCTACATTGGAATCAAAAACCAGGTTTGACTTGCTAAAAATTATATCTCATCAGAATAGTTACCATTCAGAAAGCTGTAGTTTCTTGCTGATTGCGCTGGTTTGTGCTTATGGTTGCATGAGCATTTTTTGCTGAAAGAAATGCCATTGAAATTATCATACCTTTGTCATTTGACAAAACTTTGAAGAGTTTCCAGATACAATATTTTTATCTCATAGATTTCCCCATATATATGTATATATAATTATGACTCGTGGTGTACTTCATGTTCTTAAGCTTGTTTTGCATTTATGAACCCATTGCCGTAATGTAAAATGAAATTATTGACACAAAATGATCAAGAGACAAAACAAAGACATTTTAGATGGGTCCAAAATATGTAGGTTACATTCATGTATATAATATTAACAGCAAAATAGTGTTTGTTGTTTTTTAAATCTGTGTTCTCTTTATCCATGTATTTGTGTATAACAGCATGTGAAAGATAACTGCATATAAATCTTTGTGCTTGCAGTGACCAAGAGCAAGAGAAGATAAAAGATAAAAGTGAAGTATTAGAAAGACTTTCACCATCCAAAGAAATCTGTGATAAGCCAGCCAAAACTGACACTTTAGCAAGTGAAAGCAAAGCTGCTGAAATAGAATCTCCAGCTGTTAAACAAACTGACTCCAGTCATTTAGCATCTGGATTTGAAACGTTGTTACAAGCATCTGAGATATTAAGTTTACGTGAATTAACGAAAAAACCTCCTTTACTACCTCAAAAGGGTAAAGAGAATAAGAAAATGAACGCACTTTTGAAAGCAGCCAAGGAAGATAATATGGTAGTTGATGCAGAACAGGACTTGGATAAACCACGTTTTCTGGCTGAGCATGATTATTTTGCATCTCCGCCTCTGCTTCCGAAAGTCGACACTTTGATGGAGACAAATGATACAGATGGGACAGTCTCAGCAGATGAAGACGAAGCCACAACGCCATATGAAGTATTCTTGGATCATAATTACTGCCTTCCTCCTCAACCTACAACTATTAAAGATCTCATGGAAAGTAAGAAGAAAGAACGAGCCGTGAAAGAAGATTTTATAAAGCCTGCTCCTGTGCAGGAAGTCAAGAAACCTGAGAAACCAAAACGGGAGTATAAGAAACGAAAAACACCCCTGAAAGAGTCGACAAATCTTACAGCAAGTGATAATAAATCGCGTGGCATGAGGGAGTTAATTAACTTGCTCCCTCCTCCGAAACCTGTAACTAAATTCCCACAACGAAAATTTGATGAAGAGCGATGTGTGTTCTTTGATATGTACAGTAACGGAATAGATGAAGAGGACATAAGGTATTTAAAGAGGACTTACGAACATTTATTGGAATCAGAGGACCCTATGGGGTATTGGATCAACGACATTCTATGGGTGGATCATCCTGTAACAAATATTCCAGATCCCAAACGACGAAGGAAAATGGATTATGAGTATCCTAAACCTCACAGTACAGGTATGACTGCGATGTTTATTAAGTTCATTTTGATTGGTTGAAGACACATGACGATAGGTTTTGATTGGTTGAATTATAGATTGGTTTTCAGTACATATTGAATAATTTTTAGGGGTGACTACTGTGTTTGTAAAGTGGTTTTGATAGGAAAGAATTATACATGATTAGATATTTTGATGATTTTCTCAGAAATTTGAATGACATATTTAGATCTTAAAATTGAGCATTGGTAAATTTATTGTCCCCTGCTTTCTCGAAAGCGTTGGGACATTAAATCTCAGTCATCTGTCTGTCCATTCGTATCGGCCTGTCTGTCACAAAAACTTTAACCTTGGTCATACATTTTAACCATAAGAGTAAGACATAAGGCCTTCATATTTGGCATGTGTTTCCCTTATTGCAATATCTTTCCGTTAGTACTGAAATTTTTCATCATGTGACCTTGATGTGACCTTTGTCCTACTTCAATGTAACTTTGTAACCGTAAGACATAGGACCTTCATATTTAGCATGTGTGTCTGTAGACATACACAACCATGATCGTATGTCAGAGATCATTGCACCCTTACTGATAAAACCCCCAAAGCAAGGGAGGGACCACAATTCTGTGAATTTGCTTGTTGAATGCTAATACTTATTACAATATAGTAAAGGTTATTGGGTCTTGGATGGTTCTATGTCATTTCTGAGGGCTCACTCTGGATTCAAAAACTCCAAAATTCATATTTGCAGTCTAATTTCAAACATTTGTAAATAGTGAAAACAAGGTCTGGTTTTCAAAAAGAGTATTCAGTATTTGATGCAGTGATTTATGAAAATTGTGTTGCATTTCAAAACAAACTATTGCAAAATATGACAAAAATGAAGAACATTGTGAGCCTTGCTCCTTTGTAGCAGTTTTATAAGAGGCATTGGTTTTTTAGGCTTGGATAAGTACACAAATTGGAATCTGAAGGTCATTATTTCACTAAAATTATCCCTCCACCATTCGAAAATGTAAAAATGCCACCTATTGAGTATGTGAGATATATACATGTACATATGCAGCATGAAATAAGGAAATTTTAGTCCGGCAAATTTAAAAGTGGAACTGGCATTTGGACAAAGAAATTCAGAAATTTAATTCACTTGATCTCAAAAAAATTAATTTAAAGAGTCAAAAAAAAAAATTTAAAGAGTTGTTATTGAATACAAGATAAAGAAATTTGTGCTCTTTGAAGGAACAAAGATTTAGGGTTTTGAATTTAGCTTGAATTTAGAGTTATTTCTGGAAAACTGCTCTAAATGATGATAGTTGCTTGAATTTGATAATTATTTATAATTAAATTGGTATATTGCACGTTATGTGGAAATATTCAAGTACTCACTACTCAGATACTCAGTACTCAAATAGTGTGATCCATACAGATAACATAGGGTTTTTTCCTCCACAGGATCTGCACGTACAGAAGGCTTCTATAAACTGTCCTCTAAAGAGAAAAGCAAGCGGAAGAAAGAAGAACCAGAGAATCAAGATCATAAAGACCTGGCTAGAATCACTGTAAGTGCTGGCAATGTATCAGAGAGAGAGAGATGAGTCTTAATTATGAATCGTTTATCAAGTAATGCCAGGTTTTAATTTATGAACATATTAGAATGTGTGCATAGATAATTTAACTTTTGACGCAACTTTTACTCCAGTAAATACATTTGTATTATAATTTCTAATGATTCCTGTTTTTTCATCCTCTTGTCTTTTTACCTATATCTTAGTCTAATTCATTCATTATGCAAAGCCCTCTTAATCTTGACTTTACTGCACTTAGAAATCTAGATGGCAAAGGTTTCAGAGTTGACTTAGTATGTAAAATGTTCACATTGACAATATTCAAGAGAAGTTACAGTACAGACTACAGTTCATTTTTCCACCTACCACGGTGGGCTACTTCCAGGTGTAAATTCAAGAATTACACCATACACCATACACTGCATGTATTTTATAAAGGCATAAATGAACACAAGTAAATTTCTTCCTGTATTCTCACAGATTTCATGTGTATTTCCAACATTGTGTGTGGGGGTTTTTTTTTTTGCAATTTCTCCATAACACCTGTACTTTACTGTAGCACGGTATCCAAAATTGAAGTGATCAATCGGTACTGTTTCCAACTTGCTGCGGAATTGTGGATCTTAGCATTGAACAATTAAACTATATAAAATTTTGTGAAGCAATATTTTTCAGCTCAGAATGTCTTACTTCCCTGTTTTAGATACCATAACGATAATTCTCAAAGATAACTGGCCTTTTGTGAAAGTGGGTTAAAATGCAACGCTCTCACTAATTCTGGTATCAGACTCATTGTCCTTTAGGAGCAGCGTTGTAGGGTGGATATAGTTATGGTATTATTCGTTTGTGAGTGTATGTGTGCATGCGTGGATGCATGAGTGTGTCTGTAACAAAACCTAAAAATCAAAGTTTTAGCCCTATTGGGTTTCATACTTCATATATAGCTTAAGTATAAGGAGAAAAAAGATCTTTATTGATTTTGGGGTCAAAAGGTCACAGTCAATTGAGAACCATGGATTTTGCTGCCTGCCAGGAGATGTCATGCTTTGCTTGTTTCTTGTCTGCATTCACTCAAGACACAAGTGGCAGAAGGAAATAAGTAATAGCTTGTTAAGGGATTTCTTCCAGTAATCTGGTTTGTTTTTCTAATGTCTAAACACTGGTCACTACCATCAAGGTCAAGTTATCATGCTTTTGCATAAACAATGGCAAAAGACCCCAATATTTTTAACAGAATTATGAATATATAATAAATTAATCATTTCAGGAGAAGAAAGCTCATTCATCTAGAGAAGCTCGGCATGAAAACCGTCGACTGCAAGTATCTGTACAAGACTTGGAATTCGCTGATCTCTTTAAATTCAATCAACTTCGGGTAAGTTTCTTAGATGGCTTTTTTTGTTATTTTCTGTAGTTTACCAAATCTTGCATCTTCAATAACATTTCTGATTAAAAGTTTGAAATTGGTAGTTTTTAAAGTCTAGGTAAAGTTTACCGTGTTTTGGTGGAACAACATTAAAGTTATAAATACAGAAGTAAAATGTTAAAGGATTTCTTCCAGTAATCTGATTTCTTTTCCTAATGTCTAAACACATGTCACTGCCATCAAGGTCAAGTAATCGCGCTGTTGCATAAACAATGGCAAAAGACCCCAATTTTTTCACAGATGTATTGAAGTTTTTCAGATAAGATGAACAATACTATAATCCAGGCATCTATATCTAATAACTCATATTTATGATTTAGCAATACTTGACGAACATTTTATGCTCCTGCCATATATGGCAGGGGGCAAAATAGTATTACACCTCCCCATGGAAGGATTTAAATGAAACTTTGAACAAAGACCACAATAGGTAGATGTGCATTATTGTAAGGGGAATTACGGCCCTTGGACTAAATTCTGCTACCAGCGAATGGGGTGGGGGAGAGGGAGCATTCATGGCACACCAACACATCTAGTTCTTGAAGAATTATACTTCCTTATTCTTACAAAGGCCAAGTAGAATAATATTACGCATTTCTACTTTCAGTTACGTAAGAAGCAGCTCAAATTCGCTCGTAGCGGTATCCATGATTGGGGTTTGTTTGCCCTAGAACCTATCGCTGCGGACGAAATGGTTATCGAGTACGTTGGGGAGAGTATACGACAGTCTACAGCTGACTTACGAGAGAAGAAATACGAAGCCGAGGGATGTGGCAGCAGCTATTTATTCAGGGTTGACACAGAGACCATTATCGATGCTACCAAGGTTGGCAACTTGGCTAGATTCATCAATCACTGCTGTAATGTAAGTATAATATATCTATATCACTTAGTATTGTTTAAAATTTGATTTCTGAAAACTGAAGTTAGCAAGAAAAAAGTGTGAACTGTCAGTAGGTATGCAGTAGCATACCACTAGTTTGAATCCAGAGTGTTAAGAGGTTAGAGGTTATTGTATGTACAATGATGACATTTGATGCTAATTCTCCTCTATAGTTTGCCAGATTACTACTAAAGTTTTATTACCCCCTCACGACAGTGTTGCAGGGGGGGGGGGGGTATAGTAATGGTACCATTTGATGTGTGGCTGCATGTGTTAGTAACTAAACATTTTAGACATTCTAGAAGTCCTTCCAAGTTTTGGCCCTATTGGGCCCATACCTCACATGTAGCTTTAGAATAAGGAGAGAAAGATCCTTATTGATTTAGGGGTTAAAAGGTTCAAGGTTAAGGTCACTAGAGGTCATCATAGAAAAGCATTGTAGACACTCTAGAAGTCACAATTTTAGCCCTATTAGGTTCACACTTCACATATAACCAAAGAAAAAAGAGAGGAAGATCCTGATTGATTTTGGGGACAAAACATCAAAGATCAAGGTCAGTTAAGTGCCATGAAGTTTGCTGCCCTACAAGGAGATACCATGCTTGGTGTTGCCTTTGTTAGTAGAATTATTCTGCTGCATTCACACTGGTGGAGATTCAGGTTCTTTCAATTGGAAACTTTACCCAGCTGCTTTGAATTTTGAACTGTTGCTTGATAAGCGATTTAGAAGTAAATGATATACTTGTAATTTTACAAATCATTATTAAGCAGGGAATAAACTTAACGCTCGCCCACTCGCCCAAGACGAGTAAAATTTGTTGTGGACGACAAAGAAACACTTCCTACTCGCCCACGTGGCGAACAAAAAATCTGCAAGACGAATCGGCCGTTTCCTTGTTGAATTCTAATCTGAATCATCTAAACGCTTAATTCCGTCACTGAGTAAGCAGAAGTAAGCGTCTAGATGTTTCAAATCCAGACATGTTCTTTTTATTTGTTAGTTAGCAGTATCTGGTTTCAGTGGTGTAGCTACCATTACGCCAAATACACACGTGCGTACACATCATTTTGTCAAAATTATACTATCTCATGAGAGAGAGAGAGGGAGAGGTGGTCGTTTTCTTTTCCCCCAAACCCCTGCCTTCCTTGTGCGTACACGATTTGCGCTCTGGCTACGCCCTTGGGTTTCACGTTTGTTTATATAGGTCAAAGCATAGTAATTCCATTTCCCATAAGGTCTCATGTTAAATTAACAAATTTCCAGCAAGATTTACAAACATCCTGCATTTTAGCTACATAAAATCTAATTTCTGTTGAAACGGTCGGCTCATACCTTCACCGTTTCAATAGAAATTATATACAATCCATATATCAAAATGTTTGTCAGATCGTCCTCTATCAGAATTTTAACAGTTTATCATAGGTTATCCACCTTAATTTTGAGAAAATCATGCTGGAAGGGGGTCACCCCCCAAAATTCAAACGTAAACAACCTATCTATCTATCTATCTATCTATCTCTTTATACTGCAACCACCCCTTTTTAGGTTATAAAATTTCTACATTAGCGAAATGAGATAAAAAATCATGATTTTACAGCAGAATCAATCTTTATTTATCAATAGATTAAATAAATTCATTCAATCACAGCTCCTGATACATTGAAATAGTATTCCTCTCTCTCTACACCATCAGCCAATCACGACTCTCGTTAATTACTGTTCTTTGACCTTTAAATTATGGCTCAACAAGCCCACTTAGGAAGTTTATTTTTTTCGCCGTTCCCATGAAACGAAATGTATCGCCGACAAAACGGGACGATTACTTCAAGGAGTAAAATTGGAGAGAAATTGTTGTGTAATGTAATAAAATTCAGAAAAAAATTGATTAGTTTTTCTTGCAATTTTTGAATGGTTTTAGTGTGGACTCATAAAGATTGGTGTGGGCCAGTAGATTCTGAGTCTTACGAGCCCACATGACTCGTAAAAATTTCTGTTAAGTTTATTCCCTGTTAAGCACGTTAAACTTGCATAGAGCAAGTAGTATTGCTTATATGGGTCAAGCTACATCTTTTTTTTAAACTTTTAAGTTTACACTTTGAATGTTGGATATTGCAGGGTAATTGGATTTTATTTTTGATTTCAGCCAAATTGTTACGCAAAGATCATTACCGTGGAATCCCAGAAGAAAATTGTCATCTATTCAAAGCGTGATATTGATGTTAATGAAGAAATCACTTACGATTATAAATTTCCAATTGAAGATGAGAAGATTCCTTGTTTGTGCGGGGCACCTAATTGTCGCGGTACTCTCAACTGAGCATCAAAGAGGTCCAATGCATGATGGTATTAAAGTGACATTATAGATGGTAAAATACATTCTGTCTGCACTGCTCAAATGTACCTATGTAATAGCTAGCATAGGACAGATGATGAAAGCTCTGGAAAGGTTACAAAAAATTTCAGAATGTCTCAGTGGAAAAGAAAATATTGTCCAGCTATGTGAAATTGAGTAGAAAAAAGAAAAAAATTCTTGCACAGAAAGTACAAGGAAGGCTATGTTCATGTCAAAGATACTAGTGTTAGCATACAATGTGAAAAATTGTACAGGAGGGAATTAAGAACTTCCCTTATGTGAATGTAAGCAGATTTACAAGAAATGATGAAATATGATTGGGCTTCTTATGAAAATAAATGATAAAATATTCAGCTCAGAATTGGCTGTCAGGTCAAAAGAGATTGAGGATAAAGCTCTGATTTGTTTTATTGGCATCACTCAAAAAATGTGATAGAAGCAATTTTTCTCTCACATAAAATATTTGCATGATTATGGCAGAAAAAGCACTGAAGAGTATATGCAAAATCTAAATACACTACCCTCCATAAGTAAGTACCCATCTCAGGAATTTTCTATAAAGACGACAAATAATAAGTCAATATTTTAGGTTGTTAGATTTTAACTGATAGAATGTTGGGACAATTTGTCTGGCAGGAGAGGCAGAACACTTGTTAAAAGCATGCCTAAACATATTCAAGCTGTGATAAGGGCAAGAGGAGGGTACAAACATTAGACTGAAATGTGCATTTTAGATTAGTATTGCATTTGTATGATTTTTAAAAAATGTTTTGTTAAACTTCACTTTTTCATTATAAACATGTTCTTTCATTGAATTTTAACAGCAAAATTATTTCTATTTCTTTCATTTTTGTCAAATTAATTCCAAAAATATGAAAAACATAAGAGTGTGTACTTATTTATGGAGGGAAGTGTATATGAAAAAAAAATTATTTATGTCATCAGTATTTTATGACAAAAAAAAGACATGAGATTTATGTTTTTGACCACAGAATTTTGAAAATTGATGAAACAGTGTTGTTATAATTCCTGATCTTAATGAAATTTACATTTCTTGTATAGACCCTTTCACTATTGCCATGGGACTAAAGTTTTTGGTTGGCAAGTTATAACATTTTGTATAAAATTTTTGATGTCATAATAAAAAATTGATGGTTTCTGACATCATTTTGATGGAACAGTTATGATTTTGCCATCAGTCCCACAGTAATAGTGAAAAAGTATATTAAAGCTCAATATATAAATCAAATTTGCTCATAAAAATTCTTCGCAATCCTGAAAACAGTTCTGATTCATAAATTGTTAAGGTAAATACTTCTAAATACAGTCAGACTTGTGAAAAAGGTTACATATGGGATGAGTTAAGTTCATTTTTTAAGAAATTCAAAAGTAGGAATTGAAGATATTGTGCTTTCAAGTTGTGCAATTAAAATTACTTGAAATGGTTCATAAGTAACAAAAATAGTGATTTAACCTCCCGACCAGTATACGTCGTATTTTATTGTTAGCTCGATCTAGAATACTCCAATACTCTTCTTCAGTCTTTCTCTAGTTGGTCAACTGCACAGTAATGTATGATCACTGAATACGTAGTGCTTTAATTAAAGAGCGAAATCCAAAATAGTTTATGAAGAAGTGATGTGAGGTGATAGTCCCATGCTGAGTGATTGACTGTATGTAACCGTAGCTAGGTTGGTTTCCACCTTTTTGGAGTGGTGAATGTAGAAGTTTAACTTTAGAAATATTGATACATCGGATACATAAAAATCAGTGTTTCAAGAAAATTTACATTTTAATGGTTTTACCATTAAAAGTATTGAGATTGACAAATTAACTTTTTTTTTATTTTTGTACCTATAAAGAAATTTCAGCTCTTTCATTTTCCTTTCAGCAGACCTTTTTTTATGTGGCAAAAATTACATGTTAGTTGAAATGTTTTTCAAATTATTCAATATACAATTTAATTGCAGAGCAATAAAATGATTTTTCATTGGAAGTTCAGTAAATTATTTATATACATTACATGTGTACTTTTCTCTTTCTCTGTTAAAGACTTGTGATACAAAAATAAAAAGAAAATATATGTAGTCTACAGTAAATCTTGTGAAAAAATGTGTATGCAATACAAAATCAGAATAAACTAAAAGTAGACATTGTTCAAGACTTGCAGTAAATAATTTGATTAGTATGGGAAGGGATGAGTGGTAGGGTTCCTATCCTGGTATGGAGTGAGCGAGTGATTACAAAGAGATGAAAGTTACATTGTGAAGATCAGTGTTGAGGTAAAGGTTATTGAATGAAATATTGTACGTACCTGCTTGTATGTGATTGCAAATGATACTGTACTTATTCAATGGCTTTGAAATTTAGGTCAGAAATGGCTTCATGAGACACATTGTGATAGATATGTCAAATTTACACACACTTATTAATCACATTTCACTTTAAGGATATTTTACTGAATACATTGTATATCCTGTCATTTGTTACCTACTCTTTTCATTATACTGTATATGTAGAATGCAATTATCAATACTTTTGTATCCCGTCACATTACTTTAGGATCGTGTGACCATGAGATGTGTCACATGACTGTCATGTGACTGCAAAGGCAGCTATTTTTTTTCCCCATAAAAATGTATTGTACTTCTCAGTCTAGTGGAAACAATAGTAGATAGAGGTTGCAGATTGTTGATTTTGAATTTTGTTTTAATATAAGCACAATTTTATAATAGAATGGTATTTAAAAAATGCTAATAGTACATGTACAAATATGAATTTGGTGTTACATGGTGTTACATGTGTCTTTATAACAGTAATGTAAGAAATATTTACTGTGCTTTTGGGCGTTCATTTTCGTTAATGGCATTGCACTCAAGATGTTTTGGTGTTTGATTTTTGTTCTTCTTTGTAGTTTCTTCTTGCGACTGTTACCACTTTGGCGGCAGATGTGTTAGCTATAAAATTTACTTCCAAGAGTACAAAATTTGAGTAGTCAATATAATTTTGATACAAAGTTGTTGCAATAAAGTATCGATAAACGATACATAAAAATGTTCTTTTAAAAGTGTTCAGAAGACTGTTTACTACATGGTTAATAGATTCAAGATATCGCATACATTTGTACACCCAAGAAATGATTCCTTCATTATTTAAATTACTGGCATTGATGGAAAAATGAATCTTTCAAAATTTCATATTTAAGTTACATTTTATAGGGTTATATTCACTTAAGTTTGAAGGTTTTAAAATATTTTAGGTAAGAAAATTGAACCCAAACCCCCCAAAATTTAGAGGTAATCTATAAATAACTAAGTTGCTTGTAATTTGCATATTACTGTTAGTATTTGTTGTTTATTAAGTATAAATTGAATACCTTTATGAACGACTTGTTGAATCTGATGGAAATGTAAATATTTGTACATAACGTATATATATATATATTTTCCGAATTAGTGCTGTATTGAAAGTGCATCGAGTAAAAGATTTCCATGGTATATGTAAATTTAACACGAGTGATTTGTATTGATATGAAATATGCATGATAGTATACATGTGAATCTTGTACAGTCTCTGAAGAAAAGCATTTTATAAATAAAATGTTTTTAAATTGAAACATGAAATTTTTCTTCAATTCTGTCTTCACAATAGGGTTTGTTGGTTCAGAATGTTGGAGTCAAACTGTTTGTTGGACCTCTTCAAAACCTTGTATATGTCTATTTCCTCACCAGGGGGACTGATTTAACAAGAAGTTGGAATCTTCTTGTTTGTAAACCTCTCCTAAAGGTTTTTTACACTGGTTTGAACCAAGCTTGCTACCGACTGAGCTATGAAGACCCTTAGCAAAGATCATGGATGTCTGTTTCAGAGGCCCTCTCTTAAACACATGTATTTGATGTCACATCTCTCATAAACAATGAGGTGAATTTTTATGAAACTAGACAGGTTGATAGTTACCAAATTTCAAAGGGTTTGACATTCATTGACCTTATAAAGCGCCATGCACAACAATGATGGATTTTATCAAGTCTCCCAAAGCAGAGACGAGTGAAGTTCGAACCAATTATCACATTGGCCCTACCATCATGTAGGGACAGACTTGTGATGACTCTTAGCCGACTGGCTTGCGATGCTGGCAGCCGGGGTTCGTTTCTTGGATTATGCCAGCATATTTAGGAGATCGATTACTTTCTGCCTTCATGTCGTGATCTGACTGCAAAAAATGCTTTAAAATTTAAAACCAACGACAATAGGTATGGTAATATACAAGTCTTCATTCTTTTTGGATGTTGTTTCACCTCGAAAGCACGAGAGGAATTTTGATGAAAATTATCCACTACCACCACCCCACGTCAATCCTCACGGTGATGTACTTGGTTTTTATGCCCCGCCATATATGGCCGAGGGCATATAATGTTTCACCCTGTCATTCTGTCATTCCGAAACCTTGTCATCGCAACTCTTCTAAACCCGTTCATCAGAATTTCACCAAACTTCACATGTAGGTAGGGCAGCATATGTAGATGTGCATTAAGGGGGGCAACTCTGTTCAGATTTTTTTCAGGAGTTATGGGACTTTGAAATTAGAAATGTGCATTGCATATGGCTGAATCTTTTCATCGCAACTCCGAAACTGTTCATTAGAATTTCACCAAACTTCACATGTAGGTTGGGCAGCATATGTAGATGTGCATGAAGGGAGGCAATTCTGCTCAGAATGTTTTTTCAGGAGTTATGGGACTTTGAAATTAGAAAATTTGCATTGCTTATGGCTGAACCTTGTTTGAATTTTCAAACATTAGTTCTGTGGCAATTATATTCCACTACCTTAGCTGCCAGAGGGGGCATCTGTGTCGCACCGACACATTAAAATTCTAGTTATGAAATTCCACGATCTTCAAACATTTTGTCATCAAATTTAAAATGATTTTAGTAAATTTAACTATTGATTAGTCATTGGGGTTATTTCAATTGACTTTCCTATACATGTGTCTTGTCACATCGTCTCCCAAGTTGCAACATAAATAGGAGAATTTTGTCAAGAAGTCAGTCCCAGAGATTTAGAGAATCATTACCGAGTACCAGCTACGGGTCGGGTCAGTATCATTTTGTGGAAACATTTCTCTTATCACTAGGTTGTTGGGTTCATTCATTAATATTTAAATAAGAAATTACAGATTTCTCAATACGTCGTGTGTACGCCACCATGGTTTTTGTATAAAATAAATAATGGACGAAAGCAGACTAGTTTTGTAGCATTTCATGCTTTTCAATCTTGTGTGGTTTGTCAGTCTTTGTGACTAACTGATCGATTTTGGCATAACCCCTCCCCCCTTACCAGAAATAATTCACCTATTTGGTGGCGCCACTAGTTAGGCACATTTCTTATGAAGGTTGAACCAAGTCAGTTTCCAATAGAATCGGTCATAGTCCTTCTGCTTAAGTTTTCTTTGGACAGAAAATCTAGCTTTTAGTCTCAGTCAGAAAAGCGACAATAGTCCAGTATGATTCAAACCCGAGACCATCAAACAATGAAACTATCACTTGTTTCTCGGGCCATAGTGATTGATTCAAATCAGACAAGTTGATGTGTAGTCTCGGCATCTTTCTGCTTGTTATATTATGTAACAATATTAATGCCGTGGCTCTACCTAAATACTAAATCACCTATACTGTCATTCATTATGGTAGCCAACATGGCTAATCTAGTAATTCCATGGTCATGTTTTATATCATCACTTCCATCATCTTCACCATGATCAACTGCACCATTGTCATAATTATCATCATTATAATCATCCTCATCATTGTAATAACCTTCCTCATCAATATCATCATCACTGTAATAACCTCCTCATCAATATCATCATCACTGTTAAAACCACATCATCAATATCATCATCATTGTAATAACCTCCTCCTCAATATCATCATCAATGTAATAACCCTCCTCATCAATATCATCATCACTGTAATAACCTGCTCAACAATATCATCATCACTGTAATAACCTCCTCATCACTGTAAAAACCACCTCATCAATATCATCATCATTGTAATAACCCTCCTCATCAACATCATCATCACTGTAATAACCCTCCTCATCAATATCATCATCATTGTAATAACCTCCTCATCAATATCATCATCATTGTAATAACCTCCTCATCAATATCATCATCAATGCAATAACCCTCCTCATCAATATCATCATCACTGTAATAACCTCCTCATCAATATCATCATCATTGTAATAACCTCCTCATCATCGTGATAATCCTCATTATCATCATCATCATCATTGTAATTATCATCCTCTTCATCATTCCATTATCATCCTCATCATTGTAATCATCATCATTAATATCCTCATCAATGTAATCATCATCACCATCATCATTGTAATAACCTCATCAACAATATCACCATCAACGTAATAACCCTCCTCATCAATATCATCATCACTGTAATAACCTCCTCATCAATATCATCATCACTGTAACAACCTCCTCAACAATATCATCATTGTAATAACCTCCTCATCAATATCATCATCAGTGTAATAACCTCCTCATCAATATCATCATCATTGTAATAACCTCCTCATCAATATCATCATCATTGTAATAACCTCCTTAACAATATCATCATTGTAATAACCTCCTCAATACTGTAAAAACCACCTCATCAACATCATCATTGTAATATCCCTCCTCATCAATATCATCATCACTGTAATAACCTCCTCATTAATATCATCATCATTGTATTAACCCTCCTCATCAATATCATCATCAATGTAATAACCTCCTCATCAATATCATTATCACTGTAATAACCTTCTCATCAATATCATCATCATCATTGTAATAACCTCCTCATCAATATCATCATCATTGTAATAACCCTCCTCATCAATATCATCATCATTGTAATAACCTCCTCATCAATATCATCATCATTGTATTAACCCTCCTCATCAATATCATCATCAATGTAGTAACCTCCTCCTCAATATCATCATCAATGTAATAACCTCCTCATCAATATCATCATTGTAATAACCTCCTCATCAATATCATCATTGTAATAACCTCATCATCAATATCATCATTGTAATAACCCTCCTCATCAATATCATCATCAATGTAGTAACCTCCTCATCAATATCATCATCATTGTAATAACCTCCTCATCATTGTATTAACCCTCCTCATCAATATCATCATCAATGTAATAACCTCCTCATCAATATCATCATCAATGTAATAACCTCATCAATATCATCATTGTAATAACCTCCTCATCAATATCATCATTGTAATAACCTCCTCATCAATATCATCATCAATGTAATAACCTCCTCATCAATATCATCATCATTGTAATAACTTCCTCATCAATATCATCATCATCATTGTTATAACTCTCCTCATCAATATCATCATCATTGTAATAACCTCCTCATCAATATCATCATCAATGTAGTAACCTCCTCCTCAATATCATCATCAATGTAATAACCTCCTCATCAATATCATCATTGTAATAACCTCCTCATCCATATCATCATTGTAATAACCCTCCTCATCAATATCATCATCAATGTAGTAACCTCCTCATCAATATCATCATCATTGTAATAACCTCCTCATCATTGTATTAACCCTCCTCATCAATATCATCATCAATGTAATAACCTCCTCATCAATATCATCATCAATGTAATAACCTCATCAATATCATCATTGTAATAACCTCCTCATCAATACATTCATTGTAATAACCCTCCTCATCAATATCATCATCAATGTAATAACCTCCTCATCAATATCATCATCATTGTAATAACTTCCTCATCAATATCATCATCATTGTAATAACTCTCCTCATCAATATCATCATCACTGTAATAACCTCCTCATTAATATCATCATCACTGTAATAACCTCCTCATCAAATTCATCACTGTAATAAGCCTCCTCATAAATATCATCATCATTGTAATAACCCTCCTCATCAATATCATCATCATTGTAATAACCTCCTCATCAATATCATCATCATTGTAATAACCTCATCAATATCATCATCACTGTAATAACCTCCTCATCAATATCATCATCATTGTAATATCCCTCCTCATCAATATCATCATCATTGTATTAACCCTCCTCATCATCGTGATAATCCTCATTATCATCATCATCATCATTGTAATTATCATCCTCTTCATCATTCCATTATCATCATCATCATTGTAATCATCATCATTAACATCCTCATCAATGTAATCATCATCACCATCATCATTGTAATCATTATCATCATTGTAATCATTATCATCATCATCATTGTAATCATCATCATTGTAATCATCATCACCATCATCATTGTAATCATTATCATCATCAATATCTTCATCATTGTAATCATCGTCACCATCATCATTGTAATCATTATCATCATCAATATCTTCATCATTGTAATCATCATCATTGTAATCATCATCATCAATATCTTCACCATCAGTGTAATCATCATCATCATTGTAATCATCATCAACATCACTAATATCATCTTCATCATCATTGCAATAATCATCATCATCAACATCATCATTTCACTAGTGGTAAAGCTATACAAGAAGAAAACAGTGAAGATAAATCATTTTCATAATTTATCATAAAAAATCAACATGAACAATGAACAGTATGTGTAAGTCAACAAAGCTAAATAGGTTTTGTATGATAAACTTTGGCACCTCTCTGACTAGAATTGGTAAAAAGTATGACTTTAATATCACAATAAATTGTAAAACTATTGTAAATGTAAATTTTGTAATAAGCACCCTTAAAAACAATAATGAATAATCATTCAAAATATGCCATTATACTTACGTAAATTAAAATTTCTCAATATTTCTTGACAAAGGTTCAAAATTCAAAAATGGTTTTGTTCTTATCAACCACATGAAATAAGTAATACAAATTCTCCCGAGATATAAAATGAATGCTATGAAAACAAGTATAAGATAAACATACAAATGACCTGAGTGTAAATATAACGAAAATACTGCTTTAAAATTTCTATGTCCTTAACATTGTTGACAATTTAGAGGATAAAGTGTGAAAGTATTAATCTTGTTAATCTCTATGAGAATAACATTTTTAACAATATAGTTTTTCCTAAACAATAGCAGTAAACATTTTGTAAAAATCTATAACCACAGTATTTACTAACAATATAGTGTAAAATTCTCCTGTAAATGGAAATAAAAATTTGTATGTATCTATAACATTTTTAACGATACAGTATAAAGTATTTCCTGTAAATGGCAGTATGAATTTTGTAAATATCTCTAACTACAGAATTTGTTAACAATATATTGTAAAATTTTCCTAAAAATGGCAGTATGGATTTTGTAAATATCTATAACCACACCATTTTTTAACAATACTGGGTAAAAATTTCCCTGTAAATGGCAGTATGAATTTTATAAAATTGATGGCACATACCAGTAACATCTAACTACCATACTTTATGAGATATTTGATCAAAATTCTCAAATATCTTTACCATATCACAGAAATATATCTAACGTGAGTTTTGTAAAGTTTAAAAACCCTCAAAAAATATCTTGTATATACTGAAAAATATAGTACAAAGTGTGTAAAAATATATAACCAGTGTTTGATATACGATGAAATCTTGTAACAAAGTTCAGTATGCAGTGTTTTTCTGCAGAGATTAAGCAGACTTAACAATACTATTTCAAAACAACATGAGTCTAAAACACAAAATATTTCATTCGAAACACCTGCACATGTGAAATTCAGACAACTTTCATGTAAACTTTCTAAACAATTTTTCATAAATTGGAGACAATTTCCTCTTAAAAAATGCCAGAATTTGAAAATTAAATTAAATAAATGTGTTGAAAAAAAAAAACAGTTTCTGTCTGAAAATACCCTCATAATAATTCTTAATATTCGAATGTTACCGTATGAAAACAACATATCTCGCATATGTTTATAAATACTCAATTTCAAACTCGTCATCAGTATCCTTAAAGTAATTTGCGAAGTCGATCTCTTTCTTTTCCTCTTCTTCATCTTCTGTTTCCTCATATGAAAATTCCTTAACTTCAATAAATGATACATCGTCATTCGGCTCCTCTTGTGGTTCTGGTTCCTGCTTAGATTCTATTTTTACTTCTGACCTTGACATCTCCTCCTGGTGGGTTGATTCAATGTCTTTAGTATCCTTCACAGAGGGTTCCAAGCACTGATTATCTTGGGAAGTTTCAGAGTCTGATGTGCGGATATCAACTTTGCTGAGAAATCGTTGTTTGACTACGTTGCTTAATTTGGTGAACTTTGATTTGAATAAGGATTTTTTTGGTTTCTTCTCCACTTTTTTCACTTCGAATACAAGTGGATCATAAAGGATTTTCTTCTTTTCAATAACGTCTGCTACATCAGGTTTTGTGACCTCAGATTGCTTGACCTCAGGCTGATCGACCTTTTGAGCTTTATCATTTCCATGAGCTTTGTCAGCCTCTTTCTGACTGGTTTCATCTTCTGTCATGAAGAAATTATTTTTTAACACCTTTGGTGGGCCAATGCGTCTTGGAATTCGAGGTGTACTCCTATTGCTTTTTAAAGACTCCATGGACATTTTCATTTCCTCTCGCTCTTTCTTCTTCTTCAGTTTAAGCTCCATTTCCTCTAATTCCATTTTTCTTCGCATTCTGGCCTCTTTCTTTTCTTTTCGCCGCTGTTTTTCCTTGAAATCTGGAGCATCGATATCCGCAAACTCGGCATCTGAGAGGTCTACTTCTTCAAACATTCGATCAAGAGATTCTTGTTCTAACTCCCGGATATCAATCTTGTCATCACCAATACATTTCGGTTTAGTTGGCCTGTATCCTTCCTCAGTATCTGAATCAATCTCCGAGGATGCGTCCATGTTAGATTCCTTCTTTTCTACCTGGTCAGCACACTCTATAGGCATTTCTGCCTCCTCATTGACTGTCCTTGCAGAGGCAGGATTTTGTGAAGATTCAACATCTTCAATTATGTCATCTTCACCTTCTTTAGGATATATATCCATTCGTTCCTTCAGTGCTTTCAGCTCCATTATGCGCTGTTCACGTAACTTTAAAATACTCTCCTGTTTCTTTTTCTTGAACAATTCATGTTTCTGGTCTTGTTTTGCATTGTTCTTTTTGAATTTTTCAAATTTCTTTTCTTCTTTAGCGATTACTTTCTCTTCTCTAGCTATTTCTTTTTCTTCTTGCTTATCTTGTAGTCTCTGCACTATGGCCTCCCTTTTTTCTTCTCTGATTTCATTTATTCTTTGCTCTTCTTCCTTTTTATCAAGAATCTTCCTAAATTCTAGAGCTTGAGCCAACTTTCTTTCTTCCTCAGCTTGTGCCTCATTAAGTGCCTCTTCTTCTTCCTTTTGAAGTCTTTTAATTTCCTTTTCCTCTTCTTTATCTTCTTTCTTACTTTTTTTCTTTTCTTCCTTTTCCATTTGTTTCCTTTTCTTTGCATCTTCTTTAATCTTCTTTTTCTCCTCAGCCTCAATCTCCTTCTCTATTTTCTTTTCTAACTTCTTTTGTGCTAATTCTTCAGCTGTGAGTTCTTTATCTTCCTCCTTATCTTGTTCCTCCTTCTTCCTTTCTGAAGATTTTCCCCTAAATCTCAATGTAAAGCGCCCAACTTTGAAAATCCTTTCTTTCTTGGTTTTGCATTCTTTATCTTCACTTTGTTTTGACTCATCAGCTTCTACTTTTGTATCATCTTCCTTGAGATCTTCATTTTTCAAGTCATGTGATGTTATATGATCTTCATCCTCACCATCCCTTTCACTTTCAAATTCCATGAAATTGACCTTAGACAGATCTTTTGAGGGCTCAGAATTAAAGTTAGATTTAATTGGGGTTTCATCGCCTCCCTTAGACTGCTCTAAGTTCATACATTCAGAGTCAAATTCATCTAATGAACAAGATCCTGTGCTTTGTTGATCAAGATTATCTTCAATGGTTTCTTCCTTCTCAAACTGTACTTTCCTTTCTTCCCGTTTCCTATTTTTGATTTCTTCTATTTTCATTCTCTCCTCAGCTTTCTTATCTAACTTTATCTGTTCTTCTTCTTGTTTTGTTATTTTCTTCTCCTTCGTTTTACTTTTCTCTAATTCTTTTTCCTTCTGTTTTTCCAATTTTTGATTTTCCTTTTCTTCTTGTTTAAGCTCTTTATCAGCTGCTTTTTCTAATTTTTCCTCATATTTCTTTTGTGCCAGTTCTTCTTTTTTCTCTTTTTCTTTTTGAGCAGATTCAATTTTTTTCTCTTCTTTCTCTTTCTCCTTTTGAGCTGATTCAATTTTTTTCTCTTCTTTCTCTTTCTCCTTTCGAGCTGATTCAATTTTTTTCTCTTTTTCTTTCTCATATTTCTTTTCTTCCTCTGCCTTCTTATCCGGTTTTTCTTTCTGTTTATGAAGATAATCTTCTTTTTCCTCCCTCCTCTCTGAAGATTTTCCTCGAAGTCTCACAGACAAGCGTCCAATTTTCAGTACCTTTTGCTTCCTGGAACCATCATCCTTATCTTCAGTTCTATTAGTTGCAATAACACTTGAATCACCTTCATCCTTTTTTTCACTTTCAGGACTAGGATCATTTCCACATGCATTTAAATGACTTTTGTGACCTTCATGCAAGACTGGACTTTGCGGATCTACTTTCTCACTTATTTGTTCATTAAAAAGTTCTGATCTTTTCCTTTCTTCTCTTTTCTTGTTTTTGATTTCTTCTATTTTCAATTTTTCCTCTTCCTTTTTCTCTAACTTTTCCTTTTCTATTGCTTGTTTCGAAAGTGCTTTTTTCTCCTTGTGCTCTTTTTCCTCTCGTTCTTTTTCCATTTTCTTTTCCAGTTTCTTATTTTCGACATCCTCTTTTTTCATTTCTTTATCTGCTATCTTTTCCAATTTCTTGTTTTCTTCATTTTCTTTTTTCAGTTCCTTTTCAGCTTTCTTTTCTAAAGTTTTCTCATATTTTTTCTGTGCAAGCTCTTCTTTCTTCTCCTTTTCTTTTTCCTTTTTAATATCTTGTTCAGCTTTCTTTTCAGCTTTCTTTTCTGCTTTCTTTTGCTCTTCTTCTTCCTTTTTTTGTTCTTTTTCAGCTTTCTGAGCAGATTTTTTTGCTTCTTTATCCTCCTTTTTGAGTTCAGCATCTATTTTCTTTTCTGATTTCTTTTTCTCTATTTCTAATTTTTTCTCGGCTTCTTTCTCTAGTTTCTCTTTTTCTTTAACATTTTTCTCCCTTTCTTTCTCCAATTTCTTCTCCATCTTTTCATTTTTCTTCTGCTCCTTTTCCTCCTGTTTTTTCATATCTTTTTCTTCTTTCTCTTTCCTAATATCTTCCTTCATTTCCTCTTTTCTTTTTTGATCTTCTTCCTTTCGTTGTTTTGCAAGTTCTTGGTAACTCTTTTTGTGTATCTCAATTTTTTCCTTCAGTTGTTCTTCCTCCTGTTTAATATCCATTTTCTGCTCTTTTTTCAACTGTTCCTTTTTAATTCTGATTTCTTCATTTATCTGTTCTGCTTTATTCTTCGCATATTTTTCCTGCAACATCTTCTTTTGTTTCAATTCAGCCTGCTGCCTCTTCAAATCTTTAAGCCTATCTTCTTTACTCTTCTCTTCACATTCCTCTTGTGTTAAATCTGCAGCATTATTTCCAGATTCTGGCTTATTTTCAGTCTTATCATCTCTCTGAACATCTTTGTTTGGATTTAATTCTAAGATTTCTTTTCTTGTCATTTCCAATTCAAATTCTATTTCCTCTTTTCTTTTCAGACGATCACTTCTTACTCTTTCCAATTTCTTCTCCAATTTCTCAAGTTCAGCCTCTTTTTCAAGAACAGCAGTTGAAGGTGCTTCACCGTCAAATTCCATCTGTTGCCTGCGATGTTCTTCTTCCTGGTCTTCCAGGGATGGTTTCCTCTCAGATGATTTACCCCTCTTCATAAATTTATCTTTAAGTTTAATTAGTTTACTGATTCCACCTTCTTTATCTTTCTTTGCTGTGAGTTCCACATCATTGTAATTATCGTTACCCAAGCTGATTACAGATGTGAACGACTCTACCTTGAGAGGTTCATGCTGCTTGACTCCTTTGTACTCTATTGCCCTCTGACTCTCAACCACCACTTGTCTCTCATTGGTAGCAAGGTTAAGGTCATCATCACTATCCCAGCTGTTTACAGATGTTAATGATTCAGTCTTCAAAGGTTCACGTTGCTTAATCTCTTTGTTCTTAGCCAACCTTGGACTCCGAGATTTCACTTGTCTTGGACTGGTAACTGGTGCAAGTTCAACCTCATTTTCATCATCACTATCCCAGCTGTTAAAAGATGTGAATGATTCAACTTTGAGTGGTTCATCCTGCTTTACCTCCTTGTCCTTTACTGACTTCTGACTTGTTGATTTCACTTGATTGTCACTAGCAACAGGTGCTTGGTTGACCTCACAGTCATCATCACTATCCCAGCTGTTCACAGATGTGAATGACTGAACTTTGAGAGGTTCATGGTGATTCAATCCCTGATTCACTGTTGACGTCTGACTAACAGATTTAAGACCTCCTTTCACTTGTTCACCATCATCATCGTCACTATCCCAGCTGTTCACTGAAGTGCAGGACCTCACATAATCAGGGTCAGTCTGATCCAGCTCTTCATCAAATGTTGACTGTTTATTCACCGACTGACTAGCGACGGGCTCTTCATCAATTTCATCACTATCCCAGCTATTTACAGAGGTGAACGACTGAACATTACGAGGTTCTGTGTCATCTTCACGACTGGTGGTTGTAGACCCTTCACTCATAGGTCCAGACCTGCCAGATTCCTCACCATTTTCAGAGTCCAAACTTTTCATGGATGTTACAGATCCCACTTGCGCAGGAACGTTCTGACTCGATCTTTGGTCCTTCGCCGGTATCTCATTTTGGCTGCACTTTTGAGTTTCTTCATCATCACTCTCAAAGCAATGTACAGACACCTGATCTTCGGTTCGAGCCGAGATATTTCCCTCTTTGAGATGCGTGCTTCTAATGCTGTCATTACACATTCGGATTAAGACAGCATCACTATTTTCTGCAGATCTATTAGATGCCTGCATATCGACTGGTAAAAAGGGATTGAACGGCCGTCTTACTTGGAAAGATTCACTCTTTTGGTGTACTGAGGGATCCATATATACAAAATCTGTATCATCATATGATATATTTGTGTCAGTTTCCATGGCTTCTAATATATGTTGTTCCAGATTTGATCTGAAAATTCTTTCACTGTCATTGGCAAAGGTTAAATCCAGCTGTGGAACATCTGAAGGGCGGCATGAGGAACGATTAACCTTAGGTCTGGTGAACTTGGCATCATTCCTCCACTGATCTCGTCTAGAATGCCTGGCCCCAGACCGGTTATCAAATGGACTGTATGACCTATAACTAGGTATACCCCTCTCTCTTAACACTCTGTCAAGCATTTTCTGCATTTTCAATTCTAGTTCAGGACTATTTGCAATGGAACTTTTGTTATTG
This sequence comes from Pteria penguin, assembly GCA_035048485.1. NCBI lineage: Eukaryota > Metazoa > Mollusca > Bivalvia > Pterioida > Pteriidae > Pteria > Pteria penguin. Next base: position 12,249,405 of record CM068590.1, read on the forward strand.
TCTCTGATGTTATTAATCACATTCTGTAAGTCTTGAAACTTGTTCAAGGTGTCGTAGAACACATCTACAGTGCTTGCCTCAGCTGCTAAATTGAAGTGGACATTTGTTGCAGAATAAATCTTGACAAACTCACTGCTGTTGTTTCCTGACTTATCACCAGAAATCTCGGGAATGGTGAAATTTGGTACATGTCTCTTCTCCTTGTTTTTGCCCTTGTTTTCAGAACAAATATCTTCTTTAAGATCTCCCACTTGTTTTGTCTTCTTTTTATCTTTGTTTACTGGTGGAAGAATATTTTCTTCACCATTTTCCATATGTCTTGTCTTCATATTTTTTTCTTTGTCTTCAGGAAGAGTAATACTTTCTTTAACATCTTCCTCATGCCATGTCTCCTTATTTTCTTTGTGTTTAGAAGAACTCGGAAGAATATCTTCTTTAACATGTTCGGATACTGGTACAACTGTTGCTTTCAGTTCATTCAAAAGTTTCAAATGAAGGAAAAACAAATGACCATCAGGTTTACTTGTAATGTCTTTTTCCTTCATCTTAGATGCTGAGATATCTACAGAATTCTTCAAATCGTTTCTTATGCTGTCTTCAAATTCTTTACGAACACGAAACGAAATTGAGGAACGATCCATTTCTACTTCTCTCTTAATCTCAAAATGTGCTTCGGTTTTCATCTTTTCTCTTAAGGTATTCTTCCAGTCCACCATTTCTAATTTGAGTTCATCTGTTACTTTTGTTTCATACATTTTCCTTTTTTCTGGAAGGCTTAATTCAACAAGTTTAGAAACCTCGGCAATTCTCTTAGACAGCATTTCTTCTTTCAGTATCCTGACTTCCTCCATTATCTCTGCCTCCAATTCACTGATCTTCTTAATCTTCAAAGCTGCTTTCTCTTCCAACAGCAAGAATTCTGTTTCCTTGACCATTTTATCTCTAGATGAGCTTTCAATAACATCTTTCTCATTTGCCAGAGTTAACTGGATATTTTTCATCATTTCTTCTCTCAATCCAAGTTCAATGCCCTCAAATTCTTTCTTCAGTCGTTCCATCTGCTCTTGTTTGTATCTCCTTATTACAACATCATCTGGTTCCATAGCTTCACGCAGACGCTGGTCTGCTAATCTAAGCATTGCTTCCTCTTTCTCCTTCATTTGTTTGTCGATTCTTTCCTGCATTAAGGACTCTTGCAGGGCAACATACTTCTTCTCTTTCTCTTCAAATTCTACCATCAGCTCTGCGAGAACTTCTTTCTCCTTTTCCTCATGGAGCCTTTCATAAATCAAGTCTCGTACATAATCAATGTTTTTATGAAAGTTCTCCACACACTCCTTGCGTAATTCTTTCTCCAGGATGCTTCGTTCATCTGCAATTGCCTCTTTCACTGACTTGACCATTTCAGCTCTTTGTTGGATATAGATAGCATGTCTTTCCTGAATACTTCTTTTCTCCACTTCCTGGAAATGTGTTGTCAAGCGTTGAAGCATCTGTTCGGACAGTGTTTGCCTAATGGAATCTTCTTCTTCACTGATGAATGGTCCTGAAAATTGTGAATCAAACAATTACCCAATAGTCGCTAACCTACCAAAATGTGTTTTTAAAAACGAAAGTCTCACTGCTAAGAAAAACTTACATATGGCTAAATTCTTGAAAGTGGGCCATAGAGACTGATAAACAGATAGGAGAGACTAGCCTCTGCATGCCTTTAATTTCAGGACTGACGACATACCAAGTAATATCAAATTAGCTTCTTGACCCTCTGTATAACATTTAGACATTAATAAACCAGAGCTGCCCAAACAGTACAAATTCCCCCCCCCCCCTTTCCCCATCCCTTTGGCAACAAAGTTGAAAACAACAAGTTCAAAGGGTCATAACTCTGTGAAAATTTATGAATGGAATTATCTACCTTCATGAAATCCTCAGATAATGTCCCTTGACCTTGTGAATGTGACCTTGATTTAAGATGGACAACAATGATGTGGAATAGTATCAGTCTGCATAATAGCACAAAGAAACAATGGCCCACACAAGAATTCTGGTTGTGTGTATACTGCAACCTTTACCTTGTAAACATGACCTTAGTTCAAGGTCATGACACACCCTTAGGTGTCTTAGGACAACAATTGTGTGAAATATTATTGATCCATGATGTAACATGCAGTTATGGCAAGGCAGGCAAGTATTTTGGCTGTGTACACTGTGACTTTGACCTTGTAGATATGAACTTACTTTAAGGTCATGACACATCCTTGGGTCATGGACAACAAATGCATGAAATATTGTTAGTTTGCAACATAGCATGAATAAGTTATGGCTTGGACAAGGTTGATTGACAGACACAGATGGACAGAATGATTCCTATATAACCTACCTCTATAATTAGGAAGAAATTTCTTAATTTGGTGGTCAGCATTACATCCCTTATCATACAGATATACTCTATATGACCAAGAAAGGAAAAGGATTCAACCCTACTTTCTAAAAGTTATTAGCCAACTCGATAACCATCAACCAAGCAGGTTTTGAAAGAGTTTTCACTTGTACAAGGAAGTAATTCATCATTTGATCTAATGTTTATGAAGATCAAACATTTTACAAAGTTTTTTCTCTGGATCAGAATTTCGAAACTGCAATATTAGGCAGAAGAATTTGTTGGTCACATGAACCGGCAAAATACTTGATCATTTTGGACATTCTTGAATTTAATCCATTTTGTCGGACAAAAGATTTTCAGGAACTCTGCAGTCAGTAACACACCATGTCGTTCTTTGTAATATGTATTGACAACTTGGACATGAGAAGTCCATGTGTTAAAGTAAGCATTAAAAACCTATACAAATATAACAAAATTGGGATTATTAAAATTGGTTTGAACTAACACGAAATTCAAGACATCCATGTTCAAGTTCATGGGACTTGGAGTTGAATGGATTAAGTCCCAAACCTCACAATCTGTTATTTTATCATTTCTCCAATATCATATGACCTACCGTATTTACTCGAATATAATACGCACACGAGTATAATACGCACCCCTAAAAATGACCTCGAAAATCATGAAAATACGTCTAACTCCATGTATAATACGCAGGGGGAAAATCCAAAACAAGATGTCAATTTCGTGTTGAAACAGCAAGACCGCGAGCTGAATTTGCTTTGCCGTGTACCTTTTACAGTGTAATGGTGTAACGTGTATTATTATCAAAAGCGGCACCAAACGACCAGCCTTTATTCATCATGTGATATCAACGCTTTTCTTTTTCATTTCATTTACAATCAAACTCGCATAGACTTCAAATGTCTTAACTAGTACCCTCATCCCAAATGATCGCTTCATTTTTTTTTCTCTCGTTAGAATGAACGTGCTTGTTTACTATACTTCGTGAACTTTACGCAGAGATCGCAAATGTTTGTGAAGACAAAATACATAAAGAATGAATGAATGAGTGTTATCCAAACTGTCAATGCTCGTGCTGTTATGGCCAAGTAACCTGTTGCGTAACTATCAATTAACCAATTACTCCTGTTATCACCTTGGGCATTTACTACGGGAAGCAGACAGTATACAGACAATAGATATATCTCACGCCTTGTGGGTTTGATTGAGGGCTTTAGATACTTTAACGGACACATGCAACGCTCTAAATCAGCCACTGAAGCTTAAAAACTTGGAAAAAAAGTTCCAGATTTCTAACCCTATGTATAGTACGCAATGAGAAAATGAGGGGTCAAATTGGGGAAAAAAGGTGTGTATTATATTCGAGTAAATATGGTATATGGTGGATTGCCAGATTTATTGATTGATTGATTGATTATTGATTTATGTCATTCCACAATTATTTCACATATATGGTGACAAATGGAAACCAGAAGTTGTGCAGGAAACCAGAAAGCACAACGAAAACCATATAATTGTCATTCTACAGATACACTGCCGGACTGTCCAACTTTTTTGATCCAAATATCAAAGCAAATTCGACAAAATCTCGTTATCAATTTAAATTTAACAAATGCAGCCATTTTGTCCAATCTTTCACAAACCTAGGGTACCCTATGAAAAAAACTTCTGCAGTCTATAATACTGTCCAGATCTTAAACTCATTACAGAACAAAATTCGTCAAACTGCACATTTATACTTTATACTTACCGACTATACCTTCATAGTCTGTAATGCGTTCAGGGTAGTCTCTCCTGACAATGACCATTCCTCGTGCACTTGCCTGAGCCTCCCATGACCTCCTCGCAATGATAAGATCTTGCACAAAATCTTGTCTCAGGTCTTCTATCATTTGAGCATGCCTGTCTCTCGTCTCCTTCATTAATTTTTTCTAAAAACAGAAACTTCAATATGTAACTTAATTCTTTAAGTAAGCTCAAAAGATTAAGAAAATACGAAATTTCATAGTATGATAGTCTGATCCAAGTGTGGAATTTTTTTTTGTTATTAGTGTATGTCATCATGATAAATTTTGCATAAAGTTTGGATCTTTTTGTTTGTTTCTCATTTTAAATCACTCCTACATTATTTCACTTAAGAGTTATACCGTATCTGCTTGATGCACAGCACACAAATTGATACCTATGCAACAAAGAAGCAAAGATTATCTTTCATGTGCTATGTATATATACTATGATATGGGACTTCAAACTTTACTGTGCCATCAAAGAAACAGGACACAGGCAAGTTGCTAGCAGGATTCGTACACTGTACCTCTTACTCATGAGACAAGCACCCCATTCACTGAGCTATGCCAGCTCACAACTATATGGTGGTCATGCAACTTGTGCATGTGTACATGTCAACCTGCAGCTATGCACCATCAATATGGGAAGCTACATGTTTTATAATGTAATATGTCCATCCTTGAGTCAAGTCTTATTTCCCATCCATCAGACATATATCCTATATGTTTCTTTGACCAGGTCGGTACTTGCTGGTTGTTCTACTTCCCTTTCACTTATATTTAGTAAAAGTATCTGCCTGAAGCATCAAACTGAAGTTTACAACTTTGCAACAGACACTCTATATAAAGCAATGAGAGACTTTTTAGGTTGCTGATTATATTTCATTATATGACATAGAAGCCTCGTCTTTCTGTCTCCTACAAAGGCAGAATACTGGTGAGTCACCCAGTGGGTTTGGACTCAGGACCCCTCATCCCAAAGCTACACATGTTAACAACTGAGCTAATTTTGTCATCCTTCAATGGATGACCATAGTTAAGATAGATAAACCAAATAATATAAGCCCCTAGGCTAGGGCTATGAAACTGAGATAAATTAATAAATCAAATTTTGAAATTCTTATATTTTAACCAATAGAGAATTACGTAGGTATGTATGTAATATACATGTATAATTTCCTTTGAATTAGATAAACAATCATCATGCATACAACAAGTATTTAAATATTGAATAACAAAACATTTATCAAATTTCACTTTAATTTTTTTCTCAACATATGGCACCAACCCAGATCATTCTCACAGTCACCAGGACCATGTCTTTTTTTTCACATTACTGTTATATTCCTTTTTGTTTTGTGTAGATAGGTAGATATTTTTCTCAAACTTTTAAAAAGAATTATTGTGCAAGCTTCTACAAAGTAAATCCTACAGTCCAGTCAAATACATCAATAACAAATTTTTACCAAAATATTTTTTCATTTTCAAAATGTTTTTAATACTGTATACTAGTAAATATTAAAACGTTGTGATCAGCAAATTCAAGACACAGATTATATACTGTGACCTTGACATTGAAGGTACAAACTTTGATCTAGGTCATGTCACTTTCTAAGAGCGTGGACAACATTCTCTTGAAGCATGATCTTATTAAATTGATACAGAAAAAGTAATGACTGGTTTCTCCACTTCTTAATCAGAAATGTTTGTTTTAACGAAAACCTTACCCAAAATATTGGTCAAATCATCCTTACCCAAAATATTGGTCAAATCATCATTTTCAGCCTTCTGGAAGCTCCACAATCTATGGGCTCAGATTATGCAGAGCCAGAAAGTCAGAAAAGCTGACTCTGAGAAGGCAAAAGTTTTACTTTAATTCACTGACTAAGTATACCGTATATGTGTTTCAATTACTCATTTTGGTAAACATGTACGTACCATTACTCCCTTGTTTTCTTACACATAAATGTGTGAATGGTACACACTATCTTTTCACATGAAAGGAAGACACCATACAATAATTCATCAGAAACTTCTTCTTCCTCATGATGTAGTCAGACCTCACAATAAGTAATTTTGTACCAGCAATGCATAATGTAAAACTTGCCCACACCAAAACTATCCCTAGATATTGTAAAACTTTAACCAAAAACAGTGTCGACTAAGTATCAGAAATTTACATTTAACATTAAATATCATATAAATGTATTACTGAAAGTAATCTGTCAAAGGTTCAATTAATTGTCTCAACTATACAAAGTTAAGAATTCTACTTTAACAAAACCTAATTCTACTAATGTGTACAATTAAGTGTGATGTCTCCGACAATAAAGTATAACACTTCACATAATTCTAAGCTTCATAAGAGGTTCAAACCAGCAACCATACACTTTACCTCACAATAATGTGTATGACTTATTCTGCTTTATAGGGCAAATTTCTTGAAAAGCTTCTCATTTTCAGTTTTGCCAGATTGAATTACATTTTAACCAGACACACTCGGGGATCTGGTAAGTTTCACAAACTCTGATGAAATGTGCAATAGGGTTAACGCATTTCTCTCTCATGAAATGTCCTTGCTCAACTACCAAATCACTATTGTGAGCAACTTTGATGAGGGCAAAACATTTTCATATCCACAATTACAATGTGTGTGTGAAAGCTGACAATAATGCATTTGTAATATATACTATTTCTCCAACATGACAGGGATCACTGTCATTAAAAAAGCAAAGGAAAAAAGAAAAAAACAGAAAACTTGGTCAACAATCTTTACCAAAGTCTGTGTTGGACCAGTCATTGCACTTCTAAGGGACAAGTCACCATGTGAGCATCTTACATTGCAATCAGTTGCCAAACAACAGACCATGTTTGTATGAGGATAGAAATCACTACCTTTAATAATTTTGTTCAACTAATTTCACTTACATGATAGGCTGTGAGATCGTCACAAGCATTTTTCAAATCTACTGAGTACTTCTGACTCAATCTACTTTTGATGATGTCCGGCGAATTTTCTATATTTGGATCGTGCCGGACCTTGCTGATATCTGTAAATTCATCTGAAAATTAAAGAATTGAAATAAATATTTCTGAATATATTGTAGAAAAGGAAGCCTATGGGGGTTTTTTGTTTTGTTTTTTTTTTCTCACAGTTCTAACATTGTTACTATTGAGACTCTAATTACTACAAAATCATCATCAAATATCATTATAAAACATATCTTAGAAAATGTATCAAACAGCTGATTGGAATAACAATACATTTTCTTTTTGCCATATTTCTCTTTGATCTAACAGGAACAATAACTCTCTGCTGTGCTAAATATAGCATGACATGTTTCTAAATAAGCAATTGTCCAGTAGTTGCATATGATATGCCCAAATTGGTAGCCAGGCAATTGGAATCTCCGAGATTTAAGTCAATTGACTGACAATCTTGAAATTTCACTTGTTACAACTACTAAGGTAAAATGATTTTGAAAAGTGTGTGTTTACAAGTTTAAATTATTTATGCTCAGTAAATAACATTATAGGGCTTAAGTGACGATTTTATAGGTTCAGGGGCGTAGCTGCCTATACCCCAGCACGCCATGGCGTGCACATCACGGGGGGGGGGGGGGGGGGGGGGGGGGGAATTTTACTGTGACTCAAAGACATCTATACTCGTAAGTGTCAAATCAATTTGTGAAAACATTAATATTCAACTTTCTCAAAATCAAAAGACCTAAATGTTAAGAGGTAGATTCAAGTTCAGCTTTTATTGTGTTCGACATATATTCTTCAATATCAAACGTCATTTCTTATGACAAAAATAGTTTCAATGTTGTCAAGATGTAGTCCAGAAAGCACGACTTTGCATTGAATTTGACAAAATTTTCTCCGGGGGGGGGGGGAGACCCTTGAACCCCCACTTTCAGGAGAGGTTGATCCCATCCCCCTCTCAGAGCTGGGCGCACCTTGTGAGAAGCTTTCTTTGTGTGCACATTGAATATTTTTAGCTACGCCCCTGAGGTTGTTTCCCCTTCATTGAATTTGGAATTTTTATTATATTTTTACTTTTAAGTCTTCAAAATTCTTTATCATAGGAAAAGTTGTTACAAAAACTCATTAGCCCAACACTAACATGCGTGGATACAGAGGGGGGGTTAGGGGAGTCTGGACCCCCCCTGGAATCCGAAAATTTTACCAAAAAAAGGTAATATTTTGGCATTTTGGGGGTTGGACCCCCCCCCCCCCCCTGTTCTAAGAGAAAAATTTACCTTTTTTGGTAGGACCCCCTCTGACAAAAATCTCTGGATCCGCGCATGACTAATACCAGATTTATTGTCATCCTAGGCTAATATCAGATTTATCCAATAAATCTAGTATTAGCCTTGGGCGTTGGGCTAGCTCACTGTATATTATGTTAAGCAACTAAAACTAAGTTTTAGTTGCTTATTATAATATACAATGGGCTAGTAAAATTTGTCTGTGAGCTAGTGGCTCAAAAATATTTTTGTGAAACCAGACATAATTCCTGAGTCACTATATTTCTTACCTGGCTGCCCAAATAATGACCTAGAATTCTGGGAAGGGAAGAAGTTCTGAACACCATAAGTAAGAAATTATTTTTTGAGAAATATATTTGAATGTCTGACTCACTGGCACGTAATTTCTATTGAAACGGTCGGCTCATACCTTCACCACCGTTTCTATTTCACCATTCATATTTTGTGTGGGAAAACTTTGCTGATAGAAACTGGGTCATTGCATCCAAAAATGGAGTAACATGCACAAATCACTTACCTTTTCAGCTAATTAAATCCTTAACTATTCATATCTATCCATTTTCTTGTAAAAACAGTCCATGTATACTCGAATAAATACATCACAAAATATTTGGTGTAGCTCTCTATTACTTCCAAACTGCCATTTAAAATTATGTCAATATGTGGTTTCACTGGCTGAAGAGTTCTAATTACTGGGGGCATCCAAGGGAAACATGGTTATAAAAATGAAGAAAAGGGTTGTTTTTCACTGAAATTTTCCTAGACATTTATTAAGTATTTGTATTTAAAGTGTTTTTAAGATATCTGCAATTTAATTGGCAGGACTTTATGAAAAAAAAATTAGGCTTTAATTTTTTTCCCTATTTAACCTCATGGCCTCACACATGCGCACTCAATCTAGTTTGAACATGGCCATTTGAAAGTAATGGAGAAATACACCAAATAATTTGTGATGTATTATTCGAGTATACATGGATTGTTTTACAAGAAAATGGATTAATATGAATAGTTAAGGATTTAATTAGCTGAAAAGGTAAGTGATTTGTGCCTGTCACTCCATTTTTTGGATGCAATGACCCAGTTTCTATCAGCAAAGTTTTCCCACACAAAATATGAATGGTGAAATAGAAACGGTGGTGAAGGTATGAGCCGACCGTTTCAATAGAAATTAACTGGCACGTGGATCTGAGAGAAATAAAAAAAATCTATCAATTTATGTCATACTTAATCATACGCCGAGTGTGAGGGAGAAGAAGGAGAGAGAAAGATTGAGAAAAAAATGAGAAGAGAGAATCTCTCCTTTTTCTCTCTAACTATCGGCATTTAAATTGATAAAGTATGACAGTAATAATAGATTTTGACTTATTTCTTTCATATCCACGTGCCTGTGGTCTAACTCCAGGGAAATATACATATCATAAATCATTGACACATTGTCACACACTGCAAATCCCATAACAGAATACCATGACCATGTACACAGATTTCAACGCCTGCCGCCCTTCATCATTACAGTCATGTGACTCCAGCACAGGGAGAACATAGATGCTTAATGCTTGAGCCCGAATATTCAATGCAAAAAAATAAACAAAAAACAAAACAAAAAAACAAAATAATAATAACAACCATTTGCTGATTGAGATCCTCCTAAATTTAACATTATCAGCTCACATTGCATCAGAAAAGAAAAACAATTCCCATCAATAAGTGACCAGCAAATGTACACGGTCTAATAAAAATGTAGACAAAGCCTACTAAAATAATTGTTGTTGTTATTTTCCAAACCTGATGATTTTAAGGCAATGCTTCCAGCTTAATTCAAATAATTTTTAGAATTCCATTTTTACGATTGCTAATCCTGTCCCTGGCTGTCATTGGTATTATTATTTCACTCAAAATAATCGTAAAAACTGATAGAAATTCAGCTACGATGTGAAAAAGTCACTCGATAATTCATGTGTCAAAATCTTTGACACTACAAACAAGATTTGCTCACCCATTATGAGAAATTCTCGCTGTAGATTAGCCGCTGCAGAAAATATCCGCCATCTTCTGTTGATAGGGAATGAATGAATGACGTCAGATGTGCTATGACATCATGAGGGCGCTGTTAAGATATTAAGCCCAATTTAGTTTCGGATTTTTCCAGAGTTATCGTTCTTTTCTTTGATATTTTATAACATAACCACTAAAATACGTTACTTAGAATCTATAAAATCATGGAAAACAGTGCACGACAACTCTGGATTGAGAGTAGCGTTACAGGGCAGGTTTTGGTGTAGTGGTTAAGCGCTTGGCTTACGGCGCCGACGATCCGGGTTCGATTCCCGGGTTGCACTACTATGTTTAAGAGGTTGGTAACCTCCTGCTTCCATGTCTCGATATAACTGAAATATTGTTGAAAGCGACGTAAAACACCAACCAACCAACCAAAAAGTAGCGTTATATGGTCACCAAAATCAAAAGGACGGGTTTAAGATTCCCTCCCTTCCCAGTCCCAATCGAATCGATATAATGATAAAAATACTAAAATTCATCCTATTTCTTTTTTCATTTCGGACATTCCTTTTTTCGAAAAAAGCAATGACATATTATAAAGATATCTTACATAAGAGTTTTCGATAAAGGAGATAAGGATTGATTTCGGCATCGTGAGAAGAACCCACCCCCACCCCCACCCCCGCCTTACTTATTCCCTACAGATATTTACACCAATGGATAATGCCAGTGTTGACTATTCATGTGTACATTACTAGTTACTTATATTTCAAATAAACATTGGAAGATACAATGACTTGAGTACTAATTCTGCTCAAATACGAATTTACTGGACGTCCCACCCTTTTCTTTGATATAAAATCGAGATCTTGTCACGCTGCACATGGATATGTAAAATAACCGCCATCGCCTGGCCCCGGGTCGTTAATTTTACATTTACCATATTTTTTTAGCAATGTGCATGCATGGTTGGAGCCGCCATCATATCATTGTGATTATACTAGTTTGGCATTGAAAAATATATTCATATAATTAATAATTTTATGATTTATTCAGTCATCCGAAAGATTTCTAAGTTAGAATACCAAGAACACAACACAACACACACACACTCTCTCCCTCCCTATTCACCACGAGCATTTATGGAACTATTTAATATCTACATGTATGTATGAAAATATATAAACATGCAACTTTAGTTTACTAAATAAATACACATTAAGTGCACTTAATATGTGGAAGCTCACTTGAATATAATTACATTTGCATTCCGCTCTTCTACATCAGACCTGATTTTCCCGGATGTTCTTATGTTTTTGGTCTGTTTGTGGTTATGGGTTTGTTTTGTTTTGTTTTTGTTTTTGTTTTTGTTTTTTTTTTTTCCTTGGGGGGGGGGGGGGGGGGGTGGTCATAAAGAATCATAAAAATCGAAACTTCACAAATTAAAAGTTAAAAATATTATGTGTTTTGATTATTGAACTTACATTTGGGAATTATCATGTTTTAATTTAGGGGTATATCACCTCTATCACTATATCACATTTTATAGCCCATATTCGCATATGTTCCCAAAACCACATTTTTTGTTTTCTCTCCCATCTGTTAATATGAATTAAAGTCATTCCGGATTTTATCATTCTATTTAATAGCCGATATTCGCTTATACTCCTAAATGCAGATTATATGGTTTCTTTCATATTTTTGAAAAGAATTAGGCTCCAAATCATGAACATGCAGTAAATATGCTGTCAACGAGTAATAGCAGGATCGACTTATTGAGGAAGTACTAAACTTATCTAAAAATTTGTTGAGAACACAGTAATATCAGGGGCCGTGCTACGCATTGAAAAGTTAGGGGTTGGGGGAGGGGGGGGGGTTCATTGTAATTGTATACATATATAGAAAAAAATAATTAGACAAGCAAACATGAAATAAAAAAAAGGGTCAACGCCAAATGTGGCATCCCCCTCACAGGGCAGTATAGTCCATGATTCTAAATTTACTCTGACCTATAACAATAGAGATAGAGACCTTCCTCTAGTTATACCACTGATGTTAAAATATTTCAGTCGAAAGGTTTTGACTGACAAAATTTCATTTAAAAGAGATGACAAAATTCTGAAATTTTTTCTATATATATAACATTGCCCTGACTGATGAAATTTTCAAAATTACTGAAAATGACTGACACGTTAGAAAGCTTTTCAACACCTCTGGTATATTATACTAAAGCTGTATGTGAAGTAAGAATCCAATAGGGCTAAAATTGTGCCTTCTAAAATGTCTACAAGGTTTTGTTACATACACACACACACAAACACACACCTACACACACCCAAACACACACCTACACACACACACACACACACACACACGAACGGTATAGTTACTGTATTCCCCTGCATCGCTGTTGTGGGAGGATAAAAAAGGTTTAGATATCGCAAAGACAACAGTAGCGGATTTAGAGAGACCCGAGCCCCCCCCCCCCCCTTTCGCCACATATTTACAAGTAAAAATCCAGATTTGGCACACAAAAATTGCAGAGTACTTTGGCTAATATATTTGTGGGCCCCCTTTTCAAAAAACCTGGATCCGCCACTGGACAAGGTGCTCTTATGCAACGTGAAAAACGGGGAAGGGTGCAAACATACTAGTGACCCTTTCTTTTGAAAGAGGAGGGAATTTGACCACCCCCATCCCCCACCCCGTTTTTAGTGCGCCCTTAAATATTTGTCCTTTTCAATACAGTTTCAAAAAGTTTTATTTACTTTTTTTTACTTCCCACTCTAAAGTGAACAAAGCCCTGTTATTTTTCTTTCTACTGACGCAGTACTACAACGGTATTTGATTTTGCTCAATGTGAGTTTAAGAAATGAAAATAAATAGTCAAATGCATCTCACTAACAACACATTGATATAATCTTTCACAAAATATAGAATCATAGAAACACTTCCCTTCTGAGGATTTCTGATCGAATCAGAGTGTATCACAAAATAAGTTGATGTGAGCATTATTACTAAAGTATTACAAAATAATTCTATTATTAAATTACATATATGTAACTCATACCACTTCAGATACTTCAGATAAGGAAAGACCCCCCCCCCCCATTTTCCAACAAAAAAGGGGGGGGGAGGGGTGGTTTAACAGAGTGAAAATACACGAGGCACTCTGACCTCTTGGTGGCGATCAAACTACATCTATGCTATACATAGGCTTATTCAAATCCAACTTGGATCCACTAACACATTCTCTTTTGTTAGTTCGTCGGAATTCAGTAACAAAAGACAAATAATATAATTTTCCAATTTGGTTTTTTTTTTGTCAATTTTTGATATGTGAAACCAAGTGGTGGCATATTCAAGATATTTTGTACAGAAGTTTTACGTGTACTGCCAACATCCTATTAAAAGGACTCAGGAGTGATTCAGTTCAGGAATCAATGGATTTAATCCAGGACCATAGAGTCTATGATTGAATAAGTCTGTGATTAAATATTGAAATAAGATAATTTACCTCATCGATATCGACCACTACTACTCCTTCATGATAAGTCATGGAGCTTGAGTGAACTGAGCGAGTCAGTCACAGTGGCCCTGTGACAGTACTGTGTATGGCTGTGAGTGTGACTATGACAGTGAGATGTCAGTAGACAGTACTAACACTTACAGTGTCAATGACAGTACAGTAAACAAGTCTGTTTTATGGCATGACTCGTCTGGGTAGACAACAAAGTACAGGCTACACTCCTACAGCACAGAAAGGGCAAAAGGGGGTGGCCAGCCAGTGGCAGTGTAATGAAAAACAGAATGAAGTGAGGGACTCGTGTATACGTAATTATTACAACAATATAATTGTTGATTGATGTTTGCAATTAATTCAACTAAACATCCGCAATACTCACCCATTTTGAGAAATTCTCAAAGCAGTTTAGCTGTGCGTTATGTTTCCGCCATCTTCTGTTGATAGGGAATGAATGAATGACGTCAGAAATTTTATGACGTCATGTGACTTCCGGCCCAATATTTAGTTTTTCAATTTAAGTTTAGTTTCGAATAATCATAAAGAATTTGAAGGGGTAAAAAAGAGAGGGGGCGAGGGCTGACACTTTTTAGAAATATATACTTATCCTCCAAATCTTGAAAATAAGTAGTCTCACTTCTTCAAGCAAGAAATTTAATATTTTGACCACCGTGTTAATTTGCACTTTCTTTTCAAAGAGGAGGGAATTGGACAACACAACAACCCCCCACCCCCACCCCATCCCCCCCCCCCCCCACACACACACACCGTTTTTAGTGCGCCCTTATATAATATATATATTTGTCCGTTTCAATACAGTTTCAAAAAGTTTTATTTACTTTTTTTTACTTCCCACTCTAAAGTGAACAAATAGTCCATGATCCAGAAACACTTTTGTCCCCCCCCCCCCCCCCCCCAGGGGGGGAATTTTGCAGACATACCTCATGTGAAAGTACATTCTCTAAGAAACATTTTAAGCGATGTTTGCACTCTGGCCGTTGGGGCTTTGCCGAGTTTTGGGGCAAAAACATAAGATTTTTATCAAAAATCGCTGAAAATTGGAAATTATCAATAAAATGTAAACAACTTGATAAATTCATGAAAAAACATGTAATCTGATAGATCATGATATGATCTATCAAATAAAAAAGGTTTCAGTACCATACCATGTATCAAACATGTTAATTTTGGGTTAAATGTGCTATTTTTGCAAAATGAATAGATTTTTTTCTTATTTTATTCCATTTCGTCTATCTGGCTTAGTGTAAGTCCAGATATTTATTTTAATGGTTATGGAACGATAAAACAATGTCTAATTCATTTAATGATATGCCATTTACCCAGTCATGAATTATCGAAAAAGAGATATTAAAAATATTTTCCATTAAAGTGATGCCGATTATGAAAATCGCTGAAAATTGGAAATTAGGAATAAAATGTAAACAACTGAATAAATTCATGAAAAAACATGTAATCTTATAGATTTTTATATGATCTTTCCAATAACGGAGGTTTCAGTACCACATCATGCATGAAAATGTAATTTTGGGGGGTTAAATGTGCTAATTTTGCAAAATTCATAGATTTCCCCTTATTTTATTCCATTTCGTCTATCCGGCTTAGTGTAGATCCAAATATTTGTTTTAATGGTTATGGAATGATAAAACAATGTTTAATTTATCTAATGATATGCCATTCACCCAATCATAAATTATTGAAAAGGAATATTTAGAAATATTTTCCATTAAAGTGATGCCGAAAATGAAAATCGCTGAAAATTGGAAAATCTTCATAAATCATTTATTCTTTATCATTTTTGAGTTTTAACTGCATCACGTTACAGGAATTTCTATACACTTTCCAAATACACAATTTGAAAGATCCTCCCCCCTCCCCCCATATAATAAACAACCCAAACAAACAAAAAAAAAACAAACAGAAAACATAGAAAAGAGGGAAATCATCTGAGAAATGACCTGATATTTTAACAAAGGTGCAAGAATTCTGTCTATCTTTGTCTTTATATCCATTGTAGGTAAGGTTATAAATGTACAAATGTTTAGAATTAACTGACACGGTGGCGACGTCTATGGATAAAACTGATATTTCAGCACGCAGTCTGTTAATTGATCATTAAATGCAAAGATCTTTAATCAATGCAGAAGCAAGGAAAGCTATCTTTATTGAATACATACCTGTACTAGATATTTTATACGACTTTTACTTAATCATGTTACCTTACAATGGAACAACAAAAACTCGGTAAAGCCCCAACGGCCAGAGTGCAAACATGGCTCATTTTGTAGCATTTTTAATAAGCTTTCAGAAAAAATATACCCTCCAAAATTCCCCCTAGGTGGGGAACAGGGGTATATTGCAGCTCAAGGTCTAAAGCCCTGTTACTAGTATTTTTCTTTCTACTGACGCAGTACTACAGCGTTATTTGAATCTGCTCAATGTGAGATTAAGAAATGAAAATAAATAGTCAAATACATCTCACTCACAACACATTGATATAATCTTTCACAAGAATCATAGAAACACTTCCCTTCTGAGGATTTCTGATCGAATCAGTGTATCACAAAATAAGTTGATGTGAGCATTATTACTAAAGTATTACAAAATACTTTGTAGGCTAGGCGAAGCCGCCGCACGGTTTAAATTTACTACATATATTACAAAATAATTCTACAATAATTAAATTACATATATGTAACTCATACCACCTCAGATCAGAAAAGAACCCCCCCCCCCCCAAAAGGGGGGGGGGGGGGTTAATAGAGCGAAAATGCACGAGGCAGTCTGATCTCTTGGTAGCGAACAAATTACACCTTTGCTATACATAGGCTTAATCAAATTGAAATCAATCTTGGATCCAATAACACATTCTCTTTTGTTAGTTCGTAGGAATTCAGTAATAACACACAAATACTATATTTTTCCAGTTTGGTTTTTTTTTTGGGGGGGGGGGGGGGGGGGGAGGGGGTTGGTCAATTTTGATATGTGAAACCAAGTGGTGACATATTCAAGATATTTTGTACAGAAGTTTTACTTGTACTGCCAACATCCTATTAAAAGGGCTCAGGAGTGATTCAGTTCAGGAATCAATGGATTTAATTCAGGACCATAGAGTCTGTGATCAAATAAGTCTGCACGTCTGTGATTATATATTAAAAAAAACCATAACTTTCCTCATCGACATCGACCACCATGTTCACTCAGTCATTGAGCTTGAGTGAACTGAGCGAGTCAGCGACAGTGACCCTGTGAAAGTACTGTGTATGGCTGTGAATGTGACTTTGACAGTGAGATGTCAGTAGACAGTAGTACTAGCAATGACAGTGTCAATGACAGTACAGTAAACTAGTCTGTCTTCAGGCATGACTCGTCTGGGTAGACAACACAGTACAGGCTACACTCCAGCCAGTGGCAGTGTAATGAAAAACAGAATGAAGTGAGGGACTCGTGTATACGTAATTATTACAAAAATATAATTGTTGATTGATGTTTGCAATTAATTCAACTAAACATCCGCAAATACTCACCCATTTTGAGAAATTCTCAAAGCAGTTTAGCTGCTGTGTTATATTTCCGCCATCTTCTGTTGATAGGGAATGAATGAATGACGTCAGAAATCTTATGACGTCATGTGGCTTCCGGCCAAATATTAAGTTTTTCAAATTAAGTTTAGTTTCGAATAATCATAAAGATTTTGAAGGGGTAAAAAAAGGAGGGGGCGAGAGCTGACACTTTTTAGAAATATATACTTATCCTCCAAAACATGAAAATAAGTAGTCTGACCTCTTCTGGCAAGAAAATTAATATTTTTATCATCTTGTTAATTTGCTCAAAAATACACCCAGATTGATTTCCTTCAAGAGGACCTCAAAACCCCCCTCCCTTTTTCCATTTTTTCAAATGTTTTATATCCTGACCATATAATTTATATATGTTCATGAGACAATAATACTTCTGGCTTTATTCTTATTTCTTTTTTTTTTTTTTATTATTATTATTATTATTATTTATTTATTTATTTATTTATTTATTTATTTATTATTTGTATAATGAATTTTGTGCTACATGGATGTGTGCTGCCCGTGGCTCATTACGATATTCCATTTTCATTTACATGAGACAAACATTCTTTTTTGTGGTTGGCTGTACACAAACATGTACAAAAAAGAAACCTTCGTTCCCACAGATTACAAATCTAGAAGATTAAATATCTCGTTCCCACAGATTACTAGTACGTGCGGGTCACAGATTAAATATCTCGTTCCCAGTTTAATAAGTATCTCGTTCCCACAGATTACTGATATGTGCGGGTCACAGATTAAGTATCTCGTTCCCACAGATTACTAATCCGTGCGGGTCACAGATTAAGTATCTCGTTCCCACAGATTACTGATATGTGCGGGTCACAGATCAAGTATCTCGTTCCCACAGATTACTAATCCGTGCGGGTCACAGATTAAGTATCTCGTTCACACAGATTACTGATATGTGCATGCCACAGATTAAGTATCTCGTTCCCACAATTACTGATATGTGCGGGTCACGGATCAAGTACCGGGTATCTCGTTCCCACAGGTTACTAATCCGTGCGGGTCACAGATTAAGTATCTCGTTCCCACAGATTAGTAATCCGTGGGGGCCACAGATTAAGTATCTCTTTCCCATAGATTATTTAACTTTAGTTATAGAGCGCCTAGTGTATGAGATTTGGTGTTGCCGGTTGCCGTACGTTCGACCTACAGGCGGGAACTAGTCCGAGATTCTCTGCCTTTCCCCGGCCCACTTTTGATATCGGCGGTTTGGGGCAAATTTAGGGTGTGATATGTAAGAACTTTGTTGAGAGGGATTGGATGGTGGTACGGCATTACTTGCCGCACTATGGCTATGGAACAAACACATTTTGTCCAGTATTCAGAACATATGCATATAAATATTCATCTGTTCTAAATACTGGACAATCTCTCTCTCCCTCTCTCTCTCTCTCTCTCTCTCTCTCTCTCTCTCTCTCTCTCTCTCTCTCTCTCTGACAACAGATTAGTTATGTGTGAGAAGAAAGTACTCAGTAAATCCTTGGGAACGAGATAAAAAAAATGCACATATTTTCTTACAGTCACCTTGGATTTTAACAACTTTTTTTTATAAGTTAATTTTTATATTTCATTTGGGGAGGGCGTTGAAGTTGTGTGTGTGTGTGTGTGTGTGTGTGTGTGTGTGTGTGTGTGTGTGTGTGTGTGTGTGTGTGTGTGTGTGTGTGTGTGTGTGTGTGTGTGTGTGTGTGTGTGTGTGTGTGTGACAGAGAGAGAGAGAGAGAGGGGGGGGGGGTTGGGAAGGGAAAGAAGGGAGAGAGATTTAAGGTGGGAAGGAGTTGGGAGGAAGAAGATCTGTTGATCATTATTAGCGCTGTTTGCGGTATTTCAGTTATAAATTATGCTCATTATTTCAGGATACACTACTAAAAAAGCAAAACAAAACAACAACAATAAATAGATTAAAAAAACAAACAAACAAATAAAAACACAAGAAGAACAATCCTGAGCGTGAAAAGAGAGATAACTCCAACTTATGATAAATACGGTGTAGATGTGAATTGGTATAGTTATAAGATATTTCTTGGATAAAATTCTTTGATACATTTGAAAGGATGTTCGTCATACTTTGTTTTATATCTAATAAATTGGTCTCTGTTCGTAACTGACAGCATCAACTTCCGCCCCAGTCACACTGCCACGAGTTGGAGTTAAAAATTACTACGAAACTGGCGAGTCATAACTTGCCGAAAAGTTCAAGAGATATCTGCGATTTTTGGCGATGGGGATATTAATTGGACTCCTATTCGAGTAGTTCTTTTCCAGACTGCTCGAATTACCTTCCATACTGCCTTAGTTCTTTTCCACATTTTCGAGTTTTCTTCAACATTACTTGAGTTGTTTTCCACTCTGCTCGAGTTGTTTTCCACATCGTTCGAATTCTTTTCCACATTATTCGATTTCTCGTCCACATTACTCGAGTTTTGTTTTCCACATCGCTCGGGCTCTATAATCAGATCGATCGAGTTTTATTTCACATAACTCGAGTTTTCTTCCACATTAGTGGATTTCTTTTCCGCATTGACATTCAAACGGTATAAGTTTCAACATTTGTACAATCTAACAATCTATGTACGACACTTCCTCAGCAATCACAATTTCCACCTTTCAACGAGTCTAGTCGAGTTGTGACAATATGCTCGACTTTATCACGAGTTACGACGAGTACACTACGAAAAATGTACGAGTGAAGGTGCTATGTTGTTATTGGGTATGAAGGCCGTGAAAACAAGTAAAATCCCCTCTTCGAGTCAGTTCTGACTGACACCCAGTGTACGACCAGAAAACTGGGAAAACAGTTTTAAAGGTTGAAATTTCTCTGACGAGTACTGGCGCTGGGAAGAGATATCTATACATCAGACCTTGGTTTTTATTGTCTCGCACATGGGACAGGACACCGTTGTGATTTGAACCAAGGACCTCTTGACCATGAGCCAAGACTGTTTCTAATTAAGCAATATCATCTTCATTTATATAAAGAAGTATTATCAAATATTAAAAACTTAAAGTTTACAGGGAGCATTTACACTTAGAACCTCTTATTTAAACCAAATTTTATCTTGCATCCTGTTTCGGGGCGCCAACATCGATGTCACATTTTGTCAGCCTTCGTTTTCAACCTATCCAATGACTGCCTACATTTATATTGCAAAACATGGGTGTATATCACTTAATATTGTGTAATAAAGAGGCGGTTTTGTTTCTTTACAGGTACAGGCGCAGGTACAGGATGATTATATTGCAAAATGACAATAAGTAAGTTGTATAATTTCTTATACCTACTCAATACATATCATAGAATACGTGGGTTATAAAAGGTGTAGGGAATAGAAATGTGGGATAGGGTTTAATTGATTCAAATGTTGCAAACTTAATAAAATCAAACTATAGAACATGATACACTTAATAATCGTGGATGATGTTTATCCGTATCCCATGTCAATTTTATCAGGGGATTCAACATTACTGGGGCTTTTTTATAAACTTTACTTATCGTCAAAATCCCGAATATTACCCAGTCCCGAAATGAATGCTTAACTTAAGAGCAACCCCATTCTTGTGTCCAAACGTCATGAATAAACGCAAACACAATCTTTTTTTCATCAATTTCAATGGTGTCAATTATTTTTCATCTCATGCATAGTGTAGGACTGCGCCAATCCACCTACGCTTCGCAATAGTTTAAGTTACGTTACGAGTATTGATATACACATGTATACGTTTACATATTGATATACGCTTCCAAATAAATACCCAAAAATTCAAAAAAAAAAATTCAGTCAAAATTCTTAGAATTAAAAGTATCTAAAGTCTACGTTTGTAGAATTGAAATTAAATGCGAGGGTCATGGCCGAGGGCTGCCGACACGACAAATTATAATTGTCGAACTGTTACCTGTTTTCTTTTCTTTTTTCTTTTTTTTTTTTTTTTTTTTTTTTTTCATTTTTTTTTCTTTTTGGTTTTTCCCTTTATTTTTGTTTTTGTTGGTTTTTTTTATTTATTTTTTGACGATATCTGTTTATTTCACTTCTAGTTACCTACATGTTAAGTACCGTGATACGTATCGTATCGCATAGATGTTATCGTGATACGTATCGACCTAGCCCTAATGCTTATTGTATGAAAACCATCAGCGGATTCCTCCTACAAAACATAATGACAAGGGCCAAAATCTGGCTGAAAGGTTATGTATTCAAGCTATTGGAACCGTCAGACTCCAGGTTGCAAGTTCATTCGCAATTTGCATTTGCTTCTGTGACTGTAAGAAATACAACAGAATTCCGATGGAGCAACTGTTTCAAAATATGTTGCGTGAGGCTTACATTCAACCTCAACACGCGGAGATCAATGAAGTGCTATTCAAAATTAAGTTCAAATTTCACCTGGATAGCAGTGAGGGCCATGTGCACGTGAAACGTCTCTCCTGAGAATGCTACAGTAATGTATGTGTAACTCAGCGTCGTAAGTCGAGAGGATGGAGCATACTAATATGACATCGATAACCATGTACATGTATGGACGGAGTCCTTTGGTTACTTTGGCTGGTCATTTGACCGATGCTCCTTATACGATGACACTATATAACTATCATTTTGAACATCAAGAAAATCCCATGTAACATTATTCTATAGGTAGATATCTCACGTCCACATGCAGTGCGCAAAGTCGGGGGTTATCTAGAGCAACAGACTATGACCTGCTATATAACCTTCTACAAGTTACTGCTGTGAAACCTCTGTCTGTCCGTTTGTTAACACATTCTTAGTTGAAGATTGTGTTAAGAACGGCAGCGGATAAAAGAACAAACGTAAAAATGATATGATTAACCCAACAAAATGTGATAAATAGATAGAGATACACTGAATAATTTCTTTGTCACTTAGATCTCCCTCACGCATAGCTCTGTCCTTAGATAGATTCTTTGGTTCACTCCTCGGTCATTTTGGCTTAAACTCTGCTCTTCATATTTTTATATATTTTGAGAATTCCAATCATTCGGCCATGACCATCACTGAAGAGACATAACTTGTCGAAATGCCCATATGGTGCACAAAATCAAAAGGTATATATGTTCTATATTTATTATAACCACTAGGCCGGTGTCACTGCTGGTGGACTGATAGTCCCCGAGGGCATCATAAGTCTAGTTTTCAGTGCTTTTGTACTGACATGAAATATATACTTCAAATTTTCAGTCATCAAATGAAGTAAATCACTCTAAAACTAAGGAGTATCTCCCTCACGCATAGCTCTGTCCTTAGATAGATTCTTTGGTTCACTTTTCAGTCATTTTGGCTTAAAGTCTGCTCTTCATATTGTCATATATTTTGAGAATTCCAATCATTCGGCCACGAGCATCACTGAAGAGACATAACTTGTCGAAATGCGCATATGGTGCACAAAATCAAAAGGTATATATGTTCTGTATTTATTCTAATCTAATGTAGATGGTTAAGCTATTGAGTAATATCCGTAGAAAACATCTGTCAAAATTGTCCGCATTCGTGAAGTGTTAAGTGAACTATCAGTTGTTACGCCTGTGACGTCATATTCAAATGTCCGACATTTCCGACATAACAAGACGTCATAACAATAAAATTTAGTGCTGCTTGAAAATTAATTTCCCCCTCGTAAGTCTTAATAATTGCCCTTGTCAGGTAAAACAAAATCACAGCTTTATCAATAGTAAACATTGCAAATGTTCTCTGAAAACTCCCAATGTGGAATTTTATTTTATTGCGCATTTACATTTCTTTAAAATCTTACAATTGCATTCAGAAATAGGTACATAAATGAGTTCATACCCTCTTAATTTATGTTCAATTTCGTGATTAGTTTCTTCTTTTCTTTTTAAATATTTGGATTGTGATATTCAAAATTCGGCATTGTCCATCACTAAAGAAGCCGGTGTGGTCTAGTATTATCGCGCTCGCATCCAGATCGGGACGCCGGGGTTCGAGTCGCGCTCTGGTCATGCCGGCGTCCTGTCTTTCGGATGAGACCGAGGCCCCGTGTCGTGGTAAACATGGCACGTTAAAGATCCCTCACTGCATCGGGTGGGTCCGTTTCAAAGGTCAAAATTTGTGTTCATCGCATCAGGCAGATGCCGTCACCATATACGTGAAATATTTGTGGTGTGACGTTAAACAAAAATCGATAAATCAATCAATCCATCCCTAAAGATACATTTTTTGTCGAAATCTGTATATGGTACACTAAATTATAATACTTATTATTACTCTTTAATGTTTTCATTTGTCTTTCACTCTTTCGTTCTACTAGTTGAAAATTCCTTTATCCCCATAGTGTCTCACCCGAGGATAATGTGAACGCCCTGAATACACTTACGCATGCTTTTCCATTGAGTGATGTTTCATTTCACAAAATTGATTTGAATTCTAAAAATATTAAGTGATAAAGAAAAACTATCTAATTATATGCGCAATAATGCAGGGGATGCACTATACTTCAATGTTATTGTTCCATCATATAATTTCATTAAATTATCGGTAAATACATATTTGTTTAATTTATGTTGTGTTGAAAAAATCTGTTTAGGTATTCTACAATAATACAGAGAATATTACGATTTTTTAGCCAGACAAGATTTGTTGAGACACATCAGTGTCTATTGAGGTAAACTATTTTCATTACACTTATCTCTTTCCTAGTGACTGATTTCCGCGAGGAATTTTGATTATGCATTCCTCTTACCTTGTTGCAATATACTCAAGCGTAATAAATTCTATAACATGAGAAGATCATGTCCGCAGATTTCACGTGATCCATTCCTAATATAATGCTTTCAACGTGCACGTTGAAGTAGAAATAGATCGTCGGTATTGCAAATAGATGCATCACAGATGCACGGCATGCATCGATGCGAAAGGTGGAAGTGCACGTCATTAATTTTATCAAAATCAGAGATCTACATGTACATCAATTTTTTTCAGTGGCTAGACTATGGCTTCTTGTGTTTTTAAATCCCCAACATGGTGTCGTACTATATCAGTTTGAAGATAAAGCTATCAGTGCTTTGATAGTGTAATATGTGTTTGCTATGCTATTTATGGATATACACATATAGCAATTTAAATGTCTGAATTCAGAAGAGTGGAATCCCCTTATACTGATATCAATGTTCAGATTGGTAGATCTGACATACAGTGTGCACAATGATAATGAGAAAAGAACGAACTAACTGAAGTGGTAATTTCCACGAGAGATGGTATTTACGTTCTTAAGACATATGCGTCATTGGCTCGGGTGGATTGGTCGCTCTGTGGGGTGAAAAGTATCGTTAAATTCGTCTGTGGGTAAAACATGGGTAAGTGATTTGTTATGTGTTAAGGTATGAATCCAACTTAACACTATAAACAAATTTTTGATATATGTTAAAAAATTTATTGATTATTATGGATAAATATGGTGATATAATGTAATCTCAAAATCATAACTAATCATTATTTCCTTGACTATGTATATGAATTTATGTCACACATTTTATTTCGACGTTTCATACTATTAAGAACTACATACATGTAATATGTTTTATTTATGTATTTAATTTATTAGTATGTAGAACATAAACCACTTTTTTGTTGCAATAGCCTTAAATAAACTCGAGGATGTGTACGTTGAAAATTTTCATTAGCACGGTAATAAGTCATCATACCAAATAAAAATTACGCTATGAAAAAGATAATATCTTGCACTTTTCATTCCTGTAATAATAGATGTAAATACTCGGTACATATTGCAAAACATTGTCAATGGAAAGGGAATGTAGTAAAGAAAATAAAACTTAGGAAGGGATAATAATAAATCCCCAATTGACCAACCAACTTAATTGGAAAATTTTACAGAGAACCTACTCATCTGTCATATCAAATTCATCGTATCGTTTTTATAAACTTTACTAAGCTAGGAATTGATGAATTGTATTATGCTGTCGAATCAAGGCCTCACGAAGATAACCGGAATCTAGTGTCCAGTGTATAGCTTCAACGTTGATTCATCGGTTCCTTGCAATACCTTAATATCTCGTTCATTACTTCCTTTATATCATGAAGATTACCAATAGACATTTTCTAAACAAATATTGACCTGGGGGAAAACATGTGGTAGATAATACGCAACTCAACTATCAAAATCGTACACCTTTAATTTGAACAACATATGCAGTCAAATACAGAAAGTAGAAATCAGTCAGATAAGCCTTCAGATGGCTTTATTGATATTGCAATACTCCGTATTTACCGTCCTAAGCCGGCATATCAATTGCCGTTAAATCTTCTATATTATTATTTTGATTATTATGATGTTGGGACATGATTATAGTATATAGTAACCAAGTATAGGTCTTTCATGAAATCAGACATTCCCTAAGTGAAACTTTATGTGTATCTTAAGTATTATCACCTTTATATCAAGGTTGGATTTTTTAAAATTGATTTCATTTTACAAGAGTCATTGCCCTTTAATGAAATCCAATATTCTGGAAATTGTCAGCTGTGCTAAAAGATTTTAAATTGAAACATTATATATGTTTATTCCTATGTGTGAATTCGATTAAGCCGATTGATCCATTTAAGAAGAGTTATTGACCTTTATTTACAATCAGTATTACAAATGGCTTTGGCCACGCTATGTATAATAATTAAATGTATCATAATTAAACTTAGTGTAAAAGAATAATTGGCCTTTAATGGAACATTTTTTTTCAATTATTGTTCAAAATATCCAAGTTAGACTACTTATGCATGGTAACTATGAGGTCTTACGTAGAAGTTTTCTCAAAACTGACCACTTTTTTACAAATGTTTTTGCCCTTTAGTAAATGTTGTTTTGATTTCAAACAACCTCCAGGCGTCAACACAACGTAAATTCTTGGTCATTTAATACGTTTAATTTTGGCATCTACATAAATCGTAGTGTTTTTTCAGCTTGTAGTTTTTAAAGCGGCAAGATTGATTATATTTCTGATATTATATCAATTTATAATATAATAGACCTCACATTAACTTTATGTATTTTTCATGTGCTACGAATGTAAAACACATCACATGTAGAATCATAGGCGCTGGTAAGGTTTTAACATACGAAGAAATAACGCATTCTGCAAAATAATAATCTAATCTGTTGTCATCTTAATAGTATCATGCATCGGCACGCCATTTGTGTAGCTTTTTCGAAACAAATTACATCAGTATACTTTTTCATACAGAAACGGACAGAGGAGACAAAAATAAGACATCGATTAGAGATGATTCAGAAGATGTATTAAAAGAGGTTAAAGAATATGTGAGTACAATTGCAGCTGGAAAAGAGGAATGTTTGAAGGAACTCAAGTTTCATGCTTCAAATATTCTATATTGCTGGCGTTCATTTCTGGATGAAGTACTTGTTATTGGAGGAGCTGGTGATCTCACCGCTAATGTACTCTGTTTCGTGAACATTCCGCTGGATATTGATATTATGTTTGTTGTTAACTTTGCTTGTACAGTTTTGGATACAACTGCTTTGTCTGAAATTGACTCAGAAAAATTTGTCTATATAGTCGAAATGTCAAAAAACAATTCGATGTACATTTTAAAAGATGGAAAATATTATTTGACACATGAAGTATTTAAAGATATGACAACAGAAACAGATAATACACTAATCTTTAGACAACCATTTGGGAGATATACAGAAAGTACTTACATCCATGGTCCAGTTAATACAACTGAATTGTCAGGATTTAATCCATTCGGACTACCTATTACTGGTTATGATATTGTACCTACGATTGCTTGCCATGAGATACCTAGAATAGCATTAGAATTTTTTTCCAGACATGGAGGTTGCTGGCTTCCTAGTGAATTACTAGATGAAATATACGAAAGGGGTTGTTATTTTGTCCCAAAAGGTCCACTAGGCACATACGAATGGCAGATATCTTTTGCGCATTCTGAGACAATGCTGATTACAAAATTTAATTCAACTATGTTTTGTACTTATGCATTGTTAAAACTGATGAAACACAGGGTATATTATGTTATATGTGGATTCCTTCTATGAAACTGTAGGTCATAGTAGGTAACACAAATAGTCAGAGATCCTACGCCCGTCTCCTACTTTTGATATTGGCGGTTTGTTGAAAAGGACCAGAGGGACCTTGTTCATCAACAGTTGGAATTTTCAGCGATACCAGCCGGTATGGGGATGTATAAGCCACTGGCGACAAATAAACTTGCAACATATAATTCAATTAATGAACACTTAACTTACTAGATCACCACGATATGTTTTTCCAATTAAGATCTATAACATCTGCTACCTGTCGTTTTATCAGAAAACACGGTCAGAATCTCCACTGCGCCATTTGTGTATACAGTATGATGTCATATCTCTTAGAAACTGCATTCGTGATTACAAAAATGTGTCAGTTGAAGTATTACAAATGCAAAGTCACGTTCTGCGAGAATTGCGTCAATTTGTAAGTAAATTTGATGATTAACGTTATACATGATAATTTCACTTATACTATTTACAAGTTTATCATCTTTGGTAAGATGACAAATTAAAATATATAAAAAGACTTTCTTTCTCTGTATAAATTAATTACAATAGATATGTTTTAGTACAACATATTCATACAAAGTAAAATAAGAAAGTAACTGGTGTCTACGGTGGCACAGAGGTGACATGGGTATACTTTTTTTTAAGTACCACTATCTTGTGGGAACGAGATACTATCTTGAGGGAACGAGAAACTATCTTGAGGGAACGAGATACTATCTTGTGGGAACGAGAAAGTTATCTTGTGGGAACGAGATACTATCTTGAGGGAACGAGAAACTATCTTGTGGGAACGAGAAAGTTTTCTTGTGGGAACAAGATACTATCTTGTGGGAACGAGATACTATCTTGTGGGAACGAGAAAGTTATCTTGTGGGAACGAGATACTATCTTGAGGGAACGAGAAACTATCTTGTGGAAACGAGAAAGTTATCTTGAGGGAACGAGATACTATCTTGTGGGAACAAGATACTATCTTGTGGGAACGAGATACTATCTTGTGGGAACGAGAAAGTTATCTTGTGGGAACGAGAAAGTTATCTTGAGGGAACGAGATACTATCTTGTGGGAACGAGAAAGTTATCTTGAGGGAACGAGAAAGTTATCTTGAGGGAACGAGATACTATCTTGTGGGAACGAGATACTATCTTGTGGGAACAAGATATTATCTTGTGGGAACGAGATACTATCTTGAGGGAACGAGAAAGTTATCTTGAGGGAACGAGATACTATCTTGTGGGAACGAGAAAGTTATCTTGAGGGAACGAGATAATTGACCAATCAGAATCGGTTGTTATTATCAACTGTTTTCGCGACCTTTAACTGTGTCGATGGAAAACATAATCTCTAGGTATTTCCATGAAGGCTTACAGTATACAGAAATTGTTATACTGTTGAGAGAAAGACATGGTATAACCATAGGTGTGCGTCAACTGCATAGGATATTAAGGTCACTTGGACTAAGACGAAGAAGTTATAGTGACATCAAAACAGTTATAGACTTTATTTTGCGTGAGATCCAAACCGCAGGGCGCCTGCATGGATACAGAACAATGCGACAACGATGCCTGGAAAATGGTCTTTACGTAAGGACACACGATGTTGCAACCATCCTTCGAGTGTGTGACCGAACAGGTACTTAAATTTGCGTACAATTGAAACTGTAATTTAACTGACTCATAGATATTTAAAAATTGTAAATGTTCTTTCTAAATGCACCTACGTCTATGCTATTGTTGTTTTGGAGTTTGCCGTCACTTCGACATTATTTCAGGCCGGTCTCGGTGGCGCAGGCGGTAAAGGCGTCAGGTTATCAATTTGATTTCTGAGGGTCACGAGTTCGAGCCCAAATTATATATTTCTATGAAATGCTTAAGACAATAATTTTGATTAGTCTCTCTCTCCCTCTATCTGTCTCTCTCTCTCTCTCTCTCTCTCTCTCTCTGTGGATATGGAGAGAATAAGAACTATAGTGATCACAATTAAAGTGGTAGCATGCAAATAGTCTGTAGAACCTGTCTATTTGTATAACCTTTTTTTCTGTCTTAAAACTTATACTAATCCCTCTCAACGGTTCCTGTAAAGAACCAGTACCTTGAACTTGGAATAGTAATGAAATAAACGTGCCCTATTCGGAGTCAAACCCACGACGACCTTCGTATCTGTAGACGGGGACGTTACCACTGAACCAAGGCGTCCTTCTATGATATTATTTCCTTTTGATGTGGAAACTGTGCACGCTTCGTAACATAAATAAAATCCAAGTCTGATTAATCTAGTTAATTGTGAAATTACAATGTAGATAGACAAACGATTGCACAAGTTACAAGTGTTAATATCTCATTTTTAGCTCGCCAGGACAGAATGTCCGGAGAGCTTTTGTCGTATAACCCCGGCGTCGGCGTCCGCGTGCAGAAAAACTTTAACCTGGACCATAACTTCTGTATTAAGATGGGTAGAGTCTTGAAACTTCACACATGCATATCTTATGAAATTCCCTTTAATTTGGGACCTTTGACCTTGTGACCTTGACCTTCGAGTTTGACCTTCTTTTAAAAAACTTTAACCTGACTTATACCTCCAGAACCATTAGAGATAGAGCTTAGATATTTCACATATGGATAGCCCATGACGAGACCTCTCATTTAGGGACTATGGCTTTTGACCTTTTGACCTTGGAATTTTACCTACCTTTAAAAACTTTAATCTGGGTTATATCTCCGGAACCACTAGAGATAAAGATTAGATATTTCACATGTAGATAGCCCATGATAAGACCTTCATTAGAGACCATGGCTTTTGACCTTGGACTGACCAACTTTTCAAAAACTTTAACCTGGGTTATATCTCCGGAACCATTAGAGATTAGATAGTTCACATGTAGATAGCCCATGACAAGACCTTTCATTCGGGACCATGAATTTTGACCTAGTGACCTTGACCTCGGACTTTGACCTACTTTTCAAAAACTTTAACCTGGCTTATATCTCCGGACCCATTAGAGATAGAGCTTAGATATTTCACATGTAGATAGATCATGACAATACCGCTCATTGGGGACCATCACTTTTAACCTAGCGACCTTTTGACCTCCTCCTCTAACAATGCCCCCACCGACGAGCTATGTTGGCTTCTGACAACTTTTGTTAATCCGATCATAATATAAAGAAAATAATTGTATATATCATATATCGTTCGCAATGACAATTCATAAGCAAAGATTATATATAAGGTCTCGCATTTTGTGAAATTTACTTTTAATAAGTTCTCGTCAGACAATACATAATAAACTCCTTCTTAGACATAATGGTAAACGGTTGCATGAGTAACAAACCCATGCTATTTTTAACTATATTATGTAATCAGTAATGTGTGCATATCAAACTTTATTCATTTTCATGTGGCTTTATTTTCAAAACTAGGTGTTGAAGAAAGGACAGTCCGTCGTTTCGTCCGACGCTCTTATTTCGCACCTGGTCCCAACTTCATATGGCACATCGATGGGTACGACAAGCTAAAGCCATACGGACTGTGCATACATGGATGCATATGTGGATTTAGCAGAAAAATCATATGGTTGGCTGTATACTTTACTAACAATAATCCACGGATAGTGGCTGGTTACTTTCTTGATGCAGTGGAAAGGAATGGCGGCACTCCTCGCGTAATAAGAGGTGACTTTGGAACGGAAAATGTGTTAGTCCGGGATATTCAACGCTGGTTTAGAAGGGGCAATAGTTCCTATATTGAAGGAGCCAGCACGCAAAACCAGAGAATCGAATCTTGGTGGGGGTATCTTAGGAGACAACACATGCAGTATTGGATTGATATAATGAAAGACATGCAGGACACCAACGAGTACTCTGGGAGTGAACTGGATGAAAACCTGGTGCAGTTCTGCTTTATGGCACTGATTCATGTATGTTGACAAAGTTGAATTTATCAAATAATACTGCAATAAATCTACTTACATCACTCACATGTACGGTGCTTGTTTAATATTAATAGTAAGCAATTTTTTTATTTTAACACTATGTATACAGTATGTATATCTGTTCTAGGCTGAACTGGATCTAGCAGCGTCTATGTGGAATAATCATACCATCAGGAGGTCGCATAACATGACAGTTCCATGTGGTCAACCAAGCAGATTATTCAACTATCCTGAATTATGGAATTGCCAAAACCATATATGTCCAGTGCCTGTTGAAGAAATAGACGCTTGCAGAAATCTAGTTCAATTGCGTTCTCCGGTGTGTTGTGATGCTGACATTTACTCGGCGTGTATCGATATCATGACCATGGATGACTTTGTTTACCCAAGCACTGCAGATGAAGCCATGATATTGTACAGGCATTTAAGAGCACGCATAAACACCTACATATAAAGTAGTCAAAACTGTGTTCAAAATCACTGTATTGAGGCATACACGTAACAGATATGGTTCTATCGTACAGTGTAAAACCAAGGACCCGCACGACAATACGAATTTTTGTGTATTTATGTATCCGAATTATATTTTTAAAACCATACACACTCATCTTCATCTTCTTGTTCAGTTTGGTCTATATTTTAACAACATCCACACTTGCACTGCAAAATGCACATACACCTCTTAACTTAAGTATAAATATTTCATAATTAGAGCTGTGAGGTAACTCCCTAAAACCCCTTTAAATCTGAGTTTCAAGTAAATTTCAAAGTTGGATGATCTATTCCTACATTTGTCTATTGACGATGATCTTGCCTCATGCATATAAACACAATGTGTACTACAACTGTCATTTCCATTGAAATCCACCCAGCCAATTTTAAGAGCAGTTGTTCTTACAAGGTACAAATGTATATGGAAGACCTACCTTGTACTCTTACTAAGTGAAAGATCCAGGTCAGAATATCTTCGCTTTCATTTATCAACTGGAGAAGCTTATGCATATTTACATTTGTCTTCAATTTTATATACAATTTAACCCAATCCATCATATTGTATATGAAGAGTTGCATATATATAACTGTCCATTTTTAAGTAAGTTGGATTATCTCCACTTATAAACAGTGGTGTTGCTTCATGTACATCTACACATTATGTGCAATCTTTTCAAAATATTTCATGGAAGTCTAGCATTTGAATTTTCCCTCTCACTATCCAGAACCTGTGGACACACGGACAATAGACTGAAATAGCAAATTGGCCATTCTTATACCGTTACATATTGAAAGGGAAATCTGGAGGTAACACAATCATAATACCAACAGGAAATAATTATTTGCTTTATTTTTATCCATATAAATTGAGCCAATCATATTGATTTAAAAAGGCATAGTCAGTATTTTCTTTCAAAAAATGTTCGGCCAGTAACACTCTAAACACAAAATTTACTTTTGGTTATCTAACAAGAATTATTACTGAAAATTATGAATACCCCATTTCGTAAAAGTTTCTGATAATATGTCAGACAAGTCTTGACAGTTAAGACTGACAGAGCTATGATTAAATCAATATGCACTGAGGTAAAACAGTAAAAGAAACAGATAGCAAAAAATGTTGTAAACATAAATGCCCCCACTAATATGCAATTACCTTCAGAGTAGCATTATTACACCAAACCAAAAATCATCCCTCAGATGATATTGATTAGACTATAATTGTAAATCTGACCCTTTAGATTAATCAGACCCCAAAATTAAAAGAGTTTCCAACTTAATTTTATACAACACTATGTATATGCAACTTTTCTAACTATATACACGTACAATGATTATTTACCACAATGCTTGTGAGAAGTTTGTCAACAACCTTGCAACATAACTTTTGAGGTACAGATCACAAAATCAATAAAGTCCTAAGCAACCAACAAACCCGATTTGAGACTACAGGTTCAAATACCATTTAATGTTAATAAACATCTATGCAAAAAAAAACAAATATCAAAATTAATCATCAGGTGCTTAAGTGATAAAAGAATATGAACAAGTGTTGTCAAAAGACAACGTAGCTCGACGGTGGGGGCATTGTCAGAGGAGGAGGTCAAAGTCCACGGTCAAGGTCACTAGGTCAAAAGTCATGGTCCCAAATTGGAGGTCTTGTCATGATGTATCTAAATATGAAATATGAAAGCCATATCCCTCACGGTTCTAAAGATATAGGTCAAGGTCACTAGGTCAAAAGTATAGGATGCCGACACCAGGAGTACGACAATAGCTCTCCGGACATTCTGTCCCGGCGAGCTAAAAAGTGTGACATGACGTGACAGACATGCACACATAGACAAAAGATACAGATGTAATGAAGTGACACAGGACATGACAAAATTGATTAAAAGGTAGCTGAAAAATAGCATTGACAAGAATTTTTACAATCAAGATATGCTGACAATATGCACAGTACACTTTGTACTTATGCAGTTAATTTAAATCAAAAACCGACTTATGGTTGCTGAGAAAAAACGCAGACAAAAAAATTTCTACATACAAACAGGGCTCCTTTATATCATATAGGTACTCCCTATCTGGGGGTGTAAAAACCTGAGAAAACATTTATAATCACTCATATGACATTTTAACAATCCGAATACTAGTATTGTACTTCAAGTGCTTACATGTGACAATATTATGTTTCTTGAATACATACTGTATGTATAGCCTTGGGACTCTACAATCAAAACAATCAACTATTTTCCATATTGAACATCCATATTCATTGAATCAACAGTTAAATTAGAAAAAAAATGTGTTTAAAAACACAAATGCCCCCATCTTGGCTTAACTCATCCGAGCCAAAAATTGAAAAATAGAATCCAAGGGAGATTATTTAAACAAGAGGACTATGATGGCCCTAAATCGCTCACCTGAGAATATAACTAACATATTATCAGCTATGCTTTTGGTAGAGACCAAGCCAAAGACCATTTATGACTTTTTTTCCAGTACCCCATAGATATATAAAACAAAAAAGCCAAAAATGTTTTTTTGAAAGATCAAAATAATTTGAATAATTTTGGTAGAACATAACCCAAGGAACTTATTATCAGATCTAGCCAGTAATTTTGATGGAGATTATTTTTTAAGTTTTCCACATAGACATATAAAGCAAATCAGCCTTAGCAATATCATTCTGCTTTCTCCATAAGCATACATTCACCTGTCACATGTTTAAACCTTCAAAAAACCACAAGATTCCGTTATGGCCCTAACAAGCAGGCTTGACAAAGAATCTGGTTCGCTCATCCTAGGTAGCCACATCTGTAGTCCACATGTTGAGACATAGGGTAGTCTACAACCTTCCAACTGATCATAAAACAAAATTTCAACTTTCTTTGGGAATCCACATGGTGGTATTTGATCTGCTCCTGTTGCAAATGCCAGCAGCTGTGAAAACGTAACAGGCAGTTCTCCATCTGAAAAGATATGTTTTCATTAAAAAGTGTACGATATAAACAAGTGATAGTGTACATCCACTGGCGGTAACCGTATATATCTGAAATTTGTAAGACTGAATTCTGTTGGTAATTTTTTTCATGATCATCACAGACACAAGATACTGGTCAAACCCTAGCTGGGTAAACATTGATATCATGATGTCAATTAGAATTGATTAAAATCTTAACAGTAAATGATGATTTAATCAGCATATAGATATTTAAAATTCATAAGCAGTTATATGCAGTTCATGATTGTTTTATCAAAACTTTACCCACTAGTTAAGCTAATCAATTGCTAAACTTTGAAAGACAATTAATTAAATTCATAAGATTTCTGTTTAAAAAATTTAAATTACTTTACAAAACCTGTTTCATATGATACAAATCAGTATACAGATGATTAAGAACATCCTTATCTAAAAGATACAAGCAGATGAAAATTAACCATAGGTTAGTGTAACCAGTTGTTAAAGTTTTGAACAACTGGCCCCAGAGCTCCTCATAAATCAAGTTTACTTAAGAAACAGTTTTGAAGCTTTAAATACTAAAGAATCAAACCTACCAAGTTTCATCATATTCTATCTAGTGGTTTCAGAGATGTTTTTATAAAGGAAATTGTTGATGACACAGAAAGAATGACATATAAAAGGACAATTACAAAGCATTGATAATCTTGAGCACTTAGTGTTCACATGAGTTTAAAAAAAAAGGTTATAACGTAGGACTATTTCAATAAAAATATATTCCACCCCAGGAAGGCACCACTCCGATCAGAAGTTAATTTGACCCTATAGTAGCAAAAAAGTGTGAATGGCCATTTCCAACAGAACTACTTTATTTTGTTTTCCTCAGAGGTGGAATATACCTTTACTGGGATAGCTGGCCCTTAAGAATCTACATCTAGTGCACATGGCGTAATATTAAGCAAGAATAAGCCTAAGGGCTAACTAATACCATGCCGTGGCCAAATTTCAAAATGGTATATATATATTAAGAAAATGGCATAACTTTTAAAGAATGTGGAGATAACCAAATGCCATATAGATAGTGCACACCTACAATGCCTAAGCATTACTGAAACTAAGTTTCATTGAAATCCATCCAGTGGTGTAGGAGTAGTGTGGATAAGTTTGTGTCTACAGACAACCCAGTATAACCCCTAAATATAATAAAATTACCCTCAATTGACTGCAAAAACATCTCCCATGCATAGACTGTAACATCTTCTGTCCTACGATTGTTTGTGCCTTCATCACTGAACTTCACACTAAAGAGTGAGCTAATGTCATCTACTGAAAGGGACTTCTGCACGTGGCAAAACAGGGTCTGAAAGGTTTTTGCATGGCCATGGATAAAGTCCCAACTCTTGCCCACATCGTTCATCCCATCCTTAAACTGACTGATTTCGCTGGAAACCCTTAAATGAAATAAGATAACTACAAGAGCTGTCAGAAGAGAGCAATTAATTGCTCTACTATTCCAGCACCTTGTCAAATTAAAGCAATGTTTCATATTTACTTATAGATCTATATACAGTTTACATAATAATCTACGGTAGACTAGATCAAGATATATACCTGATCTGTAACTTCTTTAATTTTGATAGATCTATGTAGATAATCTACATATCTAATCTAGATTTATACATGAAAATAAGCAAATTGATTACCTTCAAACATATGCCATATAGATCCAAAGCCAACACGATTTCAAATGTTGTTCCATTCTCGATGATGATTGGTCAATTATCTTGTTCCCTCAAGATAACTTTCTCGTTCCCTCAAGATAACTTTCTCGTTCCCACAAGATAGTATCTCGTTCCCTCAAGATACTATCTCGTTCCCACAAGATAACTTTCTTGTTCCCACAAGATAGTATCTCGTTCCCACAAGATAACTTTCTCGTTCCCACAAGATAGTATCTCGTTCCCTCAAGATACTATCTCGTTCCCACAAGATAACTTTCTTGTTCCCACAAGATAGTATCTCGTTCCCTCAAGATAACTTTCTTGTTCCCACAAGATAGTATCTCGTTCCCACAAGATAACTTTCTCGTTCCCTCAAGATAGTATCTCGTTCCCACAAGATAACTTTCTCGTCCCCACAAGATAGTTTCTCGTTCCCTCAAGATAGTATCTCGTTCCCACAAGATAACTTTCTCGTTCCCACAAGATAATTTCTCGTTCCCTCAAGATAGTATCTCGTTCCCACCAGATAACTTTCTCGTTCCCACAAGATAGTATCTCGTTCCCTCAAGATAGTTTCTCGTTCCCTCAAGATAGTTTCTCGTTCCCACAAGATAGTGGTACAAAAAAAAAAGAATACCCATGTCACCTCTGTGCCACCGTAGGTGTCACATGACTATAGCACTAAACCCAATGTACCACAGTGGACATTCACAGACCCCTGAATTTCAGAAGTTGGACCAGGTACCACGGGGGAGTGCATCTCCTGTTTGGGTAGCCACACCCACCGTGAATACCCTGAAATACAGACAAAACAAATATATATCAGCACTGTTTGTATACATGAATGTGAACACCACTGTGTTGAAAGTGTCGCAACCACACATCAGGAAAACGGTATAATAACACATAAGTCAATCCCTCCGCGGGGAACTATTTTACGAGCTTCACAATGTCACATGACTATGGCACTTACAACAATGTAGAACAGTAGACATTCAGACCCCTGAAATTCAGAGGTGAGACCTGGTGCCCGGATGATGATTGAGCGTCTCCTGTTATAGCTAGCCACACCGCCGCCAATACCCATATATACAGACGAAACAAATATAAATCAGCATATGTATTAATAAATGTAATATGTAACATAAGTACTAAATTTTTGTGCAATGCATCCGGCATATACGTGTAAAAATCGTGGAGTGACGCAATACTATAATCAATCGATGAAGTTTGCTTTTATTCCACGTACTTTGCGTTAACTGTTGAATATATTTCATAAAAGTAGTTTTAAAACTCATTTCTATCCATTTTATCCCAACAGTTCTAGGTTTATTAACTGTTCCCTTGGCTGCCTTTTTCTGCCCTTACGTTGCCTACAATACCCATGTGACCAAGCAACCAACAAATGTTATATTAAAATCATCAGAAAAAGAGCACTTGTTTCTTCTTAAATCTTTAAAAATAAAGGAATTTTAAAACTGAATAATTGATGGCTTGTAAACCAGACCAAAAAAAAGATAAGCTGTAAAACATGCATGAAACTTTGTGTTATCTCATTCACGCAGTGCCGATTTGACATACCAGTACAATACATTAAACAAATCAGATAACTGGAAAATCTGATACAGGGCGTAGATACAAGTATATAACGTCATGAGTAAATCACGACACGTGAAGAAGCAATGGTCTTCTACCTATTTAGTGCTATTTAAGCCTGCGTTCAATCCATGTAAAACAGTGAAAATATAAATGTGCAGCGATAAGGGAGGTCGGTTTTATTATTTAATCTTTTAAATGAATGTCATTTTGACGTGATTTAATATAAATATAATAATGTAATGTACGGAGTATTGCTCATTTGGACTTTTAAAGTTGTAAAGCAGAAGAGATTAGATTGAACTGCCTTTGCAGGATGACGGGGATATGCTACCCCAAACATTTTTCTACGGTTTCGAATAAAGAACGAAATACTGTTGATTGAAATATTTATAGATAAATACAAATAATATTATTAATATGCACGTGTACACACTAAAAGTACATCCAAATCGTATCTCAATATATAAATTTTATTATACAAATTGCCCTCCTTTAAAAATTTACAGAATAATACTGTATGTGGATATGTGCAGTGTCTGCACAGTCAATTAGAGTTAAGGCCGTAAAACTTTTTAAACGGCACCCTCTTAAATCTAATCTAAACAAAGTTCGTAGAGATTTTAGAAATGTTTCAAGGTAAAGAATAGTATTTGTGGCTATAACATTTATTGTTGGTCTTTATTTAGTTTGCAACGTTTCCAGATTTTCGAATATCTCAATGAACTACTGTATCTTGTCACCTTATACTAGTTAACATGTGGTTCGAAAAGGTGCAAATACCATTACAAATTACAGGCGAACAAATATCGGAAAATGTCTTTCAGACTTCCAGCGGGAAGCATAACTGGGTATAATAATAAGAACACGCTATTACAAACAGACATAGTGTTCTTCTTATTTTAATTATAACTAATATCAATGGGGAATTTTCACAAACGCTTAGATGATCCAGATTCGTGATTTGTAATGAGGTATACTCCTTGGGATTAATCTTCAATTTCTAAGTAAAATCTTATTTTTTGATCTTTTGTTTTACCATGATTATTATCTTAAATGAGAAAATAATGAAAAAAAAAAAAATATATATATATATATATATATATAATGTATGTATTCTTCTTCAGTGAATTCAAATGTGGATTTCAAAATATTTATAACAGGATTTGTAAAAAAAAATTACTGAAAAATTGCATTATGGCCTAGGATAAAACCGAAGTCATACCCCCTCATGAATTCGGAATCTCTCCTGCCATTACTCATAAAAGAATGCTACAATATGTAATTTTAGATCAGAAATAGTTATGAAAATTATTATGAAAAATTCATTTCAACTGCCAGCTTAAAAATAAACTTTCACTGTTGATTGAAATAATGAAAGGTATGGAAATTAATGTGTATAACGGATCAATGCTTGTCATGAGCATTTTTTTTTCATGCATCTACTAATTGTGTAGTTTTTGCATGCCCTTACGTAAAGGACATATAGGGTAAATATCTGATACACACTATACACAAGTAAAAAAAACTTGAACCATTTAAACCGGAGACGTGAGGCCCATTTTTACTGATTTTATTGATTTGACTATTTACATATGGAGTATCTCAGATACAGTGCATAAATGTGGTATTTTCGAATATGTGGATTAGTTGCTCAGTAAGTTGAAAAAAAAAACTGTAATTTCGTGCGATGCGACGGAAAGTGATTTGTGGGATGTTGAAATATCTATCTCAAGTAATTTAAAAGATAAACCTTGGATATCTATAAAGAGATTTGTTGGTTTCCATGGCTAAATATGGTAACATCACATAACTTCAAAACAATATTGGGATAATGATTTATTTACTTGCATATATTCGACCTTTTCGTTATACAGTCACTTCCCATTTGGGACGGTATCTGACGTAAAACAATAATGACGTAATCAAATTCTATAGAAACTGACCTAAAACTGATCTAAAAAGGAAATTACGTTTTCATAGGAATTTGATTTTATGTCAAATACGGTCGAAAGGGGAAGTAACTTTGTTTAACAAAAAGACAATACTTCAATATATGACACATATCGTATTTCAAATTATTGATAACTACAGAATATATTATATATTGGGATTTAATTTCTGTACAACAGTCACCATTACCTCACAGGCAGCAATAATATTAAACTGTACCATCCCAACAAAGGAAGTGTATCCCAAAAATATGCCGCCATGCACGGTGATATATCAATGACTTGACAATTTTTTAGCTGTCATATATGTTCACTCATTTCCGAATGCGGCCTTCTGTGAACACAAAATAATATAAATGCTAAATAAATTGTAGTTCTTTGTCTCATTTTATGAAATATACAAAAATGTGAATAAATACGTGATTGAATCATTGGTGTAGGTAGGTTTAATGTCGAAAAAAAGTAATCTGCGGTATAATTATTCTGTATGTTGTCGTATTAAAAGTATACTGAAGCTTGTTCGAAACAATTTCAATGCATATCAATTTTCATACAGAAATGGACAGAGAAGAAGAAAATATGGCGTCGGTAAGAGATGATGTAGAAGATGTATTAAACGAGGCTATGGAAATAGTAAATTACTCAGCAAGTGCACGAGGGGAAGTTGAGAAAAGGGGTTGTTATTTTGTACCATCAGAGTTCTTAGGAGGTCTATCATATCAATACCAATGGCAGATATTCCGAGATATTGCTGATTACAAAATTTTATTCATCTATGTTTTGTACTTACATATTGCTTAAAATTATATAACACAATGTCCTAAAACATGTATTACTTCTTTCATGCTGAAAACAGCTGTATTCTGGAAAACAGAAGGTTTATTCTGCAACTCTAAAGCGGAATGTTCAGTTTACATTCTGCTGAAAGGTGCCATTGACAGATTAATTGATTGGTTTGATAAAGACTTCATTCGTCATTATTTAGATAATATCAATGACGGACAATTTAAAGGAGAAGATGAATCGGTCATAGTTAATTTTCTCAAAGATAAATAGTATAATTCAGAGTACATTGTGGATTAAAAATGCAGTCATATTACTGATCTCATCTTTCGGTAATATGTGCAACAAGGTCGATTTTCATGAATCTACGCAGCTCTCGTCTATTTCACAAACGTGAAATCATATCCGTAAAAATGCGTATAAAAATATGTTGTTTGTAACAAAAATTCCAGCAATGCATTGATGAATTGTTACACTATTTAAAGAGAAATGTAAAAGCGTCTCTATTTTTTCAAAAATGTATCAAAATGAAAGCTTTAAAATTAAGATTTTATCAGGACAGCAACAATGAGAATTAACCATGTGTAAACAGATAAGTGGGTTTCAGGTGATGATAGAATGTTGCATGAATGAATCCACAGCTATTGTTGTTAACTGTGTCGAGTTAGCTGACGTATATATCCATAGAGGATATCTAAAATTGGCCGTACATTTATATATATATATATATATATATATATATATATATATATATATATATATATATATATATATATATATATATATATATATATATATATATATATATATATATACTTGAAAATCTGCTCGCTTTTTAAAAGGAAATAGGTTATATCAAGCCACTACTAGAGATTTATGAGAATCCACATCGAGATGTTTTATTTGGAATAAATGCCTTTTATTAGAACAAAGAAATCTTATATACTCTATCTTGCTTTTTGTAAAATCTAAATTTGAGTTTATACCAAAAGCTTTAAAGGTAGAAATGATGTGATATTACTTCAGGAATGGTGATTTTTTTTTTTTGGCAACAGTTATAATAAGTATCGATCTTCTGTACGCTTTCTATCGCTTATTTCTGTGTTATAGAAAATTACAGGAAACGACAAAACAAAACAAGGCTTTATGCAATCTTAAAAAGTATGTGAAAAGGACACAACAGACAACAAGGACGTCGCTTGGAATATTTAAGGACACGGCTATACTCTAAAGCATGGAACAAATTGATAACGAGTTATAAGACTACCAAGCAAATGACAAAAATGCACCAGGGAAGTTTGGCTTTACTTCCAGATATGCCGTTACTGCTCAAATTAGACACAAACAGCATTAGTTGCAGGTTAAACTGCAGGAGAACCATGACCACATTGATCAGTTTTAGAAATCGAGATTTGAATTTCTAATGCATTGATAGTAAGTGATATTTGTATATCAAACTTCCGATGCGCATGCGCATCGTTCAAACAGGTATTTTGTACTACTTGCCCTACCATAAAAATCTCCAAAGAAAGCGACAATGACTATTGCAGAAAATAACAAATCTTCGAAATTGGAAAAAAAACCTAAATTATTGGTAATGCCAGAATATTTTTACATTGGGGCCGGGTGATAGCCATGCGCGTATCTCGACGCTTTAAAGGTCGGTTTATTCCAACAACCATCTTTTTAACGACAAAATGTTTAGTTGGGTAAAAAATATTTGAAATGTTACATTTCAAGGAAACTGCAGAGACATAAGAACTGAGAGTACTTGACGTAAAAGCCCCGAAGATACGCAATAAAATTAACAACATGCGATAGTAAAGGAGGCCGACATAAAATGGTGCACAAAATCAAAATGTATATATGTTCGATATTTATTGTAATGGCGGAATGATTTCAGTGCAGTCTCGTATGCCTTTCTTGTTGATCGTGATATCGAAGAATTTAAGATTTCATTGTGTAAAGTTACTACGCTATAACTATGAGTACGCTACCTATAGATCGTCGTCACTTACGGAACACCACCCCTGGATCCACCGAAAGTTGTGTACCTGTAGTGGACAGTGTGATCGAATGACTGTTATTTAACTTTGATGTGAACCCTTAACCATCTCGTGGTCTATAGACTCTATTATATTAGACTGTAGTAAACTCTTGTTAGTTGTATTAGATGTCGATTATTCTTGATATATAAACATTTGTTGCACCAGGTGGCTTCGTGAAGTATGACAGTAGTAACAGTAGGATTTTACTTATTGGGATTCTGGGTCTTAATATACAGTGGGTAAAAGAATTATTTCAGACTTAGACTTGGTTTCGATCATCGTAAATGCCGAGTCTCCCTCTTCATAGCACACGAAGCCACCACTGCCTTACTGTTTTGAGGGTTTCATTAAAGATAACATTTCATAGACTTGTCTATTTCGTCGCATATACACAACACCTTAAGAAACCAACCAACGCGAAGTACTACCCTAAAGGATCCTGATTTGATGCCGTAATAATCAACGCTAAGTGCTACCTTACACGGTTAATGATTTTGTTGCCTACGGACCTGGATAAAACCCAATATACTCAGTGAGTCTGATTTTTAACTTTTCTGAAATCGTCATGGCTGAAAATATTGATGTCCCTTTACCTTTTCAAGGGTTAGGCAGGCAAGTGGATAGATGATGTGCAGTTTTAACAAAACAAGGGGCAAAATTGAACGTTTTTTACGATGATCACCGCAGATTCAATTGGAATCAAGGTCAGGAAGAATTATCAATAAGGTTTGCACTCATAACGGATGTACGGCATTACTGCAAAGGGTTAAGCAAAAACGAGACGAAGAGGTATCGCTATACGCGCATAAAATGTCAAAGCTAGCAGTCCAAGCTTTTGAAAATTTGAATACCGCCGATGTTCAAAAACAATGGCGAAAACGCACAAGAAGTCGCGATAAAGTATTATTATAAAGGTTTTGAATTTTTTGTTGATGTGATAATTGAAGCCTAGTAATGTCCATAGCATGTGTTAATATACACATGAAGGAGATGGTTAATCTCCTGAATCACTTTAAACGGCTTCAAGTAATTGAAAAATCATATTATTTCAGTTTCCATCATATACCGATATATATGAACCGATATACA
The DNA here is from genome assembly GCA_035048485.1 of Pteria penguin. Lineage (NCBI taxonomy): Eukaryota > Metazoa > Mollusca > Bivalvia > Pterioida > Pteriidae > Pteria > Pteria penguin. The sequence continues at coordinate 12,293,635 of CM068590.1, forward strand.
TATACCATTTCGTCAACATATGTGATAATTTGATGGGTTGGGTCGATTTACTAGGATGCTAAACAATGAAAATATACTATCATAAAATTAGAAGAGCCTCTATCAAAGTGGTACTTCATTGGGATTTTTGTAATCATAGCAAAAGGGATTTATTGTTCTGGTAATTATTTATAAGAAACAAACAAAAATAGCCAGTAAGATTGTCAGACGATTTCGGAGGGTAAGGTCAGACATAAAGTCAGATGATGCAACTGAGATGTAAGAGATGACAAGTTTTGTTGCTTATGTACCCACTGCCACGCCTACTGCTCCAGCAGTGGACCACGCCGACACAGAAAAGCTGAACACCGACGGGATCGTGTGTCTGATCCTACCAATGGCATGGCAGACTTTGAGAGTATGGGATGCCCGCTTGCGACAAACTAAAGTATGGGATGAGACGACGACCCTTGTCCGTGTTGGATTAAATCGTAAATATTTATATATCGGGAGGCACGCTGACCTTCAGTTGATTGAACATATTCGGTATTGTTACATTATTGGTGCAGGAATTTCAACCTTTCTATATCTATTACCGTGGACATTGAATTGCATGAGGAATCAACATGTGTATATCGATTAAAGTTGGCACTGCATTGCATGCGGATTCCAGATTATGAATCAACACAACCACACCATGCTACACAGACACTCGTTTAAAGATAATATCGAACCAGGATATTTTCTAGTAACATGGGGCCCATCTAGCTAAAGTAAATGCCAAAGTGGAGTGTTGAAGACAGACAAACACGCAGTCTGAAAATGCCCTCAGTCACCAGGATCCCGTCCTCCAACACCACAGGTCGCATCCCACGGCAAACAGGATGCCTCATTTGGTCTATACCCGTGACCAGCAAGAGGGTGCCTGAGAATCTCTTACAGAATTCACCGGGTTCCTCATTTAGTTGCCTCATACGACGCGCAAGAGATTACGGAGGTCATATTCTTATCATCAGGTAGGTATACAGTGCTGAATTATATTTCTTTCGTCTATATTTAAGGACATTCACCACGGGTGTGACTAGCCAGATATTAGAAGGTCAGTCCTCCCAGGAACCTGGTCTCATCTCTGAATTTCAGGGGTTCGTGAATGTCCACTGTTGTATATTGTTCATAGTGCCATAGTCATGTGACACAAGTAACTTTCGTATTTTACATTACAAACAAATCCTTCAAGCTCTTTACTGAATAATATGTATTGCAAACTTGTGCAGTGCAATGTTTTTGTTTAATAGTTAGTATGCATCTACATGGGATTCGTATCTGGATATATTTTTAACTTTCGACAATAATGGTCATTTGAACACCTCTCTGTATGACAAACGTGCGATTTTAACTTCCAAATAATGAACCTTCGGTTTCGTTGCAACAATATGCCGTCCTCACCTGCCTATGGAGTTTTTATATCTCAACTTATAAGGTACGCAAGAGCCTGTTCTGTATACGACGGTTTTATTCCAAGGGCCAAACAACTGGCCACTAAGTTGCTCATGCAGGGATATGTTAAAGAGCGTCTGAAATCGTCAATGAGGAAGTTCTACGGTCGCTATGTGGATCTTGTACGAAAATATGATGTGCCTCTTTCTAGAATGATTGATAATATTCTGGAATGCGACTAAATGACCTGTTCAGTAAACACCAAATATGACTTTGTATTCCAGTTTTGTACTTTCGTATTTACAATTAGGAAACCAAAACTCTTGATTCTGACATGTTTCTTAAGAACTGATGTGACGGGTGATGCATGCAAACAGGAGACGCTTACTCTCCCCGGGTACCTGGTCTCACCTCAGAATTTTTCAGTATTTCGGGGTTCACAACAGTTTCTTATTGAAACTTACACGATTTTGTATCTGCACTTGGACTCTGAGAATGATTAACGATTTGGTACTTCTTCGATATTGATTACCGTGGAAGAAGTTCTTCGTTTAACAAATTGAAAATCATTACTGCAATCGTGATAATTGATTTGGTTTGATTTAAAAACAATTCATAAAATTTGATATTACTTTTTCCATTCCACGTACCTTACGATAAAATTTAGATACATTTCATGATAGTAAGTGTAAATTAATTTCTAACAATTTTTCGAACAGGTTAAGGTTATTCAATGCTTCCCTGGCTGCCTTGTCGGTCCGTTCGTTGTTTTCAAGCAACCAATGAAATATTAAAATCATTATAATCAAAAGCTTTTGTTTCCTTTATGATCATTAAGTTATAAGAAGTAGCTAAATTCTTGATAGCAAACAGACTTTGGAAAAATTACAAAATGATACAGAAACGGGAAGTTTTCGACAGATTATTGTAAAAAAACATGTATGAAACTTTGTGTTGTCTCATTCATCCAATGCCGTTTAAAATTGGCATCAAGATAATTTTCACACAACTGGAAAATCTGATATACAGTATAAAACTAAGACGGCATGGCCTAGTGGTATCGCGTCGGACTCCTGATCGGGAGGCCGGGGTTCGAGTCCCGCTCTGGTCATGCCGGTGTCATGTCTTTTGGATGAGACAGTAAAAACCGAGGCCCCGTGTCGTGGTATGCATGGTACGTTAAAGATCCCTCACTGCTGTTTTTGTGTCTTTTGATTGGAGTCTGGTAATGTATAAATTATTAACGGAATAAACGGAAGTTACAGATCAAAATAGCATATAAAAGTAATAAAATATTACATATAAATAATAAAAAATATGGAAATATAAATGTCCGGATTTACCCCACTGGAAAATAAAGTGATGGGAAATCCCGGACACCCGTATTTTGAGTTACTGACGCTGTAAGCATAATATAACTGTGTCGATATCACTATGTCTCTACATATGCAATGGCGTAACTCCGTTGCCCCTCCCCTCTCCCATACGCCCTTGATATTATATATAGATTTAGATATCATTTTAGATAACATTACGTTAAGCCGTGTGTCCCCAGTGGATGAGGTGTTCGAGTTGTGAGGGGGAGGTTTGAGTATGGCTATCGGATAAGACTGAATAAACCGAGGAGCTGTGTCACAGTAGACGTGGCACGCAAAAGACCCGCCAATGCTTCGAGTGGGTCCGTTGTACAGTTCTAAAATGCCATAAATCAGACAGATGTTGTCATATACGTGAAATATTCGTGGAGTGACGTTATACAATAATCCTTTAATAAATTGTTCGTACATCTGCAGAGTGTAAATTAATAATATGATCAGAACAAAATATTCATGAGTAAGATTTCATAGGCATGATTCTAAACTTGTTTTATTTCGTCTATTTATAATAGAATTCGTTCTCTTGATGGAAACCATATTTCATCACATATGTCCTTTGCTGTAAACACAATACTGTAAACAGGCTCAAAGTCCCAGTCATAATCATCTGGAAGGGGTTTATTAATAACAAGTAACATTTGTCTTGCTTTAGCAAACTTTCTTGCTGCATCTAGCAACAAGAAATGTATGACGTTTAGTTTGTCATCATCAAAAATCCATTCCAAGTCCATTATATCCTGTAAATCGGCCTTCACAAACTCCCATGCTAAATTATGAGGACATCTCCCAAGCTCTCGCTTCCTCAGGCTATTCAGAAAATCCACTTTAATCTCCCTAAAATCATTTTAAACACCAAACTGCTGTTTTGGCGCAATTAACAAAAACATTCTTGAAAATAGTTCAAAAGTCCAGGGCTAAACTACATCAGAAAATACGTAAAGTAAACTCGGACACTTTAATTTTTAATAAATATCGTCAAAAACGTTTGTTTTATGTATGAAATTAAATTGATATCAATCACTTAAATATAGAAGAAATTATATTAATTACTTAGTAATAACATTCGATGGAAACTATACCTTAAATCTGCTATAGAAACTGGCTTTTCTTCTCTTGAATAAATTTAGGGGGGGGGGGGGTTGTAACGAATACAATGTGATTTGGAACACGTGACTCTGTCTATTTAAGAAGACTCGGACCTTTTCCTTTCATTGTATAATAACCCATGCGAAACATTTTTCTTGTTATCACACTAAAAATAGAATTTGCACACGACACAGCTACGCAACCCCATTATTTCAGACATGGACTTGACCTCTCCCCTAACATAGGCGGATCTAGAAAATTTTGAAAGTTTTTTGTTAAGTTTCCCGGAAAGCCTGGACGGAAACAAGTCATACCGATGGAGACAGAAAATCAGATTGCAAAGGCCGTTGCAGAGGCAGCCAGGCAGGGCATAGGAATCTCCAGGTGGCAGCTTCTGAGGAGAGTCGGAATGGTATGCACTCAAATGAAAATTGACATCAAGAACGGGCAACCAGGCAAGGACTGGTTTGACGGATCGTCATCCAGAACTGACGATAAGGAAGACCGAGAAGTTAACCACAACCAGGGCTAGAATGGTCAACCCACTCATTCTCAAAAATTATTTTGGGGACCTAAATGCTAAATTAGACCAGTTGGAGTTGGCACTGGAGCAGAATATACATATCCTCAGCCTTCCGCCACTCACTACTCATGCCCTCCAACCTCTTGACCGGTCTGTGTGTGGACCACTCAACACAGCATATAATAAAGTGTGTTCCGACTATCTCGGACAGAACCCGTTGAATACTGTGAACAAGTAGACATTTCCGGGGTTACTTCGCCAAGCGTTGGAACGTGCTTTCTCGATAGCTAACACAGTAAGTGGATTCCGAGCATGCGGAATATTTCCGTTTAATCCCTCTGCTGTTCCCAGGGAAATGATCTCGCCATCTCTTCCTTCTGGTGTCCCCTTAGAAGTGTCACAGGATGCAGGCAGAGACGCTGAATCCGTCCCCATGCTACATGATGATGTTCGACTTTCTGAAAATCGGGATGTCCTTGTACATCCAGTCGAAGATCTATCAAATGGCTCTCATGATACTTCCCATCCGAATGTTACTCAGTCTGAGCCACAGGTTGCAACTGCTGTCGTATCTTATGATCAAGTTTTCTCAGAGCAGCATTGCTCTTGAACCTTATTACATCAGGTCAATGCGAGATATTCCCACCAGACAGGGATGGCGTGGCTACAATACCCAGCGACGTAGACAAAGCAGCGACTTCCACTTCTCAAGATATTATGGGAAAAACTGTTACTGATATATTCTTTCCGACAAAATCAAGTGTACCAACAACCGCCGCGGCAACGAACGGAACAAGTCAAATTAAAAAGGCTGTTGAACATAGACTGTTAACAAGTGCGGAAAAACGAGCAGCCGTTTGCAAGAAGGAGGAGAAAGAGAAAAGGAAATTAGAACGCATTCCAGTAATTTGAATCACTTACAAAAGATTTACACTTGTTAAAGCTTGCCAGATTGTTGACTGTTAGTTGTACGGAAGTTTTTTTTCTATGTTGGCTATCATGACTGTTGCAATATAAACACGTCGACTTAAGGGGACCCATCCCTCATGATTTTAACATGGAATAATATTTGCTGGATATCGTACCTTTTATATTCTCATGAATTAGCTACAATAGTTTTCAAATGAAAAGTTGTTTAAGATTTATTTACAATTATGTGCTTGTTATTGTATTGTTTACCTAGGAATATTAAATCTCACTGTCATGTACAAGTATGTTCTGTGAGTTTGTATTTCTAGGGATGTATGGTTGACTGATTTGGTGTAATAAATACCACGTCCATCTGTGTTATCATGTCTGTACAGTGAGATTATTACGAAGATAATATGTATTGATGCAGACTACAAGAATTTAGTCTTCTGCCCGGCACCCAAGTCATGGGAAACTATGGTCCTTGGCTTTTTTTTTGTATGGTTGTTGTTGGCTCCCGCCAATGGACAAGAATTAAACTTGCAATCCCCATTCGCTAACTACACGACAGGCTTGTTGAAGCATTATCTGATTTTGGAGCGACTAGGTCCGTCTGACAATGTGAAAATGGGGGGGGGGGGAGTTAAACTATTCACTGACCGGGGGAAGGGTGTTAGGATTTAGGTTGGGAACTTGTCAGTCGGTAAACCCTTACCCAACCTAAATCCTAACACCCTTCCCCCGGTCAGTGAACAGTTTAACTCTCCCCCCCCCCATTTTCACATTGTCAGACGGACCTAGTCGCTCCAAAATCAGATAGCTATCGAGAAAGCACGTTCCAACGCTTGGCGAAGTAACCCCGGAAATGTCTACTTGTTCACAGTATTCAACGGGTTCTGTCCGAGATAGTCGGAACACTTTTTATTATATGCTGTGTTGAGTGGTCCACACACAGACCGGTCAAGGGGTTGGAGGGCATGAGTAGTGAGTGGCGGAAGGCTGAGGATATGTATATTCTGCTCCAGTGCCAACTCCAACTGGTCTAATTTAGCATTTAGGTCCCCAAAATAATTTTTGAGAATGAGTGGGTTGACCATTCTAGCCCTGGTTGTGGTTAACTTCTCGGTCTTCCTTATCGTCAGTTCTGGATGACGATCCGTCAAACCAGTCCTTGCCTGGTTGCCCGTTCTTGATGTCAATTTTCATTTGAGTGCATACCATTCCGACTCTCCTCAGAAGCTGCCACCTGGAGATTCCTATGCCCTGCCTGGCTGCACATTGTCAGTTGATGGCCCCGTCTTTAAACCCCCACCCCCCACCCCCACCCCACCCCCACCCCCTTTCGCTCTTTTCTCTCTCTCTCTCTGAAAATGAATATCCGTATCACATAGACACATAAGTCAATGAAAATTTTTTAAAAGTGCAATACTAGTATTATCACATTTCAATAAACTAGTAGAAAAATATAAAAATCCGACATATGACAATCCATATTCATGATACTCATCGTGTTTTAAATAATATATATTCATCATATTATATTAGTACATTGGTATCAGCACATTTCCATTAGGTTTAGCGCGAGACACGTCTTACTGACGATATTTATTTGTCCAGATTTACCCCGTAGTGTGTCCGGATTTAAGAACCCCCCTCCCCCCCCCCCCCCGAAATACAATATCCAATTCGGGTTTGTTATATTAGTTTTGTCATCTCGAAACAATGATAATGCACCTTACAACAGTAGCAAATGTTTTACCCAATCAAATAAGAGATTATGTAGTTTCACCTGCAATGCATTAGGGGCGATGTCAAGAGTGCAAAGAGTATGTAAGAAGCGTCCGGAAATACCCGGATTGCCCCTACGCATTTGGACTTTTTAAAGTTACAAATTAGAGATAGTAGACTGAAATACTCTTACAGGATAACGAGAACAGGTAATCTCAATCATTTTACATTTTTGAATGTTAAAAAGTGAGAAATATTCAACGATTATAGAAATTTAGGCAAATAATAGTATCTGTGACTATTGCGTTAAGTGTTTGATAAATGTTCTTAGTGAACTCCGGTGTTAAACCATTCCATTATTTTTTTAGAGTCTGTCTACAAAGAAAGTTTACATGGCTTATATTGTATACGTCTGAATTCAATTAATAAATGGTGAGGTCAAAATTTTTAAAAGAAAATGTTATGTTCATGTTATTGAAGTTATATAAGGAATAGTGCTGTAATAAAAAGTGTAGAGTCATCAAAGGCTAAAACGATCTGACTGATTTTTGTTTAACGTCACGCTACGAATATTTCACGTATATGGTGACGGCATCAGCCTGATGCGGGGCATACAAATTTTGACCTTTGCAACGAACCCATTCGAAGCAGTGAGGGATCTTTAACGTGCCATGCATACCACGACACAGGGCCTCGGTTTTTACCATCTCATTCGAAAGACAAGACACTGATATGACCAGAGCGGGACTCGAACCCTGGCCTCCCGATCAGGAGGCGAACGCGATACCACTAGGCCACGCCGGCTTAAAACGATCTGAAATGTTAGCTCTTTCAAAACATATAATACACCCTAAGTAGTGTTTAATACGAATTTATACGGTTAAAACAGCTGTAGATATTTTCCTTAATAACGTCAGTATAAAAACCCACCAGAACACATTTTGACCACGTTGCTAATATGAGGAGAATGCCAGAATTTAACACCAGATCAATTATATTTTATGCAAAATGCACTGCCAGTACTTTAAAGAGGAAATGCAGGATACCAAGGAACTGCACTTACATTTCTCAAATGACTTACTTACAAATTGTTTTCTTTTGAAGTAAACAAGGAAGAATTACCGAATGGTTAACTGCATTTCGAAGTCCATCGAGTAATAACAGAACAACATCGTGAAAAATGGTTGACAAATGCAAACCAAATTAATCTGAGGTGAGACCAAATGCCCTTGAGTGCGACACACGTTGCAAAGGTCCTGCAACAACTATTAAGTTGTATTTAGTTCAGGGAGTTAATGTATATATACACAAGAATGATAACAAACTTCCCATGCAGATGGGAAAGTTCTATGACAATACCAGGGTATGAAAAAATTTACTTATGTCTGGTATTGACAGAATGTTAAAGTCGACGTATTTTACGCTTAAGAACCTCTCAGAAAGAGTGTGAAATTCGACATCATGTTTTTTGTCCACCGTATTGCATCTTAAGATGGTGGTTAAAACTAATTCAGTAGTAGTCACATGCGTCCATAATAATGTCAAAGTCCTGGCGCTATGTAATAATACAAGTTCTATGTATTTCGGGTCTTTACGAAATATGTTTCTGGTTACGAACGATGAGATTCATTCGTCACGACATGGTTATATGAAGAGTATATAACTTCAGATATAGAGCAAATACTTGGTGTGGACATTCATACAACCCAAGGGGAAATCGGGTTGTTGCGAATTTCCTTTGTAATTGAACATTTAAAATGCAACTATTTGTTTATGGCTATAGTAAATACACGGCGGCTCATTGTATTAAAGTATAAACAATACCATCACTTGTCCAAGGGAGTATTATAACGAAACTGCATATACACAGAGAGTATTGACATACTAATTCGTAACGTTCAGGCTATCAATGTCTCTATATTTTGGTCCTTAAAGCCATGTTAACGAGTTCTCGATTCATTACCGCAGATGCTTATTGTGACTTATACCCTGGAAACTGATCTTCAGCAGCCCTGTTGTTAAGGGCATAACGTATTCAAAACCAGACACAACTGCTTTACATTCCAAATGATAAATGAAACACAAAGATATCGTTGTTGAGTTGTGGTTTTGTCGTACCGATATTGGATTATCGACTAGGGTCATAATAGTCCCTAACTATATGTAATTAACCGACACACAGTGCCACTTTAAGTCGTTTAATTGTTTATTTCTTGTATAAGATATAGTATTTATTCCCTGGGTACTGTACTGCAGTTAAAAGAGGAGAATTAGAGTAAGCGACAGTTGTTATTTTCCTTTTGATTGAATGCACATCATATTTACTTTTTTCGTTAAACAGAGTTATTTCCCATTTGGGTTAGTATCTGACGTAAAACAGTTATTATGAGGTCACACATTTCCTATGAAAACATTTTTTGACTATCATTTCCTTGAGTTTTAGATCAGTTTCCATAGAATTTGATGACGTCACAAGTGTTTTACGTCAGATACCGACCCCAATGGGAAGTAACTCTGTATAACGAAAAGACCGAATAATATATTTAATAACAAAACTATCGAAAAACAACTTTAAAGCCCTGTAATAGAATACCACACATCACGTGCTGCCCTAATATTGCTGTTGCTAATGTTTGTTGCTAATTTAGTCAAAACAGTACCTTTAAACCTGTGGCGTTCTTATGCATATATGTGTTCATTTTATTTTAGTTCTCTTTGTATTAACTAGGCTTACATATAACCTTGAAGTTCTGAACAATGATGTTTCCATATCCTTCATAGTAGAAACTGCATTTGTAAGTATACACATTTAATTCCTTTGAGAATCATTATATTCTTGTTTAATAACCGAAATTGCATATTAAGGTTTTATGTATAAACATATGAAAGTGGGGGTGTTAAGTTATACTACAATCTAGTAAACGTCCGGTAGGCTACGAACCCTCTAGGCGTGTAATAAATCGGCAAAACTGTACGAACACACTCAACTGTAATCAATATAATTACTCGACAATTATTTCATGTATATTCTATTGAACAGAAATAATGTCCCGACTTCATGGCATTTTATTTCTCAGTAGCACTTCTTTAAATGGTAGAAAAATCGATAGAATTATATGATGTCATAGTAAACTTTGTCTTTCACTGAAGTTGACCTATTAATAGCTAAAAGAATACGGCTTAGTTTTACATTAATTCAAAAACTTTAATCACATGAAATTTGAAGTGATTATTCTTTGGCAATACAAAATAAAAAAAAAAAACCCTGATCAATCTATCGAAGTCTTCGTCACCTCTGAACCGTTCATCCATCACGCCTTTGTCCATTTTACTCATGAAAATACTGACAAATATAAAGCATGGTTTTCGAAAGTTCAACAATTCTAATTGAATAACATAAATGGGCACAAAGACAAGGAAAAATAACGACTATGGATACGCATAAAAACGTCATGGGAAAAAATATGATAAACTAGATACTTAATTAGGTCTGGAACATTAATGTTGTAGTCGAAGGACAACCTTGTTTGTAAATAAGTTTTGTCTCAATTTCTTTTTTAAGTTTGCGATAAATGACTATAATTGTGAGAAGGCAGGAGAGTAGCAATCACAAAATTGTTACTGTTGGACCAGCAGAAAGAGAATGATCAACAGGATAGAAAGTCGAGATGTTGTATGAGTTTGAGTAACCTTCAACTTGCAAAGCTAAAATAACAAATTGATTACAAATCCTAGACGCATATATTCATTTCCTTACTTAGTTGTCAATGTTGGTAAGGAACATCCAAATACCAGTCGTCTGCAATATTTGCTTATATATAATCTTAACCTCAATAAGTCAAGCAGGTAGTTCAGACAATTAAACGACTACTCTACGTAAAAAATCTCATGAAGCACCGATGTGTCTGATGCAATTGAAAGAACAGTAAAAGAAGCTTTCGATTTAATGACCAAGAAATCATTACCACCCCGTTGTCGTGTAATAAGCGTAACAACGTAAAAAAAAGGGGGAGGGGTGAATTTAAGTATAGGCATTCGTTAAGACGACAGTGACATTTCAAATCTTTAACAAATTCACCGGATATCTTTGCACACAAGAAAATAATTATTAATGTTAATGAAAAACGAGGAATACATTTAATGCACCTTACTCCGGAAACAAGCAGAAATTAAACATCTCCATGACTTTTATATCTTTCTGCAGCCCGAAAAATTATGTGCTCATGTCAAAAGCATTCAACAAATTTTAAGAAAATGGAAATCGACTATCAAATCTCCGGAAATGATGAGAATTTCTTTGAGGGGAAATGTGAATTATATGTAATTTAATAATAAAAAACACTCTATATCCATACATTTTCGGGTACTTGGTCTCTCTGTGTAAATGATATTAAAAATTGATCAGTAGATATGTCCGTGTTACAAAGTTACTTTTGTTATGTTTACTTACGATTTATATCACTAATTTCTATTTATATACATCTTTGTGTGTGTGTTTATATGTATTAATACATAGTTAGATGTGTGTATGTATGCATGTAGTTTTACATAGGTATCTTTAGACATGCTCATTAAGAAATATTTGTAAAACAATTTTTTTGTTCAGTATAATAAACCCACACTATATTTTCATTCATACCGTGGTTCACATCGTCGTTAAATCTACTTCTATGTGAAATAAGGGGTCAATGTCAGCTTTAACTATCATAATCTTAATAAACCAGTAATAACAATGGTACTCCCAAGGAGATCGTGTGAATCGCAAATCATCTTTTTAAACTTAAGCTCCATTGAAATAAATGTCACGACTGATTTGCAAAACCGAATAGCACTCTGCATTAGCACTAATATTGTCTTCGTGATCCTCACTATGTACCTTTATAACCATACGTTATTATGCAATACTACAGCTGGGTATTTAAAAATATATTTGCCTTCATTAGCACCTTTATTTACATCTAGTTTCAATAGGTCCGAGGGGCAGGCGTGGTGTAGTGGTTAAGCGCTTGGCTTGCGGCGCCGACGATCCGGGTTCGATTCCCGGGTTGCGCCACTATGTTTAAGAGGTTGGTAACCTCCTGCTTCTATGTCGCGATATAACTGAAATATTGTTGAAAGCGACGTAAAACACCAATCAACCAAAAACCAAAAAACGATCAATAGGTCCGTTAATTTCAGTCATTGCTTGAATGTTGCAAATGCCACAATGTCATAACACCACACCCTGTTGCATCATAGTGTTTTATTCCATATTTTCATCGCTTGCGATCACCAAACGACCAACTCCTGGTAATCATTTTTGTTGGTAGGAACCTAACAATCAATTATCTTGTCACAAGTTCTTATAATTTGTTATATTCACTGTATTGTTTTTGTGATGAATCGGAAGTTGAGCCCATGCAAAACTGTTAACAACATCAATCGGGTGATTGTGTCGCTTTTTTGGACCGTACTTAATCAGTACCGCCAACAAATTATAATACATATCAGAACTTATATACGTGTATAAATTTAAGTATATGCCCATTTCGACAACTTGTGTCTACTCGGTGATGCACAAAGCCTAAACTGTGGAAATCGAAAGCGAAAATATTTGAAGAGCAAACCCTCAATCTGATTAAAACTTTATCTTTATTCCAATTCTCCGTTTGTTCCACCGCATATAAAGATATGGCAAAACCCCGTAAGGTGTCACGCTAGGGTGAGAATTGATTTGCAGCAAATCAGTGGATCGACTACTAATTCCTAGGAAAGAAATTAACATGTTTCACATGGTAGTTTTTGAAGTGTTTGTTACATCGATAACCATGAGTTTGAAAACTATATTACTGACATTTATCCACTTGAACGTAAATTAAACAAAGCCAATACTTCTGATCACGAAACACATTTGTTGGACTAAAATATTAAAATAATTAACAACAATATTCATACAAATGTAAACTTGACGACTTTGGACTTCCTATTGTAAATTTCCCTTATTTAGATGATATCCCCAGACTCCCATCACATGGTAATTATTTTAGTCAATTGGTTCGTTTTTCTAGAGCCTATACTGACATTTCTGGAGTTTCACGCAAAAAAAAAAAATATCTGATTAATTTTACACTTCTAATGCAGGGTTATAAATATAATAAACATCGAAAAACTTTACAGATCTTATTCAGATATTTTATCTTAATTCGGAAATGTCACTTCCCAAACCTTGTCAGAGGAGATAAGGTCCTGAACCTCGTTCCCTCTGACTGTTAATGTGGACTCCATCAGATCAAGGATCTGAGCTCCCTTACAGACAAGCGTTTTACGCTTACGAGTACGGTTTACTCATGCTGATGCCGCCTTACATATTTTTGATACCAGCATATTATTTTTTAAACGTCGTGTGAAAATATTTTTGTGACCAATCGTCTTGGGAGACCTGTTGATTCTTTTTCTCTATATGGAGGATTATTTCTCAAATTTTTAAATATGTGTCCTTTGAGTGCTGCTTTTGCCATGAGTGAGACGATAGACGCCCGTAAACTAGTTAACCACACCAATTGAATGGCGTTTGTTACTTTGATTGACCGTCGTAAGTCGGCATCGTAACAGCAGTGCAATCGAATATTTTTATAATGTCGTTTTCTATGTGTATTTTACTATTACAGTCAAACCTCGTTATCTCGAAGTCGGAGGGGCCGTGGAAAATACTTCGAGATATCCGTAGTTCGAGATATCCAAATTTCGAGTTTAGGATCACAAACCTTGCAGTTGTTAATGTATGCCGATTTATTTGACATTTGTGATTATTATAATTTATAGTAGATGTATGAGATATACATGTATTTATCAATAAATGCACATGAAGATGTGCATATTGTATTGTTCCTAAATTATTAATCTAAATCTCATCATACCTTATATATTTTATGAATATATAGAGAATATACTCCAAAACTGAAAACGTCATGTTTCCTTTTCAGTAACATCGTAATTTAAATCCAATACTGGATATAACTGTCGTACACTATAACTAAAACCGGGGACGGGCTAACACGTAAAACAAGATAAAGACACACGTCATAATTTGATTTAATTACTATTACTTTGCATAAAAATACATATACACGGATTGGAAATAGTAATAATTAATGAACAGTGTAAATAAATTTCTTTAAACGCAGGTATGAAAATGCACTAATTACAGTTAATGTTGATTATTTAATTTTGTGTCGAGTTTAATAAGCTATCATCATTTATTAATATTTGGTATAAATAACAGGGTACGCACGGACGCGATAGATTATGTAATTACTGCGGCTTTATACACCGACACGGTCAATTGATCACACCACGCGAGCGACCTGTCATTTAGGATAAACGCCGCGGGGAATATTGTCAATAAGAAGCCAACTTCGAGATAAACCGGGTAAATAAGAACTTCGGGACTTGAAAATGTATTCGAGATAAGCATGGTATTCGACATATCAGTGTTCGACACATCCGGGGTGAATTTAATCATAATATGAAGGATTTTTTTTGGGACCGACGTTCGACTTCGAGATATCCCGGGTATTCGAGATATCAGTGTTCGAGATATCGAAGTTTGACTGTATCTTCTTTTATGTGCATATCCTTGGTCAGATGTTTCTCTTTTACACATTTTAATCGGCTTAAAATCAATGAATATTTAGATTAATCACAATGTATTTGTCTTGTGTGATACTCTCAACAGAGAAAGAAGACATCTGGCAGCAATGTACGAAAAAAAGTAGTCATCAATGTAACCAAGTGTTCGATTGTTATATTGCAGTTTACATAGCGCAATGCGGCACTCATGTTTTACTCTCACCTGTATACGTATTGTCTTGTTGCACGGTTCACTTGTCCATGTATACGTCACAATGTCCATGTCTAAGTACGTATGGTGTATGTATGAGTTGTAATCAAAGGAATGACCAATCGAACGAATGCGCATGATTTTACTAAAAACTAACACGGCTGCCGCCGAAACTCCATTATTCTAACTCTAGTTCTCCTTAGAGTAAGACGTAACATTTATTTAAAACAATTATATTCTGTGACTGCAAAGTCTTTATGTAATTATTATCCCGACGCCTGGTATGTCAAATTACTTTTATTTATACTCTATACAATATAAAATCTGTGATTTGTAATTTGACAATTTTTGATATAAATTAATATATTGAAATTTATTTAACTTTACCGCGAAATTGTATATCTAGATTGTTATTATAATATTGTTATACAATTTCACAGGTTTTCCTTTGATATTAAATAATCAAAACTGTTCAAATGGAGTCTTAATTATCCATCACCCAACCCCAGTGACAAAATGGCGCCCAACGTGTTTATATGGCTTGTATATCTGGAAACCAGGTGTCACAAAGGAAAAAAGTGTGCACACTTATCGTAAAACTACCCGGCGGTGCATTGATCCGTTCAAAGATTTCAAAGCATCTTGTCCGGTGAACTCGTCGTCAGCGACTAGTGAGCTGTATAGCTGTATATTATTCAATATCATCGAGAGCTACATCACAGCAATCCTATCGATATTAAATTTAGTTATATAGTGTGAAATATTCGCAAGCGGAACTCGGTGTCAACTCAAACGGCACCGAAGGAAATTGAAGTACGAGTTACGTCCCGTGCGAAGTGGGCGGCACCTGTCAGCCAAGTGGGCGTTGTCCGGTGATATTATTACGCATGCGTCGCGTCCGTTTCCGGTCAAAGTGAAAGTTGACAGTTCGCGTGGAAAACAACAGTGATGATCGTGATCTTTGAACTTTTCGACTTATTTTTTTATTACATAATTATTTGTCCTAAGTTCTACTGTACATTTGTTATTTGTTAGACTTTGACTTTGTGCAGAAGAGATTTACTTGTGCATTTTCATTATAAATAGTTTTCTTTTCAGATATTTATTGACATTGTGCATTGACACTTCATTCAATCATTGACTTTTTCATTCATTGCAAATTTTGTTTATTTTCATTTCGTATTTTGGTTATTGACGTTTACGTGCATTTTCATTTCACTTGTGATTAGGTATTGTGTGTTTCATGTTTAATTTAGTTTATATTGTGTAATTAGGAATATAGGTGTAGATATTAGGAGCAGTTCATTTTCTTCATAATTTCACCCTATACTAATATCATAGGTATCTTTTGCATGTACTAATTTCACCGTAACAGTAACACATAACAGAAGTTGACGTGAAGAGGACTGACACAGGAAGGATTGGCAGTTTCTGTAGGTATGTGTTAGAGTTAGGAATGTGTGTTTATGTTCCATGTTATATGTGTATATGTTGCACCTGCACTTTAGGATTTTATTTGATACAATTTCAGTGATTTACACAGATGTGTACACTGATGCAGGTATATTGTGAAGTGCTTTAAACCATATTAATATTCAGTGAGTCACACTAAAGTGTACACTGAAGTGGTCAGTTTATTGAGCGAGTTTCTCTTGAAATTGAGTGAGTTTGAGTTAAGTCACAAGGCATTCTGAATGTGCATTGCATGCCTGAAACCTTGGTTAGGTACTGTAGTTCTGTTGTTTATTTAGAGTTATCATGATAAGACTTAGTTTACACACATTAGTATAGATATCAACATACACTTTAGTTAAGTATATCTAGCCTGTTGTGTACGCTTGCTACACGCCTGTTAGCTTCGGTCGTTTTCAGAGAAGTCACGTGCGTTTTGAAACTCATTTGCATTGATTCACTTCGGTACGTTTGTCATCTTGAATGAGGTTTGTTGTGGTTTGTTTAATCATATCCCTATTCATTATGAGTTCACCAGAGGACTTTGAAGGGCAGGATCCTGAAGGTGATCATGATGATCTTGATACCTCCATGACTGAGGAGAAAATGCTTGAAAAACTCATGTCTAGTGGTAAATATTTAATCAAACCAAAACAAGAGTTAGGTGAGCATGTTACCAGTACTCCAGCACCAGGTAAGGGTTTAGGTAGAGGTGCACTTGGATATTGCTTTGGTAGAGGTGTAAGTCATTCACCATCTCCAGGTCATGTCAAGTTTAGTAAACATTCAGCTATGCAAAGTAATACTTCAATTGCTGACCAGACTTTTGTCAAGAATTTTCCACCTGTTCCTAAGGTACCACAATTTTCAGGTGATGATCCACCACAGAAAGGTGATGTGTCTTATCCTGAATGGCAGTTTGAGATTAGGTGTCTTAGAAATGATCCGGAGGTGAGTCCTAGTCAGTTAGTTCAGGCCATCCGTAGATCCTTGAGATGAACAGCAAGAAAGATGCTGATTCCATTGGGTGAGAGTGCTACAGTTGAGGAGATCTTGGCGAAACTCGATGCTCTTTTTGCTGATATTTCCACCAATGGTATGATCATGCAAGAATTTTTTAATTCTTATCAGAGGCAAATGAAAGTGTTACAAATTTTGGTTGTAGGTTGGAATCTGTTTTACAGACAGCCATTGAAAATGGTCACCTTTGTAAAGAAGCCAAGAATGACCTTTTGCGTTATAAATTTTGGTCGTCACTTTCATGTGAAAAGTTAAAGTCTCAGACACGTCATAAATATGATACTCTTACAAAATATGATGAGTTGTTGAGGGAAATAAGGCAGGTAGAGAAGGAGATCAGCCTTAATCAGAGTGGTAAGGATCAGAAGTCAGAGGATAGTAGTAAGGGAGGAGGTAAAAAGGTTTGTCAGCAAGTTATCACTAAAGATAGTGATAGATTTGATTCATTAGAGAAGAAGTTTGACCAAAAGATTCAAGATTTAGAGAATCGCATGAGTAGTCAGATTGAGAGTAAGTTCAATGCGATTTTGAGTAAGTTGGATGAGAGGAAGCAGAAGACAGGGACAGACAGTGGTAATGATGGTAATTCTAGAGGTAGGCAGAGAGGTTCATTTAGAGGTGACAGAGGTCAAGGTGGTTTTCAGAGGGGAAGAGGTAATGCCAGTGGATCAGGCACTGACCCAAAAGCCTAACCGCCTCTGCTATAGGCCGACCAGAGATTGGTGAACATAATGGCCAAAAGATACTAGATAATTTGGTAGGTTGTTCAAATGACAGTTGCTGAGTCAGCATATCACAGTCTTAGGCACAGAACAATCTTACATTCTATTGACAATCTTGGTTTTAAATTGTCTATAGCTGAGGGGTCACATCTCAAGTACATTGGTTATACTGAGTGTGATATTGAGGTACCATGTTTACAGAACTTTAAGGTGAGTGTCCCTGTGTTGGTTGTACCAGATAATGACTTAACATCTGAACATCCAGTAATAGTGGGTACGAATATCATAAGGCTTTTAAGGAATAGTGATGAGGTTGAGGAGCTGCCAGAGGCTTGGCAAATGGCTTTACATAGTTTTAATTCTAATAAATTTGTTGTCAGGTCTTTGAACAAGAGAAGTATAGAAATAGCACCATATGAGTCGGTAGTGATCAATGGTATGTCTACTGTGAACGAGAATGTTAGTGAGGTGCTCACAGAGAATTTATCTGATGATTCAAATTATATAGTATGTCCCAGAGTAGTTAAACTTGACAAAAGAGGTAATAGAGTTAAGATACCAGTCAAACTCTGTAACATTACTGCTAGACCGATCAAGGTGAAACCAAGGTCACAGATATGTAGTGTAAATCAAGTCAAAGTGGTGGACAATTTTGCATCAGATATGGTTGATAGTTGCATGAGTACAAGTAAGTCAGTGTTAGATGACTTAGGTGTCAAAGTAGACAAAGAGAATTTGACTGAAAAACAGTTAGAGACTGTTCATGAGGTACTGAGTTCATGGAAACATGTATTTTCTACGAATGCATTAGATATAGGTGAAACAGGTGCTGTGTCTCATACTATAGAACTTGAAGATGTTAGACCATTCAAACAGCCCTATCGTAGAATTCCACCTGGGATGTACGACGAGGTACGTCAGCATATTAAAGAGAAGCTTGACATAGGTGTCATACGGGAATCTAATAGCCCATACTCATCCAATGTGGTTTTAGTTAGAAAATCTGATAGTAGCTTGAGGTTTTGTATCGATTACAGAATGCTCAATGCTAGAACCCGTAAAGATGCTTACATGTTACCCCGGTTTGATGATGTGGTAGATAATCTTGCTGGAGCCAAGTATTTTTCTAAGTTAGATCTTAGGTCAGGCTATTGGCAGGTGCCTCTTGCTGAAAAAGACAAGGCCAAGACAGCATCTTCAGTAGGGAATCTGGGATTCTATGAATGCAACAGGATGGGATTTGGCTTGACAAATGCCCCCGCCACCTTCCAAAGATTGATGGAGAAGTGCATGGGAGATATGCATCTCCGAGAATGTCTTATATTCTTAGATGATATTTTGATATTTTCTAGTACTTTTGGAGAGCACATAGCCCGTTTAGTGTCTGTCTTTAAAAGATTGCAAGATCACAAACTGAAACTCAAACCTAATAAATGTGATGAGTTATTCAAATCTTCGGTTACTTATCTGGGCCATATTGTTTCAAAGAGTGGAATTCACACAGATCCTAAAAAATTGTCAGCAGTTAGAGAATGGCCTAGTCCCCAAAATGTGAAAGAAATACGTCAGTTTCTCGGATTTGCAGGGTATTACAGACGCTTTGTGCGTAACTATTCCCAGATAGTGAAACCTCTAAATGCACTGTTAGAAGGTCATGGTACTGTCAAAGGTAGAAAAAGGTCTAGGTCAAAAGATGCTGCTAAGTGGACTTGGAGTGAAGAACAGGAGAGAGCTTTCATTACTATCAAAAATAAACTTCAAGAGCCTCCTGTTTTAGCATATGCTGACTATAGCCTTCCTTTTATACTTCACACAGATGCCAGTAGTGCAGGGCTCGGGGCAGTTTTGTACCAAAAGCAAGAAGGTATTGAAAAGGTAATATCTTGTGCCAGTCGTGGACTCAGACCCAGTGAGAGAAATTATCCTGCACATCGGTTAGAATTTCTTGCTCTCAAGTGGGCTATTACCGACAAATTTCACGATTATTTGTACGGTAACACCTTTGAGGTAGTCACAGATAACAACCCATTGACATACATTCTGTCTAAAGCAAAACTAGATGCCACCAGTCATAGATGGGTTAATGATCTGGCCAATTACAATTTTACTATCACATACAGGTCTGGAAAACTAAATTCGGATGCGGATGGGTTAAGCCGCAGGCCTCAATTGTTTTCTGACACGGTCAAGGCCATTTCATTGTCTGCTATTACATGTGTACCCTTAGTGGATAGTGTGTCAGACACTCCACCATCTTTATCTCTATCAGATAGTGATTTATCATCCCAGCAGTTCTCTAATATTGATTGGGTAACAGAGCAGAGGCAGGATAGTACTTTGGCAAGAGTTATTGCACTTTGGGAAAGTGGATTTCAACCAAGGGGGAAGGAGTGTAGTAAGGAGAAAGTGAAAGTACAGAAATGTTTGAGAGAAGGTTAGAGATAGTAAATGGGGTGTTGTACAGAAATGCTACTTTAGATGGTGAAAAGATTGTACAGTTAGTTCTCCCAGAGCATCTTAAAGACTTAGCTCTTATGGGAATTCATAATGATGTGGGTCACCCAGGGAAAGACAAGACCCTGTGGTTAGCAAGGCAGAGATTTTACTGGCCTGGATTAGAGAGAGATGTGGTTGGGAAAGTAGAGAATTGTGATAGATGTATCAGGAGAAAAGCTCCAGTCAAAGTTTCAGCGCTGAAAATTGGTATTTTCTTTTCGTTTGAAAGGAGGTATACATAATACACATAAAACAAAATGATCAGAAGACAACTTCTTATATATGCAAAACCAATGTAATTGCCAAAATAAAGCTTCCAAGAGCTATGTATTTTATTTCTGTGTAATTTTGATTGATCGGTTACGTCATAACGTCCCATATTTGACCCACTTTCAGTACAGGAAGCTATGTTTGGTAGGCTTTTGATTGTTGAACTATGGACGTCATAATGAAAAGTTTGACATTTCCAATCTTGCGTGACGTCATCAGTGGTATTTTGCTCTTAAGTGCCTGACATTCGACGAAAGTATGTCATTGTGGATAAACGTTACGTTTTCATGGGACAGCGGCTGTTTCTTTCAATTTATAACTTCCCTCCGGAATTATTTAATGATGTAGTTTATAAATGGAAAATGGAAGTTTCCAGTATGATATTTTTGCGTTTAAAGCGCATATGTATCGAATAAGTGTCTTATATTGTGTTTTCATGTAGGAATAAATTACTATGTCTGACGCATTTATGACGCTAACACGCATTATATCTAATAAATGCATCAGCCATTGTAACTTATTCCAGAACGAAAACACAAAATAAGACTTATTCTATATACAATAGCATACTGCATATCATGTAGTCGTTTGACTCCAGTTTTCAGGTTGTTTGTGTTCGTTGCTACGAGATTTGTCAATACAATACATTTAAAGTAATAGTGCCGTTATATGTAAATATATTCATTTCAGTTCAGTTCCATTCTTCCACTCAAAATATACGACTGGAATTTCGAAGAATGTATTACATCAGTGGAAGTAAGAATTTCATTTGTAAGTATACATGTATATTTGTAAGAGCATAATTACATTTATTTTTCAATACCCTACTCCCTATGAACGTAACACTCAACAAAAAGTTACAAGTCACTCTCATCTTAAAAGATTGTATTATTGCATCGTTGCTCGTCCCAAAATATGGAAACAATTCGGTCTTTTTTATCACAAAAGTATTACATGAAAATGTTGTCAGATCATATATACATGTATTAATTTAGTGCACCATAATTATGTGCATGTGGACATCTTATGTCTCATCAGTGATGCACAAGACCGAAACTGTGCAAGTATAAATGTATCTTAAAGAGCAAGCAAGTTAATCAATTGCTCTAAACGTAAAAGGGCCTAACCCCTCTCCCAGGACAGAGCTATTCATATCGAGCAGCCCCTGTGTCACAAAATCTTATGAAGTCAAAAGTTTTCACTCACCGTATATTAAAGGAGCATGGTCCGACTGAAGTCAGGAAAAGTATAAAAAATGTAAACGGATTTCTTAAACGGCAATCGATTGCTAGTATATTATCTAAGATGTGTAAAAACGTATCGTTACCAAAGTCGATGTCGTTAACGAGATATGTCCGTTTTAAATTTGCAACATAACCAGGCCAACTGGTTGAATATTGATGAGGTCGGTCAGAGGAAATCACGTGACAATGAAATTCGAGCTTTACCCGATTCTAACATTTGTTCCAATTTTCTTTTTTTTTTTGGCCTCTGAGTTTGTGTATAGTTATTTTCTACCACACTTTTGCTTTTCTCGTGCTCGTATTCCTCCATGTAACCCATTTTTGTTGTTTTCTACAGTGAATATCCGCGCACGCGCATGATTATGGGCGGAACATCGCCTTATTAATTGATACCAGCCGAATTTAATCCGACTCAATTACCTTAATTCTACGAAAACATTGAGGGCTTTTAGTTTTAATTTTTGCAATTAACGCAAAGTTTATAATTTATGTAATAGAGGAAAAATAAGATATTGTCGTAATTTATCCTTTTCATGCTAAAATTTTCCAGTCTCGGACTATGTCCCTTTAACGCAAATATGGATTATCTCAATTGCTCGATTGTTAAATTGGAATATTGATGTACCTAGACTCTGTTATATCGGCGTTATATTGATTTCGGTTATCGTGAATTCATTCATAAAAACGTGGGAATAATCCTACACCGCCAAAAATGAAATGAATGAAAAGGGAAATTCAGAATATCTTAAATCTAGTGATATCATGATATAAACATGATATGAATATATTTTATCAAACACATTAGCTACATGTGAATGTAATAGAGCTCGGCCTGGGAAATAATTGATACTGTCCTGTTAGTAAATGATCACTTCATTGAAATATGTCCAAATATCGTTGTGCCAGCATTTAATCGTTGTCAGAGACAGTTGGATTGCGACTCCTCTGCTACGTCGGAAATTATCACGTTTTTATGATCGATATATTTGTTTTACAATTATCCAATGAAAACACTTTTAAAACCACAAGTTGAAGGTTGAAAGAGTTCAGATAAGTCAAGATAAGGATGAAAGCCTTTGTAATACTGAAAAATCATCACAAGTAGCGTAGCACGAATTTGCTGTATTGCCAAGACAACAATATGCAATACAAAAAAAACCCCCAAGGAAATTTAGATAATTCTGTTTGGTGGATCAATCAACAACATTTAAACTAGAAAAGGATAATGATGTTCGAACATAAATGCAATAGAACTGAACGAATCCGTTTTGATCAGATACTGATAGCGGAAAATTTTAAAACTTCAATCTGGTAGAAAAGACCACAAATAAACAAACTGCGTCTTGTAAATCCAAAGCTAAGGAGTAACAAGGTTTGTTGATCTGGTGATGTATTTGTTTTAAGGGTGTTGGAAATTTAAATTATGTATGAAGTCGCATAAATGCTGCAAAATGGTGTATTCTCCTGTTTTACAATAGTTTTCGCACAAAGGAAATGACAATGTGAATATTTATTCTACGGAATTGTCAACCCTGACATTCAATAACATTAAGCTTTGAGTGAAAGAGAACAAAACATCGAAAATATAAAAATGCTCGGTGATATTCTTACTGCAGGTTCATAGACATAAAAACTACACTTGTTTCATATTGGTATATTAAATATTTCTATTTCTGAATAACAAACTTCACAGAAAAAATTTCTTTTTGATAAATTGATATAATTGAATGTGAATATGTATTCCTAATGTCTCTTCACGAATACCAAATTCCATGAGATACATTACTTTCTTTTCATTAATAACAAACACATAATGACAAGGGTTTTTTATCTATTCGATTACCAAACAATAGTTCTATATTTACAGCGGAAGCTAAAGTTATAATTTTGGCTCTTACTCACACTGACGGAATTAAATATTCTAAGATTAAAATCTTTTTTTCTGACACTTTATCGTGTCTTCATGCTATTAGAAATTTCAATACAAGTAATCTGTATATTCTGGGGATTTTAGAGAAGGTCAATTCTTCGTTATCAAATAATTTTGAGATTGTATTTTGCTGGGTTCCAGGACAACTGGGTTTGGTAGGTAATGTTTAGGCCGATACAACAGCAGAGGAAGCTTGACATATTTCTAAATCTAAAGGTAAAATTCCTTATTATACCGATTTTAAATCATGTATATTAAATCATAAAGAGAATTTAACGCAAGAAGCCCAGGACCATGAATTTGACAATAAACTTTAATTTTAATAAACTTCAATTTTTTTTAACATAAACTAACTTTCAATTATAATAATAATCGTCGAGATGAAGTTTTTACTTATAGACTCCGCATTGGACTATCTTGGATAACTCATTGATACCTTTTAAACGAAGAGCCTCCTCCAGAGTGTATCCCTTGCGGGTGTCTATTAAGTATTAAACATATATTTTTAGAATATGCACATAATGCACACATCAAAATAAATATTATACTGTAGAAAATATGAATAAATTGTTTGAAAATTACAGTATTTCCAAAGTTTTGGAATTTTGAAAAGAGGTTAATTTGTATGATAAAATTTAATATGTTGAGATGTAACGTATTTTAAACGTGTATATATGTACATTTAAGTAATATTGTTTATGTGAAGATACGATTTACAATGAAAGCTGGTTGTTCCTAGATATTTTAAGTGCTCTTTTTAATTTGATTTATGTTAACTTGTAGTCGTCGCCATTTAAGTTAAATATTCCCTGTGCCACGTTAAGCAATAATCTATCATTAGTTAAAAAAAAAAACTATTATCATTTCCATGTAACGATGCAGTCGGGAGTAAACACATGGCAGAATTATTAGTCCTTTGTGTAAATACTCGAGAGAATTGCTCGTCCTTAAATCTGTTACATGTGTTTGCATTAAATTGATTTCTATTGCTTTTATTTTTATATGTTTTAATTTTTAAATAACAATGTTGAACCTCTATCTTCATATACCAATTAATAAATATAACTGACCTCACAATGTGTTACATTATTAAGTTCCTGTGTTTCGAACATAAATTACTTTTCACCTAAGTTTTGAAAATAAAATATAGAAATCTGATTTCACAAAAAGAAACATTTTGAGGTGAACCTTTCTTTGGATACTGCCTTTCAAAAATACCAACTATTTAGCTTAATAATTTTAAACATTTTTCTGCAAAATACATATAAATAAATGAATACATGGCAGAAGCGAACGATTGTTAGATTAGGAGAAGAGTACACTTTCAGGAATCGTATAATGAATTAGCCTGCCAACCGTGTTTCTTACAAGTCAAACATGATATACTTTTTCATGTAGAAATGGACAGAGAAGAAGAAAATATGGTTTTGATGAGAGCGGAAGCTGAAGATTTGTTAAAAGAGGTTCAAGAATATCTCAATGAAATAGCAGCTATAAAAGATGATGGTTTAGAGGCAGAAATGTTTATCACTTCAATTATTAAACATATTCGACAATCGTCTCTGGATGAAGTAATTATTACTGGAGGAATGGGTGACAAAAGTGTTCTTTTGCTGAACTTAATGAAGATTCCATTAGATGTTGACATGATGTTTGTTGTTAATTTTGCTTGTACAGTCTTGGATACCACTGATTTGTCTAGAGATGAATCTGACGATAGAAAATTTGTTTATTTAGCCGAAATGTCAAACAAAGCAGGGTATTTTTATTTACGTTTTCTTAGAGAGGGCTCTGATCTCTTAAGAATATTCTTAATTCCAGGTTTTCCCAATTCCATGTATGTCGTTAGAGACGGAAAACATTATTTGACACATGAGGCATTCAGGGATATGGCAACAGAAACGTATAATGCACATATCTTTAAAACAGGATGTGGAGCATATACCAAAGATGACAGTATACATGGTCCTGCTAATACAATAGAAGTGTCTGGTTTGGATCTCTTAGGCATGCATATATCTGGTTATGATATTGTACCCACAATTGCTTCTCCTGAGATACCGAGAATAGCATTGGAGTTTTTTTCAAGAGAACGAGGTAGTTGGCCACCTAGAGAATTACTAGATGAAATATACAACAGTGGTTGTTATTTTGTCCCAAAAGGTCTCCTAGGGAGTCAATCTTGCCACTATGAATGGCAGGTATCCTTTGCGCATTCTGAAAAACTGCTGATTACTAAGTTTGATGAAACTATGTTTTGTACTTACGTTTTGTTGAAAATAATGAAACACAAGATTCTTAGACATAAAAGGCTCGGTGACTTTGTGACATCGTTCATGCTTAAGACAGCGTTATTCTGGACAATAGAAAATGTATGTGGGTACTCCAATGCGGTATGTTCAATTTACACTTTATTGAAAGGTGTCATTGAGAGACTGACCAAGTGGTTTGACAAAGACTTCATTCCTCATTATTTTGTAAAGGATATCAATATCATTGAGGGACATTTCAAAGTAGAGGATAGATTGGATATAGTTAATTTTGTCCAAAATAAATTAGACATGTTTGACCTTCTAGTGCAAGATGTAAGCAGATTTCTCATCTCATTCGTCTATGATTTGTACAACAATATGGGCGACATTCCTGAATCAATTGATTGCTCAGTTTTGAGTCGGTCCATTCCAATGACCCAGTTGAAAGTAGTCCTGAGTTGCTGTTGTTGTAAAGAGTATGATTTGGAGCAATGTGTCGATGGGTTGACTGACTATTTACAGAAAAACGAAAACGCATCTGTAATATTTCAAAAATGCTTAAAAATGAAAGCACTGAAATTAAGTTTATATCAGGACGGCATGGATGCGGATTTACCGCATGAAGAGATAAGTAGGTTTCAGAGGATGAGAGAATGTTGCTTGAATGAATACATAATTATTGTTTGTAACTGTGTGGAGTTAGCCGTTGCCTACATCTATAGAAGAAATCTGAAAGTGGCTGTAAATATACTTGAAAGTCTGATAACTTGCTTGACGAACACAGGTTCTATCAAACCGATACCAGACGAAATCTATAAAATGGTACATTCAGATTTCACGTCTGGATTGAAAGCCATACGTAAGCACATAACATTAAAAGGCAATGTAATTCTGTCTAATGTGCATGTTGCAAAGGCTGAATTTGGATTTATACCAAACGGCCTAAAAGTGGAAATGATTTGTTATGACATTAAGGATGATGATAAGATTGGAACAGATATTCTTGGTATTCATCCGATAGTATATTCACTCTATCTGTTATTTCTGTGCTACAGAGAAATGCAGGAAAATGTTAAGCAATTAAAAGCTTTACAACGTCTTAAAATAGTATGTGAAAATGACACAATAGACAACAAGGATGTCGCTTGGAATATTCTAGGATATTGCTATTCAGAAATGAATCAAGCGGAAGACGCCCTTAAGGCTTACTCCAGAGCATGGAGCAATAGGGTACAATTCAATGATATGATGTCAAGAAGACCGAGTGGGGCGACGATGATGTTTGTCGCCATGCTACTAAAGAAACAGCTACCGTAACGGGCAAATCATCTATGGTTGTTATAAATTACATTTAAAAGATATATTGATTGATACTAAGTGTTTTCAAAGTTTTTCACTGTATCATATAATCTAAATATATATTATATATAGTCTTGTACCTAATGTATTTTATGTTTGCATTGTATTGTTATAATCGTATGATGGATTTTGTTCAAAAGTTGTACATATTTCTATATTCTTTCCAGTTGTTGGACGCCTAGATGCCAAAAACGTCTTGAAAAAAAAAACTGTTGTGTGCATGGAGTTATTTCAAATTTCTGATTCAGTTTTTATGATTGCTACATTTCATATTGTAATACTAAATTATAATATTCAAGTACCAATAAACATATGTACATCTATTAATTTGATGTGTCGTATGGACAGTTCTACAGCTTATGTCTTTTTCAGTGAAACTGTGGAAATCGGAAGTATAAATATTTGAAAAATACGAAAGTAACGAATAAACTCATTATCAGTGGCCTTAAGTAAGAACTAAAGAACCCGTATAAGCACAGAACTATGCACGAGGGTAATACTCCTTAGTCTAAGAATTTGCTATATGTTGACTCATACAATAGAAATACGATGTAAATCTTGTAGGCTGAGACAACCAAGAAGCAGTATCAGGTATCATAAAATAAGTAGATAGATCGATGAATATTACATCCATATAGTGACGAGTACAATTATAAATTAGCATTAGATGTTATAACATAATCTAAAATATTTTGAAAAGAGCAGCTTTCATTTGTAGACATTTAATACAAATAAAATGACATAAGAATGAATCATACAAAAACAATATAATAGCTAAAATATATCGGATTTTATTAATAGAACCATTACATTTCAATACACGATATCTTTTGTACATGTTTGTTTCTTTTAAAAATCCCAGTATGTTAGTATTGTTAACCCTCTCAAATAGCTCTTTCATATTAAATGCAGAATAATAATCTACATGGAATATGTGCTGTATCTGGGAAATAGAGAAAAATGTTTAAATATTTTTATTGTTCTGCTGTTACGGTGAGTGGGAAGGTGGGCCCGTAAACCGGTTAACCACACCATTTGTTTGGCTTTTGTCAAATTAAAAAACCGTCCTAAGTCGGTATCGTAATTGCACTACAATCAAATATTTTTGTAATGTGTTATATGTTCTAGTTTATTATTTATATTCAAGTATTGTATAGCTCCATGGTGACTTCTGCCACATAACTGAGCCGGTAACTCCTCTTTTTTCTTTTATATGTAGCAGACATCCGCAAGGGACACATTCTGGGGGAGGTTCTTTATTTAGAAGGTAAGAATGAGTTACCCAGGAGAGTCAAATGCGGAGTCTACTAGAGACGACTCTATTTTTACGATTTTTATGGTGATAATCTATTTTATATTTAAATATTTGTTTGATGTAATGAAGTTTATTGTTATCTTCCCGACCCCAAGTCTTTTGCGACAACGTATCGATATAATTCAATGTGGGTAACTTAAAATCTGTGTACGGTATTTTAACCGCAATAATTGACTTATTCAAACTTTCTGGTCGGGAAGATTAATTTTACCTTAAAACCTCTGCAATTCTATTGAATAATGGAACCACTACGATTCATTGATCTTTTAGCCTCGCAAGAGAAGGACTTAGACCTCTTTTGGGGGGATTTTCTGTGATCCTTGGTGTTATTAATGAGAGATTGCTCAATAGCGTTTTCTTGGATATATTCGATGTGATATCAGAGTTTGTAGTACCATCCATCTCTATTTCTAGAACATCATATTTGTTCTTGGTAGAGATTTGAGAACATGACAAAGGCGTGGGATTTGATTTGCTTTTATGAAGATTGTTCAGATAAATTCATTCCCACAACCATTCACCCTCCAGGGAGTGTCTACAAGGACCACGCAATACACCGTGGATCTCCGACAGCAATGCACTGGAGTAGCTGTGAGAGTATATTCGGAATATCATTAGACTATCAAACATTTAATCAAGCACCAATCGAGAAAATGAGTTACAGACAGTCATATACTTGAAAATACTCTTCATGCACACCCGAATGGCCAATAAGCCACCGCCTTCTCGAATAAGTACTAAAATCATAAATATAATCATAAAAATTGATATCTATACCATCACGTGGATAATAGCGAGGCAATACCTACTCCAGATTTATTAAATACTCAATATATTATTTCAAGACAAAGCCGCTTTATCAGGATCGGGCCCATCCGACCGCATGTCTAGCTGCAATAGCGGCCAAAGTGGAGTGTCAGACACAAACTGCAGTTTGCAAATGCCCTCAGCCACCCGGGTCCCGTCCTCCAACGACACAGGTTGCATCCCACGGCAAATAGGATGCTTCATTGGATGTATAACTGCGACCAGGAAGTATTCCCCGGGTGCCTCATACGACACGAAGAGGTATGGAGGTCCTATTCTTATCATCCCAATAATAATAAGTAGTTCTCTCAGTCAGTGAGTCATGTATTTAGTAAGGCCATTGATCCTTTATTGTCTGGTACACAATATTTATTATAGCTCTGAAGATGTCGAAGGAAAATCATATTATTGCTGACGCTTTGTCTCGACATGAATGGACCAAATTTCATCCACATTCTCCCAACAGAGGTGAGTTACCAACACCAATTCCGCATTTGTTCCTCGATCTGAAATTATATGTAGTGGCAATAAAATCTTCAATTTTTTAATGTCGAACTCAACAAGAAAGGCATACGAGGCTGCACTGAAATCGTTCCGCCATTACAAGTTAGATTAAAGTTGGCCTCCTTTATCATTGCACGTAGTTGATTTTAATGCGTATCTTCCAATTCAAGGTTTTGCGTCAAGTACTATCAATTCTTATGTTTCTGCAATTTCCATCAAATATTTTTTTACGCTGGTGTAAACCGCCTTTTAGAGCATCGAGATACGCGTATGCAAATCACCCTGCCCAATTAAAAACATTCTGGCGTTACCTATGGTTCATTTTTCCTGCAGTAGTCATTATCGCTTTCTTTGGGTATTTTTAGGGTAGGGCAATTAGTACAAAAGACCTGTTCGAATTTTAGGCATATGCACCAGAAGTGTGATATACAAATATTACTTTCTATCCATGCATTAGAAATTCGAATCCCGAACTTTAAAACGGATTAATGTGGCCATGCCTCTACTGTATTTTTACCTGCAACTAATGCTGTTTTATGTTTAATTCCAGTAGTAAAGGCATATCTACAAGTATAACCGATCTTCCCTGGTACATTTTTTCGTCATTTGTGAGGTAGTGCTATTACTCGCTATCAATTCGTTGTCCAAAAAAGGCCCTGTATGTGGCTGGAGTTCAATCTACACTTTATACTTCGAATTCATGTAGAACTGGTGCTGTTACTTCTACAGCTTTATCAGGAGTATCAGATGATAATTCTAGCTATATTATA
Source organism: Pteria penguin (assembly GCA_035048485.1). Classification (NCBI taxonomy): domain Eukaryota; kingdom Metazoa; phylum Mollusca; class Bivalvia; order Pterioida; family Pteriidae; genus Pteria; species Pteria penguin. Next base: position 12,324,633 of record CM068590.1, read on the forward strand.
AAGTGAAAAAAGGTGTTAGGTCGCCATGATAATACCGGTGTAACCGAGTATTTCGTTCCGTTTGTGGGGGGAAACTGAACAAAGTCCAATATCGGTACCTTTTGAATGTTTAAATGTCAAAGCTCAGGGAAAAAAATCTGTTTTAAACAAACCTCTCCTATTGGCAAAGTGAATTTTCTTTGCTTAATAAGCATATTATGGATTGATTTTATGTTCTATGTTATGAGATTACTTTTTAAGAAATATTATCAAAATTTCTTGAGTTAACAGTCTGAAATTTTGATTGTGTATATCTGGTTTTGAGGGTGATTTTAAGATGGGATATATTAATATATATATGTGATATATGCTCTTTAATTTAAAACAAAACTGTTTCATTCAGTTTCAGATGTATGAATTTTCTGAAGCATATTTTATTGAATCTAAGATTTCATACATTTATCAGAAAATAAATTGCTTGGAGAAGAAAGTTATTGGTTATTGATATTTTACATCCTTGTAATTGGTAATTGAAAAATGAGTTTCTTTTTGTGTGAATGTAGATGATTTCAAATATTGCAATAGTGAACAAAGAAGTAGGCTTAATAAGTGATGGTTTTAAAGGTGATTGCTACAGTGTTTTCTTACAATGGGTAGAAGCATAGTATTGATAAAGACATTTTCTTGAGGATTATCATGACTATATTGAAGTACTTGTATTGGATTACGTTTTTAATCTTTCAATGATTCAATGATCATGGTTGTTTTCTTATGAACACCAGTAGTGAATATTTTGTTTCCTATCTCAAGACGTTTGTTTCTTTGAAGTTTGAGGAAAACAGTATCTTCGTATTATATGGATAAAACCATTTATAGTTTGGAAAAACATTCGTTCCCCCATTAAAAAACCCTTTGTTTTATCGGGAATAAATCTTCGAGCGGGATGACACGCTTAGGCTGAAATGAGAGTTTGCACCAATTTTACAATAAGGAAGAGTACTGGATTTTCAACGTGTGTGACGTTAAGGTTGCAAGTTGCGTTCATTCGCTCATCGATTTTGCTTCTATGACTAAGAAATATTAAGTATGACGACCTTTATACAAAGTTTGACTTCTGTTTTTGCAACTGATTTTATCTAACAAGTCATTGCCGTTTAATGAAATCAGATATTACTGAAAAATTCGGCCGTGCAACGAAATATAAAGTGAAACTGTGCGCATGTATTATATGAAATCCTTTGTATGTATTCCATTGTGCCGATTCCTCAATTTCAGAAGTTATTGCCATTTATTTATAATCAGTATCACGGACTGTTTTGGGCACGCTATGCAATATTGAAAGGGAACATAGCATGTTGATATAAGTTTTATATCCTACGTATGTACTTCAACGTATTTCAAAACTAACTTCGGTGTACAAGAGTAAATGCTCTTTATATTAAAGGAGCTCGAATGATTTTTCTTTGTTTTCAAAGCCCAACCTTGATCTAAATAACACATACCTAGCTGTACATCACATGGTATACTTATACTATCCCCAGGAGTGAAAAGAGCATTGACTTTTGTCTCATAGATCATTTTGTCGATCTAGTAGACTCATTTTGTGGTTGTAATTACAGTCTTGTAATATTGTGTGATCATCCTGTGCATTTTGATAGTAGAAACGTCTGGTGCATCCCTCCTTTGGACAATCCAATAGAACTTTTGAAGAGGTAGTTTGTGTATCTGTCAAAAATCAAGGAAATAATTAGCATGAAATGAATTGCTCTATGAAACACTTTTGTGGTTTGTTGTTTATATAATCGTTTGAGGTTTAGATTATGACAAGCCTGGTTCAAATATAAGAATTTTGTCAAATGGTTATCATGTTCCAGGAATGTGAATCTTTTTGTTACCGAAGAATGAATTCACATGAAAACATGCTTATAGAAAGTATGGAACATGAAATAAAAAAAATAACGTATATGACAATATTTGTTCAAGTTGTGCTATATTTCTCACCAGATTTCCCCTTTATTTTATCCAATACTTTCTTTTCTCTTGCACTGAAGTGTCGATTTCCAAGAAAATACCATTTTCAGAGATTGTAAAGGTTCATCAAGGGAACATATTCATTGAGTTGTTGAACCTTTACAGTGAATCAGAGATGACACTTAAAGATAGATACCTTAAAAGAATATTACCTAGTGGAGAGGGCTGAAGGAGTCGGGCTAATAAGGGATGTTTTCACTGAATTCTGGGACACTTTTTATTTAAAGTGTTGCTAAAAATGCGAGATAAAAATACCTATACTAAGGCATGACATGGGACAAACTGAATGGGAGGCAGTAGGGAGAATAATATGTGATGATTATAAATGTGTTGGCTATTTTCCTGTTAAAATAGCCAAATCAGTATTTGAAGATGCATGTTTTGGAACACATCAAGCAGACTACAGCAAAGAATTTCTCCAATTTCTCCCTCAATCAGAAAGGAAGACCTTGGAAACAGCTCTGGTGAATTTTGACGAAACTGATTTAGAGGAGATACTTGATGTTCTTGATTCCCATGGTTGTAAAAAGGCTGCAACAGCAGAGAACCTTGCTACAATAGTTCGTGAAATAGCGCATAAGGAGATCATCCAAGAGCCAAAGTATATAATAGAGTGTTGGATATCTGTTTTCGGAGATAAATTACAAGTTGATCATGCTCTTCTTACCAAAATATATAAACAGCCCTCCGTGAAGAAAAATTTTTCCAGAGGTTATGTCAGCAAAGCAGCAGTCAACAGCTGACTTTTTAAAACGTTTTATAAAAGGACTTGATGAGAAAGGCTTACAAAGCTTCTTGCGTTTCTGCACAGGCTCTAACCTAATTGGAGAGGAGAAGATAACAATAGAATTTACCACATTAAGTGGATGTGAAAGACGACCCCTATCACATACATGTCGCTCCATTCTAAAAGTTCCTACTACCTATGAATCTTATGCAGACCTTAAAGAGGAGTTTCATAATATCCTAAAAAGCAATGTTTGGGAAATGGGATATGTCTGAAGGTGAAATGTGGTATTGATGCAAAATGATTTGGTTTTTTTTCCATAGATGAAAAGGGTAGGAGGTACCTGCATGTTGTTTGAAGCAAAGATTATGACTCTTGTATATTTTTATTTCATTTGTTGATGTTCGTAGTTCGCCAGGAAACTATTTGTGTCTTATTATAATAGTTCTTTAATGAATAAGTTACTATGTAGCATTTATGAGTGTGACTTATTTTGTTGTTGCTTCACTTACGAAGCATATATAGCATCACTTGGTGAGCAATATAGGCCTATTTGGGCCTCATGTTTTAAACAGCAGATTTGATATCAAGGTTTAATGTCATTGAGTTCATGCTTTGCCAGAAAAAAAAATGGAAGATGACCAAGTTTTTTTATTTTAAACAGCAGATTTTATGTCAAGTTTTAATGTCATTGAGTTCATGTTTTGCCAGGAAAAATTTGAAGATGGCCAATTTTGTTTTCTATTTTAAACAGCAGATTTTATATCAAATTTTAATGTTGTCATGATTGAGTTCATGTTTTGCCAGGAAAACAAACCGGAAGATTACCAATTTTGTTTTTTATTCAAACTACAGAATTTAAATAAAGTTTTAATGTCATTTAGTTCATGTTTTGCCAGGAAAAATGGGAAGATGGCCAATTTTGTTTTTCATTTTAACTGCAGATTTTATATTAAGTTTTAATGTTGTCATGATTGAGTTCATGTTTTGCCAGAAAAAAACTGGAAGATTACCAATTTTGTTTTTTATTTTAAACTACAGAATATAGATAAAGTTTTAATGTCATTGAGTTTATGTTGGTGGTACTCTTGTTTAAGGTTGCCATTTGATTCTTAAATTTAAAAAATTACAAATGTACATGTACTTGAATTTCAATCAAAATTCTTGGAATGCTATATGAGATGGGTAATCTTTAGTAAGTTCATCAATTAAATTTTATTTTGGTATTATTATGGTTAATTTAACTGGATTTTATGATTAAAGGACAATGTCATATAAAGAGTCAAAACTTTCAAAATTATGGCAATTTATCTATAATTTTCGTGGAGAAAAATCAAGAGTTTGAATTTCCTGGCTACATTTTTGGCTTGGATTTTACAAAAACTGAATATAATTTAAATATTTTGAGAGGTTCTGTATTTATCAAAACATTGCCAATTGGGTGTTTATGCTTAAAGTCAATGGGAAAATAAATGGTATCAATTCCAGTCTATAGATTGGCGATGTCCGTCTGTCTGTCCCTCTGTCTGTCCGTCAACATTTTTGTTGAAGTTTGTCGTTGAGGCAAAACCTCGGCAACTAGAGGACTATAATCATAATGCTTCACACATAAGTTCCTAATGACTAAAGCTTTCAAATAATGCCATGACTTTTGACCTAATGACCTTGACCTTGGACTTTGACCTACTTTTCTAAAAATTTGATATCGGCTATATCTTTTATTTCTTTTAGAAACTGGTCTTTTATACTTCACACATACATTCTTCATGGTGAGTGTATTCCAATGATACTATGACTTTTGACCTTGACCTTGGATTTCGACCTACTTTTAAAGAACTTTAATTTTGACTTTATCTTTTGAATCAATTGGAGTAGGGCTTTGATACATCCCACATATGTTAATTATGATAAGTACTTTCAATTGATACCATAACTTTTGACCTAGTGACTTTGACCTTGGACTTTGACATACTTTTAAAAAACGTTCATTTTGACTATAACTTTTGAATCAATAGGAATAGGACTTTCATATTTCACACATAGTTTCTTAATAGCGAATGCTTTCAATTGATACAATTATTTGTGACCTTGACATTGTTTGAATTTGCTTTGCAATCCGGCTATACTGTCTTTAGCGGGTGTTTTTGGTTTTATTTTCAAGAGTATATATATACATAAATAGGTATCTTATCAATTATTCATTTATCGGTAGCAACACTGAAAGACCCACTTATTCACACATTTTTGCATGACTTTTGATTGATGTTGAAAGATTTTGTTAAAAGTTTAATTAAAGAGAATATCAAAAAGGTTGTTAACTTGTATTTGTTATGTGTATAGAGTATTGAAAAACCCGGTGAAGTCCATTCCATTGTAAAATATTTGTTTTAGAGGTAATGTACCTCTGCTTGTCTTTTTTTTTTTTCGTGGAACTTGTGTCAAATATTGAACATGTTGAAACTATAACGATACAAATTACTTAAGTTTTGATATATATATATATATCCAGTGAAATTTCACAAGAATCAGCCGCTTAAGCAATGGAAGAAAACTCTAAATAAAATGGACTCATACATGGCCTGCTAAGCACGAGTGGTTAGAGCATTCTGACAAAAAAAGTTCCCTTTAAAGCACAATTGCTAGACATTCAGATTAGAAATTTTTATACCCCTCCACAGAAAACGTATGTAGGAATCGCCTTGTCTGTCCGCCTGTAACTCCATGTATCATCTTGTCTGCTCGTCCGTCCGCCCCCTCATACATGAAATGTTTAAAAAAAACATGTCGATTTAAAGCGCCTTTTATAATAACTACGGTCTTTTGAGATGGCATTATTTTGATAAATAGACAGACCCCCTAGTTAGCTAGAACTGCGTATGAATTGCGGAGAGTGCGTATGAACTCCGTACAATCTTACGTTAATAAAAAACGTATGAATTGCTTACAAGTGTGGAAGAACTGCAGAAAAACATTTTGTACGCAATTTGAGGTCTGAGCGCTACGTATAAGACCGGGTGCCCTGGAATTATCGCTCCATGCTTAATGTTAAACAACATACTGATGTATGAATAATTAAATTCAGGTAATTTTTCTCGTTACTCAATATTTTTATACGCCCGACGAATGTGTTATGTTAAGGTTTTGTCTACTGCCGTAGGTGAGTCCGTCCGTCCGAGGTCATGCCATCTATGGCCTGGGGAATATAGTACGTGTTGCCCCCTGTCATTCCAAAATCGTGTCATCACAACTCCTCTTGAACTTGTATCCCGAATTCCATGAAACTTGAGAGACACGAAGATCAACATCTCAGGATATGCATGAAGGAAAAAAAGAGGGGGGGGGGGCGCTCTGCTCGAGTTTAAGCTCACCTGAGCGTAACTTAAGTGAGCTCTTGTTATAGTGGTTCATCCGTCGTTAACTATTACATTTTCGACTTCTTCTCCAGAACGGCAGCACAGAATTTCACCAAACCTCATAGGAAGTAAGTACTCAAGGTCCTCTGCCAAGTTTGTTTTTCGTGCCGATCCGTGATCCAAGATGGCCGCCATTGACTCTGATTGGTTGACACATGTACGACTTCTTCTCCAGAATGGCTGCACAGATTTTCGACTTCTCCAGTATATCACCAAACCTTATAGAAAGTATCTTAGAAAATATGCACAATTTCCTACTGAAATGAGCTAATATTTGCTTGTAAATAAGCGAATTGTGCTCAGGTGAGCGATATAGGCCCATTTGGGCCTCTTGTTTTACAAGAGTTATGGGACTTAGAAAATATGTATTCCATATGGCAAAAGCTTGTCATCGCAACTTCTCCCTTACCGTTCATCAGAATTTCGTGAAACTTTATAGGGTTGTAGAAAACATATAAAGATGTACAGATAGGGAGGATTTTTTGCTCAAAATATCAAAAAGACGTTATTGGGAATTGAACTTTGAAAATATGCTTTTAGCTCACCTGAGCCAAAGGCTCAAATTGCATTTGACGTGGCATTAAAGATCCTGAGGATTTCAAAGACGTGTAGAAATCAATGGCATTTATTCGTTCTATTACATTAATTCTACATTTGGTATGATTTGACTGAATAATGAATTAAACAAATGTTCGTATTCAAATAAAGATGCAAAGTAAATACTTGAAGATAATAATATACATAGATAGATAGATGTTGGAATTATACATGACTGTATTTGCGTTACATCAGTTCACACTGAATTAGCTGTCTGAGTCTTGTGTACAACTGTTTAGCTTCAACGAAATTCTCAGGCGGATGTAAGTTTTCTTCTAACATGTACTCGCAATATATTTCAAACAATTCTTCTTCACACGGTTTTTCATCCTCCAGTGAACATCGCACAAATTTCTATTTCATCCTCTGCAACTTCGTAAATGTAATATTTTGAAGTTAAGGAAGTTCATGCAAAACGTCAGGTCTTCCCCCTGGAGAATTGATAGCAGATTTCCTCATTCTATGTGAATTCCATATAGATTTAACATTGTCTAGCTCGTCCTGGAAAACAAACACACAAAACCACTGTTAAAAGTCATGGTCTCAAATGAACAGTCTTGTTAAAAGAATTCTACATGTGAAATATCAACCCTACATTAAAGTGTGCGTAACAGACGGACAGACAGTCCACCCTTTCTCCAGCCACATTATTACACCCTCTAACGCACTTACTAATGCTTTATCGTGCAAGTTAATGGTCAAGTAAAAAAGAAAATGATTCCTTGCATATAGTACTGAATAAATTACCCCTAATATTCTTGTAAAACAAAACCGTACAAGGTTAAGATCTAGTTCGTCTCCAGAAAATAAGAAATTGTCTCTGAGTGTACGTAATTCGTTTATCCATGTTTGGCAAAACTGCTTCCTCAAAATGTTCCACCAAGATTCTATCCTTGTATTCATCGTGCTTTTGCCATATATAAAAGCCGATTTTCTCTCCTCTTTGCCATTGGGTCTGCGAAGGAACCTCTGGATGGCAGCGACTCTACAATTTTCAGTTCCCATGTCACCTCTTACAAATAATGGACAACCCCTGTGCGCTTCCACTGCATCAACAAAGTATTTGGCAACGACTCGTGAATCACTGGATGTTTTCCCAACTCTCAACCAGATGATTCTTCGAGAAAACCCATCGATACAACCGTTGATACACAATCCATATGGTTTTAACTTATCATAGGAATCAAGATGCCAGCAGAAATTTGGCCCCTTTGAAAAATAATTACGTCGCTGTAGCCGCCCTCGCTGTCTTTGTTGAACTCCCACACGAACTTTAACTGACAAAAGCAGTCTTACATTCTTTTTTCTTAATTTCAGTCCGTTTGAAATGCATTTCTCATACATCCAGCTATACCCGTGCAAACAACCATTCCCATTCATCTGATCTTCGATGAAATTAACAATATCGTAGAAAGTTGCGTTGTTTTCTTCTAGAAAAATTCAATTTCTTTAATATCCACTTCAGTTGTCTAACTGATATGGATTTATTATGCTTCAACTGCAACATGCTGACAATTTCACCATACGTAAGTCTCATTTCAAAATATATCCTGATAAGATCAATAACTCCGAGCTGCAAAAGATAATAAATAAATATACAATAATACATGTACAATGAAACCCCCGGGAGTACTATGGATCTTGGATCTCCATAGTAAATATGGAATACATGAAGAAATAAACAGTCAAACATATAAAGCAAAAACATTCAACGTTTCTCGGCACGTTATAATTTCACTGAAATCCGTTCCCGGTTTGGGAATCGAACCCCCGACCCTCGATACCGAATCACCTAGCCGCCATACATCCAGCGCCCTAACCAACTGAGCTCGGCCAATAAATATATATCCTACCCCATACATTTACTCCTTGAATAAAAAAAGACGGCTTTGTATCATATAGTTACAGAGAAAATCGCCGTACATATAACAGGATGCGTGGAAGAATGATATGAAAAAGAATATGGAAAAGATTAACAAATAACAGAAGGTCTTTCATCTGAAAGCGAAAGACCTAAATAACTTGATAAGAATATGGAAAAGACAAAAACATAAATTATGTTTTCCGAGATAATTATAAAGTTTGAGAGGGGATAAAAGCTAGCCTCCGTCTCGCCAAAATTACATTTTTCTTCAAGGATCCAATATATTCGGTATACCAACTCACACATACTAGATTACTTATATAGTACACTATATACATTTGTAGTATACGATCTATGATGTAAATCCTGCATAGGAGAAAAAGACCGATCGAAACGCTACATATTTAGACATGCTGCATAAAATCTAGGATTGCTAATATCACGAGCATCTCATTTCCTTGCAAATATCAATCCGAAATTCAAGAATATGTTGTTAGAACCCTATTTACATGTTAAAAGAACAAAAATTTACCTCTTCTTCCATCTTTGACCAACTTGATGAACTAGAAAAGGAGTCCTGTCCCCGATGAAATACTTCAAATCATTAAAGACATGTATTTAAGTTTAGTAATCTGAGATAACAGATTAGTAATCTGAGATCTCAGTTGAGTAATCTGAGATAACAGATTAGTAATCTGAGATCTCAGATTAGTAATCTGAGATCTCAGTTTAGTAATCTGAGATAACAGATTAGTAATCTGAGATAACAGATTAGTAATCTGAGATCACAGATTAGTAATCTGAGATCTAAGTTTAGTAATCTGAGATAACAGATTAGTAATCTGTGATCACAGTTTAGTAATCTGAGATCTCAGTTTAGTAATCTGAGATCTCAGTTTATTATTTTTTTTCACCATATCTTTTTATGTCCCTTAAGGGGCTCCGTACAATTTCCCTGTAAATACATGTAGAAATAATGGTAATTTCATCTTGATTAAACAACAAATGTATTTTATTGGTATGTAGAGATATAAAGGTGCACATATATCTTACCAATAGACAACCATCTCCAGAGATGTAACATAGTAATTCTCATATGTTAAAATCTACAAGCATATTTCAATCTTCTGTTTATTTCTAAAAAAAAAAAAGCACAATGTCATGATTCTATATACTGTTTTTCAATCATACATGAAAAGCAGAGACAGTATTGCTTAAATAATAATTATAATTTATTATTATAATCATAATTATAACATGGCAAAAAAAAATGACTTCATTTGAAAATGTAGGTCAAAGTCTCTTTTCAGAACGTTATAAAATTTAAGAAAACTAAATTGACAAATTATGAAAACAATAAACAAAATGAATCTAAACACAAAGCTTAACCTAACTTTGCATTCCACCTTGAAAAAGTAAAGCTCACATGTAACCATAGCAGCACCTCATTAGTACTAACTAAGGTTTATCTATGTCTAGTATAAAGTCTGTACTTGTTAGCATTTCAAAGAATGAATATAAGGAGAAAGGATACCCAAAATCTTGACGGTGCAAAGAGAAATCACCAATTCATAAGCCAGAATTGTTTTCCAATCCAGCCATAATTGGTTTACTCTTCGAAATTGAAGTCTCCTTTTCCTGATTAGCTAATATATTCTTTAACAGTGCATAAACTATATATTTCATTCTCACTATCTGCAGATTCGGCCATCCAGCCTCAGAACTTGTATCATGATCTTTTGTCAAGTTTTTTCTGCAGTTCGTGCATATCACTGAAATAAAATTTTCACAATGACAGATTAAAATACATTGTATTATTTAGGGAGTAAAACATAACTTTACAGATGTTACTCAAAAGTTGAATGTCCACTGTGGTACATTGTTGTTAGTGCCATAGTCATGTGACACCAGTTACTTTCGTATTTTGCATCAAAAGTTGAAACTTGTTTCTATAAAATAAAACTGTAAACACAGACCATTTATGTTTTAATAACATATTACTTTAAAGTATTATACTTAATAATAATAGTATATATATATATTAATATACATCAATAAATCAGTATGCTTCAATATTGTTCAATGATACATATATGTTTAATACATTTAGATACAGGCTAACAGTTATTAATAACAGAACGAACATTTCCTTCTGCTATCGCGAAACAATCAGTGGTCCTGGTAACACAAGTTGGGTAACCTACAGTATTTCATTCGATTTATATGTACCATTAAGGCTCGGATTCATCCGGGGACACATGCCCCACTAAGGCGCCAAAAGAAGTGGATCACTTGATGATATCTCTCATTTTTTAAAGCAAAGAACTATGTTCGTATTAAATGAACTATCAATGTCAAAAACAGCCCAAACCCATTACAAAAGTATATGTTTGTGCTTCAATTCAATTGGTATACTTGTAAACGTAGGTTACTCAGGCGCGGATTCAGACTGGGGAAACATATGCCTGCGCCCCCCCCTCCCCCCCCCTTTCAAAGGGTCTTTTTGGTAAATATATTGGTCCTTTTGATAAATTTAACGGGGTTTTTTTGTAAATAGGAAACCTTTCCGTAATTCCCACAACCGGAAACAACCCAACCCCATCCCAAGCCAGTCAGATTTCTGAAATCCGCTCCAGCTACTGGACATATTTTATTGGTTGGTTTCTTTATGCATAATTCATACTATACTAGATCTACAATTCGTTATAAAATATATTTTAAAAAGAGGTCTGCCTGTTTCAACTGTCAAAACGATGCCAGATGTCGTCATAACCTTTCTCATCATTTCAGCTGTAACTTTTCTCTCTCTCCATGAACATGCCTTCTGCTGTCCCCATGGGAGGACAAATATGTCGGAACACAGCATAGAGTCGACTTGGATATAAGACGGTGTTCGATTTCGTACTTTTGGGGGGGGGGGGGGATACATATACAGAAACTTTCTGTAGGTTTTTCCGAGTAATAAGCCCTCAAAAACGAGAGAATGGTTGTTGTTCGTTTCAGAAAATTTCAATAAAGGCACAAAATCCGAAGAATGGCAAATATTATGTGGTATAAAAGATTTAAAACTTCAACTATTCATATTTTTGTTGTGTGTCTACTTTAACTTCAAATTCGCACCATTGTTGACTTTTTTTTACCGAAATACATTTGAAAGTTATTAAAGGGTCGAATAACTCTTGCAAAAAAGGGAGAAACGGTGTTTTAGAATAGTAATTTGATCATAAATGGTAGCTTACCGCACTTATTTTAGTTTTCGTTATATTCTTCTATACATGAAATGATATTGTTATAGTTTTATTTTTAGGAAGTGGATTTCATTTTCTATTAAGGATTGAAATTGTTTCACAGTTGTCTTTATGTTTTAATGTTCAGCATAAATAAAACGATATTAAGAAACCAATATGATACTCAATTTGCTAAGATGGAAATAACTCTTTTAAAAACTAGAAACATAATTTTTCATAAAAAATCGTGAAAATAGCTTCTGGGTTTTTTGGGGTTTTTTTATTTTTTGGCACGTCAAATTGATTGAATGATCAAATATGGCTTTATTTATTTGTTTCTATAGTAACCAATAATGAATATTAAACAAAGGAAATTGTTTGTAGCAAAATCTACGAAATAAAACAATTTTTGGTAAATTTTGTTTTTATGTATTCCCATGCATTTTTGGTCCTTACAGATAATAGATGTTAATTTTAATGTACCTTTCTTCAGTGGTTGGAGCTGAGGTCGTAAATGAATCAATCAGGAACGTATGATACATGTCTCTTAATCCATGATCTGATCAGTGTTTGGTATGATCAGAGAGATCGGAGGAGCATATAAAAAAATTACGACACATTATGGAGTAGTTTGACATCAGAGTTTGGCTATTAGAAAACCAATATAAACAGGCAGACTCTTACCTCTGTTTATTGTGATATTTATACTAATAGCATGTAGCGTAATAAGTCATTTCTCCATGTTATGCAACTTGTGTTCCCACTATTTTATTTTCACATTCCAGCTTGCAATGATCTAGATCCCTTTTGTTTTGACTCAGGTTAAGGTACATCTGCTTGGCATGTGCGCCACGAGAAGCTCATTAGGCAGATATGTTGAACACTATGTACAGACTTAATAAATCGATACCATGTTTTAAACTCACTCTTATTTAAAACAACAGCACTGACGACCTCATATAATTTTCTATGTAGACACCACCCTTTTGAGGCGATGGATAAAGTATAAAAAAGAAAACGTCGGATTTGCTGTTAATGCGCATGTGCAACTTTGATTTGTGCAAAAATATGTATCATGGCCATGCCAGGGAAGGTGTGGTTATATATCTAGTCTTACATCTGCATAAGCTCTTTGCATTGAAATGTTTTAGTTCTTGTCAGCTTTTGCAGTATTTTTATATATCCTCATACCTGGGAAGTTAGTAATATACATCAAAATTATACGAAAGTAGAAATAAATATCTGGGAAGCCAATAATATACATCAAACCTATTTGAAAGTAGAAATTAAGTTCATAAAAGATTTTAACAAGTATAATATTTATATCAAAAATTTTCATTGTTTGAGGATAAGGAGTCGGGTAATAATATGTTTTTTTCAATATTTATTTCGTGCTGTCCGAACAAGTACAAAGAGCATGGGTAAATCTCGTGGAACAATATAGAAGAGTACTTGATTGATTATTTTCTTGTGTCACTCCACGATAATTTCAAGTATATGGTGACGGTATCTGCTTTGATGTATCGCGCAGAAATTGATCCCTTTGCAGTGGATCCATTCGAAGCAGCGTGAGTTCTTTTAAGTGCCACTCCTAACGTGACACGGGACCGTAGTTTATACCATCTCATCCGGAGGACAAACTACCACTGTATGTACCCATGGTGAAGTCGTACCAGGGACCTCTCTATCAAGAGCTGAGCACTTCACCTACGCCGTAATAGATAAATGATTAGGCAAACGGATACAGTAAAAGATCATTGTATGCTTTACGTTTTCTTAACCAGTTTCTGCCCGGGTTGCGCCACTGTTTAAGAGGTTGGTTACCCACTGCTTCTGTCCTGTTAAGTTATTCGGCATAAACCTCGACATAAATCGGCGGTATTTTAACAGTAACAAATTGTTTCATATTTTTAAGAATTATTGGTGTAAAAACTACATAATATCTACACATTATATTTATTATAGCAAAATTGGTATCAAAAGATTCGTCATTTGATGTACATCAAGAATTTTATATTTAGGGGTTACCATGCGAGTGTTTTACAAAAACTGAGAGGGTATCGGCAAATACCCTGTCAGAAATTGAGTTTCACTGCGAGGCGTTAGCCGAGCTGTGAAACGGAAATTTCTGACAGGGTATTCGCCGATACCCTGTCAGTTTTTGTAAAACACAAGCATGGTAACCCCATTCTAATGCATTTACAAAATAATTACAACTAGAAGCACAGAGTTATGGTTTTCGAAGCCAATTCGCTAATCACAGTCATATCAAAAACTGCAGGGTATCGTGACGTCACAAATCAGAAACTGCAGGGTATCGTGACGTCATATCAAAAACTGCAAGGGTATCGTGAATACCCTTGCAGTTTTTAAATCGGACAGCCAATGAGATCGCGTCAATCAAAGTGCATTAGAATTGTTGTTAAACTCAACTGTCATACAAAAAGTTATTAATATTTTTCACAAAATTCCATTTTACATGAGAATGGAATGTGGTATTAACACGTCAGACAACTCTATTTACACAACTTTCCTGATCCGCAAACAATTATGTAACTTAGTTTATTTTAAAAAAAAAAACCTTAAGCAAGCTTTTCGTGTAATTTCCTTTAATTTTTATCGGATGCCGCTCTGATGTAGCTTATATGATTTCATCAATTATATTATAGGTGTGAAAATCAATTAACTCTTCGTGTCACCCGCTCCGGCCAAGGGTCAGAGTAGGCGTGGCACGTCAGTTTGTTACGTGCTAATAATTTCAAAATTAGGATAATTAGCTAGCGATTTTTAATGAGTTTTATCTGTCATTTGCGTGAACTGTGATGTGATTGGTCAGTTTACATTCGGGGTGCACAGATCAACGGCATAGGCAAGCTCGCTCACTTGCAAGTTGCCGTTGAGAGAATAACGAAAAATAACTTGCACGTTGCCGTTGAGAAAATAAAAATCAAAAACTTAATAAGGTATTCCGATCTACTCTGTCATCATTTTACAGGTATGTGCACCATATAACTTTATTTTTGTGTTTTGTATTTATATAACGTCGGTTATCTCGTCAATTCTTATCTTATTTACTAGAATATAACATTATAAGTTCACTTTGATAAAAGTGTTTATGATATATGTTTAATTTTAAGTTACAAATTTGATCTTTCATAAAAACTGGGGATTTTTTATGTACATTGTACATTATATATCGTACAAGTCTGTTACAGCCGAGTATAAAGTCTGCGTGTAAATAGTTTGTTAAAATCATTATAGTTATGTAGTTTGCCTGTATATTCTCATAAATAGCCATGGGGTATGTTGCTTAGGAAACATTAAATATGGGCAAAAGTAAACTTATCAGTTCCGGACTAAAACTTTTAGTAAGCTTATCCAAAAGCGTTAAGCATTGAACTGAAGTTTTATTTTGAGTAATCTATTTATTCAGAGGTTCCTAAGTAGTCGATGGTTGTTTTTTCCCAGATATTCTTTATGTTCATTTCTTAAACATTTTAGGTAAATGTAGAATAGTTGTAGGTTGTTCAGTTTGCCTTATTAATTAGCATTTACATGCATAAAAATTTATAGCGTTAGCGCATTGTCATGAAGTATTCGACAAATAAATATTTTCAGCATTTGAAATCCCCCCCGTTTATTTGAATGTTTTAAGCTAATTTCCCCCGAAATGCTTGTAATTAGTTGTGGCGTGATATTGTTTTTATTTACGTTTCAATCACTATTGTATTATTTGCTCACTTGCAAGTTGCCATTGAGAGAATAAAGATCAAAAACTTAATAAAGTATTCCGATCTATTCTGTCATCATTTTACAGGTCTAGTCAGAATCGGACCCCCCCCCCCCCCCCACACACACACACAGACAAACACAAACACGAAACCTGATACTTCCATGTAGCGATATAACTGAAAAATTGTTGAAAACGACGTAAAATACCAACCCAACCAACTTAACAAGTTTCTGTTAACGTCCTGAATTTTTATTAATTAATTTATTTCAAACACAGACCGTGGTCGGGTCAATGCAAATCCTAGGTGGTGTCGGCCCATTTCAACGACCGCATTATCATTTTTTTATAAACGCGTGCACAGGTAGTTGTCGTGTCAATTTTTTGTTTCACTTAGTTTAGTTTTAATTTGTGTTTGTCTATCTATGCAATTTTAATTATCACGTATAAGACGGCCAATGACTATGACGGATTAATGTAACTGCATGAATGATTTTCTCCGAAGAAAGTTAACAATTATTGGCAATAAATTGTCTGCAGCAAAATATTACATATTGGACAAAATATAAGATCTATACACAATAAATGAATAGAACACTCTAAGTATACGTTTACACTTAAACACAATCTATGTCAGTTCTTATGACAAATCACTGGTGGAATGACAATTGTTTAGGCTAAAACCACTACGGTAAACTCTGCGAAAACAATACACACAGACGGTAATGTCGACACAATCTAGATATCTTACATGACAAAGTTATTTGCTGGCAAAATATTCACACTATTGTAAACTAGATCGGCAATATATACTTTTAGCACCCTGGGGTACTATAAGTTTCTTATCAATTTAACCGTCTTCGCAATAACCATATGACCATAGATTACAGTTTCTTTCCTTGTTTCATGTACCACGCACATACTCCCCCCCCCCCTAAAGTTTGCTACTTTTTTCGATTTAGTAACCAGTGTTGTCATGGTAGTTATAGTGATTTAAGCATGTCCCCTGGTAGAAAAGAGTTTGAAAAGATATATAAAAATGATATTAAAGTTTTTAGTGCATTTCTGAGTGTGTCATGAGGCTGAAATGTTGTCCCATGAATACATTACTGCAAGATTTGAGTATGAGGTCATAGGGGTCAAGATGTGTATTGATAGATATTTTGAGTTTGGCGTCTGCATTTTTTTCTGCAGATCATGAAATGACAGCTCTTATGTAGTAGAACAACATACATAAATTTCAGAAAAAAAAATTAAGCGGTTGGATTTTTCCAATGATGTTTTCTAGGCATCGAGCATGCGAAGCATGATCGAGAACCTATAGCGATCGTAAAATTTTACCTCTTCGCCGCATTTCCTGGCCAAATCTCATTTGCGAAAGAAAATAATACTTTCTTTTAAATGCTCATATTAGATTCTAGATATGCAATTATACTTCCTGATTGTCTTCTATTGCCTCGAAACATTTATTCGTAGAAATGTTTAATATGCAATGTGACGTAAATGACATACGTAAACATTGTGATTCATGATTAAATTATGCGAAGGTATATACAAGATTTGACCTTGACCAAGGGTCAAATTCGACGTTTATGCTTTCGGATATCCTCGACCCTTTTCATGTAAAAGGCGAGGTTGTTCCGAATGTTGTTTATAAACTTAGATATTGGGGCGTAAGGATACATGATGTCATGTTTTCATTAAAGATCGGTTTGTGGACTGTGCGCGTAGTTATGAGTATGCAACTGTAGATCAGAGACATATATACTTTCAGTATACTTGAAACTATATGTGTCTGTAGATACAGCAATGATTTGGATTTTGAAAGTTTGTACTGCATTTGCATTGTTTGTTGTTAATGAACCTCAATGGTATATACAGTCCAATCTCGTTACAACGTCACTCGAAATAACTGCGTATTCCGAAATCGGCAGAAATCTGCCTGTAATAAAAGTACACGATCTTATTTGTGTTCTTTATACCGGCATATTCGCCTTCTGGCAGCGCGGAACAAATGTACATTTTCACACCAATTAAAATTCTATACACCGGCAGACTACCTTAACTGCCGATGTAGGAACTATCGGCAAGGGATTTCACGGCTCACCGCACCAAATATCCGGCACGCAGTTTAGTCTGTTATTTGCGTTGTTTCAACGCACGTGCGTTTACCTATACATATGGCTTCATTTGAAATAAATCACTAATTATGCAGCAGCTGGAATATGTTAATTCTACACTCAGTATTTCTTCGTAAATATCTTGTACATTACATACACTGTACATATAAATTAAACAGAACACACTAGAGTTCTGTAATGACCGTAATTATGGTTGTCTGCAAGTTTATTAATTGAAAAAAATTGATTTATATCATTTTATACGAAATAGCAGCAATTCGTATATATCAGCAATTTTAAATTCGTTTAAACGGCAAAATTCAGAAATACAGACATGTCCGTTGTAACACTACTGGGACCAAAAACCCCTGAGAATCCCGTTTTTCACTGCAAAACTCTGCAACACCCTGAAAAACTCTGAAAAACACTGAAGTCTGCCTGAAAAACTCTGACAGCCCTGATAAACACTGAAAAACTCTGAAGTCTACCCTGAAAAACTCTGAAAAACACTGACGACCCTGAAAAACTCTGCAAAACTCTGACGCCACTGAAAAACTCTGCAAAACTCTGAAAAACCCTGAAAAACACTGACACCTGCTGAGATGCCCTCCGACCGTGCGATCGCGGCCTCGCGTACTTCTATACGGTCCCTTCTATAAGCCCTATTAGCATTAATGTATATAAAATGTGATGAGTTGTGAATTAGAAAAAAAGGGGGAAGAGAAAATAAATAATACATATCTTGCATTTTTGTACGGTGTTTTGAAGTGAAATTATTTTAACGTATCTGTAAATTTAATTTTACTGATGCATTATTCAAAACCAAACAAACCCAGCAGAGGCGCACTACAATACAAAGGCTTTTCTTACCGAGATTTATATATACATTTGTATTTCCAAATGAAAATGTATGTACATATATTCCTGGTAAATATCACTGTTTCATAACTGTGTATTTTAATAGTGAAGAAAAAATAAAAAAAATATATATAAAAAAAGAAGCTCCAGAACTATAAATTAGTGAATAAATAATAAATTATTGAATAATAAATAAAAAAAGTGAATAAATAAATGAATAAATGAATAAATAAATAAATAAATAAATAAATAATATTTGAATGTGACCAGTACCTATAAACTTTATACGAAAAGCGAATTTAATACACCAGTACTGACAGCAAATCGACCACAAAGAAAATCGCTTGTCATTCATTTTAAATAACACAATGCATTCTATTCCAATTCTTTTGCAACATTTAAAGAGACTATACCCATATATTTTCACGTGACGACCTTTAGGTTTAAACACCCCCACCCCTTCTCACACACACACGCACGCAATACTTTTTTCTCTATCAATACTTTTCACACAAAATTAAGATATACAAATTTAACCTTTGTTCTTATTATAACAGCGTAATATAACAAAGTTCAGAGGACAATAACTTTCTTTAACTGAAAATTTTACGTGTCTACGTGTTGCTCTTTCATTCGAATGACATACGTAAATTTTTTTCCTATAAAATATTTCAGTGATTAAGTATTCTCTCGGTATTCAATAATGTTGCTTGAAATAGCATCAAATAAGTTTCAATATATCAGTGTAACAACGTATCTGCCGTTTGTAATATCACTTACCTACTAAATCTACATCATTTAACTCTATACAATAAAATGATTTTATCTAACAGCCCCCCCCCCCGCGCTCTTTTCAATGGGAGACTGTGCCCCCCCCCCCCCCTTTTCTTTCAAAAATTTCTAGATCCGCCCGCCTATTACGTATTGTAACAATGTATCCAGTAAGGGTCATGTATAGCAATGGCGAATACAAGGGCGCTCGCCTAACAGCACTCCCCCCCTTTTCAATGGGAGACTGTGCCCTCCCCCTCCCCTTTTTTTCTTTCAAAAATTTCTAGATCCGCCTATGAACAGTATCTCCCTTATTACGTATTGTAACAATGTATCCAGTAAGGGTCATGTATAGCAATGGCGAATACAAGGGCGCTCGCCCTGTTGACTGGGTCATAGAAGTCTTACATAAAAATACCCTGTCCAGTCAAAACTAGCAAAGTATTTGACCTTTATTTTCAAAGTGACATATAAATTCAAGTAAACGGTGTCACATTTAGAGCAGATACCTCGATCTGCCCCAACCTATGTATCCAAATCGTAAATTGTCGAGTAGGATGTTTAAATCATATAGTATATTTAAATTGAGACCATACACCCCCACCCCCCCCACACACACACACACACACGCCCCTTCTCTCTCTTATATATATATTATACTAGAATATCTTCATTAGAAAGTAACGGCACACGCATGGAATCTGAAATTGTTTTATTTTAATCCGACATGTCTTTTTTTTTTTTTACCTTTATTCTATATGTCATCAGTACTCTATTACGTAATAAACATCCGGTTGTTTAACCCGGTAAATATCGCTCGTAATCTCATATAGTTTTTTACCTATCATGCTGTAAATTGGGAATCGTAATTAACAGTACCTTGGTATGTATGAGGGGACAAAACATATTTAGTAACAGGTTGAAACATATCCAGTTGATACATTTCAATGATAATTTGTGTTATTGGCAAAATTAATTGTCATTTAAGTGTCATTTTAACAGTGACTTATAAAGTTTAGGACAAAAACTGATTTTCAATCTTCAAAAGTGAAATAATTTGTTTTACACACGATCATTTATTTATTTTTATGTCATAAACTAAACTACATCAATTATTTAAGTTCAATTTCTTCCGCATTTCCTCTGATAATAGCAATATTATAGAATACATGCCAAATGTGAGATTTGTAAAGCTGTGATATAAAGTGCTATTCTGTTCCATTAATTTACATACGGATTAAATAAGTAGCTGCGTTACGGCCTGTAGCGAGAAGGAAATACGCATACCCAAAGCCATGCTCGTTCACTCAAGTTGGACACCGTTTAAAAAAAAAGAGGGGGGGGGGGGTTGGTAGAATTAAATTAACGCAACTTCACAGCGTTTTATCGGTGAATGGCCGCTAATTTATGAAGAATGCAATATTGATTTATCAATATTAATCATAAATGCTTTTAAACTCGAAAGAGAGTGGGGAGCGGTTTTAAGGTCGTAACATAACGATATTTGGGTGGATTCTTTACACAGATTGGAAAAGATGTAAAAATAAACATCAATCATTATGTGTTATTAAAATGATTGATAGGGATATATAGAAATAATTATTTCTTTTTTTTCTGTATTTATTTATCTGTTTACAATTAAAACTATGCGTTTTCTGTAAACTTCGTCTATCGATTTTTTTTAAATCTTATTATTTTTATTAAATTTATTATGATGTATTTTTTTCGTACGGAAAAGTTTAATGTTCTTATTATATATAAATAGATGAATTAATAATTAAATAAATAGACAAATAAGAAATAAATAAGAAAATAAATAAATAAATAAATGAAGTCCGCCGAGGAAGGCCGCTGGCCGAAATGTTACAGTACGGAAAAATAGTGCTTTTATTATAAATAAATAAATAAATAAATACATAAAATTTTAAAATGTCTTGTTCTATATTTTGTACTTATTTCCCCCTCCCTTAATGCACTTCTATGAAACAACGATGTTAAGTAACATGCTACTGCTGTAGTTAGATTATTTGTTCGTCCGTTTGTTTGTTTGTTTCATTCTTCTTTCTTTCTTTAAGTCGATCAATAAAACAAGTGACATCGCGCTGGAAAGTCCTGTGTCAATAAAATTGTTTTTGCTAAGTACGTAATTCATGTGATTTATTAAACTGCAAATGTAAAGATCATCTTACAAACGTAAGTCAGAATAGGAACAATATCTTAGTAATTTTATCTATAAAAATCGTTAAAATAAGGTCTTGACAAATGGTAAAAAAATGCGGATTTTTTTTCTTATACCCGCTTATAAATTCATCACATTTAATACTTATTAAAGGTCATATATAGATAACAGCGAACCATTTCAAGGGCTTATAAGTTATATTATAAAAGGGACCGTATAGAAGTACGCGAGGCCGCGATCGCACGGCCGGAGGGCATCGCAGCAGGTGTCAGTGTTTTTCAGGGTTTTTCAGAGTTTTGCAGAGTTTTTCAGTGGCGTCAGAGTTTTTCAGAGTTTTGCAGAGTTTTTCAGGGTCGTCAGTGTTTTTCAGAGTTTTTCAGGGTAGACTTCAGAGTTTTTCAGTGTTTATCAGGGCTGTCAGAGTTTTTCAGTGTTTTTCAGGCAGACTTCAGTGTTTTTCAGAGTTTTTCAGGGTGTTGCAGAGTTTTGCAGTGAAAAACGGGATTCTCAGGGGTTTTTGGACCCAGTAGTGTAACGAGAGTTACTGCACCAAAGTCGTTGATGTACTCTATAGACGTGGGATTCCAAATTTCAAGGACTTGTAAGGAAATATTTATCATGATACCCCCGCCAAGGAAGTTTGTGTGTGTGTGGGGGGGCTATATAGGAATCACCATGTCAGTCTGTCCGTGCGTCCCGATTCGTGTCCGCCTGATAACTTATGTATCATAGGACTCGGGATGATCAAACTTGGTATGTAAATGCCTCATGGGAACGGGATGTGTCATGTACCAAAATTTGGTCACTGTGACCTTGGCTTAAGACCTCTTTGATAGTAAATCCTGGTCCACTTTGTGTCCGGAGCATAACCTTTTATTTGGTGAATAAATTTGGATAATATTCCACAGGATTGTTGCCCATAACCTAAGGGTGTGTCATGACCTTAACCCAAGGTCAAGTTCAATGTGGACTTGGTTGTTAAAATCCTGTCCGGACCATATCTTTTTACTGGATGGATAGATTTAGTGTTGCCCATTGCCTAAGGATGTGTCATGACCTTGACCCAAGGTCAAAGGTGGTGGTTACTGTACATTTGGTTGTTAAAATACTATCCGGGCCATATCTTTATATGGGGTTGATGGATTTAGATAATATTTCACAGGATTGTTGCCCATCGCCCAAGGGTGTGTCATGGCCTTGACCCACGTTCAAAGGTCAAGTTCAATGTGGACTTGGTTATTAAAATCGTGTCCGGGTCTTATCTTTTTGGGTCAATAGGTTTGGATAATATCTTGGATTTTTGCCCATGACCCAAGAGTGTGTCGCGACCTTGACCGAAGGTCAACAATCAAGGTCACTATGTATTTAGTGATAAAGATCCTGTCCAGGCAATATTTTTTATTGGGTTAATAGATCTGGATATTTCACAGGGTTGTTGCCCATGACCTAAGGGTGTGGCATAGTTCAAGATCGCGGTTTCTTTGGTGACTAAACTCGTGTCTGATTGGATTTTTCAGCTTCCTGAATTATTGTCCAACTTTTTTTGCAGCGTGGGGAATTTGTCCGTTAGGACAGCTCTAGTGTTTAGCTTGCCAGGACAAATGTTCAGAGACCTACTATCATACCCTTGTTGTCACATGCATTCAGTCATGGTTAATTTAAAGAAATTAATCAACATATTTGCTCATTGTCCCACTTGCACTTTAAACGGCTTGATAATCAATCCTGCTCGATGCCTTTATGGCCTTTCAGGCCTTTGATATTTACAAAGGAAACAACAGGGAAAAAACTGTAGTCTATGGTAATATTCAATAGCAATACAATAATCTTGAACTTTAAACGTTTTGGTTATCAATATAAGTGAAAACCTGGAACGGATAATTGAATTTGGAATTTTATGGTTTACTTTCCATATACTGTTTTGATACAATCATGTGGCATAGTATTTCTGACAAAATTAGTGAAGTACCCAGCATATCCTGCACAAAATGCACATCTGGGACACAGAATTATAACGTATATATGTCTTCATAGTTATAACCATTAAACCGTTGTCACTCCTGGTGGACTGAAATTGTATATGTTATCATAAATGAATGAAGGCAGCATAACAGCAAATATTATGATGCACAGATTGTCTATAAAGCACTAAGTGAAATCACTGTCACTGCTCATTCCTGAAGCAAACGGTTTCTTTTTTAAGCTGCGCATAGCACGTCGCCTTGGTGGTGATGGAATACTAGTGTCTGTATCGCTTGAGATGACTTTCTCTGCTTCTTTTCTTTTCTAGACCGCGTACCCATAGAATGTGTCCTCTGTTTATATTGGGGCGGACACCTTATTTGTAATTCGGATTCAGGCTCAGCCACGACCAGTAAGGTGTCGTCTAAATTAAAAGTTCCGCTGCAATGTCATCGACTGCCCCTGAGGTCTCCTCCCCTGACGATGGGGTTATGCATGATTCTATGTCACTCCCATCTGAAGCCGGAATAACAGAATCTCCGTCGTCCTCAATAGTGTCAAATATTGGTGTGCTGTACCTGAAATACATAAAATACAGGTATAACATACACATATACAATGTGTTTGAAGACATGGAGTGATACGTTTTGATACTCGAAATCAGAATTCCGTAAGATATGAGAGTACATCACTCGTTAGGTATACTTTGCCATAAGTAGAAGATTGCATCAAAACTTGCGTAGATTTTGGTGTCTAAGAGAGACTGTTTATACTTCGAGCACCTTCGAAGAAGGACTTGTACAGGTTTCTGCCGGAATGATGGTTTCTCAACATCATTTCACATATGTGAGACTGAAAATTTGTAGCACTGAATCATGTATAAAGCACCAATTAAACTACAAACAATACATATGTATTTAATACTGGCATAATATTAAAAGTGGAACACTAAACTATAACATGATCACAAATGAAAGTTGAATATTTCTTAATTCAAATGTTATTTAACACTTTCCACATTTAGCAGAAAAAGACATAAATTAAATTAGTAAAATATACCTTGTACCCGCCATCTTTCTAAAGTAGGATTTGACGTGTTTCCCGGCACCTTCAATCTGGTTAATGTGGGCAACTATTATTTCTCCAGTTTCTGAGTTGGTATGCTCCTGAGTAAAGGTTGTGGCATGACAAAGAAATGTTGGTACCCATTCTCGTTCAGACTCCGATAAGCAGGACACCCATCCGAGAAGATCCGGCTTCCTGGTCTAACATGTTGTTTAATAATTGGAATTAGGGTTGTGGCCTTCCTATTTGAAACCGGATAAAGAATAATACGGTTGCTTGACCGTTCTATAAGTCCAAACATCCACACCTTAGTGCCTGTAATATAAATAAGTCTGCTGTCTATATAGAGTCTACTTTAATACGCAAACACTTAGTAATTCACTGTTTATTCCGTTGATAAGGTACTGAAAGCAGACAATATATAAGGACTTCGTCTATATATAATCTACTTTTAGTACCCCATCACATAGTAAATCATTGTTTATTCCGTTGATGGGGTACTGAAAGTGGACAATATACTCTATATATATATATATAGTCTTATTTAGTACCCCAACACATACTGAATCACTGTTTATTCCGTTGATGGGGTACTAAAAGTAGACTATATATAAGGACTTCGTCTGTCTATACATAGTCTACTTTTAGTACCCCAACACATACTGAATCACTGTTTATTCCGTTGATGGGGTACTAAATGTAGAAAATATGGAAGAATTTCTTCTGTTTATATATAGTCTACAGTTGTTTACATAACAAAATTAACTCTAATTTATCGCCGCATGCCGTTTGAACTCCAGCGTCCCATATTTTGAATGACATTCTCCGATATGCCCATAATGGCTGCGTGGCTTGCCGCGCCTATACAGAAACTATGACCTTTATATAATTGGGGATCAAGGCCGATAAATGATAAGGCTTGTTTTAACTGGAATGAAACGTACGAATACGAGACAGAAGTACCATCGATGAAATAAAAAAGGGGACTCGATGTATGTTTGAATAAAAAGTTGGATCTTTCTTACTCTACAATTTTTAGTCGGAGGAAATTCAGAAAAGTGCTATTTTGCGTTTGAGAACATAAATACTAATATCTTCCATTGTGCATGTTGTAAGCTGATGTTAAAATAATTGCATATTTTGTATAATAACAGTAAGCTAAACTATAAATCGCCATAAATAAAAAGATATAGCTTTAATTTGAATTTGCAGAATTTTATCATCTTTGCATTGTGTGAAACCCATATGTTGTGAGATACGGTCTACCCCATGGGTTTCACACGATGTCTACTTTAGTGATGTCGCAAAGCATTTTCAGGATCAGTTTAGCTAAGTAACGGCTGGATTTGAATCTTGGATCCATATGTAGAGAGCTCATTGCTATTAAACGGAGTTACTGATGCGACAAAGTTATGGGATGACCTGATTGCAAAACACTGCAATGGATAGAGTTCATCAAATTCTATCTACATATAAAGCATCAATTCTATAACCCAACCAGAATATGCATTAACCAGAAACTAACCAAAATGTTGACAGACATTGCCAATCTATAGACTGGAAGGCCAAATATTTCGAAATTATGATATGAATAATATATATTTATATTACAGATTTTTATTATATTGAATATTTCGGCCTTTTAAGCAGCATTCCATCTGAAGCCGCACATTTATGTTTCGTCAATTTTCACAACATAAAGACCAAGAAATAGAAAAGATGGAAAACACGGAGCGTTGATTTATTTCATATTGGAATTTATACCACACTTCCATTTGTCATGGTTATTGTTGAACAATGTAATGTAAGAATAATTCAAATGAAAGGAATTCAAATTTTAAATAATAGAAAACCATACTTAAAATAATATTTTAACACTCCATATGCCCTCTAGATGCTGTTTAAGGGCTTTACACCAATGATAAAATTAGGATTATATTCACTGCAGAGAGAGCATGTATCATCTCGCTGACCCAGTTCGATAGATTTATGTAAGCGTAGCGTCTTCGAGACTTTCGCTGATTTACGTTACAGCAGAGGAGGAGACAGATATCTCTCGGTGTGCATCTGGATACATGCGCAGTCGGGGTTTTAAAAATATTTTATAAAATGCGATTAAATAATGAAAACTTGAGGGAAATGCAGGAAGAGAACTTTATCCTTAACTTTAAACCATTGCTAAATGGACATTAATTAGTTCAACGTTATAGTAATGCGCAAGATATGTATATACGACTTTAATCATACTATTTATGCATTACCTGCCCACTTATAATTTTGACGTCACTGTAGTTAGGATGCTAAAACATCACCTGAAGATTGTCTACAGACATGAAAGCGCTAGTGGTTAAAATGTGCAAATTCTAAAATGTGGATCATTATTCACACACACACATATATATATATATGTATATATACAGTTACCGTCTATGAACAGCTAATGTACCAAATCGTTAGAAACATCAAAAGGCGGATATCTGTACATATTAGTAATAACCGACCATTTTACCCGATTTGCGCAGGCTATACCGACGAAAAATCAGACTGCGAAGACCACTGCAGATGCACTATTTAATCATTTTATGAATACCAGAAAACAAAATTCAAAGTGATCAGGCAGTGCAATTCGAATCTACCATCATTCAAGAACTGTGCAAAGTTTTGAACATCCAGAAATCTAGGACGACCCCATATCATCCGAAATGGGCAATGGGCTTTGCGAGAGGTTTAATCGATAATTGCTGCAGATGCTAGGAGCTGTGAATAACCACCAGAAACAGGATTGGATATCTCATATAGCTACACTAGTACATGTTTATAACTCCTGTAAACAAGAGACTACAGGATATTCTCCATTTTATCTCATGTTTGGACGTGAACCTGTATTACCAGTACATATTGTATTGTAATATAATATAAATATATAAAGCAAATAGATCTATCTTTAAATCATCAATATTCGATAGATTTTACAGATCCAAACCTTCGTCTTCTCTCCCCTGGAAAATGGCAATTTGGAAATTTTGGGGCCTAAAATTTCAATTCATTTGAGCGTGACCAACTGTCATTAATGCGAAAATATACGTCTTAACAGAGTGAATAGGAAGACATGTGAACATATATCGGTATCATAGGTCATTGTGAAATATAAAGTGTCTTGTTAGCTGTAGTGTATGAACTGAGTTATCGGTATGATCGGCCATGGGTTTGAGTCCGAGTTCGAAAAAGAATATACGTGAAATATAAGGTAGGAAAATATCTGAAATATAGGGTATACTTTTTATTTGCATATAAAAATATTGTACTTTTTTCTATTGTTTAAGGTTTTATGTGCATTATGATATATGACATTGGCCGAATTTTGTCCGAAGTCTGGGACTTCATGGCATAATCTAGTTTCCCAATATTTGTACACACTTAGACAATATTAAGTATCCCACATTCGTTGCTGCCACCAGAGAAGCGAAGGAGAAATTTTACAAAACGTCTAGATTCCCAAATGTCATCGGGGCCATTGATGGGGGATGAGTGGAGGAAAGGAGGAAGCACTTTATGTCAGTAGAAGGAATTTTCACGCCCTAAATGTTTAATGTGGTGGATGCTAACATAAAGTATGTATAATATACAAACTTCATAATTCGTAGTAATAGTTTCCGAGTTCATGCAATATTGACATTCACCAACCCTTACACATAGAATGTCTTGTGCATGAGCTTCTATGATTCTGTACCACGGGTCGTGGGTTCTAATCCCAAACGGACACGAAAATAAGTGAAATTATAGTATAATTCCTTTTTTAAAAGCATATATGATATATCTTTTGAGTTGCTATCTTATTCTAGCCATGAGCTAGAGTCTCTTTTATAACTATGACGGCAACACATTGTTAATACATTCATGGTAAATGAAGAAATATTTCATAGCTCTTTTGTTACTGGCCGGATTGCAAAGCAATGCCGGTCTGTAGATTGACAATGTCTGTCTGTCCGTCCTTATGAATTTTTTTTACCTAAGGCAATAATTGAAAAATTGTTTCCCCTCGCCCCGACCGGGTCAAGAAAAACGCCGCCGAGTCAAATATTTTTTTGCCAAAAAGTCCCGATATTTTTTTCCCGGAAATCGAATCACGGCCATGTCTGTTTTCAATTTTAATGTTACAATATATTGCTGACTGTCTCGGGGTTTTTTCGTGTAAGCTAGGGATAAATAAAGCGCAGAGCAGAATACGACTGTAATGCGTATTTTAGACCCTCCGACGCGACGGAGATGAACAGAGTTACGCTGTCGTCCACCGTTAGATTGAAGTGTTAACAATGTAAAGATGATGGATAAATCCAAACCACAAGTCCAAAAATCATGAAACCATAGGACATACAAAATCAGTGAAAATGAAAAACAAATGGAAAATAACAAAATATGTCTACTTGAAGAGCATATGTGAATCCCTGTAATGGAGTGAAATCAGGTGCCCGGGGAGAGTGAGCATTTCCTGCTTGCTAGCAACACCGGTCACATATACCCTGTAGATAGAATCAAATCGTGTGAATTCCATATGTATTTATATATGGAGAAGTCGAAGTAGGTAACTTTCTAATATAGAAGGTGTCAAATCTGTGTAAAATGATCGGAATCGGTCTCAGTCAAGAATATCATTTAAAAGTCTGGATAACGAGATATCATATGGAGTAATAAGAGTCTCGTAACGACTTCCTCAGTGACGTTGTTAGTCTAGCACATATATAACCCTGGTTGAGCAGCTTAACTAAAGTCGCCTAGCCCTCACAACAAAGTCATTGTAATTTGAACATGCTCTGGAATAACGTATTTACTGAGATATGAATACGCCGTATGCGGGCGATGATGGAATGTTGCTACTTATGAAAGGAGTTTGTGATAGTAACTCAATACATAGATATAACAAACTAACTCCTGTAGTGATGAGACGATTGTATAGTTTCCCCAGTAGGTACAGATGGAGGGAGGTATTTCACGAGCTAACTACAAACGAAGAAAAAGACTCGTTTAACGTTGATAAACTAGACGGGGTACATAGAATTACCACTATTCACCGGAATTACCACATAATAGTGCGACAAATCTGACGTAGGGCATTTTTATTATTTGTCGTTTTGCCCAACGACAAATGATAAAAATGCCTTACGTCAGATTTGTCGGACTAACCACATAAATGACCGGAATTACCGTTGTGTGTGAGTATATAATAACCGAATATATCTAGAAAGTATAACTTTATACCACATAAAATCTGTTTCTGATGAAAAATGACAATAATTGTCCTTCCTCTGCATTTCGGCAATTTCAGTTTGGGGTCGGGTTTGGGTTAAAGCCATATCGATCTCGTCTAACTGACCACTGATAAAATCTAATTCTTGTATATAAACTTTTATATTAAATGTCATCTGTTCTTTCAGAAAATCATAAACTGGAATCTAAATCTACCAACAGATCAATATAAAGATGAATGCAATATAACGGCGTTATAAATCTTGGGTAGTAGTTCACACTTCAATCTCCGAACCCGTTCTATTTGTACATACATGTAAATGCGGTGCAAAATAAAAATAACAATATCTCGTTGTTCTTTGCTAATATTAACTTTATAGAGTATAAAGTTATACTTTCTAGGTACATTGGGTTATTATCTACGTACACAACGTACGGTAATTCCGGTCATTTATGTGGTAATGCCGGTGAATAGCGGTAATTCTATGTACCGAACTAGACGAGGTTTTCGTCACCGTGTCTGATAGGGTTTAGAACGGCATAAGAGTAATTCATGAGTTTGACAAACGTTTGAAGTATGTTATATTCAATATAATAAGAGACTGGCCATCAACCTTCCCCGACAAGTCTGATGATGAAAACAACACCACCACCAATGCTTTTGACACCATGATAAAGAACAGGCTAGAGAATGTGCGACTTGCTTCAAAATTGGATGAAAATGCACCAAGATGGTAATGGTAAGTTTTAAGTGAATAAAAGGAAGAAAGTTAAATTTATAACCCCCCCCCCCCCCCCCCCCCCCCCCCCCAATTAAAAAGGTATCTAACGTTGTTCTACATGTAGTGCATATTGTGTGAGCAACAACAATAAATTCATTCAATGTGAATTGATCGATTCCTTTTTGTGATTGGTAACTTTATTTCGTAAGGTCCTGCTCATGATAGTAAATTGATACAAGGAATTAAATTTTTGTATGATTTGACACTGTTTGATAAGGAGTATGGGGCTTAAACTAGCACTGAAACGGAATTATACACACTGCCGGGGACATTGGGCATAGTACTAACGTGTTCCGAGGAGCTGATGTAATTTACCATACATGAAATTCTTAGCAATTTACCGATAGGGAGAACGAACTTAGAAATGAAATCACCAACCCTTTTACTTTGGGACCTTTCCCCATGAGACCTGTAATAAATTTTTATTTGTATTCATTGATTCAATTCATGTTTTTCTCATAGGTGATGCCCTTCATGGGAAAGTCTGTAAGACTTCAGATGTCCTGCTCAACTCACATTGAATTAGTTTAATTCGGATCCAATATTGGTAGACCAGACCTTTGTGCTCACTGCGCTTCTCCAGACACTACTAAGGACCAGGAACTGCTTAAAAAGTTCAAAACTGTACTAGCAGTGTGTGCATCATGTAAAGAAAAGGGGAAGGACATCCCAAAGAGAAATCCTAAGAAATGACTTTAGGCAACATTCAGTGTTTATCTTTGTTAGCATTATAGTTCACAACTACATTGAGTAAACAGTACATGTACCAAAAGCTACATGTACTTTGATATTTCCCATAATTTTCTAATTTCATTCCAGGTAATCTAGTGTTTGGTCTGTGTCTGTAGCAAAAACTTTAACCTTGACTGTAACTTTTGAACTGCAAGAGATAGAGACTTCATATTTCGCTTGAATACTCAACTGATGAAACTCTCTCATATGGCATCAAAATCAATTATCTTGTGATCTTTATCGTGACCTTTATACTTAAATTTTTACTTTTGTTGCCGTCAAGAGCATTTGTTGTTCATAAACACATCTTGTTGTTGGATTTTATATTCATTTCTTATACGTTGTTTGTTATCATAATTTGTTTTCGTTTTCAGGAAATACTGAATTCTGACATACATATGTGCTAAATGATTTTTAATTTTATTATACATGAATATTAAAGAATTTGGATTCAGACAACTTTTAACATATGTGATACATGTAGTTTAGCAAAAAAAAAAAAAAAACAGTACCTGCCTGCAGGGTCACTTGGAAAAAACAGACCCGGGGGGAGGGGAAACAAACAATTTTTTAACTGTGGCCTATGCATGATCCCAGGAATTGTTAGCACTATGAACTTGAAACTTACCATTTAGATTGCTCACAATTAGAACATGCCAAGTGATTTTCAAGGTCATTGGTCAAAGTCAGGCCCACTTTGGGGTTTATCATTTATGGGGATAATGCCTTTAAAAATACATTTAAGATATATTCCATGTCAAACTGCGCATGTGCAGATATTGATGACATATACTGAATTATGACCTTCACTTGTGACCTTGTCCTTACATATATAGCTTTTTAACAAAGCGCTATGGTGGATAACTTTTAAATACGTATATGAGTCATTTTAAGTCACCCTAAGGTTAAGTTGTCCCAAAGCAATGTCACCCAATATCGGTCAAGTCGCTCCACGATGTCAAGTCGAGTCACCCAAGTGACTGGTTTCAAACACCATGTCAATTATCTCAGAGCTCTCTTCAAATTGTATTCATTTACATTTGGTTCAAACAAATGTTAGAATTAGTGGAGGTACATGTTACTATCTGATGTATATAGAGAAGAATATAATGAAACAAGGGATTAGATTTAATGGCATACATAGAATAAATGTTGTTTACCAAAATCCAGCAATCATTACATCAAAGACGTTTTTAAGAAAGATAACTCTTACATGTTTTGTACAGGTCAAGGTCACTGGGTTAAAGATCATATGCTTTGCATTTCGGCCACACCAACGCGGTTTCTTGTATTAGATTAAAATTTCGAAATTCTGTTTTATGATTTCATTTCTGAAGATTCTGCCGGTTCCCAAGTAGTACACTTGACGCCTGCATCTGGCTAAATACCAATTTACCCGAGAGAATGAGCAACTTAACAGGGACAGGGTGGCTTTTGGGTGATTCTGGGTATCCACTCAAAGATTACTTGACGACACCCTTCAACCAACCTGCAAATCAAAGAGAAGAACGTTACAACTTAGCTCAATGCAAAGCCGGGGAGTGTGGCTTTACTGTACCGCAGAAACGCATGCAACTTTCCCAAACATGTATCAATAGATGGGCCCACAATAACACACAAACATATTCAATTCTTATTCGCAGGAAATGACTCGTGGATTAGTGCGGACTTGCATATACCTGTAGGTTTAGTAGGTTTATGTATTGGTAAGAGTTATAAATTTTAACTAATAATTCACCCAAATTCTTTTGCTGTCATAGGATGGTTTAACAGCGTATAAAAAAACCTGTGAGTTTATAAAAGCATTTCAGAAGTTCGTATTAATTTGGTTTTGCAAAAGCAGGTAAAAGATAAACGCATCTTTCAGAAACGATGCCAAGATTCTCAATGAATGTGTCATGTAGACTCGTTAAGCTGATTTAATATTGTTTACTAATAGTGAATTATAATCATGTTTAGGTGGAATAACGTAGAACTGTAAAACAAAGAGAGGTAGTATGCTGTAATGTACATTAAAGGGGCACGAAGTCAGGTCTACATAAAACATGGCGCTTCTTTATTATCGAACTATATTCAAGCACATGGTACATATATTTTTCTAGGCTACTGCATACCAAAATAAAGAACCCAAAATACGGATTACAATACATTACATCCCCCCTCTTTGGAATAATGTTTTGCACATAAAAATTAGTTACCAGATAAACCCGATTATATCTATGCCTACGCTATTGCATACCAAACGAAGACCCCGTAACGGTTATATAAAATACAGATAACGAGACATTAAATCCCCCTTTTTAGAATATTTTTATACGCCTGTCTAAAGACGGGACGTATTATAGTATGGCGACGTCCGTCTCTCCGCTTTGGAACGCTCTAACTTTACTAAATATCCGCTGTTTTCATGAAACTCATACAGAATGCTTAAGTAATGTAGAGGAAGCCGCCTTTCGATTTTGAGCAAATTCCGTTTGTCATTCTGGAGTTATGGGATTTTATTCTTACTATGCAAAGATGCTATGAAATGCGATAAAACCCAAACATAATGCTTAGATAATGTTGGGGAAGCTGTTTTTCATGAAACTCATACAGAATGCTTAAGTAGTGTGGGGGAAGCCGCCTTTCAATTTTGAGCAAATTCCGTTTTGAAGTCACGGTTACGGAACTTGGATTGTATTTTTACTATGATAAGATGCTGTGGAGATGCTATGTAACGCGATAACTTAAGTAAACGTCAGTTGTATTTCCAGAAACTTACACAGAATGCTTAGATAGTGCAGGGAATGCCACCTTTCAAATTAGAGCAAATTTCATTTTCTCTTTTACCGAGTTATGGTACTTGGATCCCTCTCTTTGGATTTCAGTATTTCATAAAAGAATTACCAAACAGACCCAAGTTTGGGGGTAATAAAACCATACGTTCACATTGATCCCGTCTGAAGTAAGCGACGGGCTTGTTAAGCCACGCTAGGCGTTTCTCTTGTTTGCACATAATAACAATTACAGTTACCAATTATATCTATGCATATAACAATGATCAAACTGTTCAAGATATTTTTTTCAAATGTTAAATCAATGTTGTTTTAAAGTGTCATCCCTGAAAAAGAAAGAACAAACCAATGATAATGTTTTGTCTGAAACATTTATGTGAAAATTTTCAAAAACAAATACACAATAAAAGATTATTTTCTTTATCACTTAATATCAATAAAATTCATATCTAAAATTTACTACATTTTAGACACTGGTATATTTTCACTATATATCGACGCAGATCGAAGATTCACATGGCACATGATCACAGATTCTCAAGGTTGATCATACATATCCTAAAAGATATGCAGGTTTCTGGTTTCCTGGAAACTCTTCCGAATCTGGTGGATGTAATTAATATATAGGGCTGTGTTCTGTCTTTCGGATGAGAGTAAAAATTGAGGTCCCGTGTCACGGGGGCGAGGCACGTAAAAGATCCCTCATTGCTTCGGGTGGGTCCATTGCAAAGGTCTAAATTTGTATGCAATGTATCGGGCAGGTGCCGTCACCATATACGTGAAATAATCGTGGAGTGCCTTCAGTCTTCTATCCAGATTGGATTTTCCAGATTGTGTAGGAGTCGGATTCAAAAGATTTTAGCAATCGGCAACTTTGTACGTAATTTGCGATACATGAGCAGTTGCGCTGGTGATAGTGCAATACCATCTAGCGGAGAATTACAATATTCGAGTAGTGCAATATAAACGTCACTCCCGTTCTCTTCTGATTTGCGGAGTAAGGTTATAACAGTTTGCACACAATGCTCGGCTTGTCCAATGGACCTGAAGTTGAATGATTAAATTCCCAATTCGCTAACTTGCAAAATCTGTCGTTATAAAACTGCGGTCCGTTGTGTTGTCGATTAATGCCTCGGGTGACATCCCGTGTCTTGCGAAAATAGACTTTCACGCCGCGATAATCTCTTAACAGAATAATTTAGGGGTATTTGGAATAATTGTCAACACAAAGTAAATAATCCTGGTTTCTGCAATGAAATAAATCAGCTCCAATTAACGACCATGGCAAGTCTGGAATGTCCTGAAAAGAATCATGTGCGGATTAGACTTCTGATACTTATTACGTGTAGTACATTTCTGAATTGCACTCTCACTTTCATTAACCATACCGGGCCAGAAGATAACATTACGAGCACGCTGCTTCGTTTTCACAATGCCAAGATGAGACTCATGTAGTCAAACGTTTCCTTATGAAGTACACTCGGTATATTGACTGATGGTCCTTTGTAAACTAATCCGTTTATGTAGGATATTTCGTCTCTATAATTCCAATATCTTTAAGTAGACATATTTTATTTTCCAATTGGTTTTCAATTTCACTGATTTTGTAAGTCCCCTGGTTTCACGATTTTCTGAATTTGGTTTGGATTTATCCATCATTTTAACATGTAAAGATGATGGATAAATCCAAACCATAAGTCTAAAAATCATGAAACCAGAAGACATTCAAAATCAGTGAAAATGAAAAACAAGTGGAAAATAACAAAATATGTCTACTTGTGATGGAGTGAGATCAGATGCCCGGGGAGAGTGAGCATCTCCTGCTTGCTAGCAACACCCGTCACATATACCCTGTAGAAAGAGTCAAATCGTGTAAATTCCATATGTATTTTTATATGGAGAAGTCAAAGTAGATAACCTTCTAGTATACATGTAGAAGGTGTCGAATCTGTGTAAAATAATCGGAATCGGTCTCAGTCCAGAATATCATTTAAAAGTCTGGATAACGAGATATCATATGGAGTAATAAGAGTCGCGTAACGACCGTAGAACTTCCTCAGTGACGTTGCTAGTCTAGCACATATATAACCCTGGTTGAGCAGCTTAACTGAAAGTCGCCTAGCCCTCAGAACAAATTCATTGTAATGTGAACATGCTCTGGAATAACGTATTAACTGAGATATTAATACGCCGTATGCAGGCGATGATGGAATGTTGCTACTTATGAAAGGAAAGTTTGTGATAGCGAAATTGAAATCGTCACGTTTGTCATAGAGTGAGGTGTTCAATTGACCATTAGTGTCGAAAGACAAAATAATATCTAAATACGAAGTAGAATTACTACTTTCTGTGGTTTCTTTGACCTCTTCACTTGGACAGATGATGCTAAGGTAATCCGCGAATGAAGGATTATTAATTGAAAGCAAGTCATCTATATATCTGTAAGTGAAATTGAAGCCAAGAGCTAATTGTTTTTTTTTTTCAAAGACTGAATGAATTCAGCTTCGTATGAGTAAAGGAATATGTCAGCCAGAAGCGGAGCACAGTAATTGCCCATGGAATGCCGACAATTTGTTGAAAAACCTTTCCTCCAAACACCACAAAAATGTTATCGATAAGAAAGTTCAACATCTGAATGACAGTGTATTTATTTTGGGAATCAGAATTTTCCCTAACAAAGTAAGATTTATCATGGCCTATAACTATATATTTGAATTTGCGGCTTCCGTTTTTACTAGTAAATGCATTTTAGATAATTCCGCTAATCTGTCTTTTAATTTCTGACGAGGGATCGTTGTGTAAAGAGTCGAGAAGTCAAACGACTTGATGGAGTGAAGTTTTTGATTTTAGATGTTCTAACAACTCTTTTGAATTTTTAAGGATCCACATTTGATTAATTCCACTTCTAGTATATACTGTTTCGCAATATCTATGAAGGCCAGATTTAATTTCTGATAATATTTTTGTGAGTAGCATCGATACAGATTTTGTGGAACACTTTAAGGAACCAGCGATAAAGCGTTGTTTGTAAGGATTTTTGTGCCTTTTTGGAATGCAGTACAAATATGGAAGTCCTAAATTTCACTTATTTGTGTCAATACCAAACGTATTGAGGACAGATTTATGATTCTCAGGTACTTCGGAAACCGAAAAGTTCGTTAGAGTATAAGGATTTCCTGGAGCTGAATTTAATCCTAATTCTTTCACTAAGTTGTCAAAGTAATATTTCTTACAAGTAACTGTATAATTATTGGACGCTTTATCTGCTGGTGTAATGATATAATGTTCTTGGAGGAAGGTAAGTTCTCTGACAACATCAGGATCTTTAAAAATAGATTAGAATCTGGTGTTTACAGAGCCTTGTTATTTTTTTTATTTTTGATCTCAGCAGTACTGCAATAGATTTTATCCATTCCGAAAGAGTGTCGACCTGTACCTCCTCTCTTTTTGCCCATCGTGTGACATATTCCTCGCAGCAGTTCACAATATTCTCAAAATTTTGGCTCCATGTGAATGATCTGGGTTCTCTGTATTTTAGACCTTAAAGTAAAAGTTCTCTTAATTTGATGTTTTTAACAGTATCAAGATCACCAGTAATGACATGGCCACAAGGAGAATATACAAAATTAGATGAGGAACATGCACACGGTTGAGGATGACATGCAGATTTAATACATAATGCCGTATCAAAACGATTATTCGGCTAACCACGAATTACGGTTTCTGCTAAGGTTAACAGCTGCTCATCCTGTGCAATACATTCTTTTGAGTTGTGCGAGTTTTTCGGAACTCTCTCAACCATTAATGGTTCTTTCGTTTCACTGAGATATGTACACCTCTTTTCCTGGTACATAGACGAGATTAATATTATAACGTTGTTTTACCAGCATTCGTTGTAGTCGTGGTGTTGCATGGTATAACCTATGGTGAATAGTTAGTAACGATTTATGATCTGTTTCCATGGTAACGGATCGACCATATATGTAGTGATGGAACTTCTCATAACCTTTTATCATAGTTAGCAGCCATCTGTGCACAACGACTTTGTGCTTCAGTAAGGGCACGAGAGGCAAATGCGACAGGTTGCTGATTTTGTAATAATACAGCACCAAGTCCTTTGAAACTGGCATACTAAAACTTAAAAATAGTAACTTCTCCATTTAAATAATAGAATTTTAATACTGATGTAGTTGTGATTATTTTCCTCAGAGCATTAAAGCTGTCCTCTCGAGGTTTGTGCCATTGCCACAATGGAGCAGACAAATCTGATAATTTAAGTATAAATTTCCATACGTACTGAACTAATCCTAAGAAACGACGGACACCCTGAGCGTCGGTGGGTTCAGGCATGTTGATTATCGTTACCCTTTTTTTATGATCAATTTTAAGACTTTTTTTTGCTAATAACGTGTCCAACATATTTGACTTCCAGTACGCAAATTCCAGCTTGATTACGGTTAAGTTTCAGGTTAATTTCTCGACACCTTTGTAGCATACGGAATACATTTTC
This sequence comes from Pteria penguin, assembly GCA_035048485.1. Classification (NCBI taxonomy): domain Eukaryota; kingdom Metazoa; phylum Mollusca; class Bivalvia; order Pterioida; family Pteriidae; genus Pteria; species Pteria penguin. Next base: position 12,363,198 of record CM068590.1, read on the forward strand.
ATCATGCTCACGTTCATTTCTGCCATACACGAATATGTCATCAACTGCACATTCATAACGAGATAAGTCTTTCATGAGATCTTGTAAACGTGTTGAGAATACTTCTGACGCAGACGTTATTACGAAAGAAATGCGGAGATAGCGGCACCTCCCAGTAGGCAAGTAGTTAGAATTTTCATCGTCAAGCCCTTTGTGCCAAAATGCACTCGAGGCATCAAACTTTGAAAACATGGTAGCATTTGGTAAGCCTTCTGAAGTTTCATATACTGTAACTAGATGACAATGTCCACCCTAAATAGCAGTATAAGAAAATTTGGTTCATTACAGATTTTTCCTGGTTTCCTAGCAACCACCATGCTATGTACCGAATCAGTAGGTTCGGTTTGTTTCGCTACAACCCCGAGAGCTTCCATCTGATCCAGCTCTGATTTTACTTGTATGGCAGACGGAATTTTACGCGGCGGGTGTACCTCTGGAACTTCAGGCGGTGCTGTATGGAACGCGGTCTCAGGGTTTAAATGTCAGCGAAAGAGAGACAACCCCCTACTAATAATCAGCTCAGTAATTAAGAGGTCACAGAATAATTCCAGAAGGAAAGCACTACTTTCATGGTAGATACTGGCGTATAACCAGTAATAATAGCTGATCTGCGATTCGTTGTTAAATGTACTATAGACCACTATATGGGGTGTTTAGATATAAAGCTATAATTCTTAGCATGAAACTCTATAGTGTTTATCAACTATCAGTTTCACTGATAGTGTAAGTCACTAAAAGCAATTCAGTTCTGGAAAGAAATTTTGTACCACCGACCGTTGGCACAACCTTTATAGGTTGTGAGGTACGAAACATATAAGAATAGCATAAGTATGCGAACTGGGGTCAGTAGTTCAAAACTTTATCCAATAGTTAAGCTAACCATTGGTTACATTTCGTCAGACTGTGTCTCTGGAATTGAAAAAAAAAACTTTGTCATATTCTGTATAATGATTTGTAGCATATGTAACTTAATTTAGATTTTCATACAGACATCTTGTAAATGACAGTAACTGTCTATCAAATTTTAACCACTGGCTAGCTTAACCATTGTTAAAGTTTCGAACAATTGGCCCCTGGTGGTGTTTACACCATTTAAGTTGTTTCTCATGTTACACGACATCAAACTGGTAGTATTCTGCAGGAAAAGAATTAGTAATTATAAAAGGAACCTTTATAATTAAGATCTTATCATCACAGCAAGAATGAGGATTTCTATTTGGTGCTGCGCCATGCACGTAGGCACGCGCAGTAACGGATGTGCTTGTGCTAATGAGCATGGGTATTTCATACACCAGTATGACGGACGACAGAAATGCTTACCCTCAAACGGAAACTGTCATTACTGAATTTATGACGAATATCGCTCAAATCGTAGAAAGACATAAACGAACAGGTATCTCGTCGCATCCTAATGTGGTTTTCTTATCTTCTTTCACTCATATAAACACGCCTTTTCAGCCTATAGTTGAAATCGACAGAGGACAATCCTCGACGTCGATGTGTCAGGTAATGGCTTCATAATTTGTGCTTTCGTTTATAGACATCGCTACCAGGCAGCGACAAGATGTAGGACTAAGCCAGTTCCAGAAGAATACTATCTCAGTACATGAAGGCAATACATCCGTGGTTGCACTTTTAACTGTACCAAAGAGATTAGAGTTGTTTTTTTTTAATTGAGGCTCAGTGTTACAATATGATGACATTACATATCTCAATACAAGTCCAATACTGGTGTATGAGAGAAAACAACACAGTTTTAAATAAATCATGGGATATTTTATGTAAAACAGTATTTCATTTACAGGCAGATTATCGAATATAGCAACTGCAAAACGCAAACAAACATCCATAGAGATATCAAATTATGCATCTGTACTAGTATGCTTACTGCGCAATAGTAAGAGCTGACACTAATGCTGAACTGAAACCGAAATTTAAAATGAGTTTACCAGTATGTGATGATTGCCACAAAGAATAAAAATCTCGAATTGTTCAGAGACAATACGGAAAACAGCAATTATTAATGGCACTAAAACAGTGAAAATATTACAGATTAAATTTCAGCTATTTGTTTAGAGTTTCAGTTATATATAAATATTCTGGTTCATTATATCATGTTGTTCATACTACGATATTCAGTTTTAATCAATATTCTCTTCAAAATATGCTTTGTACTCCGAAATTCAATATGAATTTTGAATGAAACGAATGAAACGGAGTCGGTCCATTGCAAGGGCGATGCAACTGTTTAATATCTTAAAATGTGTTATCCTGATTTATCTCCCAATTAGTATACTGTAGTTTACCAGCTTTAATGCTGACAGACGGTTTATTTTAGATACATTGGTCATTTTAAATTTTAATATATACACATGTTCCTACATATGTCACAGATATCAAACTATGACAAAACTGTGAAAATATTATTATTACATAAAACTAGAATTATTCATAGAAACAGAATTTGATTGTAGAAATTGAAATCATTACAGATGACAACTGATGGATACTCTATTACAGGAAGTTAACCTTTGTAAAAAAGAGATAGACTATAAACTGAAAATGGGTATACATGCAGTAAAAGATACTGTGAGATGATTTATTTTCGACACAATTTTCGTGGATTTGTGATATTTTGTAGGTTCGTGGGGACGTAATTTAGTGGATATCTATAGGTGTCTAAGACAACTCTTGAAAAATTAGCCTTTGTAATACAGCTTTCAAGTATTTGTAACCAAATCTTTATATTATCTCGATCGATATGTTCCCTTTTACAGTGTAGAATACGGTCAAGAAGCGAAAGCGATCTTTGATATCTACGCTGCACTTCGCAGAGAATCGCTAAACGAAAAACTATATCAACATAATACCAACACAATAATATCAACAGAATAATGGACACTGAAGCCACACCATGCTAACTGGCTGATTGACACTCGTGCGAAAATGTTAGTTAAGAGTGCTATCCGAAAGGTCGCATTACTCGAGTACTTTATCAAATGTTTGACGACAAACAATGCAATTAACTACAATATATTCATGTGACTTTATATTAGATATATTCTTTGCAGGGACGTATAGATATACTCAAAATATTGTTTGCTTTGAAAAATTATCTACAATGATTATGTATTTCTTTAATAAAAATCGTTTCCATCTTTGTATGTTTATTTTTCGTTAGGGATGTAATTCGTTGATGAAGTATCCACGAAAACAACTAAATTTGAGCCCCAAAAATTATTCTGATCTGACAGTAAAAAATACAATTGTATTCACATCAAAATTTTACTCCACTTGTCACCCTTTTTTCTAGATTTTTATCTTCAATTCAATTTCTTATCCTTCAATTAAGCTATCACAATGCAGTGTGCAGCAAGTAAACAAAACTGATGACTTGCAGTTTTTTTGTCGGAAAGCATTTTTGTTTTAGTTGGAAATATTGCGCAGTGTAATGGAATATCCAAATAAGATTTACTGTTGTATACCATTTACCAACTTTCAAGTGCTTTAAAGATTAACTACATATCATTTAAAGATGGTTAAAGGAAAACCCCATACCTACCTATCCTTTTTTTGGAGGGTAACTTGAACCACAGGTTTTGTACAATTTGACAAAACTATATGAAAAATCATGTTCTACTAACATGAATACTGACACAAATGGTTCTATGAAACCGATTATAGAAGAAAAGTGATAAATAATTATAGTTATTGATTTTTATATTCCATTTGCTATGAATACATGGTTTTCGATTATATTTTCGTTGCTCAAGGTTAATCTATTTTGATTAATTTACAACGTAAATCATTCAACAGTTGCTAACATTGTTTTCCATACTCATAAATCGAAACTAACTTTAGAGTGGAGTGCTGTTAATTCAACTTCGCATCTTGCCAGACGATGACGAAAGGAGCCATACAGCTGCAGTGCACAATAATTTTAATTATAAAAATCCTATTTAACAACCTTAGTGGATATAATCGCCTCTTCTCTAAATTCCTTCCTGGTCATTCTTTCTCATTTTATACGATAAAACAGGCAGCTAACCTTAATTCTAAGTGCGCTCCGGACCTCGTTGTCTGTTAATACGAACGTCATAGGGTGTAAAACATTGTACACTAAATATGAATAACATAGCAATGGTATATATGGCACAAGATTTGCAGTCATCAACCACGCAGGAGAAGTAACAGTAATATATATACAGGCGACACTAAAAAGCATAATTGCCAATTTAATGTTCCATCGGTAGTGTTTTGCCATTTTTATTTTATCATTATTATTCGAACAAACTGTTACCTTCGAGTGTGAAGATGTTTTGCTATCCTCGTGCAAGTCATTGCTTTGTCTAGGAGGCTTTACTGTATATATTTGAAACATTTCTAATCTTTTCTTCTGCCACACTACAATTCTGATGTAAATTACAATGTATAAAATCAAGGTCACCAACACAGAGAGAACATAGACAGATAAATAGAAATAAAGAAAGCCTGTCATTAATCGGTGTTTATTTTTAAGCCACCTATCGACACATTTGCCAATTTCTTGTGTTGCATTTTGATGTAAAGATGTATTTGGCATATCCGTAATCGCTGTTGTGTCGCTGGTTTTGAATGATACTATAGACATCTCTCTCATATATGCGAAAACTGTACCGAATATACTGCTTGATAAACCTAATCCTAGAATGACTGAATACGCTATTCGTTTCGTTATTCCGGTTGAAAACGGCAAACAGATGGAAATAAATCTGTCTACTGCTATTGGCATCATCATCATTGCCGAAAATGGTATATTAGTGGACATCAGGAATGCATGCACCTTGCAGAGAACAACACTGTCAAGAAATCTTGCTCTGTATTCTGTCCAAGCAAAAAAGGGTATAGTGATAGCACATGTAAAAAGGTCGATCAGAGATAGCGTCCGGATAAATATATGAGGAACTGTTTCTTTCTTACGAACGTAAACAAGGAGTGCAATACTGTTACACAGTAATCCCGTTACTGACAAACATATTAATAGATACACATTTGGTTCCATACTTAAATGTACAGTACTTGAACGTTGTAATGCACGTAAAGTTGGTAGAAACAATACATCAGAGTATGTTTGAATTCGTAATTTTATGTTGCGATATTCTTTCCTTTTACATGTGTCATTTATGTTACTCCATATATTAGAACATGTTAAATGAAAAATAATTCTTTCTCTAATATCTAGACAATACCTTCATATAGTCTATTTAAGAATAAACTTTCCTGATATATTTATTTTCCTGCTACAACAACATAATAATGACACTTGGGTATATTTTGTTAAAGAATGAATAACCCCGCTCTAGGCAGTGCAATTAATACGTTTGTAACCCGATGAATCAATATATGCTAAACAATTAAAATGAAATAGGCCCACATTTGAGTACGTGGATTCATGTAAATATGCATGAATGTTGGTTGGTTAACTGGTGTTTTTAACAATTTTTAGTTATATCGCGACATGGGCGCAGGAGGTATGCAGCCTTTAAACATATTGGCGCACTGCAAGAGTCGAATAGTAATAACATAAATAATCGTCAGAACTTTCATTTCCCGATTTCCAAAATTGTCCAACATTTTGAAGTTCCATATCTTGATAAAAATCGTTATTTGCTCGATCTTACGCGCTTGGGAGTCTTATTCACAGCTGCACGTTTGAGGTCAAGATACGTTAAGGTATTTCCACCCTAATTATACTATGTATAGCCCTCATAGCCTATTACATCATATTATGGTCTGGTTGGGGAATTTCCTACTCAAAACTGCCTTTTTCTAAAAATCCTCGATAAGGTATATATTTTTGAAAAGGTCTTCATAATTTGTTTAAATAAAATTCAAACTGTCAAAATATTCCGTAGGGAATGACTTGAATTGTCTGTTAGTTGAAACTCTTTATTCAACGTTTCGGCCAATGGCCTTTATCAATATGACTCGCTCAAACGATTATTTACATTCTACTTCTTTCTGCGTCTACACAACTGAAAATTAAAAATTGAAAAACATAACTAAAATTCGACAAGAAACTAGAAGGTAATTAATAAGGTAAAAGAACTTTGGTAGTCAAAAAATGTGTAATTTTGTATGATTTGATTTCTTCGCTTTTAATTTTAATTATTTTAGTCGTGCTTGATATCGAATGACTCAGAATAAAATACTGAAATTGGACAGAAAATGCCAAAAGATAAATGAAATAAAAAGGCTGAAATTTTCAGATAGGTTTCTCGGCTCGTCAAAGGCTTGACGAATATTGCCGGTAGATAGATACTGAAATTGGACAGAAAATGCCAAAAGATAAATGAAATAAAAAGGCTGAAATTTTCAGATAGGTTTCTCGGCTCGTCAAAGGCTTGACGAATATTGCCGGTAGATAGATACATTATTGTTTTACGTCGCGCCGGGAATATGTCGCCCACATGGCGACGATTACAAGTCAAGATAAATCAAATCAAATTAAAAAGAGCAATTTAAAATATCTAGGAAAGACCAGCTCTCATTGTATGCCGTATCTACACATAAATGATACTGCTTAATGCACATGTAAAAACATTTAAAATACGTTATATTTCGATATATTAAATTCTATTATAGGCTATTATAGAGGAGGCTTTTCCTTTAAAAGGTATGAGTTATCCAAGAGTGTCCAATGCGGAGTCTGTAAGTAACAACTTCATCTCGACGATTATTAAGATTAAAAGTTAAATGTTTGAAAACTGGCTTGAAGTCGTGAAGTTTATTATTAACTGCATAGTCTCGGGCTTCGTGCGTTAAATTCTCGATATAACTTGATATACACGATTTAAATCCTGTACAAGGAATTTTACTTACAGAGGTAAATATGTGCAAAGCTTCCTTTGCAGCTGTATCGGCCTTAATATTACCAACCAAACCCATATGTCCTGGAACCCAGCAAAATACGCTGTCAAATTTATTCGATAACAAAAACTTAACCATCTATTATCCTCAGAACATATAGATTACTTGTATTAAAATGTTTAATAGCATGGAGACGCGATAAAGAGTCAGAAAAAAAATTATGCTCTTGGAACATTTTTCTTTTCTATGTGAGTAAGAGCTAAAATTATAGCTTTAGCGTCGGCTGTAAATATAGAACTATTATTAGGTAAACGGATAGATTAAGATACTCATCCTTAGAACCATCCGTGTAATATGATTTGTAATCGGAACACAAAGCAGCGATCTCCGAAAACAATTGTTGATATTGAAGAGAATTGGTGTCATTTTCCTATGATCTGATAATTTTATTATGACTGTTGGTTTCTTTATTAACGAAGAAGATATTTCATATTTAGTTATATTAGATAGCATGATGCCAGCCTCCTCGATAAGTGGTATAACACGTAAACCTATATTCTTAATAGATATAGAATATATATACCTTTTAATTTAGTGCACCAAACTGACCGAAAAGTGAACCAAAGAATCTATCTAAAGACAGAGCTATGCACGAGGGAGATACTCCGTTTTAGAATGATTTATTTAATTTGATGGCTGAAAATTTGAAGTATATATTTCATGTCAGTACAAAAGCACTGAAAACTAGACTTCTGATGCCCTCGGGGATTATCAGTCCACCAGCAGTGACACCGGCCTAGTGGTTATAATAAATATAGAACACTTAGACCTTTTAATTTAGTGCACCATATGCGCATTTCGACAAGTTATTCCTCTTCAGTGATGCTCGTGGCCGATTGATTGGAATTCTCAAAATATATAAAAATATCAAATTATCTTTGAGTGGATACCCAGAATCACCCAACAACTACCCTGTCCCTGTTAAGTTGATCATTCTCTCGGGAAATTGGAATTTAGCCAGATGCAGGCGTCAAGTATACTACTTGGGAACCGGCAGTTAATGTTTATGAATCTGCAGAAATGAAATCATAAAACAGAATTTTGAAATTTTAATCTAATACAAGAAACCGCGTTGGTGTGGCCGAATTGCAAAGCATATCATCTTTAACCCAGTGACTTTGACCTGTACTAAACATGTAAGAGTTATCTTTCTTAAAAACGTCTTTGATGTAATGATTGCTGGATTTTGGTAAACAACATTTATTCTATGTATGTCATTAAATCTAATCCCTTGTTTCATTATATTTTTCTCTATATACATCAGATAGTAACATGTACCTCCACTAATTCTAACATTTGTTTGAACCAAATGTAAATGAATACAATTTGTAGAGAGCTCTGAGATAATTGACATAGTGTTTTAAACCAATCACTTGAATGACTCGACTTGACATCGTGGAGCGACTAGAACGATATTGGGTGACATTGCTTTGGGACAACTTAACCTTAGATTGACTTAAAATGACTCCTTTAAAATTGTACATATACGTATTTAAAAGTTATCCACCATAGCACTTTGTTAAAAAGCTATATATGTCAGGACAAGGTCACAAGTGAAGGTCATAATTCAGTATATGTCATCAATATCTGTGCACATGCGCAGTTTGACATGGAATATATCTTAAATGTATTTTTAAAGGGATTATCGCCAAAAATGATAAACCCCAAAGTGGCCCTGACCTTTGACCAATGACCTTAAAAATCACTTGGCATGTTCTAATTGTGAGCAATCTAAATGGTAAGTTTCAAGTTCATAGTGCTAACAATTCCTGGGATCATGCTTAGTTAAAAAAAAACCAATTGATTAGGACGGACAGACGGACATTGTCAATCTACAGACCGGAATTGCTTTGCAATCCGGCCAGTAACAAAAGAGCTATGAAATATTTCTTCATTTACCACGAATGTATTAACAATGTGTTGCCGTCATAGTTATAAAAGACACTCTAGCTCATGGCTAGAATAAGATAGCAACTCAGAAAAGGAGTTATACTATAATTTCACTTATTTTCGTGTCCGTCTGGGATTAGAATCCACGACCCGTGGTACAGAATCACATAAGCTCATGCACAAGACATTCTATGTGTAAGGGTTGGTGAATGTCAATATTGCATGAACTCGGAAACCATTTTTACGAATTATGAAGTTTGTATATTATACATACTTTATGTTAGCATCCACCACATTAGACATTTAGGGCGTGAAAATTCCTTCTACTGATATAAAGTGCTTCCTCTTTTCCTCCACTCATCCCCGTGTAGGGATGAGAGTCCCATCAATGGCCCCGATGACATTTGGGAATCTAGCCATTTTGTAAAATTTCTCCTTCGCTTCTCTGGTGACAGCAACGAATGTGAGATACTTAATATTATCTGAGTGTGTACAACGTCATGCACACTCTGGGCAAATATTTGGAAACTGTAGATTATGCCATGAAGTCCCCGACTTCGGACAACATTCGGCCATTGTCGTATATCTCAATGCACATAAAACCTTAAAAAATAGAAAAAAAAGTACAATATTTTTATATGCAAATAAAATAAAGTATACCCTATATTTCAGATATTTTCCTACCTTATATTTCACGTATATTCTTTTTCGAACTCGGACTCAAACCCATGGCCAATCATACCTCATACCGATAGCTCAGCTCATACTCCACAGCTAACAAGACACTTTATATTTCAGTGACCTATGATACCGATATATGTTTACATGTCTTCCTATTCACTCTGTTAAGACGTATATTTATGCACATTTATGAATTGGAATTTTAGGCCCCAAACTTTCTAAATTGCCATTTTCCAGGGGAGAGGGGACGAAGGTCTGGATCTGTAAAATCTATCGAATATTGATGATTTAAAGATAGATCTATTTGCCTTCTATATTTATATTATATTACAATACAATATCTACTGGTAATACAGGTTCACGTCCAAACATGAGATAAAATGGAGAATATCCTGTAGTCTCTTGTGTACAGGAGTTATAAACATGTACTAGTGTAGCTATATGAGATATCCAATCCTGTTTCTGATGGTTATTTACGGTTCCTAGCATCTGCAGCAATTGTCGATTAAACCTCTCGCAAAGCCCATTTCCCATCGGATGATATAGGGTCGTCCTAGATTTCTGGATGTTCAAAACTTTGCACAGTTCTTGAATGATGGTAGATTCGAATTGCACTCACTGGTCACTTTTTTTTCTGGTACTCCATAATACACTATAAAATGATTAAATGGTGCATCTGAAGTGGTCTTCGCAGTCTGGTTTTTCGTCGGTATAGCCTGCGCAAATCGGGTAAATTGGTCGGTTATTACTAATATGTACAGATATCCGCCTTTTGATGTTTCTAATGATTTGGTACTGTTCACTGATGGTAACTGATCGGCATATAACGTCATCAATCACGGTAAATTTATCAAAGTTCTTCAGAAAGACGGCATGTATAGTTGGTTGATATAACGGTAAGTATCGCTTATCTTGTCTCTGATGGCGCCTCACATATGGTAACCAGTAACGAATTACAGGGTCTGATCTCTGCTCCTGAGCGATATCTAACTTACTTCCGAGAATTCATGCAATGCTGGTAAGCTGTCAGATACATTAGACAGATCGCAGGCGATTGACTCAACAAGTGAGGTGAGTACCTCATGTTACAGATGGCTTTGATAGTATCAGATATTATGGTGTCACTTCTGTCTTGTGGAATAAGAGACAACCATCTGCGTCGGCTAATTTGGAAACAGGTTTGTATTGTATGGAAAAATCATAGTTGGCAAGAGCCGCAAACCATCTCTGGCTGGTGGCATCGAGTTTGGCTGATGTTAAAATGTATGTAAATGGGTTGTTGTCGGTTACAGCTTTGAAAGTACATCCTAGAAGGTAGTCGTGGAATTTTTCACTTACGGCCCATGTAAGTGCAAGAAATTCTAATTTGTGAACTGGATACTTTTGCTCACTCTTACTAGGGCCTTGGATTATGATCTATCCCATTTATAAATTCATTTATAATGTGCCTGGGAAATCTATAACGACTAATTAACACTTCAAAGGCTTCTCCTGTCTGAAAACCATCTCTCGTGTTATATTTCCTCGATTTCATCTCTCAGTTTGTTAAAGGCGCCGTCATTGTATAATTACGCGAGATGTAACTTCTGCTACTAGGCTGACGTAAATTTACACGGACATCTACGTTAAAGACTATGTTACGATGTTAAGTAAAACGCAAAATATCCGTAAGTTACGTTTACGTCTACATTTTGGCTAACGAACTTTAGTAGAACTCGCTCCAGGTCTCTCTCTCTTGAATACAGAAGACTGGATCCATGTACGGTATACATAGTCCATGGTTATCTGGAGTATTTGCTTTGCCATCTAGGCTGTCGAACATTTCCCTGATGCGTTCTTATACAATGTCCTGGCTCTGGCAAGGTGACATAGCTGTTTGTCTGTTGTAAATAGATGACCTTTGCTCCCAAAACAACGTCTTCCTTAAAGAATCCTGCCGCATTTGAAAAAATTAAAATCTACGACTGGCTTATCGGAGGGGTCAGTTGGGTTATTCTGGCGATCCTTTTGGAGTTGGCAATTGCAATTCCTTTTCAGGTATTTCCAAGTTCGGCATACTACCTTAAACGTGTTGATGTATCTGGAAGGAGACGAAATGCCGACTGCAAAATTGATTCTGCTGAAGATGTGATGTCTTGATGTCTGGTTTTTCTGTAATTTCAATACCAGGTTCATCTGCATATAATTGATCTTTACATCCAGTCATGAAGATGTCGCCTCGCTGGGACAGTCTTCCAAGACATTTTAATTTCTTGGACATTTACTTACATCGTCGAAGAATATTATCTCTTCCTTATTTTCTATTGGTATACGCCTTCTCTCGCTAGAAAGGAAAAAGAGGAGTTACTGGCTCAGTTATGTGGCAGAAGTCACCATGGAGCTATATTATACATGAATATAAATAATATACTAGAACATATAACACATTTCAAAAATATTTGATTGTAGTGCAATTACGGTACCGACTTAGGACGGTCATTTAATGTGACGAAAGCCAAACAAGTGGTGTGGTTAACCGGTTTACGGGCCCACCTTCCCACTCACCGTAACAGCAGAGCAATCGAAAGACGTACATTTAAAAATTTATAAATAATCCTCCATGTAAAGAACAAGGTTCAACAGATATAGCATATTGAGAGGTCATAAAAATATAAACACGTAAGGTATTGTAAAACAAATAATGGTATAAAAATATATGCGACATCAACATGATAAACCATGCTCGGCCATTCTGAAAGCGAGATAAGACCCTAGATCTGTAGGAGTCCCGACTAACAGTCAGAGGGGACGAGGTTCAGGACCATGTCTCCTCTGAAAGAGGTTTGGACAAGGCCCGTCATATAGTCCCCACCGCCCTGTTAGTCAGCGTGCAACGTTCAAGTTAAAGTCTGCATAAAGCTGTAGAGGGGCCAAATACAAGACCTATAGTCTTTTTGGTGATCTCAATATCATATTGTCTATTTAGAAGACGTTTGACTATTTGATTACATGATACAATAACGTTATCGGAGCCTTTTACTTTCCTTAGTTTATATAGAAGATCTCCATAAAAATTAGGATGGGAAATTCCATTGGATACATACTGTTGAAAAGAAATATTTCCAAATTTAGATAGAAGTTCTGAATAAGATCTGAAGAATTTGCCGAATGTTTTTCTTAGCTTGTGATATCTGTAACCCTGAGTTAAAGGTTTAGTATTTTGTAAATTTCGTTTATGAAAGCCCGAAACATCGGTGCAGCCTCTGACAAATCGAACTAATTAAGATATATAGATACCATATGATGGGAGTCGAGGGACATCGCCATCCAAGTAAGGGAAATTTACAATAGGAAATCCAAAATCCTCACGTTTATCATAAATATTAGTATATATTAGGTGGTTTTTGATGTTTAAATCTAAGAAAGGTGTAGATTTATCTTGCTTTGCCCCAGGGAGGTACCGTTTTGTGTTTCTTCGTACTTCACAACATAATCAATGCCAATGGAGAATAGAATCCTCTTAGATGGATTTCTAATGGACTGTTTGGAGAAGTATCAATGAAGTTTCTAAAAACAACCCCTGGCATCAGGATTGGGCTCCTCTGATACTTTAGGATTTGGTGTTGTATATGACATGGATGCCATTACCAGGATCAATGATTATGGCTAAATAGGGGGGTATTCTCAACTGTTGTTTAAAAATAATGGGGTGTAAATCTTTAAATATTTATGTAAAATAATATACACTGCTTATTTTCATTAATCAGATACAAAACTAAATACATTTTATTTACTTGTGACCTCATTAGTGACATGAATTTAATGTATTGTTTAGGAATTCACCTTTTTTCTACCTAATACATGAATATTTAAAAGTGTACCACTTTTCATGAATTTTAACATTTCCATTAAAATATTATAATTATTGATTTACATTTAATAATTCTTATGATATTTTAAGGTATGACATTAAATTTGGGATACTCAAAATTATATATATGTGTGTGTGCGTGTGTGTGAATAATGATCCAACATTTTAGAATTTGCACATTTTAACCACTAGCGCTTTCATGTCTGTAGACAATCTTCAGGTGATGTGACAACGATGTTTTAGCATCTTAACTACAGTGACGTCACAATTATAAGTGGGCAGGTAATGCATACATAGTAGGATTAAAGTCGTATATACATATCTTGCGCATTACTATAACCTTAAACTAATTAATGTCCATTTAGCAATGGTTTAAAGTCAAGGATAAAGTTCTCTTCCTTCATTTCCCTCAAGTTTTCATTATTTAATCACATTTTATAAAATATTTTTAAAACCCCGACTGCGCATGTATCCAGATGCACACTGAGAGGTATCTGTCTCCTCCTCTGCTGTAACGTAAATCAGTGAAAGTCTCGAAGACACTACGCTTACATAAATCTATCAAACTGGGTCAGCGAGATGACACATGCTCTCTCTCTCTCTGCAGTGAATATAATCCTAATTTTATCATTGGTGTAAAGTCCTGGGAGTATGGCTTTACTGTACCGCAGAAACGCATGCAACTTTCCCAAACATGTATCAATAGATGGGCCCACAGTAACACACAAGCATATTCAATCCTTATTCGCAGGATATGACTCGTGGATTAGTGCGGACTTGCATATACCTGTAGGTTTAGTAATAAAGTTTATGTATTGGTAAGAGTTCAGAAGTTCGTATTGATTTTGTTTTGCAAAAGCAGGTAAAAGATAAACGCATCTTTTAGAAACGATGCCAAGATTCTCAATGAATGTGTCATGTAGACTCGTTAAGCTGATTTAATATTGTTTACTAATAGTGAATTATAATCATGTTTAGGTGGAATAACGTAGAACTGTAAAACAGAGAGAGGCAGTATACTGTAATGTACATTAAAGGGGCACGAAGTCAGGTCTACATAAAACATGGCGCTTCTTTATTATCGAACTATATTCAAGCATATGGTACATATATATTTCTACGCTACTGCATACCAAAATAAAGAACCCAAAATACGGATTACAATACATTACATCCCCCCTCTTTGGAATAATGTTTTGCACATAAAAATTAGTTACCAGATAAACCCGATTATATCTATGCCTACGGTATTGCATACCAAACAAAGACCCCGTAACGGTTATATAAAATACAGATAACGAGACATTAAATCCCCCTTTTTAGAATATTTTTATACGCCTGTCTAAAGACGGGACGTATTATAGTATGGCGACGTCCGTCTCTCCGCTTTGGAACGCTCTAACTTTACTAAAAATCCGCTGTTTTCATGAAACTCATACAGAATGCGTAAGTAATGTAGAGGAAGCCGCCTTCCGATTTTGAGCAAATTCCGTTTGTAGTTCTGGAGTTATGGGGTTTTATTCTTACTATGAAAAGATGCTATGAAATGCGATAAAACCCAAACATAATGCTTAGATAATGTTAGGGAAGCTGTTTTTCATGAAATTCATACAGAATGCTTAAGTAGTGTGGGGGAAGCCGCCTTTCAATTTTGAGCAAATTCCGTTTTGAAGTCACGGTTACGGAACTTGGATTGTATTTTTACTATAAGATGCTGTGGAGATGCTATGTAACGCGATAACTAAAGTAAACGTCAGTTGTATTTCCAGAAACTTACACAGAATGCTTAGATAGTGCAGGGAATGCCACCTTTCAGATTTGAGAAAATTTCATTTTCTCTTTTACCGAGTTATGGTACTTGGATCCCTCTCTTTGGATTTCAGTATTTCATAAAAGAATTACCAAACAGACCCAAGTTTGGGGGTAATAAAACCATACGTTCACATTGATCCCGTCTGAAGTAAGCGACGGGCTTATTAAGCCACGCTAGGCGTTTCTCTTGTTTGCACATAATAACAATTACAGTTACCAATTATATCTATGCATATAACAATGATCAAACTGTTTAAGATATTTTTTTCAAATGTTAAATCAATGTTGTTTTAAAGTGTCATCCCTGAAAAAGAAAGAACAAACCAATGATAATGTTTTGTCTGAAACATTTATGTGAAAATTTTAAAAACAAATACACAATAAAAGATTATTTTCTTTATCACTTAATATCAATAAAATTCATATCTAAAATTTACTACATTTTAGACACTGGTATATTTTCACTATATATCGACGCAGATCGAAGATTCACATGGCACATGATCACAGATTCTCAAGGTCGATCATACATATCCTGAAAGATATGCAGGTTTCTGGTTTCCTGGAAACTCTTCCGAATCTGGTGGATGTAATTAATATATAGGGCTGTGTTCTGTCTTTCGGATGAGAGTAAAAATTGAGGTCCCGTGTCACGGCAGGCGAGGCACGTAAAAGATCCCTCATTGCTTCGGGTGGGTCCATTGCAAAGGTCTAAATTTGTATGCAATGTATCGGGCAGGTGCCGTCACCATATACGTGAAATAATCGTGGAGTGCCTTCAGTCTTCTATCCAGATTGGATTTCGCAGTGTAGGAGTCGGATTCAAAAGATTTTAGCAATCGGCAACTTTGTACGTAATTTGCGATTCATGAGCAGTTGCGCTGGTGATAGTGCAATACCATCTAGCGGAGAATTACAATATTCGAGTAGTGCAATATAAACGTCACTCCCGTTCTCTTCTGATTTGCGGAGTAAGGTTATAACAGTTTGCACACAATGCTCGGCATGTCCAATGGACCTGAAGTTGAATGATTAAATTCCCAATTCGCTAACTTGCAAAATCTGTCGTTATAAAACTGCGGTCCGTTGTGTTGTCGATTAATGCCTCGGGTGACATCCCGTGTCTTGCGAAAATAGACTTTCACGCCGCGATAATCTCTTAACAGAATAATTTAGGGGTATTTGGAATAATTGTCAACACAAAGTAAATAATCCTGGTTTCTGCAATGAAATAAATCAGCTACAATTATCGACCATGGCAAGTCTGGAATGTCCTGAAAAGAATCATGTGCGGATTAGACTTCTGATACTTATTACGTGTAGTACATTTCTGAATTGCACTCTCACTTTCATTAACCATACCGGGCCAGAAGATAACATTACGAGCACGCTGCTTCGTTTTCACAATGCCAAGATGAGACTCATGTAGTCAAACGTTTCCTTATGAAGTACACTCGGTATATTGACTGATGGTCCTTTGTAAACTAATCCGTTTATGTAGGATATTTCGTCTCTATAATTCCAATATCTTTAAGTAGACATATTTTATTTTCCAATTGATTTTCAATTTCACTGATTTTGTAAGTCCCCTGGTTTCACGATTTTCTGAATTTGGTTTGGATTTATCCATCATCTTAACATGTAAAGATGATGGATAAATCCAAACCATAAGTCTAAAAATCATGAAACCAGAAGACATACAAAATCAGTGAAAATGAAAAACAAGTGGAAAATAACAAAATATGTCTACTTGTGATGGAGTGAGATCAGATGCCCGGGGAGAGTGAGCATCTCCTGCTTGCTAGAAACACCCGTCACATATACCCTGTAGAAAGAGTCAAATCGTGTAAATTCCATATGTATTTTTATATGGAGAAGTCAAAGTAGGTAACCTTTTAGTATACAGATGGGTGCAGTCCTAACATAACATGCACGTTAACGCGAAAAGCGGTCATGAGGACTGCTTGAGCACACGTGCTAGGACTGCTCGACCGGACGCGCGTGCGCTCCTTGCGTTAACGCGGGAGGAAGTTCGTGTTAAAGCCATCTATTCCCGCGTGCGCTCGGTCCAGTCGCGCGTTCACATGTCTTCATTTGTAATTCTCTATGCAATGGTACGGATGGAGGAAATAAAAGGGATCTAATTAAATTACTGCAAATGTCGCTATATATACGTGTGTTACATGTAATACTAAAATGACACTCCGCATTCAGGGTTTCATATGTAAAATGATACTGGAAATTACGGCGTAGACATGCACTAAGGTATTTATGAAAAAACTTCGTCAGTTTATAGTATAAAAAATATAGGATAATTACATTATTATTCTATTTTATTAATTATTTTAATCAATTAAATTATGTATTATATTCTTATTTGTTTATTTTTTAAAATAAATTATTAATGTTATTATTCCTATTTATATATTCATTATTGGGTTTTTTTTAATTATCTATTTTTCATAAAATATGAATACCATGATTATCATCATTATTATTAAATTTATTATCAATGTTATTAATTTTCTTCTTCTTTTTCTTCTTCTTCGTATTATTATTATTATCATAAAAAAAGAATAAATTTCATTATATTCAATATTCGGAAATTGTATTCAATATCTTTAAAATTCATCCCTTAACTCATAAACGTTTTATCTAATTCTAAATATTTACCTACATCCACACAGTAATATGTTCTTATATTCAAGTATAAATGTATAAATCTCCTTCAAATCCTTCTCTATGTACATGTTAATGTAAGTTTGAAGTTGTAAGCAAGAGAACGTGGCTGTCAAGCACGTTCACGCGGCAGTCAAGTGCGTGAACGTAGCAGTCAAGCGCGTTAACGCGGTCTCGAAATTAAGTTCACGAGGAAATCTGCGTTAACGCAGACGCGTGTGCTCAGCAGTCCTGAGCGCACGAGGAAAGCAAACTTCACGTTAACGCGACGTTAACATAATGTTATGTTAGGACTGCACCCCACTGTAGAAGGTGTCGAATCTGTGTAAAATGATCGGAATCGGTCTCAGTCCAGAATATCATTTAAAAGTCTGGATAACGAGATATCATATGGAGTAATAAGAGTCTCGTAACGACCGTAGAACTTCCTCAGTGACGTTGCTAGTCTAGCACATATATAACCCTGGTTGAGCAGCTTAACTGAAAGTCGCCTAGCCCTCAGAACAAATTCATTGTAATGTGAACATGCTCTGGAATAACGTATTAACTGAGATATTAATACGCCGTATGCAGGCGATGATGGAATGTTGCTACTTATGAAAGGAAAGTTTGTGATAGCGAAATTGAAATCGTCACGTTTGTCATAGAGTGAGGTGTTCAATTGACCATTAGTGTCGAAAGACAAAATAATATCTACATACGAAGTAGAATTACTACTTTCTGTGGTTTCTTTGACCTCCTCCTCACTTGGACAGATGATGCTAAGGTAATCCGCGAATGAAGGATTATTAATTGAAAGCAAGTCATCTATATATCTGTAAGTGAAATTGAAGCCAAGAGCCAATTGTTTTTTTTTTTCAAAGACTGAATGAATTCAGCTTCGTACGAGTAAAGGAATATGTCAGCCAGAAGCGGAGCACAGTAATTGCCCATGGAATGCCGACAATTTGTTGAAAAACCTTTCCTCCAAACGCCACAAAAATGTTATCGATAAGAAAGTTCAACATCTGAATGACAGTGTATTTATTTTGGGAATCAGAATTTTCCCTAACAAAGTAAGATTTATCATGGCCTATAACTATATATTTGAATTTGCGGCTTCCGTTTTTACTAGTAAATGCATTTTGAATAATTTCCGCTAATCCGTCTTTTAATTTCTGACGAGGGATCGTTGTGTAAATAGTCGAGAAGTCAAACGACTTGATGTAGTGAATTTTTTTATTTTAGATGTTCTAACAACTCTTTTGAATTTTTAAGGATCCACATTTGATTAATTCCACTTCTGGAATATACTGTTTCGCAATATCTATGAAGGCCAGATTTAATTTCTGATAATATTTTTGTGAGTAGCATCGATACAGATTTTGTGGAACACTTTAAGGAACCAGCGATAAAGCGTTGTTGTAAGGATTTTTGTGCATTTTTGGAATGCAGTACAAATATGGAAGTTCTAAATTTCACTTATTTGTGTCAATACCAAACGTATTGAGAACAGATTTATGATTCTCAGGTACTTCGGAAACCGAAAATTTCGTTAGAGTATAAGGATTTCCTGGGGCTGAATTTAATCCTAATTCTTTCACTAAGTTGTCAAAGTAATATTTCTTACAAGTAAATGTATAATTATTGGACGCTTTATCTGCTGGTGTAATGATATAATGTTCTTGGAGGAAGGTAAGTTCTCTGACAACATCAGGATCTTTAAAAATAGATTCGAATCTGGTGTTTACAGAGCCTTGTTATTTTTTTATTTTTGATCTCAGCAGTACTACAATAGATTTTATCCATTCCCAAAGAGTGTCGACCTGTACCTCCTCTCTTTTTACCCATCGTGTGACATATTCCTCGCAGCAGTTCACAATATTCTCAAAATTTTGGCTCCATGTGAATGATCTGGGTTCTCTGTATTTTAGACCTTAAAGTAAAAGTTCTCTTAATTTGATGTTTTTAACAGTATCAAGATCACCAGTAATGACATGGCCACAAGGAGAATATACAAAATTAGATGAGGAACATGCACACGGTTGAGGATGACATGCAGATTTAATACATAATGCCGTATCAAAACGATTATTCGGCTAACCACGAATTACGGTTTCTGCTAAGGTTTACAGCTGCTCATCCTGTGCAATACATTCTTTTGAGTTGTGCGAGTTTTTCGGAACTCTCTCAACCATTAATGGTTCTTTCGTTTCACTGAGATATGTACACCTCTTTTCCTGGTACATAGACGAGATTAATATTATAACGTTGTTTTACCAGCATTCGTTGTAGTCGTGGTGTTGCATGGTATAACCTATGGTGAATAGTTAGTAACGATTTATGATCTGTTTCCATGGTAACGGATCGACCATATATATAGTGATGGAACTTCTCATAACCTTTTATCATAGTTAGCAGCCATCTGTGCACAACGACTTTGTGCTTCAGTAAGGGCACGAGAGGCAAATGCGACAGGTTGCTGATTTTGTAATAATACAGCACCAAGTCCTTTGAAACTGGCATACTAAAATTTAAAAATAGTAACTTCTCCATTTAAATAATAGAATTTTAATACTGATGTAGTTGTGATTATTTTCCTCAGAGCATTAAAGCTGTCCTCTCGAGGTTTGTGCCATTGCCACAATGGAGCAGACAAATCTGATAATTTAAGTATAAATTTCCATACGTACTGAACTAATCCTAAGAAACGACGGACACCCTGAGCGTCGGTGGGTTCAGGCATGTTGATTATCGTTACCCTTTTTTATGATCAATTTTAAGACTTTTTTTTGCTAATAACGTGTCCAACATATTTGACTTCCAGTACGCAAATTCCAGCTTGATTACGGTTAAGTTTCAGGTTAATTTCTCGACACCTTTGTAGCATACGGAATACATTTTCATCATGCTCACGTTCATTTCTGCCATACACGAATATGTCATCAACTGCACATTCATAACGAGATAAGTCTTTCATGAGATCTTGTAAACGTGTTGAGAATACTTCTGACGCAGACGTTATTTCGAAAGAAATGCGGAGATAGCGGCACCTCCCAGTAGGCAAGTAGTTAGAATTTTCATCGTCAAGCCCTTTGTGCCAAAATGCACTCGAGGCATCAAACTTTGAAAACATGGTAGCATTTGGTAAGCCTTCTGCAGTTTCATATACTGTAACTAGATGACAATGTCCACCCTAAATAGCAGTATAAGAAAATTTGCTTCATTACAGATTTTTCCTGGTTTCCTAGCAACCACCATGCTATGTACCGAATCAGTAGGTTCGGTTTGTTTCGCTACAACCCCGAGAGCTTCCATCTGATCCAGCTCTGATTTTACTTGTATGGCAGAAGGAATTATACGCGGCGGGTGTACCTCTGGAACTTCAGGCGGTGCTGTATGGAACGCGGTGTCAGGGTTTAAATGTCAGCGAAAGAGAGACAACCCCCTACTAATAATCAGCTCAGTAATTAAGAGGTCACAGAATAATTCCAGAAGAAATTACTCAAGCACTACTTTCATGGTAGATACTGGCGTATAACCAGTAATAATAGCTGATCTTCGATTCGTTGTTAAATGTACTATAGACCCCTATATTGGGGGTTTCAACCTACGATGTTTAGATATAAAGCTATAATTCTTAGCATGAAACTCTATAGTCTTAACTATCAGTTTCACTGATAGTGTAAGTCACTAAAAGCAATTTAGTTCTGGAAAGAAATTTTGTACCACCGACCGTTGGCACAACCTTTATAGGTTGTGAGGTACGAAACATATAAGAATAGCATAAGTATGCGAACTGGGGTCAGTAGTTCAAAACTTTATCCAATAGTTAAGCTAACCATTGGTTACATTTCGTCAGACTGTGTCTCTGGAATTGAAAAAAAAAACTTTGTCATATTCTGTATAATGATTTGTAGCATATGTAACTTAATTTAGATTTTCATACAGACATCTTGTAAATGACAGTAACTGTCTATCAAATTTTAACCACTGGCTAGCTTAACCATTGTTAAAGTTTCGAACAATTGGCCCCTGGTGGTGTTTACACCATTTAAGTTGTTTCTCATGTTACACGACATCAAACTGGTAGTATTCTGCAGGAAAAGAATTAGTAATTATAAAAGGAACCTTTATAATTAAGATCTTATCATCACAGCAAGATTGAGGATTTCTATTTGGTGCTGCGCCATGCACGTAGGCACGCGCAGTAACGGATGTGCTTGTGCTAATGAGCATGGGTATTTCATACACCAGTATGACGGACGACAGAAATGCTTACCCTCAAACGGAAACTGTCATTACTGAATTTATGACGAATATCGCTCAAATCGTAGAAAGACATAAACGAACAGGTATCTCGTCGCATCCTAATGTGGTTTTCTTATCTTCTTTCACTCATATAAACACGCCTTTTCAGCCTATAGTTGAAATCGACAGAGGACAATCCTCGACGTCGATGTGTCAGGTAATGGCTTCATAATTTGTGCTTTCGTTTATAGACATCGCTACCAGGCAGCGACAAGATGTAGGACTAAGCCAGTTCCAGAAGAATACTATCTCAGTACATGAAGGCAATACATCCGTGGTTGCACTTTTAACTGTACCAAAGAGATTAGAGTTGTTTTTTTTTAATTGAGGCTCAGTGTTACAATATGATGACATTACATATCTCAATACAAGTCCAATACCGGCGTATGAGGGAAAACAACGCAGTTTTAAATAAATCATGGGATATTTTATGTAAAACAGTATTTCATTTACAAGCAGATTATCAAATATAGCAACTGCAATACGCAAACAAACATCCATAGAGATATCAAATTATGCATCTGTACTAGTATGCTTACTGCGCAATAGTAAGAGCTGACACTAATGCTGAACTGAAACCGAAATTTAAAATGAGTTTACCAGTATGTGATGATTGCCACAAAGAATGAAAATCTCCAATTGTGCAGAGATTATACGGAAAACAGCAATTATTAATGACACTAAAACAGTGAAAATATTACAGATTAAATTTCAGCTATTTGTTTAGAGTTTCAGTTATATATAAATATTCTGGTTCATTATATCATGTTGTTCATACTACGATATTCAGTTTTAATCAATATTCTCTTCAAAATATGCTTTGTACTCCGAAATTCAATATGAATTTTGAATGAAACGAATGAAACGGAGTCCATTGCAAGGGCGATGCAACTGTTTAATATCTTAAAATGTGTTATCCTGATTTATCTCCCATTTACTATACTGTAGTTTACCAGCTTTAATGCCGACAGACG
Organism: Pteria penguin; assembly: GCA_035048485.1. NCBI lineage: Eukaryota > Metazoa > Mollusca > Bivalvia > Pterioida > Pteriidae > Pteria > Pteria penguin. The sequence goes on from CM068590.1 coordinate 12,386,322, forward strand.
GTTTATTTTAGATACATTGGTCATTTTAAATTTTAATATATACACATGTTCCTACATATGTCACAGATATCAAACTATGACAAAACTGTGAAAATATTATTATTACATAAAACTAGAATTATTCATAGAAACAGAATTTGATTGTAGAAATTGAAATCATTACAGATGACAACTGATGGATACTCTATTACAGGAAGTTAACCTTTGTAAAAAAGAGATAGACTATAAACTGAAAATGGGTATACATGCAGTAAAAGATACTGTGAGATGATTTATTTTCGACACACTTTTCGTGGATTTGTGATATTTTGTAGGTTCGTGGGGACGTAATTTAGTGGATATCTATAGGTGTCTAAGACAACTCTTGAAAAATTAGCCTTTGTAACACAGCTTCCAAGTATTTGTAACTAAATCTTTATATTATCTCGATATGTTCCCTTTTACAGTGTAGAATACGGTCAAGAAGCGAAAGCGATCTTTGATATCAACGCTGCACACCGTACAGTATCCCTAAACGAAAAACTATATCAACATAATACCAAAACAATAATATCAAAATAATAATCGACACCGAAGCCACACCGTGCTAACTGGCTGATTGACACTCATGCGAAAATGTTAGTTAAGAGTGCTTTCCGAAAGGTCGCATTACTCGAGTACTTTATCAAATGTTTGATGACAAAAAAATGCAATTAACTACAATATATTCCTTAACTTTCTTTATATTAGATATATGTTCTTTGCAGGGACGTATAGATATACTCAAAATATTGTTTGCTTTGAATATTTATCAATAATAATTATGTATTTCTTTAATTAAAATCGTTTCCATCTTTGTATGTTTATTTTTCGTTAGGGATGTAATTCGTTGATGAAGTATCCACGAAAACAACTAAATTTGAGCCCCAAAAATTATTCTGATCTGACAGTAAAAAATACAATTGTATTCACATCAAAATTTTACTCCACTTGTCACCCTTTTTTCTAGATTTTTATCTTCAATTCAATTTCTTATCCTTCAATTAAGCTATCACAATGCAGTGTGCAGCAAGTAAACAAAACTGGTGACTTGCAGTTTTTTTGTCGGAAAGCATTTTTGTTTTAGTTGGAAATATTGCGCAGTGTAATGGAATATCCAAATAAGATTTACTGTTGTATACCATTTACCAACTTTCAAGTGCTTTAAAGATTAACTACATATCATTTAAAGATGGTTAAAGGAAAACCCCATACCTACCTATCCTGTAGGGTAACTTGAACCACAGTTTTTGTATAATTTGACAAAACTATATGAAAAATCATGTTCTACTAACATGAATACGGACACAAATGGTTCTATGAAACCGATTATAGAAGAAAGGTGATAAATTATTATAGATATTGATTTTTATATTCCATTTGCTATGATTACATGGTTTTCGTTGCTCAAGATTAATCTATTTTGATTAATTTACAACTTAAGTCATTCAACAGTTGCTAACAATGTTTTCCATACCCATAAATCGAAACTAACTTTAGAAAGGAGTGCTGTTAATTCAACTTCGCATCTTGCCAGACGATGATGAAAGGAGACATACAGCTGCAGTGCACAATAATTTTAATTATAAAAATCCTATTTAACAACCTTAGTGGATATAATCGCCTCTTCTCTAAATTCCTTCCTGGTCATTCTTTCTCATTTTATACAATAAAACAGGCAGCTAACCTTAATTCTAAGTGCGCTCCGGACCTCGTTGTCTGTTAATACGAACGTCATAGGGTGTAAAACATTGTACACTAAATATGAATAACATAGCAATGGTATATATGGCACAAGATTTGCAGTCATCAACCACGCAGGAGAAGTAACAGTAATATATATACAGGCGACACTAAAAAGCATAATTGCCAATTTAATGTTCCATCGGTAGTGTTTTGCCATTTTTATTTTATCATTATTCGAACAAACTGTTACCTTCGAATTTGAAGATGTTTTGCTATCCTCGTGCAAGTCATTGCTTTGTCTAGGAGGCGTTACTGTATATATTTGAAACATTTTTAATCTTTTCTTCTGCCACACTACAATTCTGATGTAAATTACAATGTATAAAATCAAGGTCACCAACAAAGAGAGAACATATACAGATAAGTAGAAATAAAGAAAGCCTGTCATTAATCGGTGTTTATTTTTACGCCACCTATCGACACATTTGCCAATTTGTTGTGTTGCATTTTGATGTAAAGATGTATTAGGCATATCCGTAATCGCTGTTGTGTCGCTGGTTTTGAATGATACTGTAGACATCTCTCTCATATATGCGAACACTGTACCGAATATACTGCTTAATAAACCTAATCCTAAAATGACTGAATACGCCATTCGTTTCGTTATTCCAGTTGAAAACGGCAAACAGATGGCAATAAATCTGTCTACTGCTATTGGCATCATCAGCATTGCCGAAAATGGTATATTAGTGGACATCAGGAATGCATGCACCTTGCAGAGAACAACACTGTCAAGAAATCTTGCTCTGTATTCTGCCCAAGCAAAAAAGGGTATAGTGATAGCACATGTAAAAAGGTCGATCAGAGATAGCGTCCGGATAAATATATGAGGAACTGTTTCTTTCTTACGAACGTAAACAAGGAGTGCAATACTGTTACACAGTAATCCCGTTACTGACAAACATATTAATAGATACACATTTGGTTCCATACTTAAATGTACAGTACTTGAACGTTGTAATGCACGTAAAGTTGGTAGAAACAATACATCAGAGTATGTTTGAATTCGTAATTTTATGTTGCGATATTCTTTCCTTTTACATGTGTCATTTATGTTACTCCATATATTAGAACATGATAAATGAAAAATAATTCTTTCTCTAATATCTAGACAATACCTTCATATAGTCTATTTAAGAATAAACTTTCCTGATATATTTATTTTCCTGCTACAACAACATAATAATGACACTTGGGTATATTTTGTTAAAGAATGAATAACCCCGCTCTAGGCAGTGCAATTAATACGTTTGTAACCTGATGAATCAATATATGCTAAACAATTAAAATGAAATAGGCCCACATTTGAGTACGTGGATTCATGTAAATATGCATGAATGTTGGTTGGTTAACTGGTGTTTTTAACAATTTTTAGTTATATCGCGACATGGGCGCAGGAGGTATGCAGCCTTTAAACATATTGGCGCACTGCATGAGTCGAATAGTAATAACATAAATAATCGTCAGAACTTTCATTTCCCGATTTCCAAAATTGTCCAACATTTTGAAGTTCCATATCTTGATAAAAATCGTTATTTGCTCGATCTTACGCGCTTGGGAGTCTTATTCACAGCTGCACGTTTGAGGTCAAGATACGTTAAGGTATTTCCACCCTAATTATACTATGTATAGCCCTCATAGCCTATTACATCATATTATGGTCTGGTTGGGGAATTTCCTACTCAAAACTGCCTTTTTCTAAAAATCCTCGATAAGGTATATATTTTTGAAAAGGTCTTCATAATTTGTTTAAATAAAATTCAAACTGTCAAAATATTCCATAGGGAATGACTTGAATTGTCTGTTAGTTGAAACTCTTTATTCAACGTTTCGGCCAATGGCCTTTATCAACATGACTCGCTCAAACGATTATTTACATTCTACTTCTTTCTGCGTCTACACAACTGAAAATTAAAAATTGAAAAACATAACTAAAATTCCACAAGAAACTAGAAGGTAATTAATAAGGTAAAAGAACTTTGGTAGTCAAAAAATGTGTAATTTTGTATGATTTGATTTCTTCGCTTTTAATTTTAATTATTTTAGTCGTGCTTGATATCGAATGACTCAGAATAAAATACTGAAATTGGACAGAAAATGCCAAAAGATAAATGAAATAAAAAGGCTGAAATTTTCAGATAGGTTTCTCGGCTCGTCAAAGGCTTGACGAATATTGCCGGTAGATAGATACATTATTGTTTTACGTCGCGCCGGGAATATGTCGCCCACATGGCGACGATTACAAGTCAAGATAAATCAAATCAAATTAAAAAGAGCAATTTAAAATATCTAGGAAAGACCAGCTCTCATTGTATGCCGTATCTACACATAAATGATACTGCTTAATGCACATGTATAAACATTTAAAATACGTTATATTTCGATATATTAAATTCTATTATAGGCTATTATAGAGAAGGCTTTTCCTTTAAAAGGTATGAGTTATCCAAGAGTGTCCAATGCGGAGTCTGTAAGTAACAACTTCATCTCGACGATTATTAAGATTAAAAGTTAAATGTTTGAAAACTGGCTTGAAGTCGTGAAGTTTATTATTAACTGCATAGTCTCAGGCTTCGTGCGTTAAATTCTCGATATAACTTGATATACACGATTTAAATCCTGTACAAGGAATTTTACTTACAGAGGTAAATATGTGCAAAGCTTCCTTTGCAGCTGTATCGGCCTTAATATTACCAACCAAACCCATATGTCCTGGAACCCAGCAAAATACGCTGTCAAATTTATTCGATAACAAAAACTTAACCATCTATTATCCTCAGAACATATAGATTACTTGTATTAAAATGTTTAATAGCATGGAGACGCGATAAAGAGTCAGAAAAAAATTATGCTCTTGGAACATTTTTCTTTTCTATGTGAGTAAGAGCTAAAATTATAGCTTTAGCGTCGGCTGTAAATATAGAACTATTATTAGGTAAACGGATAGATTAAGATACTCATCCTTAGAACCATCCGTGTAATATGATTTGTAATCGGAACACAAAGCAGCGATCTCCGAAAACAATTGTTGATATTGAAGAGAATTGGTGTCATTTTCTTATGATCTGATAATTTTATTATGACTGTTGGTTTCTTTATTAACGAAGAAGATACTTCATATTTAGTTATATTAGATAGCATGATGCCAGCCTCCTCGATAAGTGGTCTAACACGTAAACCTATATTCTTAATAAATATAGAATATATATACCTTTTAATTTAGTGCACCAAACTGACCGAAAAGTGAACCAAAGAATCTAAGGACAGAGCTATGCACGAGGGAGATACTCCGTTTTAGAATGATTTACTTAATTTGATGGCTGAAAATTTGAAGTATATATTTCATGTCAGTACAAAAGCACTGAAAACTAGACTTCTGATGCCCTCGGGGATTATCAGTCCACCAGCAGTGACACCGGCCTAGTGGTTATAATAAATATAGAACACTTAGACCTTTTAATTTAGTGCACCATATGCGCATTTCGACAAGTTATTCCTCTTCAGTGATGCTCGTGGCCGATTGATTGGAATTCTCAAAATATATAAAAAATATCAAATTATCTTTGAGTGGATACCCAGAATCACCCAACAACTACCCTGTCCCTGTTAAGTTGATCATTCTCTCGGGAAATTGGAATTTAGCCAGATGCAGGCGTCAAGTATACTACTTGGGAACCGGCAGTTAATGTTTATGAATCTGCAGAAATGAAATCATAAAACAGAATTTTGAAATTTTAATCTAATACAAGAAACCGCGTTGGTGTGGCCGAATTGCAAAGCATATGATCTTTAACCCAGTGACTTTGACCTGTACTAAACATGTAAGAGTTATCTTTCTTAAAAACGTCTTTGATGTAATGATTGCTGGATTTTGGTAAACAACATTTATTCTATGTATGTCATTAAATCTAATCCCTTGTTTCATTATATTTTTCTCTATATACATCAGATAGTAACATGTACCTCCACTAATTCTAACATTTGTTTGAACCAAATGTAAATGAATACAATTTGTAGAGAGCTCTGAGATAATTGACATAGTGTTTTAAACCCAATCACTTGAATGACTCGACTTGACATCGTGGAGCGACTAGAACGATATTGGGTGACATTGCTTTGGGACAACTTAACCTTAGATTGACTTAAAATGACTCCTTTAAAATTGTACATATACGTATTTAAAAGTTATCCACCATAGCACTGTTAAAAAGCTATATATGTCAGGACAAGGTCACAAGTGAAGGTCATAATTCAGTATATGTCATCAATATCTGTGCACATGCGCAGTTTGACATGGAATATATCTTAAATGTATTTTTAAAGGGATTATCGCCAAAAATGATAAACCCCAAAGTGGCCCTGATCTTTGACCAATGACCTTAAAAATCACTTGGCATGTTCTAATTGTGAGCAATCTAAATGGTAAGTTTCAAGTTCATAGTGCTAACAATTCCTGGGATCATGCTTAGGTAAAAAAAAAACAATTGATTAGGACGGACAGACGGACATTGTCAATCTACAGACCGGAATTGCTTTGCAATCCGGCCAGTAACAAAAGAGCTATGAAATATTTCTTCATTACCACGAATGTATTAATGCGTTGCCGTCATAGTTATAAAAGACACTCTAGCTCATGGCTAGAATAAGATAGCAAATCAAAAGATATCTCATATATGCTTTTAAAAAAGAAAAGGAGTTATACTATAATTTCACTTATTTTCGTGTCCGTCTGGGATTAGAATCCACGACCCGTGGTACAGAATCACATAAGCTCATGCACAAGACATTCTATGTGTAAGGGTTGGTGAATGTCAATATTGCATGAACTCGGAAACCATTTTTACGAATTATGAAGTTTGTATATTATACATACTTTATGTTAGCATCCACCACATTAGACATTTAGGGCGTGAAAATTCCTTCACTCATCCCCCGTGTAGGGATGAGAGTCCTATCAATGGCCCCGATGACATTTGGGAATCTAGCCATTTGGAAAATTTTTCTTCGCTTCTCCGGTGGCAGCAACGAATGTGGGATACTTAATATTGTCTAAGTGTGTACAAAATGCATGCACATTCTGGGCAAATATTTGGAAACTGTAGATTATGCCATGAAGTCCCCGACTTCGGACAAATTCGGCCATTGTCATATATCTTAATGCACATACAACCTAAAAATTAGAAAAAAGTACAATATTTTTATATGCAAATAAAATAAAGTATATCCTATATTTCAGATATTTTCCTACCTTAAATTTCACGTTTATTCTTTTCCCATCTCGGACTCAAACCCATGGCCAATCATACCTCATACCGATAGCTCAGCTCATACTCCACAGCTAACAAGACACTTTATATTTCAGTGACCTATGATACCGATATATGTTTACATGTCTTCCTATTCACTCTGTTAAGACGTATATTTATGCACATTTATGAATTGGAATTTTAGGCCCCAAACTTTCTAAATTGCCATTTTCCAGGGGAGAGGGGACGAAGGTCTGGATCTGTAAAATCTATCGAATAATGATGATTTAAAGATAGATCTATTTGCCTTCTATAATTATATTATATTACAATACAATATCTACTGGTAATACAGGTTCACGTCCAAACATGAGATAAAATGGAGAATATCCTGTAGTCTCTTGTGTACAGGAGTTATAAACATGTACTAGTGTAGCTATATGAGATATCCAATCCTGTTTCTGATGGTTCTCGCAAAGCCCATTTCCCATCGGATGATATAGGGTCGTCCTAGATTTCTGGATGTTCAAAACTTTGCACAGTTCTTGATGATGGTAGATTCGAATTGCACTCACTGGTCACTTTTTTTTCTGGTACTCCATAATACACTATAAAATGATTAAATAGTGCATCTGCAGTGGTCTTCGCAGTCTGGTTTTTCGTCGGTATAGCCTGCGCAAATCGGGTAAATTGGTCGGTTATTACTAATATGTACAGATATCCGACTTTTGATGTTTCTAACGATTTGGTACATAGCTGTTCACTGATGGTAACTGATCGGCATATAACGTCATCAATCACGGTAAATTTATCAAAGTTCTTCAGAAAGACGGCATGTATAGTTGGTTGATATAACGGTAAGTATCGCTTATCTTGTCTCTGATGGCGCCTCACATATGGTAACCAGTAACGAATTACAGGGTCTGATCTCTGCTCCTGAGCGAGATCTACTTCCGAAAAATCGTGCAATGCTGGTAAGCTGTCAGATACATTAGACAGATCACAGGCGATTGACTCAACAAGTGAGGTGAGTACCTGATGTTACTGATGGCTTTGATAGTATCAGATATTATGGTGTCACTTCTGTCTTGTGGAAAAAGAGACATCCCATCTGCGTCGGCTAATTTGGAAACGGGTTTGTATTGTATGGAAAAATCATAGTTGGCAAGAGCCGCAACGCATCTCTGGCTGGTGGCATCGAGTTTGGCTGATGTTAAAATGTATGTAAGTGGGTTGTTGTCGGTTACAGCTTTGAAAGTACATCCTAGAAGGTAGTCGTGGAATTTTTCACTCACGCCCCATGTAAGCGCAAGAAATTCTAACCTGTAAACTGGATACTTTTGCTCACTCTTACTAAGGCCTTGGATTATGATCTATCCCATTTATAAATTCAGTTATAATGTGCCTGGGAAATCTATAACGACTAATTAACACTTCAAAGGCTTCTCCTGTCTGAAAACCATCTCTCGTGTTATATTTCCTCGATTTCATCTCTCAGTTTGTTAAAGGCGCCGCCATTGTATAATTACGCGAGATGTAACTTCTGCTACTAGGCTGACGTAAATTTACACGGACATCTACGTTAAAGACTATGTTACGATGTTAAGTAAAACGCAAAATATCCGTAAGTTACGTTTACGTCTACATTTTGGCTAACGAACTTTAGTAGAACTCGCTCCAGGTCTCTCTCTCTTGAATACAGAAGTCTGGATCCATGTACGGTATACATAGTCCATGATTATCTGGAGTATTTGCTTTGGCATCTAGGCTGTCGAACATTTCCCTGATGCGTTCTTATACAATGTCCTGGCTCTAGCAAGGTGACATAGCTGTTTGTCTGTTGTAAATAGATGACCTTTGCTCCCAAAACAACGTCTTCCTTAAAGAATCCTGGCGCATTTGAATCAATAAAATCTACGTCTGGCTTGTCAGAGAGGTCAATTGTGTTATTCTGGCGATCCTTTTGGTGTTGGCAATTGAAATTCCTTTTCAGGTATTTCCAAGTTCGGCATACTACCTTAAAGTGTTGATGTATCTGGAAGGAGACGAAATGCCGACTGCAAAATTGATTCTGCTGAAGATGTGATGTCTTGATGTCTGGTTTTTCTGTAATTTCAATACCAGGTTCATCTGCATATAATTGATCTTTACATCCAGTCATGAAGATGTTGCCTCGCTGGGACAGTCTTCCAAGACATTTTAATTTCTTGGACATTTACTTACATCGTCGAAGAATATTATCTCTTCCTTATTTTCTATTGGTATACGCCTGCTCTCGCTAGAAAGGAAAAAGAGGAGTTACTGGCTCAGTTATGCGGCAGAAGTCACCATGGAGCTATATAATGCATGAATATAAATAATATACTAGAACATATAACACATTTCAAAAATATTTGATTGTAGTGCAATTACGGTACCGACTTAGGACGGTCATTTAATGTGACGAAAGCCAAACAAGTGGTGTGGTTAACCAGTTTACGGGCCCACCTTCCCACTCAGCGTAACAGCAGAGCAATCGAAGGACGTACATTTAAAAATTTATAAATAATCCTCCATGTAAAGAACAAGGGTCAACAGGTATAGCATATTGAGAGGTCATAAAAATATAAACACGTAAGGTATTGTAAAACACATAATGGTATAAAAATATATGCGACAACAACATGATAAACCGTGCCCTGCCATTCTGAAAGCGAGATAAGACCCTAGATCTGTAGGAGTCCCGACTAACAGTCAGAGGGGACGAGGTTCAGGACCATGTCTCCTCTGAAAGAGGTTTGGACAAGGCCCGTCATATAGTCCCCACCGCCCTGTTAGTCAGCGTGCAACGTTCAAGTCAAAGTCTGCATAAAGCTGTAGAGGGGCCAAATACAAAACCTATAGTCTTTTTGGTGATCTCAATATCATATTGTCTATTTAGAAGACGTTTGACTATTTTATTACATGATACAATAACGTTATCGGAGCCTTTTACTTTCCTTAGTTTATATACGAGATCACCATAAAAATTAGGATGGGAAATTCCATTGGATACATACATGTACTGTTGAAAAGAAATATTTCCAAATTTAGATAGAAGTTCTGAATAAGATCTGAAGAATTTGCCGAATGTTTTTCTTAGCTTGTGATATCTGTAACCCTGAGTTAAAGGTTTAGTATTTTGTAAATTTCGTTTATGAAAGTCCGAAACATCGGTGCAGCCTCTGACAAATCGAACTAATTAAGATATATAGATACCATATGACGGGAGTCGAGGGACATCGCCATCCAAGTAAGTGAAATTTACAACAGGAAATCCAAAATCCTCACGTTTGTGATAAATATTAGTATATATTAGGTGGTTGATAATTTTGATGTTTAAATCTAAGAAAGGTGTAGATTTATCTTGGTTTGCCCCAGGGAGGTACCGTTTTGTATTTCTTCGTACTTCACAACATAATCAATGCCAATGGAGAATAGAATCCTCTTAGATGGATTTCTAATGGACTGTTTGGAGAAGTATCAATGAAGTTTCTAAAAACAACCCCTGGCATCAGGATTGAGCTCCTCTGATACTTTAGGATTTGGTGTTGTATATGACATGGATGCCATCACCAGGATCAATGATTATGGCTAAATAGGGGGGTATTCTCAACTGTTATGGGGTGTACATCTTTAAATATTTATGTTAAATAATATACACTGCTTATTTTCATTTACCAGATACAAAACCAAATATATTTTATTTACTTGTGACCTCATTAATGACATGAATTTAATGTATTGTTTAGGAATTCACCTTTTTTCTACCTAATACATGAATATTTAAAAGTGTACCACTTTTCATGAATTTTAACATTTCAATTAAAATATTATAATTATTGATTTACATTTAATAATTCTTATGATATTTTAATTTTAAGGTATGACATTAAATTTGGGATACTCAAAATTATATATATATATATATGTGCGTGTGTGTGAATAATGATCCAACATTTTAGAATTTGCACATTTTAACCACTAGCGCTTTCATGTCTGTAGACAATCTTCAGGTGATGTGACAACGATGTTTTAGCATCTTAACTACAGTGACGTCACAATTATAAGTGGGCAGGTAATGCATCAATAGTATGATTAAAGTCGTATATACATATCTTGCGCATTACTATAACGTTGAACTAATTAATGTCCATTTAGCAATGGTTTAAAGTCAAGGATAAAGTTCTCTTCCTTCATTTCCCTCAAGTTTTCATTATTTAATCACATTTTATAAAATATTTTTAAAACCCCGACTGCGCATGTATCCAGATGCACACTGAGAGGTATCTGTCTCCTCCTCTGCTGTAACGTAAATCAGTGAAAGTCTCTAAGACACTACGCTTACATAAATCTATCAAACTGGGTCAGCGAGATGACACATGCTCTCTCTTTGCAGTGAATATAATCCTAATTTTATCATTGATGTAAAGTCCTGGGAGTGTGGCTTTACTGTACCGTATAAACGCATGCAACTTTCCCAAACATGTATCAATAGATGGGCCCACAATAACACACAAGCATATTCAATCCTTATTCGCAGGAAATGACTCGTGGATTAGTGCGGACTTGCATATACCTGTAGGTTTAGTAATACAGTTTATGTATTGGAAAGAGTTCAGAAGTTCGTATTGATTTTGTTTTGCAAAAGCAGATAAAAGATAATCGCATCTTTCAGAAACGATGCCAAGATTCTCAATGAATGTGTCATGTAGACTCGTTAAGCTGATTTAATATTGTTTACTAATAGTGAATTATAATCATGTTTAGGTGGTAGAACCGTAAAAGAGAGAGAGGCTCTATACTGTAATGTACATTAAAGGGGTCAGGTCTACATAAAACATGGCGCTTCTTTATTATCGAAATATATCCAAGCACATGGTATATTCCTACGCTACTGCATACCAAAATGAAGAACCCAATATACGGATTACAGTACATTACATCCCCCTCTTTAGAATAATTTTTTGCACATAACAATTACAGTTACGAGAAAAACCCAATTATATCTATGCCTGCGGTACTGCACACCAAAAGAAGAACCCATCACGGTTATAAAAAATACAGATAACTACATTAAATCCCCCTCTTTAGAATATTTTTATACGCCCGCCTAAAGACGGGACGTATTATAGTATGGCGACGTCCGTCTCTCCGCTTTGGAACGCTATAACTTTACTAAAAATCCGCTGTTTTAATGAAACTCATACAGAATGCTTAAGTAATGTAGAGGAAGCCGCCTTTCGATTTTGAGCAAATTCCGTTTGTCGTTCTGGAGTTATGGGATTTTATTCTTACTATGAAAAGATGCTATGAAATGCGATAAAACCCAAACATAAGTCTTAGATAATGTAGGGGAAGCTGTTTTTCATGAAACTCATACAGAATGCTTAAGTAGTGTGGGGGAAGCCGCCTTTCAATTTCGAGCAAATTCCGTTTTGAAGTTACGGTTACGGAACTTGGATTGTATTTTTACTATAAGATGCTGTGGAGATGCTATGTAACGCGAAAACTTAAGTAAACGTCAGTTGTATTTCCAGAAACTTACACAGAATGCTTAGATAGTGCAGGGAATGCCACCTTTTAGATTTGAGCAAATTTCATTTTCTCTTTTACCGAGTTATGGTACTTGGATCCCTCTCTTTGGATGTCAGTAATTCATAAAAGAATTACCAAACAGACCCAAGTTTGGGGGTAATAAAACCATACGTTCACATTGATCCCGTCTGAAGTAAGCGACGGGCGTATTAAGCCACGCTAGGCGTTGTTCCTGTTTGCACATAATAACAATTACAGTAACCAATTATATCTAGTGAGCATCTCCTGCTTGCTAGCATCACCCGTCACATATACCCTGTAGAAAGAGTCAAATCGTGTAAATTCCAAATGTATTTTTATATGGAGAAGTCAGAGTAGGTAACCTTCTAGTATAGAAGGTGTCGAATCTGTGTAAAATGATCGGAATCGGTCTCAGTCCAGAATATCATTTAAAAGTCTGAATAACGAGATATCATATGGAGTAATAAGAGTCTCGTAACGACCGTAGAACTTCCTCGGTGACGTTGCTAGTCTAGCACATATATAACCCTGGTTGAGCAGCTTAACTGAAAGTCGCCTAGCCTTGAGAACAAATTCATTGTAATGTGAACATGCTCTGGAATAACGTATTAACTGAGATATTGATACGCCGTATGCGGGCGATGATGGAATGTTGCTGCTTATGAAAGGAAAGTTTGTGATAGCAAAATTGAAATCGTCACGTTTCTCATTGAGTGAGGTGTTCAATTGACAAGTAGTGTCGAAAGACAACATAATATATAAATACTAAGTAGAATTACTACTGTCTGTGGTTTCTTTGACCTCCACTTCACTTGGATAGATGATGCTAAGGTAATCCGCGAATGAAGGATTATTGATTGAAAGCAAGTCATCTATATGTCTGTAAGTGAAATTGAAGCCAAGAGCCAATTGGTTTTTGTTCCTTGCGGAAGCAAAGACTGAATGAATTCAGCTGCGTATGAGTAAAGAAATATGTCAGCCAGAAGCGGAGCACAGTTATTGCCCATGGAATGCCGACAATTTGTTGAAAAACATTTCCTCCAAACACCACAAAAATGTTATCAATAAGAAAGTTCAACATCTGAATGACAGCTGTTTCAGTGTATTTATTTTTGGGAATCAGAATTTTCCCTAACAAAGTAAGATTAATCATGGCCTATAACTATATATTTCAATTTGCGGCTTCCGTTTTTACTAGTAAATGCATTTCGAATAATTTCCGCTAATCTGTCTTTTAATTTCTGATAAGGGATCGTTGTGTAAAGAGTCGAAAAGTCAAAAGACTTGATGGGGTGAATATTAGTAAAACTTTTTGATTTTAGATGTTCTAACAACTCTTCTGAATTTTTAAGGATCCACATTTGATCAATTTCTGGAATATACTGTTTCGCAATATCTATGAAGGCCAGATTTAATTTCTGATAATATTTTTGTGAGTAGCGTCGATACAGATTTTGTGGAACACTTTAAGGAACCAGCGATAAAGCGTTGTTTGTAAGGATTTTTGGAATGCAGTACAAATATGGAAGTTCTAAATTTCACTTATTTGTGTCAATACCCAAACGTATTGAGGACAGATTTATGATTCTCAGGTACTTCCGAAACCGAAAAGCTCGTGAGGGTATAAGGATTTCCTGGAGCTGAATTTAATCCTAATTCTTTCACTAAGTTGTCAAAGTAATATTTCTTACAAGTAAATGTAGAATTATTAGACGCTTTATCTGCTGGTGTAATGATATAATGTTCTTGGAGGAAGGTAAGTTCTCTGACAACATCAGAATCTTTAAAAATAGATTCGAATCTGGTGTTTACAGAGCCTTGTTATTTTTTCATTTTTGATCTAAGCAGAACTGATTTTATACATTCCGAAAGAGTGTCAACCTGTACTTCCTCTCTTTTGCCCATCGTGTGGCATATTCCTCGCAGCAGTTCATAATATTCTCAAAATTTTGGCTCCATGTGAATGATCTGGGTTCTCTGTATTTTGGATCTTAAAGTAAAAGTTTTCTTCATTTGATGTTTTAACAATATCAAGATTAACAATAATGACATGGCCACAAGGAGAATATACAAAATTAGATGAGGAACATGCACACGGTTGAGGATGGCATGCAGATTTAATACATAATGCCCTATCAAAACGATTATTCGGCTAACCAGGAATTACGGTTTCTGCCAAGGTTTGCAGCTGCTCATCCTGTGCAATACATTCTTTTGAGTTGTGTGAGTTTTTCGGAACTCTCTCAACCATTAATGGTTCTTTCGTTTCACTGAGACATGTACACCTCTTTTCTTGGTACAAAGACGAGATTAATATTATAACGTTGTTTTACCAGCATTCGTTGTAGTCGTGGTGTTGCATGGTATAACCCTTTATGGTGAAGTTAGTAACGGTTTATGATCTGTTTCCATGGTAACGGATCGACCATATATGTAGTGATGGAACTTCTCATAACCTTTTATTATAGTAAGTGCTTCAGTAAGGGCACGAGAGGCAAATGCGACAGGTTGCTGATTTTGTAATAATACAGCACCAAGTCCTTTGAAACTGGCATACTAAAAATTAGAAATAGTATCTTCTCCATTTAAATAATAGAATTTTAATACTGATGTAGTTGTGATTATTTTCCTCGGGGCATTAAAGCTGTTCTCTCGAGGTTTGTGCCATTGCCACAATGGAGCGGAAAAATCTGTTAATTTAAGTATAAATTTCCATACGTACTGAACTAATCCTAAGAAACGACGGACACCCTGAGCGTCGGTGGGTTCAGGCATGTTGATTATCGCTTACCCTTTTTTATGATCAACTTTAAGACTTTTTTTGCTAATAACGTGTCCAACATATCTGACTTCCAGTACGCAAATTCCAGCTTGATTTCGATTAAGTTTCAGGTTAATTTCTCGACACCTTTGAAGCATACGGAATACATTTTCATCATGCTCACGTTCATTTCTGCCATACACGAATATGTCATCAACTGCACTTTCAAAACGAGATAAGTCTTTCATGAGATCTTGTAAACGTGTTGAGAATACTTCTGACGCAGACGTTATTCCGAAAGAAATGCGGAGATAGCGGCACCTCCCAGTAGGTAAGTAGTTAGAATTTTCATCGTCAAGCCCTGTGTGCCAAAATGCACTCGAGGCGTCAAACTTTGAAAACATGGTAGCATTTGGTAAGCCTTCTGCAGTTTCATATACTGTAACTAGATGACAATGTCCACCCTAAATAGCAGTATAAGAAAATTTGTTTCATTACAGAAATTTCCTGGTTTCCTAGCAACCACCATGCTATGTACCGAATCAGTAGGTTCGGTTTGTTTCGCTACAATCCCGAGAGCTTCCATCTGATCCAGCTCTGATTTTACTTGTATGGCAGACGGAATTATACGCGGCGGGTGTACCTCTGGAACTTCAGGCGGTGCTGTATGGAACGCGGTGTCAGGGTTTAACTGTCAGCGAAAGAGAGACAACCCCCTACTTATAATCAGCTCATTAAATAAGAGGTCACAGAATAATTCCAGAAGAAATTACTCAAGCACTACTTTCATGGTAGATACTGGCGTATAACCAGTAATAATAGCTGGGCTGCGATTCGTTGTTAAATGTACTATAGACCACTATATGGGGGGGGGGGGGTTGGTTGTGGTTGTTCAACCTATGATGTTTAGATATAGTTATAAAGCTTTAATTCTTAGCATGAAACTGTATAGTGTTTATCAACTATCAGTTTCACTGATAGTGCAAGTTCACTAATAGTGCAAGTCACTACAATTAATTTAGTTCTGGATAGAGGTTTTGTACCACCGACCGTTGGTACAACCTTTATGGGTTGTGAGGTACGAAACATTTAAGAATAGCATAAGTATGCGAACTGGGGCCAGTAGTTCAAAACTTTATCCAATGGTTTAGCTAACCATTGGTTAAATTTCGTCAGACTGTATCTCTGGAATTGAAAAAAAAAACTTTGTCATATTCTGTATAATGATTTGTAGCATATGAAGCAAGCTTTGTAACGTAATTTAGATTTTCATACAGACATCTTATAAATTACAGTAATTGTCTATCAAATTTTAACCAATGGCTAGCTTAAAGTTAAAGTTAAAGTTTCGAAAATTGGCCCCTGGTGGTGTTCACACCATTTAGGTTGTTTCTCGGGTTACAAGAAATCAAACTGGTGGTATTCTGCAGGAAAGGAATTAGTAATTATAAAAGGAACATTAATATAAAAGATCTTATCGTCACAGCAAGAATGACCAGAATGAGGATTTCTATTTGGTGCTACGCCATGCTCGTAGGCACGCGCTGTAACGGATGTGCTTGTGCTAATGAGCATGGGTAATTCATACACCAGTATGGCGGACGACAGAAAAGCTAACCCTTAAACGGAAGCTGTCATCACTGAATTTATGACAAATATCGCCCAAATAGTAGAAAGACAAACGAACAGGTATCTCGTCGCATCCTAGTGTGGTTTTCTTATTTTCTCCTGTCATTCACCACACGCCTCTTCAGCCTGTAGTTGAATTCGACAGAGGACAATCCTGGATGTCGATGTGTCAGGTTATGGCTTCATAATTTGTGCTCTCGTTTATAGACATCGCTACCAGGCAGCGACAAGATGTAGGACTAAGTCAGTTCTAGAAGAATACTATCTCAGTACATGAAGGCAATACATCCGTGGTTGCACTTTTAACTGTACCAAACAGATTAGAGTTTTTTTGTTTTTTGGGGGTTTTTTTTTGTGGGGGGGGGGAGGGTTGAGGCTCATTGTTACAATATGATATTACATATCTCAGTTTAAGTCCAATACTGGCGTATGAGAGAAAACAACGCAGTTTTAAATAAATCATGAGATATTTTATGTAAAACAGTATTTCATTTACAAGCAGATTATCGAATATAACAACTGCAATAACGCCAACAAACATCAATAGAGATATATTATGCATGTGTTAGTATGCTTACTGCGCAATAGTAAAAGCTGACACTAATGCTGAACTGAAATCGAAATTTAAAACGGTTTTACCAGTATGAGATGATTGCCACAAAGAACGAAAATCTCGAATTATGCAGAGACAATACAGAAAACAGCAATTATTAATGACACTCAAACAGTGAAAATATTACAGATTAAATTTCAGCTATTTGTTTAGAGTTTCAATTATAAATATTCTGGTTCATTATGCCTTGTTCATAATACGATATTCAATTTTAATCAACATTCTCTTCAAATTATGCTTAGTACTCTGAAATTCAGTATGAATTTTAACGGACGTAATTTCGTGGATATCTATAGGTGTATACGACAACTCTTGAAAAATTAGCCTTTGTAATACAGCTTCTAAGTATTTGTAACTAAATCTCGTTATGTTCCAAGCCGGCGTGGTCCAGTGGTATCGCGTCGGACTCCTGATCGGGAGGCCGGGGTTCGAGTCCCGCTCTGGTTATGCTGGTGTTGTCTTTCGGATGAGACAGTAAAAACCGAGGCCCCGTGTCGTGGTATGCATGGCACGTTAAAGATCCCTCACTGCTTCGGGTGGGTCCGTTGGAAAGGTCAAAATTTGTATGCCCCGCATCAGGCAGATGCCGTCACCATATACGTGAAATATTCGTGGTGTGACGTACAACAGAAATCAATCAATCAATCGATATGTTCCCTTTTACAGTGTAAAATACGGTCAAGAAGCGATAGTGATCTTTGATATCTACGCTGCACCATCGTACAGTATCCCTAAACGAAAACTATATCAACATAATACCAAAACAATAATATCACCGAAGCCACACCATGCTGACTGGCTGATTGATACTCATGCTAAAAATCAATATCTATAATTATTTATCACTTTTCTTCTATAATCGGTTTCATATAACCATTTGTGTCCGTATTCATGTTAGTAGAACACTGTAAAAGGGAACCCACCCGTGTTTATACCCGTAACCAGAAAGAGTTTGCTTGGAAATCACCAGTTGACTTGTAATAACATAGATGATCGTCAGAAATTCCTGAATTCAAAAAGGTTTCAACCTTTCCAAGATTTTTGTATTATAAACAGTTAATGCTATATCTTCAAAATACAACTTAGGTGAAAACTAGAAGACGAGAAGTACAGCTGGAATTGCGGGCCCTATAGATATTTTGCATCTCACAACGTAGCTAATAACAGAAGGCCGATACTGAACGACTGACAAAGCAGGACCTCACGAGCATTTTGGTTATTCGATGTCCCGTTCAAGCATACCCAGCATTAAATGCCCATCCTGATCAGTGTGGCGGTTTTAAGTAAGGACGCTTTCTGATCTACCCTAGTAGGGTCTCCGGATTAACGCAATAGTATCTCCGAATCTCCTTGCATATTGTACGAGGCGACTAAATGAGGAACTCGCTGAGATTTCCAAGCAAACTCTTTCTGGTCACGGGTATAAACTAAATGAGGCATGCTGTTTGCCGTCAGATGCAATTGTTGTAATGGGCATTTCAACACTGCTGTTCGTCGGTGCAGATATCCCATTCATCTAAACCAGTGGTCGGATTGGCCCGATCCTGACCAATACGTCGTTTTTGAGACACTCTCCCTTGAACGAACTCTTCTACGCCCAGGTGCTTTTAGCCGTCCCACTAACCGGAAAAGGGTGGGGGGAACTGTTCATTAGCAAACAGCGATCATGGTCATACCGGATCACTGTTGCATGCCGGAATGCATGTCATCGAAAAGGAAACAAAAGAATGAGCTCAAATATCCCAATCTTAACGGTGTGAAGTTTTATTCTGAACCAACGAAAAGCCAACAGCAGAGACGAAACCAGAGAATTCGGATTAGGAAAACTGAAATCGCCTCGTGTGTAATAAAGTGAATAAGTAGTAAATTTATTGTCTTGGTCAACAATAATCTGTAGAAGTTCTAAGTACATGTACGAAATATAATACGTATTTTATTTTTGTAATTTCGAGTTTCTCCCATTATATATGTATATATTTGTGTGTATGTGTATGAACTTGGTAACCTTTTGCATGATTTAATAATAAAGAAAACAGGAGTTACTGGCTTAGTTATGTGGCAGACGTCACCATGGAGCTATACAATAAGAAATACATACAAGAAATAACATTGAATTCTGTGAATTTTATATTGAATTCTAGTGCAATTGACAGCAAAACTATCTATAGTCATCATCTAGAAACTTGATTGATGTGTATTTTCAGTAACAGTGACCCTTAGAGTTGACCCTTTGACCCCTAAATCTATCCCACCCTGGGTTAGCATTATATGAAGTTTGAAAGAAATCAATTATTCGCAACTAAGTTATTATCTGGCAGCCGGAATGCAGTCATAAATGCTTATTTTTAGTACCAGTGATCCTTAAAATGTACCCTTTGACCCCCTAATCAATATCACCCTACAGCTTTACATAAGCTAGCCTTATTTGAAGTTTAAAAGAAATCAATCATTCTTAACTCAAGTTATCAGGCAAATGGAATGAGGCGATGTCTATTTTTAATAAGAGTGATTTGTAGAATTGACTTATTGACCCCAAAATCAACCCCACCCTAGACCTTTACCTGAAGTAGCCTAATAGTTTGACAAAAAGGTCAATCATTTCTAACTCCTCTTGAAACCGAAATAAATGATATATGTCTATTCTAAGTAAGTATTACCCTTTGAGTTGACATTTTGACCCCAAAATCAATCCCACATTAGATCCTTATATAAGCTAACATTGCATTATGTTTGAAACAAATTGCTCATTCCTCACTTAAGTTAGCGAGTGGAAACTAATTTGACAACGACAAACACTATAGTCCACTCAAGTTTCACTAGCAGGGGACAAATAAAAGGCTGAAGTGGGATATTGGCACCGACAAACCGCAGTTTGAATGTACCCACAGCCATTAGGATCATGCAGCCCTTTTCACAAAAACTCTTACGAATTGTCGAAAGTTTTTTAACTTACGAACTTCGTAAGAGAATTTTTAAGTCCTTTTCACGAAGGCATTCGTAAGAGAAATCTTCCGACAAAAACTTACGAACAAACTTACGACAAATTTTCCCTAGCAACTAGTTAGCGCATGCGTCCTTCAAACTTATGTATGTAGATCTGTGTATTGGCCAATGCTATATGATATTCTCTATTTTTATAATTATGTACTCACATCATGAGAAGGCCCCGGAACCCGTCTCATCAAACGGCGTAACTCCTGGCGTAGGTTTAGTTTGGCCAAAATACCCGACTAGACTACATTTCACAGTATTTTGCATCGACATCATGCGGCGTAACTGTACGTTTAGCGTAGATTTAGAGGAAATTCTACGCCAACCTATCTACCTCTTTTAAGTGTTGGCGTAAATCAGTGTAATGACTTTTATGACTTCTTTAATGTTTCCATTCAGTACATAGTAAAATACATAGGCGGATCTATAAATTTTTGAAAGGGGAGGGGGTGCATGGGAGGTTGCAGTCACCCACGACTAATGTTTTACATTTTCGGTCTGGAAAAAGGGGGGGGGGGGGTTGCCGCCTTAAAATGGCCGAAAATGACATTTTTGGTTAAATTTGATCGACCAAATGGGGGATGGACTGCAACCCCCACCCCTCTAAATTCGTAAATGAGATATACATATTTAACCGGAATTAGATAATTTTATTTTTTAGGGGGACATGAGGAGGGTGTTTGTCGTCTTAGACATTCAATATTGACTTTATAGATCCTTATAGATGTGGACACATGTGTAGTTATCGGGTTAGTTTAATCTCTGTTATGTGATGACGTATTTTCAAGTACTGCATGCGATTCCATGACGTCACTATTTTTTACAAGCGTATTGTGTGTAAATTTAAGTGCGTGTTGCAAAATAAATGTATATTAACTTAAACATCTGTAAGAAGTACTCGTGGACTTTCGAGAATTTTGAAATATTTATACATTACTTCATGCATGTATTTGTACTTTTGTACTGCGTAAAGTTAGTCAACTGGCTAGTCGGATCTTTTCGTACGTACACATGCACAGATGTTGATGAAATATACATTTCGTTGAACTAAGAATGTACGTAAATAGACTGTAAGATTTATAGTTTGTCGAAAATTTACGCATGTTGATGGAAGCGGCTCCTGCAGTGCAAGGCTTCGTGGGATAAGACTAAAGATAATACTTGACTTGTTGGTATGACATGGGACCTCTTAATCGATCTCTAAAAGTAAAAACGCGTTCTCGTCTTAATCATCGATTTTCATGGAACAAAATAAAAACGCAGCCATCTTTTTATACTGAAGTCTATTAGTAACTTTAAACTTACGACAAAAATACTTACGAGTGGTATTAATCAGAGGAGGTTTTATTCTGTTATTCCAACGGAGGAATTCCCTAGAGCAGAAAGTTGCCATGCCGCCAAGCTAATCAGCATGAGAATTTAATGTTTGATATACATGTTGGGACATTTATTGAGCCTGAAACTCCAGCTTCTTTAATTTTCATTTAAGTTGCATCCTGGAAATCAAACAGTGCATTTGTTTCCAATCTTGAAATCTTCCACTACAACAGCGGGCTATTTATCGAAATCGTGTATTTCTAATTGAAATCGCACAGCCAGTTACTATATGTCTTGGTATGTGAGTTTTCCTGCCTGTTGTTATTTTAATTGTATCTTTTGACTTGAAGCCTCCGTTTTATGTTTTTATTGTCTTTGATAACAACTGTAAAAGTGAAAAAAAACCCGAAGAAGTACCGAAGGGTAAACCATATCTCATAGTCCATGGAATAAAGGGGACAATATCGTGTTTAGTGTCATTCAGACAAATACCAACCCCAATAAAATCGAGGTGAGACCAGGTACCTGGGAGGGGTAAGCGTCCCCTGGTTGCATACAACACCCGTCGCAAAAGTCCTGCAACAACCTTTCAGGTTGAGGAGGTAAATATATAAATATACACGCATGAACATACGAAGGAGATAGGAACAAGAAGTCAACTTTCCCATTCAAGACAAAAAATGCTGCCTGTCTGAAAATCCGGTGTCGGAAACACAGGTGAACAAATGTCTGTATAGACATGTATATACCTATTATGTCAAATCAAGTATAGTAAAAAAGTTAAGATGGTTATGTGATAGAGCTAAAACTGGCGTTGTTAAAAGATTGCATACATCCTTTTTGCATGTGATATAACTGAAAACAAAATGTTGAAAGCGACATAAAAAATTAATCAACCCACTTGCATATCAAAGGGGTTTCGTTGTTGTTCAAGTGACCGTTATGACCTCGTGGGCCTCTTGTTATAGGGTTTTTGTTTGAATGTTTTATGTGTTCAGCATGTATTGATTCATACAGATATTAATGGCATTGACTAAAACTGAATTATTCACTGTTTAACAAAACATACCCATGTGACAGTATTGATTATGAATTTGTAGCAGGAAAAATATACCAGAATCATCTAGTATTTAAATATTAAAATTGGAATTGACGTTCAGTTAAAATGTCCCAATACATGAGCAAAGAAAGGACATCACAGCATAAAATGACGAATATAAACATATTCTAATATCTTCTAACGTGCACTACAACGTACAAGTACTGTAAATTTAAGTATGGAATCTCATGTGTATATATTAATTTGTTTGTCAATAACGGGATTACTTTGTAATAGTGCTGCACTCATTGTTTACTTCTGTAAAAAAGTTACAGTTTCTCATATATTTATCAGGACGATAGCTTTGACCGACTTTCTTACATGTACAATCACTATACCCATTATTACCTGGGAAGAATACAAGGCAGGATTTCTTGGCAGTGTTGTTTTCTGCAAAGTGCATATGTTCCTCAAGTCCTCTAATATACTATTCTCGGCAACGATGATGACGCCAATAGCAGTAGACAGATTTATTTCCATCTGTTTGCCGTTTTCAAATGGAATCAGGAGACGAATAGCGTATTCAGTCATTCTAGGACTAGGTTTATTAAGCAGTATGTTTGGTACAGTTTTCGCATATATGAGGGAGATGTCTACAGTGTCGTTTAAGACCAACGAGACATCAGAGATTTCTGGTGTGACAAATGTATCTTTACATCAAAATGCAACACAGGAAATGGGCGAATGTGTCGATAGGTGGCTTAATAATAAACACCGATCGATGAGAGGCTTTCTTTATTTCTACTTATCTGTGTATATTCTCTCTTTGGTAGTGACCTTGATTTTGTACATCGCAATTTACATCAGAGTTGTTATGTGGCGGAAGAAAAGATTACAAATGTTTGAAATATATACATTAAAGCCTTCAGCAACAATTAAACGAAGCAGCAGTGACTATCATGAGAACAGCAAAACATCGACAGATTCGAAGGTAACATTTTGTTCGAATAATAACGATAAAATAAAATCGGCAAAACACTACCGGCGGAACATCAAACTGGCGATTATACTTTTCGGTGTAGCTTGTGTATATACGATTGTGGTCTGCCCTGCATGGTTGATGATTGCAAAACTCGTGTCATACATACCATTAATATATTATTTATATCTAGTATTCCATGTTTTACATTCTATAACGTTCGTATTAATAGACAGAGAGGTTCGGAGAGCAATTCGAATGAAGGTTGGATGCCTGTTTTATTGCATGAAAACGAGAAACAATGACTAGGACGGAATTTAGAGAAAAAACGATTATATCCAATAAGGTTTACAAATACGATTTTTATATGCAGAATTATTGTGCACTGTACTCTGCTGTGTGTCTCATTTCATTTTCGTCTGGCGAAATGTAAAATGAATATATAGCATTCCAGTCTAAAGTTACTTTCGATTTATGAGTATGAAACACAATGTAGCCATATCTACAAGAATTTACGTTGTAAATGTATGACAATGAATTAATTTTATAATGTTTGATCAACAAAGATATAATCGACTATGATGTCGTCATGGCAAATGGAATACTTATCAATCGTTATAATTATTTATCATTTTTCTTTTATAATCGGTTTCATCAAAACTAATTTTGTCAGTTATATTATTGTTTTACGCCGAGCCAGGAACATTTCACTCATACAGCGACGGTTACAAGTAAACATAAACTAAAAAGAGCAATCAAAATTATCCAGGAAAAGACCAGCTTTCACTGGAGACCAATTATACTGCTAAAATGTATATGTATACACAATTAATATATGTTGTATTACAATATATTAAATTTCATCCTATTTAAAATTCCAGCAGTTCATTTATATTTTGTGCAGTGTAATATTGATTTCGAATGTGTGCAGTGTCTGCACAATCTAACAATGTACGTTTAATATTTAATAGACATCCGCAGCGGTACACGTTGGAAGAGGCTTTTCCTTTAAAGGGTATGAATGAGTTATCCAAGGCAGTCCTATAAATATATTGTTAACTTCATAATCCCATGCGTCTTAAGTTATATTCTCAATATAATTCAATATACACGATTTAAAATCTGTATAAGGAATTTTGACTACAGTGTAAGATTTATGTAAAGCTTCCTATGCCGATGTATTGGCTTTAATGTTACCAGAAAATCCGTATGTCTTGGAACCCAGCAAAATACAATCTCAAAATTCTCTGATCAATTCTGATTTTTATTATTATTAAGTGAACAAATAGATAAACGAGAAAACAAGACACCTGACAAAGCTGTATGACACAAATCACCAAGGACTTGCACACAAGAAATGATAATATACTGAGGGACTTTTAAAACGCCTATCTAATATCATTATAGTTTAATCAACAACTAGGGTAAATAATTGCATCAAACTTGATTTATTTCGAAAATTTGAACTATATTTGACAATATGATTGAAACCATCACACGTTTCCTTTAAAATGATTTGATTTCATCATTTATGTATTCCACGTCCAAAATTTCATGTGTTTTGTTTAGTAACGCAATCTGAACCGCATGGATTGACATAAAGTTCGAATTCTCCTCATAGGAATAGTATTCCACTCTTCATGAAGAGCACGTGTCAACTCATCCACAGTTCTTGGTTGACGGTGACGTTTACGCAAGCGTCTCCCTAACGGATTGTTGACAGTTTGATGACGTTGAATTAATGGAAGAAGCTCAGGCTGTAAAACGTCATCGATGTAGCGCCTCGCGGTAAGAGGTTCCTCAAAATAACCAGTGATGACTTGAAATGTTGATTGGTGGCTCCCCAAACCATGACGCCACCACCGCCAAACTTGTCATGCTCAATTATGCAGTTTGCGGCAAAACGTTCATTGCGTCTCCTATAAATGCGCTGTCTTCCGTCAGCAATGCCCATGTTTTTTTTTTTCATGTAAAAACATAAATGTTTTGAAAATAAGTCAATTTGAATATCTGCTTGATATTGTGTGATTGCGGTAACTTTCATGCTATCGGCGAGACAAATCACTCAACCATAACGTAATACTGCTCACCCGTGCGCTTTTCAAAAAGTACTCTACTATGCTGCTCTACATGAGTCATTTTCTTCAGTAATAACGTATACTGGTACCTAGTGCCTTTATCTACCCTGATTTCAAACTTTGCTTCATTTAAACTAACGCGTGAAATGCCGAGACTGTCTGAGCGACAGAGGTATGCTGTTCTTGGCCTTGTAGACACCGGCGTAAATCACGGTATCATCGCAGGACGTTTCAACGTCCATTTGTCTAAAATCATGAGACTTGTACGGAAGTATCGGACCAAAGGAAGTGTTAAGGATCGTCCTCGAAGTGGTCAGCCACGCGTAACGACAAGACGTTTTCATAAGGCAACGTGACAGGTTTGCGACAGCCGTAAATTGGCATGACGTAGTTTAGCGATGCATCAAGATTCAATCTGTCCATTTTTAAAGTCCCTGAGTATAGTAGAATATACACGGAACGACATTAGAAAAATATTCGATTTTGCTGCGGTTACGATACCGACTTAGGACGGTCAATTGAAGTAATATAAACGTCACTCAATTGCTGTGGTTAGCCGGTTTACGGGCGCCCACTTTCCCACTCACCGCAAAAGCAGCACAATCAAAGGACACGCATTTAAGAATTTATAAATAATCCTCCATATAGAGAACAAGGATCAGTGGGTTTCTCAACGAGAGAGGTAATTAAACATCGCCATCGGTTACCGCGGCAGCTGCATCTCCATCTTTATCCTAAGAACCATCATGATATTGATTGATTGATTCAATATTGTTTTACGTCAATCCATGATTATTTCACGTAGATGGTGAGGGCATCTGCCTGATGCATTGCATGCAAATTTAGACCATTGCAACCGGAGCAGTGAGAGATCATTCACGTGCCGCGCCTACCGTGACACGAGACCTCGGTTTTTACTATCTCACCCGAAAAAAAAAAAAACAGAACACCAGCGCGCCCAGGGCGGGAGTCGAACCCAGGACCCCTCAGTCATGAGCTGAGCACCTTATCTACTAGGTAACATCGGCTCACCATAATAATATGATTTATAGTCGTAATATAAACAAGCGTTTCCAAAAACATTTGTTGATATTGAAAAGAATTAGTTTTAAATTTCGTGTGATCTGATAATTTTAGTATGGAGGTTTCTTTATCAAGTATGGTGGCGAAGAAAAAACTTCATATTTACCTATATCAGACAGCATGATGCCAGACTCCTCGATAAGTAGTCTAGGACGTCAACCTATAATTTATCATTATGTTGAACTTCATTTTCCGGCTCAAAGACAATTAAATGCAGGATTCAACGGGTTTGCATGCAATTTAATTTTATATTGTAATGTTTTTTTTTAACTCTTCTTCCAATCAAAAATGGATCATTTGCTTCCGCATACAAACTTTGTTCAGGTGCACAACATGATCTACAATACTCATCTGCTTCCTAAAACAACAACGAATATCCACGAGAAGATCGTTGGGTTCCATGAACCAGACAAGACGTTCATTGTTTAGTCTGTCGGATGTTTTACAAACGGAAATCGTTAGCAAGTGTAATTTTCATCGTCTGTTTTTGCAAATACGTTTTTATTTTTCAATTCAAAAAAGGTTCATTATAATCTTCCTTATTATTTGATGAAAATTTCAATTTTATTTTTTTATAGCATAGCTATTAACAACAACTACAGGCACGTGGGTATTATTGTATATATTTCTAGCTTCGGGAAACGAAATGCTCTTCACAACTTTTAATTTTAATGATATCCGTTTCTGTCGATTATGCATAATGTTGTACTGTACAGTTTGAACATTTTATTTCTGAGCAAAATGATCATTATGTTCATCCACAAAGATCGAATGTTTTCCATCCTATACAGTTGCGTTGAGCATGGCCAAATTTCTGGCAGGTAAAACAACGAAGAGACGGATATAAATCCACTTTGGCTTCAACGCAGCCTAGTTTGATCGTAGCTGGCACAGAGGTGTATTAAACGTAAAAAGAACGGCTCTTCTTTTTATCATATTTCTTTATAGTAAAACGTCTAACACCTACGTCTTTCTGGCGTTTCAACTCATTAAGGATGACTTAGCCAAAAGAACCAAATTTCTATTATGTCTCTCAAAGTTCGTTGACAAGAATTTACATATACATGCGGGTGTACCTTCACTGGTATTTCTTCGACGTGATCACTTGTCATTAAATTTATGCTTTGATGTTTCTTGACACATTCAACAAGAAGATTGCCATTCCGCTGTTTTGATATTTTCTTAATTATTCCAGCTATACCTAACATGTTCTTATCTACTAGGAAAATATGGACACTAACTGTGCTCCCCTTATATCAGATTTATCTTTATGTTTTGAGACTTCTTACATTCTATGCAAAATTTATTGGCAAATTCCATGAGACATTTAGATATCTAGAGGATATTTTAGTAATGGATAACAAATGTGATGATTTTTGATTCCTACTGTAAATTTCCTTTATTTAGGTGGCGATGTCCCTAAACTCCAAGTATATAATATTTCTATTGGTCAATTGATTCAATTTGCTGGAGCCTGCACCAACGTTTTGATTGTTCACGCAAAAGGAACAAAACAAATCATTGTGAATCTTCTGACTCCGTTATGAGATACCAAAAACTCTCAGATATCTATTAATTCCAAAACGTGACTTTTCAACAGTATGTATTCAGCGTAATTTCTCACTCCGATTTCTACGGTGATCCGGTGTACAAACTAAGAAGGGTCAAAGGTTCCGAGGATTCATCTCGTCGGATTCTAATAATCACACATATAGAAAATGTATACCTTTTAATTTTGTGCATCAGATGCGCATTTCGACAACTGAGCTGTCTTCAGCGGTGTTTTTTAAACGCCTTTGACATCGACAGTATGACGGCGATATATTTGCAAACACCACCTGTAGAGAAAGGGTCATGAGTCTCGTCCACTGTGACTGTTACTCAGGACTACTACAGGTCTAAGATTAACGATTAACGCCCGCCGATATGCTATACGAGTATGAGAAGTAGGAAACGGTATAGTCGCAAAAATAATCGGCAAATGTCACGAAAGTATAAATAAAACAGTATTGGTAATGCAGAATGTCTAATTACTTTGAAATATCGACGTCAACATTTCAAACAACGATCTATCATATGAGCAAATAAAGTCTCTATAACGACCGTAAAATTTGTGGAATGTTAAGGCGTGATATCTCATATCCTTGTGATAGTAACTTTACTCCCAGTAGTTTGCCTCGAATAAAGGAGCGATAGTAAATTGCCTCGTTAATAACGGCATAATACCCAAAAAGAATCTCGAGCGTACCGAATAATTTGAAACACATAAAACCCCATACGCAGGTGATAAATGAATGTTACTACTTGTATAAGGACAGTTAATAAGGTGAACATTAAAGTCATCACGTTTGTCACAAATCGAGGTAGTAAGTTTAACATTTCTGTCCATATCATGTAGACGATCTAAATAAGAAGTACATAAATTGGATACTATAGTGCCTTTACTTTAATTCCGAGGTCATTGGTATATTGTATGTACATATGTACCCATGCTCTTGTTGATTATATTGATTGGTTGGTTATTGCTTTACATCACTACAATTTATTTATCACAGATACATAAGCGATAAACCTGTCTTAAAGGTTTAAATCTATTCTTAGTGTGTTAATCACGTGATGTGATTTGTCATGTATTGTACAGAGTGTTCAGATATACATTCGAAGGCTCTGTTTTCGAGTGCATACACGCGTTTTCGTTCTTTGTTTTCCGTAATATGAGTAAAGAAGCAGAGGACGCTCTTCTAGACTTAGCCAGTGGTTCGAATCCTCAGGCAAGTAACAGTAATTTGCGTGCTAATTCCGGTGGTTCTGATTTTTCTGATGCCATTAACATGTTTCAAACATTAATACAAAATCAATTTGAATCACTAGGGAAAAAAATTGAGGATCGTGTATCGGCCAACGGCCAACAATTCGAAAAGCAAATTACGGAGTCTGCATACGAAAAATTAAAAGGAGAAGGTAAGAAGATACAATTCAAATTCAACCTAGACATTCTTGACGATATCGAGCAGGTCTTGAAACTTATAGAGAAAACCTCCGGCGCTGAAACTTTAGTATTAAAGATTACAGAAAAACGACGCATTCGTAATAAACATCAGAATCGCGGATGCATCTCCTGCAGGCTGGCGTACCGTATCGGAGTATAAAACAAATGAAATTGCGGACGATTTCGACGATGAAAAGAAGATTAAAAGCGCCGAACAAAGAGCAATTAAAATCAAGAAGGCAAATACATCTAATCGGTAAAATCCGTAACAGAAGCGGCGCTAATATTCCTTCGGCGGCAGCTGGCTCCCAGGCTCAGTTACATAATAATCGGTTTTCTTTTCCTGGCGCTTGTGGCCAATTCAATCAGTCCTTTCGTGGCTACACAAACAAGAGGAATATACCACTCCCAACGGATCTCTGCTTCACGTGTTATCAACCAGGACACTGGCAAACCAGATGCCCCCTTAACACAACACAAGGAGCCTCCCATCCCTCTGGCCAAACTCCTAAGTAGTGTGTCTGATTCAATTTGCTGGAGCCAGCACTAACGTTTTGATTTTTCACGCAAAAAGAACAAAATAAATCATTGTGAATCTTCTGACTCCGTTATAAGATACCAAAAACTTACAGATATCTATTAATTCCAAAATGTGACTTTTCAATAATATGTATTCAGCGTAATTTCTCACCCCGATTTCTACGATGATCCAGTGTACAAACTAAGAAGGGTCAAAGGTTCCGATGATTTGTCTCGTCGGATTCTAATAATCACACATATAGAACATATATACCTTTTTAATTTTGTGCATCAGATGCGCATTCCGACAACTGAAGTGTCTTCCGCGGTGCTTTTAAACGCCTTTGACATCGACAGTACGAGGGCGATATTTTTGCAAACACCCACTGTATTGGGCCCCTCTACAGCGCTGCACGCTGATGAATAGGGCGGTGGGAACTTCATGACAGGCCTTGACCGTTAGAGACAAGGTCATGAGCCTCGTCCACTGTGACTGTTACTCAGGACTACTACAGGTCAAAGATTAACGATTAATAGATAGATAGATTATTGTTTTACGTCGCACCGGGACTATTCCACCCATATGGCGACGATCACAAGTTAACACAAATCGAATCAAATTAAAAAGGAGCAATTAAAAATATCTAGGAAAGAACAGCTCTCATTGTATTTACACATAAATGGTACTACTAAAATGTACATGTATACACAATTAAAATATGTTATATTTCAATATTATATTTTACTATATAAGTTAACTTCTTTTACAAATCCTATAACTTTCCAAATACTGACATTCTCAAATAACTCATTCATACCTTTAACAGTATAATAGTCATTTCGAATGTGTGCAGTGTCTGCACATTCTAACAATATATGTTTAATACTTAATAGACATCCGCAAGGGATACACTCTGGAGGAGGCTCTTCCTTTAACAGGTAAGAATGAGTGATCCAAGAGTGCCCTATGCGGAGTCTATAAGTGACCACTTCATCTCGACGATTATTATGATTACAATGTAATTTATTTTTAAAAATTGGCTT
The DNA here is from genome assembly GCA_035048485.1 of Pteria penguin. Lineage (NCBI taxonomy): Eukaryota > Metazoa > Mollusca > Bivalvia > Pterioida > Pteriidae > Pteria > Pteria penguin. Next base: position 12,417,951 of record CM068590.1, read on the forward strand.
GAAATCATGAAGTTTATTGTTAACTTCATGATCCCAAGCTTTTTGTGTTAAAGTCTCAATATAGTTAAAAATACAAGTTTTAAAGTCGCTATGTGGAATTTTACCTACAGTATTAGATCTATATACAGCTTCTTTTGCTAATTTCATCAGCTCTAACATTACCAACCAAACCCATATGTCCTGGAACCCAACAAAATGCAACCTCGAAATTATTTAATAACAGAGAATCGAGTTTCTCTAAAATCTTCAGAACATATAAATTACTTGTATTGAAATATTTAATAGCATGAGGACACGATAAAGAATCAGAATAAATTATATTTTTAGAATATTTGTTTCTTTCGATGTGAGTAAGGGCTAAAAGTATAGCTTTAGCTTCTGCGGTAAATATAGAGCTATTATCAGGTAAACGCACGGATAGAGTAACGTCATTATCTGTTACTGCAGCAGCTGCAACTCTATCATCAACCTTAGAGCCATCTGTATAGTACGATTTATAATCGGAGTACAAAGACGCAATCTCCGAAAACATTTGTTGATATTGGAGAGAGTTTGTATCATGTTTCTTATAATCTGATAATTTAAGTATGACTGTAGGTCTCTTCATCAACCATGGTGGCGAAGAAGGTATTTCGTATTTAGCTATATCAGATAGCGTGATGCCAGCCTCCTCGATAAGTGGTTTAACACGTAAGCCTATATTTTAAATGTTATTTGGTTTATTAAGATATTGTATTTCATATTTCGGCTTAAAGACACAGTTAAATGCAGGATTTGTTGGGTTTGCATACAGTTTAATGATATATTGTAATGTTAATTTAACTCTTCTTTCATTCAAAGAAGGTTCATTTGCTTCCGAGTATAAACTTTGTACAGGTGAGGTTCTGAAAGCACCAAGACTTAATCTTAAGCCCCGGTGATGTATGGTGTCCAGAAGCTGTAAATAAGACTTTCTGGCCGAACCATTAACAAAACAACCATAGTCCAGCTTCGATCGAACCAGCGATCTATAAAGCTGGAGCAACGTTGTACTTTCGGCACCCCACTCTGCACTAGATAAAACTTTCAAAATATCTAAGACTTTTAAACATTTGACTTTTAAAGATTTAATATGCGGTAAAAAAGACAATCGTTTATCAAAGATGATACCAAGAAATTTCACTTCATTTACTACATATATCCTATTACCATCCATAAAAAGTTCAGGGTCATTATGCATTCGTCTATTCTGGCAGAAATAAACGCAAGAAGTTTTTTTTTCGAAAATTTAAAGCCGTTTTCTATAGACCACTGAAATATGTCATTCAGACAAAGCTGTAGTTTTCTCTCAATTAGATTCATATTTTTACCGCGACAACATATCAAGAAGTCATCAACATAAAGTGATCCATCTATATCATGTTTTAAAACCTGTGTTAAGCTGTTTATTTTGATACTAAAAAGAGTAACCGACAATATACTTCCCTGAGGAACTCCCATCTCCTGTTCAAAAGAATCAGAAACATGAGAGCCAAGTCGAACATTAAAACATATGTCTTTAAGAAAGTTTGAAATAAATATTGGCAAACTGCCTCTTAAACCCATATCATATAGATCCTTTAAAATACCATATTTCCAGGTAGTGTCATACGCTTTCTCCAAATCAAAAAATATGGAGACAACATGTTCCTTATTAACAAAGGCATCACGTATACACGTTTCAAGGCGCACAAGATGATCCATGGTGCTCCTCTGCTTCCTGAAACCACACTGAATATCAGTGTGAAAATTGTTGTGTTCCAGGAACCAGATAAGACGTTCATTGATCATTCGTTCTAAAGTTTTACAAACGCAGCTCGTTAATGATATTGGCCGATAATTAACAGGATCAGTATGATCCTTTCCAGGTTTTGGAATTGGAATTATAATAGATTGTCTCCACGACTCTGGGAAATCACCGTTCAACCAAATGTAATTAAAAATATGAAGTAAAATATTTAAAGATTCTAACGGAAGATGTTTTAAAATTTGATAGTGTACTTCATCAGAACCAGTAGCAGTATCATGTGATTTTTGAAAAGACATTTGTAAATCTTCAATCGAAAAGGGTAATTATAATCTTCCTGATTATTCGACGAAAATTTTAATTTAATTTAATTTTTCAGATTTTTGTTTTAAATGACGAAATTGAGGGAGACATTTATCAGACGAAGAATTCTTTGAAAAAGTATTCCCCAAACAATTGGCAATATCAAGTTTGGATGTTAAAATATTAGAGTTCTGGTGAAGATGTTTAACATTATTTGAAGTACCTTTACCTTTTATTCTATTAATCATTTTCCATACCTTATTTGTAGGTGTATGAGTATTCACTTTAGAGACATACTTTCTCCAGGACAAACGTTTGCAGTTATTAATGGTGCGCCTGGCAACCGCTCTACGTTGGCGAACTTTATTTAAATTTGACGAAATAGGGTGTCGTCTAAATTCTTTTACGGCCTTTTTGCGATCTTTGGTGACACTTTTACAGTTATCATCAAACCATGGGTTGTATTTATTGTTAGAAAATGTAGAGGTCTTAGGAATGTTCAATTCACAAGTCTGAACTAATGTATTTGTAAAAGTAAGAATAGGGTCGTTTTCAGCTAAATAATTAATTTGATTCAGATTCGTGAGGCAATCAGATTGAAATTGACACCAGTCAGCTTTATTAAGTTTCCAACGTGGAATACAATTATTATTAGACGATACATTACTATGTAATATAAGTGGGAAATGATCACTCCACATAAATCGTCATGAACTGACCATAAAAAGTCGGTCAAAAGCGATGGATCAGTTAAAGTAAGATCTATTGAAGAATAAATACCATGTCCTGGATGTAAATAGATACTGGACCCATCATTAAAGACACATAAATTATGTTTTGATATAAAATCTTCAATTATTTTACCTTTGGTATCAACACTGTCACTACCCCATAATATATTATGAGCATTAAAGTCACCCAATAAAATATATGGTTTAGGTAACTGCCGAACAAGTTTGTCCAATTCAGTGCATTCTAGACTTGAACTAGGCGGAATATATACTGAACAAAACGTAATAGTGTTATACGCACAGCAACAACTTGTAAAGCTGTATCTAATATAATATTACTATGCAAGAACGAATTTCGAACAAAGATGGACGAACCACCTACAGCTCTTTCACTAGCACTATAAATATTATATTAAAAAAAATCTTCAATTGAAGAGCGTCTGTGTCCTTAATATGGGTTTCCTGTAAACAAAAAACTGCCGGTGTAAATTGCTGGTCAAGGAGATGTAATTCATTAATATTTACTTTCAAACCTCTACAGTTCCACTGAATTATAGAATCGCGATGTTTCATGGTAGTTTTAATCTCGCAAGTGAGGGCTTGCGACCCTTTTTAGTAGGGGACTTACTGCAATCCCTAGCATTCGACGAGACTTTCTCATCTGCAGTAGCACTGCTGCAATGAATATTGTAATTCGAAGCAGATGGAGATACACTTTCCTCCATGTCTACTTCAAGCACATCATATTTATTCTTTGTGACCACATCAGGACTAGATAAGTTACAATGAGAAACATGTTTAGATGACTTTTGAAGTTGATTTTTGTTAGGTTTTTATTTTGAAGAATTTTTATTTTTATTTGCGACGACTGATTTTGGTGAAGAAGATGTCTGCGAAGATGATTTTGACACTGATATTGATGATGTCGAAAAACCAGAAGTAGACGGCAGATCTGCGGACAAACCCGATATCTCAGTTTGACACGCGACAGACAGCGTTTTCCTAGTAGAAACTATAGAAGCATAGCTATTAGTAGCTACTGAACGAGCATGAGTAGTATTGTAAATATTTCTAGCCTCAGAAAAAGAAATGCCCTTCTCAACCTTGACTTTAATGATGTTGACTTCTCTTTGATATAATGGACACTCTTTTGAGGATGCACAATGACTTCCTTTGCAGTTTGCACATTTAATTTCTGCACAAAAGGGATCAGAAAAAGCAAAATGGTCGTCATATTCTTCAATACCAGTGTCAACATGACCACAACGATCACATGTTTTACGGCCTCTACAGTTTCGTTGACCATGGCCAAATTTCTGGCAGGTGAAGCAACGAAGAGGTGACGGATAGTACAAATCAACTTTGGCTTTAACATAGCCTAATTTTATAGTTGATGGCACAGTAGATGTGCTAAACGTTTAAAGGAAAGTGCGTGTTTTTATTTCCGTTCCGTCTTTCTTTACAAGAAATCGTTTCACACCGACTACTTTTTGGCTTTTGAGTTCATTTAAAATGACATCATCTGCCAAAAGCGCTAAATTTCTGTCTTTATCTCTCAAAATACCTTGACTGGTGTTTAAGAATTTATGCGGAACTACCTTCACTGCTATGTCACCGATGTGATCACATGTTTGTAGATTAAGACTTTGTGTTTTTTCGCACATTCAACAAGAAGGTTGCCATTTCGTTGTTTTGTTATATTCTTCACCGTCCCTGTAATAGAGAGGATGGTTTTATCTACATGAAACGGCGAAGCCTTAGCCAAAGCATTATCATCCGCAGTAATGACTAAAAACTTGTTCCAGTCGTCATCCTCTTGACAAAATTCAGGACAATCTGCTAAACGTTTCCGTTTACTGGGAGTTTGGTGGTTTCTAAGTGGAGAATCCATGAGAAAAAGAAGAAGATTCATTCCCACAACCACCCACCTTCAAGGGAGTGTCTACAAGGACCACGCAATACACTGTGGGTCTCCAACAGCAATGCGCTGGAGTGGTTGTGAGAGTATACTCGACCATAAAGAAAATAAATGCATTCAACTGTCTAAACGTTAACTCGGTAACCAGTCGAGAAAACACCTAAAACAGTCAAAACATGCAAATAATCCTCATCTACAATCGATTGGCCCATAAGCTACCGCCTTCTCAAATATAACTTGGATTACAAAACTACAAAATATGAAACTCATGGGAAAGTGATGTATAATTTACAAAATACTACGAAGCAATATATAATGAGGGCTTGGCATGACAAAGCCGATTGATCAGGACCGGGCCCACCCGACCGCCCATCTAGCTGAAGTAAGGGCCAAAGTGGAGTATTGGACGTAAACAAACCGCAGTTTGAAAATGCCCTCAGCCACCAGGATCCCGTCCTCCAACGACACGGGTTGCACCCCACGGCAAACAGGACGTCTCATTTGGTCGATGACCGTGACCAGCAAGAGGGTGCTTGGGAATCTTTCATACGAATTCCCCGGGTGCCTCATTTAGTCGCCTCATACGACACGCAAGAGGTACGGAGGTCCTATTCTTATCACCCCGGGGACCACACGATTAACACCTGCCGATATGCTATAAGAGTATGAGAAGTAGGAAACAGTATAGTCGCAGACATAATCGGTAAATGTCACGACAAGTATAAATAAAACAGTGTTGGTAATGCAGAATGTCTAATTACTTTGAAATATTGACGTCAACATTTCAAACAACGATCTATTATATGAGCAAATAAAGTCTCCTAACGACCGTTAAATTTGTGGAATGTTAAGGCGTGATATCTCATATCCTTGTGATAGTAACTTTACTCCCAGTAGTTTGCCTCGATAAATAAAGGAGCGATAGTAATTTGCCTCCATAAATAACGGCATAATACCCAAAAAGAAGCTCGAGCACACCGAATAATTTGAGACATAAAACCCCATACGCAGGGGATAAATGTTACTACTTGTATAAGGGCAGTTAATAAGGTGAACATTAAAGTCATCACGTTTGCCACAAATCGAGGTAGTAAGTTTACCATTTCAGTCCATATCATGTAGACGATCTAAATAAGAAGCACATAAATTGGATACTATAGTGCCTTTACGTTAATTTCAAGGTCATTCGTATATTGTATGTACATATGTATCCATGCTCTTGTTTATATCGATTGGGTGGTTATTGCTTTACATCACTACAATTTATTTATCATAGAAACATAAGCGATAAACCTGTCTTACAGGTTTAAATCTATTCTTAGTATGTTAATCACGTGATGTGATTTGTCATGTATTGTAAAGTGTTCAGATATACATTCGAAGACTCTATTCTCGAGTGCATACACGCTTTTTCGTTTTCGTTCTTTGTTTTCCGTAATATGAGTAACAAAGCAGGCCGCCGTTTCATCAAAGGGCGTAACTTTAGGCCTAAGACTAAGCTTAGTCCAAGGCTTATGACCAAATTTAGGCCCGGCCTAAGTCCGTTTCGTGAAAGGGCGTACGTCCGGACGTAAGTCGCTATATTTAGTCTTTGAATTTAGGCCTAAGCTTTAAAGACTACGCATGCGTACTATTACTTTCGTTTTGATATAAATAGACGTTACGTAGACTGGTTACGTAACACTTTTCAGACGCGCTGAAAAATAAGCATGTATATATATTTATACGAAAAAGGCACGATGGCGAGTTTAGATGTAACTTTCAGTATTAAGAAAAGAAAAGCAAACTGATGTGCAAATGAAATTATCAAAGCTTTAACAGAAGGTGTTATGGAGAAATCGCACACTTTATTTGGAAAGTTGACACCTTTCATCACCACTGAGAATAAAAAAGGTGCATAGGACCCCCTATGAAGTATCCATTCTCATCTACAACAGTCTAATGAGATCGAAATTTGCATAATACTCTACATATGGTGTCATTGTCCAATGTAAGATATACACTATTCTGTAACTGACCATTCTGTCACAGTGGCGGATTTAGAGGGGGGGGGGGTTCCGGGGGCCGCCCCTCCCCCCTTCGCCGCATATTTATCAGTAAAAATCCAGATTGGGCACTAAGAATTGCTACCGGAGTAGTTTGGCGAATACACATGTGCCCTCCCCTCCCTCCTTTTCGGAAATCCTGGATCCGCGACTGTGTAAACTAGAAGTACACAGTATGAATTGCAGCTTAGTAGTACAAGGTTAAGAGAGCATTATACACAAGGGTAATTTTTAAAGTTAAAATATGACCCACCACTACATGTCAATTTTCAACGAGAGTCACATTTTCACGCTAGGATCACTTTTTCACGCGTGGGTGGGGTCATTAAATAACGGTCCGAGTCAATTTTTAACGTTAAAACCTGGGGTCACTTTTTAATGTTGCAACGGCATCTGTTTGATGAAAGACAAATCAATTTTGACCTTTGCAACGGACCCTCCCGAAGCAGTGAGGGATCTCCAACGAAGCACGCCTATCGCGACACGAGGTCTTGGTTTTACTGTCCTATCGGAAGGACGAGACATCGGCGGGGACCGAACCCAAGAACTATCGAACTATATATAGTCAACTCGCCTACCACTGTACCACGCCGACTAGATATTTATTTATTTATTTATCTTTTTTATTTATTTTATTTTTGGGGGGTTTTTGTTTTGTTTGTTTGTTTTTTGTTTTGTTTGGTTTGTTTTTTTTTTTTTTGTTTTTGTTTTTGTTTTTGTTTTTGTTTTTTTTTTGCTTTAATTACGTAAGATCTGTCAAATTTTTATTTTCATCATATTTTACCATAAGGACACAGTTGAACTGATTTTTCCACTTATAAATTTGAAATATTTCCAAAGATTAAGTCCAATGTTGAGCGCCAAATATTTGTGGTCATCAGAATTATGTTCCGAAAATTTCATGAGCAATTTTGTAAATATTTTAAAAGAATTGTTATAAAACTTTGGACTTTATTAATCACATGTTTTAAGTTTATATATTTTTTTTTCTATTTTTGACACATTGCTTCTCACTGGAAATAATAAGGCCCTAGGGTTAATGATGACAAATGAATAAGAGAAAATGGTTTAATTCTTCATTTCGTTTACAACACATAAATGTATATGTTACATATTTTATTCTCCTCATTTCAAAAATATATGCCGTAGTATTTTCAATAAATATAGAGGATTTTTTTTTTATAAAATGTTACTGGAATGATAGTTGCGAGGCCGTAGATTGTTTTTCTCAGAATTGGAAAAATGAAAACAATTGGCGTGTGCCTCCGATTTCATTGGTATGTAAATGCACACGATATTTGATGTACTGTAGAGGGTGTGGTACTCTCATTGTGCCAAAATGGAAATCTGCTCATTTTTGGCCCCTTATTTTCAAGAATGAATTGGAAACTCGTAGCTACATTTGTGCAGTATTTGAATTTAAAGCAGATCAGGAGATATTTGAACATGGATTAAATAAAAATTCTATTTTTGATACAGATAGGTTTAGCTCGCCAGTGTTGGCAGTCAGATTTGATGTCAAATCTATGATTTATGCTTAAATTTGAATATATCACATTGATAGATAGATATATTATTGTTTTCCGTCGCACCGGGAATATTTCACCCATATGGCGACGATTACAAGTTACATAAATCACAGATTAAAAAGGACACTTAAAATATCTAGGAAAGACCAGCTCTCATTGTATATCGTATCTACACATAAACGATAGTGCTAAAATGTACATGTATACACATTTAAAGTATATCCCAATATATTAAATTTTATTATACAAATTAACCTCTTTCAAAAATTACAGAACTTTTGCAATACTGATATTTTCAAATAATTTATTCATATTTTCTACAGAATAATATTCGTTTCGAATGTGTGCAGTATCTCACATTCTAACAATACATGTTTTATACTTAACAGACATCTGCAAGGGATACACTCTGGAGGAGGCTCTTCCTTTAAAAGGTATGAATGAGTTACCCATAGAGTGCCCTATGCGGAGTCTATAAGTAACAATTTCATCTCTACGATTATTAAGATTAAAAGATTGTTTATGTTTAAAAACTGGCTTGACGTCATGCAGCTTATTATTGAATTCCAGGCTTCTTGTGTTAAATTCTCGATATAACTTAATATACATGATTTAAAATCTGTATAAGGAATTCTACCCTCAGAGTTAGAACTATGTAAAGCTTCCTTTCCTGCTGTATCGGCCTTGATATTGCCAACCAAACCCATGTGTCCTGGAACCCAGCAAAATACAATCTCCAAATTATTTGATAACAAAGAACTAACCTTCTCTAACATCCTCAGAATATACAGATTACTTGTATTGAAATATTTAACAGTCTGAAGACAGGATAAATAGTCGGAATAAATTATGTTCTTAGAATATTTATCTCGTTCAATGTCAGTAAGGGCTAAAAGTATAGCTTTAGCTTCGGCTGTAAATATAGAACTATTATTTGGTAAACGAATAGATAAAGAAACGTCATTATCGGTTACTGCAGCAGCTGCAACTCTATCCTCATCCTTAGAACCGTCTGTATAATATGATTTATAATCGGAATACAAAGAAGCGATCTCCGAAAACATTTGTTGATATTGAAGAGTGTCATATTTCTTATGATCTGATAATTTAAGTATGACTGTGGGTCTCTTCATCAACCATGGTGGCGAAGAAGATACTTCATATTTAGCTATATCAGATAGCACGATGCCAGCCTCTTCGATAAGTGGTCTAACACGTAAGCCTATATTTTTAATGCTATTCGGTTTATCATCATATTGAATTTCATATCCCGGCCTAAAGACACAATTAAATGCAGGATTCGATAGGTTTGCATGCAATTTAACAATATATTGTAATACTAATTTAAGTTTTCTTTGATTCAAAGATGGTTCATTTGCATCCGAATATAAACTTTGTACAGGTGAGGTCCTGAAAGCACCAAGACTTAATCTCCGGCCCTGGTGATGTATGGTGACTTTCTGGCCGAACCATAAACAATACAACCATAGTCCAGCTTTGATCGAACCAGCGATCTATAAAGCTGAAGCAAGGTTGTACTTTCAGCACCCCACTCTGCACTAGATAAAACTTTTAATATATTTAAGGCTTTTAAGCACTTTACTTTTAATGACTTTATATGCGGTATAAAAGACAGTCGTTTATCAAATATTACACCAAGAAATTTAACTTCATTTACAACATTTATTTTATTACCATCCATAAAAAAGTTCAGGGTCATTGTGCATTCGTCTATTTTGGCAGAATTGCACACAAGAAGCTTTATTTTTCGAAAATTTGAAACCATTTTCAATAGACCACTGAAATATATTATTTAAACACAACTGAAGTTTCCGTTCTATCATACTCATATTTTTCCCGCGACAACATATCAAAAAGTCATCAACATATAGAGAACCATCGATATCGTTTTTCAACACCTGTGCCAAACTATTTATTTTAATACTAAAAAGAGTAACAGATAGTATACTTCCTTGCGGAACGCCCATCTCCTGTTCAAAAGAATCAGAAACATGGGACCCCAGTCGAATATTAAACGTTTATCTTTTAGAAAATTTGAAATAAAAATAGGTAAACTGCCTCTTAAACCCATATCATAAATCCTTTAAAATACCGTATTTCCAGGTGGTATCATACGCCTTTTCCACATCGAAAAGGATAGAAACTACATGTTGTTTATTTATGAAAGCATCACGAATATATGTTTCAGTGAATGATCAGAGGTACTTCTCTGCTTCCTGAAACCATACTGAATATCAGTGAGAAGATTGTTGTGTTCCGGGAACCAGACAAGACGCTCATTAATCATACGTTCTAAACTTTTACATATACAACTCGTTAAAGATATCGGCCTATAATTAATACGATCAGTATGATCCTTTCCAGGCTTAGGAATGGGAATAACAATAGATTCTCTCCATGATTGTGGAAATTCGCTATTCAACCATATGTAATTAAATATATTTAGTAGAATATGTAAAGATTCCAAAGGAAGATGTTTTAAAATTTGATAATGCACTTCATCTGGACCAGTTGCAGTATCATTAGAGCACTGTAGTGAATAATGTAATTCTTCGATCGAAAAAGGCTCATTATAATCTTGTTGATTATTTGATTCAAACTTCAATTTCATTTTTTCGGATTTTTGTTTAATACGACGAAACCGAGGAAGACAGTTATCAGAAGATCGAGTTTTTCGAAAAGGTCTCCCCTAAACAATTAGCAATATCGTGTTTAGATGTTAAAACATTAGAATTATGAACAAGATGTTTAACAGTATTTGAAGTACCTTTGTCTTTAATCTTATTTATCATCTTCCATACCTTATTAGTAGGCGTGCGAGTATTGACTTTGGAGACGTAATTTCTCCATGATAAATGTTTGCTATGATTAATTGTGCGCCTGGCAGCAGCTCTACACTGACGAATTTTATTTTAATTAGAAGTAATAGGATGCCTTTTGAATACCTTTTCAGCCTTTTTACGATCTCTGATAACACTTTTGCAAGTATACTCAAACCAAGGATTATTTTTTCTTTTTTTTTTTTTTTTTGAAAGGTAGAGGTTTTAGGAATATTCTTTTCACAAATCTGAACAAGTATATATGTAAACAAAAGAATAGGATCAGATTTACTCAAATGATTTACTTGATTTAGATTTGTATGACAATCAGATTGGAATTGACTCCAGTCAGCTTTATTTAGCTTCCAACGTGGAATACATGTATTACTTGATGCAATATTACTTTTAAATATAAGTGGAAAATGATCACTTCCACACAAATCGTCATGAACTGACCACACAAAGTCAGTAAAAAGCGACGGATCAGTTATAGCAAGATCTATTGAAGTATAAGTACCATGTCCTGGGTGTAAATAGGTACTAGACCCATCATTAAAGACACATGAACCATGTTTTTGCTATGAAATCTTCAATTATATTACTTTTGGCGTCATTGCTATCACTGCGCCACAAGATATTATGAGCATTAAAATCACCCAATATAATAAATGGTTTAGGCAGTTGTTCAACCAAGTTGTCCAATTCTCTACGATCTATATTTAAAGTCGGAGGAAAATATATTGAACAAAACGTTATTGTTTTATGTAATGTAACACGCACAGCAATAGCTATTAAAGGTATGTTTAGAGTAACACTACTATGCAACATAGAATTTCTAATGAAAATTGACGAGCCACCCGCAGCTCCATCACTATTACTATAGACGTTATATTGTGAAAAGTTTTTAAAATGAAAAGAATCTGTGTCTTTAAGATGGGTCTCTTGTAAAACATAATACTGTTGGAGAGAATGTTTGATCGAGAATTTTCAATTCATTAAAATTAACCTTTAAACCTCTACAATTCCACTGAATTATATTATCCGAATTATTCATTTGTCTTTGAGACGAGCAAGAGAAGGCTTGCGACCTCGTTTAGTTGGGGATTTGCTACAATCCCGTGTATTGAAACTGTGAGAATTCTCACTTGCTCATATTGTTGCGAAATTAGAGTTTTCCATCTTGTAATCTATTTTTGCCGCCCGCGTCTCTGACTTCTACTTCGAGTGTACGAAGTCAGCTGATCACCCGACGCACTGTATTTTCTTGAAATATTTATTATCCTGCTAAACGTACAAATATTATTGTCTATTGATGTAGAAATATTAATCCATTGATGCACTAGTGTTAAAATCTGAGATATGTCCATCATAGATATATTATTGCAGGTTTATTATTGTCAAGTACAGCTAGGAATCGGGTGCCGATATTTTTTCCTTCATGTTCACATCGGCCCGACCTTGCCCTTGGTATTTTTAGAACGAAAACTTTAATTGACTGTCTCTCACCTTATTATTATCTAATGTCGCTATTCATATCGATTCTATAGTTTGTCATCAACTTCATCTTGTAGTATTTTTGTGCTTATTACACCCTTATACTTAGGGAATACCCATTTACCACTCAAGAACAGTTTTACGTGCATTTCCCTGCGCTTTTGTTAAACCGGAAGTGCAGTAAGGGTAATGCGGGGTTCTGAGTGGTTCTTACGGTTTCTAAGGAGGCTACTCAGGGGGTATATAAGGCAGCAACGTCTGCACTCTACACACTCTGACTCTCACTCTTTACACTTACTTAAACGTACTGTCAAGCTGTCCACTCTCACGATTGCCAGTCCCACAATGGACAAAATCACCCAGAGCAGACGGGTAAGGATGCAATCTACATTGAGTGGGAGAAACGCTTGCTGAGTTCTACTGTATACGTCCCATAACTTGTAAGAGCCCCATAGGCATACTGTGAACGTCCCAACGATTGTGGGAGTCCCATAGACCTAGTATTTTGTGGGATTATAATAAGTGTTAGGGATTAGAATTTTTATATTATGAATATTTAAGAGTTAGCAGTAATATTTTATTCTTCATTGTGGGAGTGGGAGGCAATTTATATATAACAATTCGTGTGGGATGCGGGAGTCTCACTGGCACTGAGATGCGGGAGTTCCGCTGAGTGGGAGCGGGAGAGACAGTGCATGCATGTAATATAGTGTAACTATTGTTTGTACGTGTATATACATTTTATTTAATTCATCAAGTAATCCATGCATAACTGTAAATAAATAACAATCATCATTTTAATCCTGACTTTGTTGTTCTTTTAATTAAGAACATTTCCATTGGTGAATGAATTAACTTACGGGAGTGGAAAGCCCACGTATTTTGTTACTTCGCTTCCTCTCCAAGGCAGTGGCATAACAACTGGTGTCAGAAGTGGGATCCATCCTTTTCTTAGGAATTTTATTTCCACATTTCCGGTTAGCTTCACTTTATCACTAGATTGTTAATATTTATTTATTAGATTGCTAATATTGTAAAAAAAAATATGTAAGATTTAGAAGAATCCGATATTGTCACTTTTAAAGTTTCACATCCGCCGGATCAGAGTCCTTGTAGATCCATTATGGATAATGGGAAAGATCCTAGTCCCTCCAAGAGTATCTCAGCAGCCGTTTCTCCCATACCTGAAAGTTCAGATATGTCATTAGTTAGGGTGTTACAAGAACAATTTGCTTGTGAATTTGCTAAGATTAACCATAAGATGGGAGAGCAATTTGTAAGCATACTGAAAGAAATTGATTGTAAACTAGGTAGTATGAAAGATGACATTTGTAAATTGAATTCTGAATCCCATGGTATGTGGGAGAGAGATACACGGGTAAGCCAAGCACGCCCACATCCCGTAGCTTCAAATACAAATAATTTTAGGGAAAATCAAAATGTAAATTCCTTTGCCCACAATAGGGTAGGAACCCTAAATGGCACTATTAGGAATAACCAATACCCTTTTAGTCCTCCTGCGTTAAGTAGAGAGAATTCAATGTCTGGGATGGGAGATTATCATCAAGTTAGCACCCCTTATTTTAATGGGAACCGCCATGGAATCACTCCTACAAAGGAGCCTCCTAGAGAACGTGTTTGAGGGAGGGGAAGACTTTGATGATTATCTATCACAATTTGAAATAGTAGCAGATCTTAATAATTGGGATTATAGAACCAAGTCTCTACAATTAGCTGGACATTTAGCTAAAGATGCCTGTAGTCTGTTGGGAGAATTGAGCCCAGAGCAGAGAAGGGATTATTATACCCTGGTTACTGCACTAAAGAGACGTTTTGGGGCAGTAGAAAGATCTGAAGTGTTTAGAGCTAAATTGAAAACTCGGGTAAAAAGTCCGAATGAAAGTATTTCGGAGTTAGCTCATTCAATAAAGAAACTGACCAGACAAGCTTACCCTAGTGCTGAATCAAATCTTACCAACATATTGGCTCTAGATCAAGTTATTGATGCCTTAACCGATCCCGATATTAGGTTGCGTCTTAGAGAGGCCCGCCCTAGGGATATAAATGAGGCAGAAACTCTAGCGATAAGACTAGAAACTTATAGAATAGCCGATACTACAAATTGGTAAACAATGTCAGTGCCATATATTCAAATGGGAGTAATAATACCCAAGGGTCTTTGGCAACAATCTTAGAAAAACTAAATGAAAAATTAGATAGGATAGAGCAAATGGCTAAATCCAAGGAGTCTAATAATAATGAGACCCATAAGAAGGGTAATTGGGAAAATAATAACCCAAGAAATAAGAATTACAATGGTAATAGATCCCAGAGGTCTAATAGCAATAGCTCTGATAATAGGAGAAATAATGGGAACAATAACTGGAAGTCCCAAAATAATAACAATACCCAGAATTCCAGTAGAGAAAACTCATCTTCCCACAACCAGCAGTGAAACCAATCGACGTCGAATTCGAGGGTTGGAATTCGACAAATATCAGGGGAAACCCTTCACAACAGTAGATTCTGTTGAAATAAATGCCCAAATTAATGTGGAAGAGGGTCAAATAAAAGAAAATTACATAAGGGATAATACACCCTTAAACTTAGAAACTAGGGTTGATGAAACTGTAAGGGAAAAACGGGAGGATTCAAACCCAGGTAGTTCCCTTGTTCAGACATCCAAGATTATTATTCATAATGCAAGTATGAATGAATCAGGGATTTTTGTGCCCGTACAAATAAATGGGCAAAAGTGCAAGTTCTTGGTAGATTCTGGAGCTGATGTCACCATAATCAAGACAGAATTTTTAGAAAAATGTTCCAACGGGAATATTCCTTCGCTGGAACCTTTTGGGGCCAACTTGGTATCTGCCACAGGGGATCCCATACCCAACAGTGGGAAGTGTAAGGTCCATTTTAAAATGGGAAACACTGAAATTACCCACAGAGTAATAGTAGCTGATATTAGATATGATGGTATTTTAGGTTTACACTTCATGACTGAACATTCATGTGATATATTAGTTCAAAAAATGTGTTTACGTGTTAAGGGACAAGAAATCCCTTGCTTTCGATTTAGTAATGATAATGTATATCATACGTTTCGAGTTGTTTTATTGGAGGATGTGAAAATCCCTCCCAACTCCGAGTTCATTACTGAAGGCAGAATATTAGATTCTATTCCCGCCTGGGATATGGCTTTGGTAGAGCCAAATATAGAATTTATGAGTAAACATGAAGTGCTCCTCGCTAGAACACTAGTTAATCCTGTATCTGGGAAAATCCCATTGAAAGTCATGAATCCCTCTAATGAGGAAATTGAGTTACATAAACATAGTTTAATAGGATCTATGGAGAAAATCTCCATTCCAGAAACTACATGTAATGCCCAAACCATCTCAGAAATCAGTGGGAGTGTATTTCCTGAACATATGGAAAAATTATATGCAGAGTCATGCATAGGCATAAATAAGGATGAGCAGTTACAGCTTAAAGCCTTACTTTTAAAATATCAAAACTGTTTTTCTAAAGATTTTCAAGATATGGGACTTACAAATATGGCAGAACACAGAATAGACACTGGCCATAATAGACCCATTAAGCAAGCTCCAGGAAGGAGCCCTCTTGCAAAAATGCAAGATGTAGATAAAGAAATCAGGGATATGCTTGCTAAGGGAGTAATTGAGGAATCTGATAGTCCTTGGAGCCCTCCCATAGTACTTGTTAAAAAGAAAGATAACACAATTTGGTTTTGTATAGATTTCAGGAAACTAAATGAGGTCACTATTAAGGATAGTCACCCTATTCCTAGAATAGAATCTACTTTAGATGCCCTCTCCGGGTCAAAGTACTATTCAACTATAGATTTGAAAAGTGGGTACTGGCAGGTTAAAATGTCGGAGGAAGATAAACCCAAAACAGCTTTTTCTATTCCGGGGGGAGGACATTGGAATTTTACTGTAATGCCATTGGGTTTGTGCAATGCGGGAGCTACTTTCCAGAGACTTATGGAAAAGGTGTTATCTAAATTATCTTGGCAAACCTGTATGGTATACCTAGATGATATAATCGTATTAGCTCCTGATTTTTCTCAACATTAAAAACCTAGATGAAGTTTTTCGTAGACTGAAGGATGCCAACCTAAAGATTAACCCTAAAAAGTGTAAACTTTTACAAAGGGAGGTTGCATATTTAGGTCACACAATCAGTGAGAAAGGGATAAGTACTGACCATGAAAAGATTGATGCGATCCAAAATTGGCCCATACCTAAAAACGTTAAGGACGTTAGAAGTTTTCTAGGGATATGCTCCTATTATAGAAATTTTGTCCAAGGATTTTCTGTTATGGCAAAACCCTTACACAAACTAACAGAGAAGTCTCAAAAATTTGTATGGGACCCAGACTGTCAAAACGCATTTGACAAATTAAGGAGAGCGTTAACAAGTACCCCAATACTTTCATACCCTAGAAAGGAAGGTAAATATCTGTTAGATACAGATGCCTCTAATACAGGGATGGGGGCTGTTTTATCTCAGATCCAAGATGGAGAAGAGAGAGTCATTTGTTACTATAGCAAGTTATTTAACACGGCAGAACGCCGATACTGTGTTACCAGACGAGAATTATTAGCTATAGTTCAGTCAATAAAACATTCTCACCATTATCTTTACGGACAAGTGTTTAAAATTAGGACTGATCCTGATTCTTTGAGATGGGTTTTAAGGTTTAAGAATCCAGAAGGTCAGATAGCTCGTTGGCTTGAAACTCTAGCTTCATACCAGTTCGAGATAGAATATGGGGCAGGTCGATTACACGGGAACGCAGATGCTTTATCCCGTAGACCTTGCGTTGAAGTAGAATGTACCTATTGTGCTGAAGCCGAAATCAAATACGTACCTCAACTATCTGTGCAGGGATGTTCTGTAGTTAAAACTCGGGCGTCAACTTCCCATAGGCACACTGAACCTGAAAGCGAGTTTAACAATGAGTCAAGTGATGTTAATGTATCTAAATGTCAGATTGAAGACCCAGATTTAACTCACGTTATAAAATGGGTGCAGGAAGGGAATCAACCCAATTGGGGAGAAATTTCCCACTTAAGCGAAGCCTGTAAATTTTATTGGGTTAGATTCGATTCCCTAGAATATATAGACAGTATCCTTTATTATGTGCAGGATACGTCACAAAAGAAATATCGAATAGTTATCCCTAAGATTTTAGTGGGAAAGGTATTGACCTTACTACATAACAGTAGTACAGGTGGACATTTAGGTATTAAAAAGACCCTTTCGAAAATAAGGGAAAGATACTTTTGGTACAAAATGAGTATTGATACCAAACATTGGTGTTTAACATGTGACACCTGTGAGTCTCGGAAATCCCCCAATAAGAGGATAAGAGCTCCACTACAGAGATATGTAGTAGGTGTACCTTTGGAACGGGTAGCAATTGACATTATGGGACCTTTACCCAAGTCAAAGAAAGGAAACCTGTATATTTTAGTAATGGGCGATTACTTTACTAAATGGGTAGATGCAGTCCCAATACGTAATCAAAAAGCCTCAACAGTAGCTAGTAAGTTGACAGATAGAATAGTTAGTATATTCGGGGTACCCATGCAGTTGCACAGTGACCAGGGAAGGTCCTTTGAATCCAATGTATTCAAAGAAATGTGTATCTTATTAGGGATAGAAAAGACCGAACTTCGCCCTATAGACCTCAGTCCGATGGTCTAGTAGAAAGGGCAAACAGAACAATTAAAAATATGTTAGCATCCTTTGTTTCTCAAAATCAAAATGATTGGGAGGAACATTTACCTTTATTTATGCTAGCTTATAGGTCGGCAGAACATGAAGCCACTGGTACAAGTCCATGTGAAATGATGCTTCGTAGGCATGTTTCTCTCCCAGCTGATTTAATTATGGGAAGGTTATATCCTGAAAACAAAATAGGAATGTCAGAGTATGCTTACAAGTTGTCTCAAAATATGGATAAAATCCATGCATTTGCTAGAGATAAGATTAAGATATCTGTAGATAAAATGCTTAGGGAATATAATACAAAGATTAATTTCCAGGCGTATCAAGCCGGTGATTTAGTATGGTATTATGCCCACAATGTCAATAAGATGGAAACACCAAAACTACACTGTCATTGGACAGGACCATTCATTATCTTGAGAGAGTCAATGATGTAGTATACAAAATTAGAAAATCTACAAAAAGTAAACCTAAGGTTGTGCACTACAACCTGTTGAAGCCTTATAAAGGATTAAAAGATCCCGATTAATAATATGGGATACCCAATTAATAATATGGGATACCCAACTAATCAAATGGGATACCCAATTAATAATATGGGATAGTGATACCCTCATACATATGTATATTTTTCGCAATTCATTATAATTTATATGGCGATATACATAAGTTATTGTTGTTCAAATCATTATAAAGTTATAAAACTGTACAAAGTACATGTATTCAATAAAACCCAGTAAAAATAATGGGATGAATACATGTACTTTCCTGTACACGCATGTGTGTGGAGATACATACAGTATTTCTGCTTGTAAGTTATGTTATATTTCACCCATTTATTGGGAAAAATATATACTAAGGGACTTATTTACTTAGTATCCCTGTTTAAAATTTTAGATACAAAGGTTCAAATGTGGATTGTGTCAAGACGGACGGGAGTTTACCCAGCAAACACATTGTGAGCGTCATATGACCACTGTACACTCCGGTTTCGTTTTCAGATGCGGCATTTGCGGGATTACCATGGGTAGGAAGGACCAACGGCATGAATGTGGACCGAATGCCCTAAGCAGAGTAAAGCGAGAAACCCTTACTTATACAAGAGAAGAAGCCATGGAATTTGAGAGTTTCCAGAGGGAGCGAGGAAAAAACTTGGTGCCCTTCATGAAGGAAATCCCCTTACAATCTAGTGACCAGCCAAGTGCACCAGAGAACGGTCGTAAACGGGTGAAACTAGTTAACCCTCACCACCTCGGCAAGAAGAAGAAAGGGAAAGGGGCAGAGCCAGGGAGTAAAGGTGATAATTCCGGTTCGCGCACCGTCCCCTGCAGCCCACTCCTTTAAGAGGCTGTTTGCCTCAGCGACAGTGAAGAGGAGCTGGTGTCCCCAGATGTGTCAATAAGAGAGTCGACTCCTGTGCCGGTTGTCAGCCCTCCCCGTAAGGTCTTTGTCCAGGAGCCCACATCAGTGCAGGCCGAACCTCCCCGGACAGTGACGACAGAGACCAATAAGGAATTTTCTACCACAGAGGCCGGGTGTCAGACTGAACTACAGTTGGAGGCTGGGCCTATGGAGTCCATTGCAGTGGCGGAACGGGAAGTTATCCAATTAAACGTAGGCGGAGGGATGTTTACTACCTCCAAGGCGACCTTAACAAGGATCCCAAACACCATCTTGGACCTTATGTTAAGTTCAGACATGGAACCACACAGCAGAGGAAGTAATGGTGTCCCTACTTACTTTGTGGATAGAGATCCGGCGTATATCCCCATTGTATTGCATTTCCTGCGAGACGGACCCAAGACAGTAGTGTGCTACCTGCCGAGCGATCCCGTTAGCTTTAGGAGGATACACATTGAGGCCGTATTCTGTGGATTGGCGGAATTAGCCGAGCTGTTAGCATATCGTATGTGTTCAACCTTCATCGATACAGCCCTGGAAGAGTAATAAAGTAAATGTGTATATATATGTTCGGTGCCCGTGTGTAAAATATGTGAAAATGTGTAAATAAATTCATAAGGATGAGTATTCAAAGGGCAAAGAAGAAGTCTGACATATTTGTGAGGTAACATTCAAAGCAATTAATTAAATTTATAAATTACTACCAAGCTCATGTTCATCAACTTCATGTAAATTCAAAAATTTATAGGTGTCAGATGTATATTAGGGGCAGGCTTGGTGTAGTGGTTAAGCGCTTGGCTTGCGGCGCCGACGATCCGGGTTCGATTCCCGGGTTGCGCCACTATGTCTAAGAGGTTGGTTACCTCCTGCTTCCATGTCGCGATATAACTGAAATATTGTTGAAAGCGACTTAAAACACCAATCAACCAACCAACCAACCAGATGTATATTTATGATAATATAAGTCATTTATACAAATTACTTATCTCATGATGATAATCGTATTAACACTAAAAGATATGTCGTTCATGAATTACACTTATGTATAACTTGTATTTACGATGTGCGAGTTAGGCATGGTGCCGCTCAGCTCCACGTGGTTTAACCTGCAATTTTAGTGCAACTCTTATTTGAACATATTTCTTACATTTTTATATTTAAACATGTGTATTGTTAACTTAATGCGCATCTGGTGCACAAAATTAAAATGTATATATTTTCTATATCTATTATAACCACTAGGCCGGTGTCACTGCTGGTGGACTGATAGTCCCCGAGGGCATCATAAGTCTAGTTTTCAGTGCTTTTGCACTGACTTAAAATATATACTTTAAATTTGCCGTCATGAAATTATGTAAATTACTCTAAAACTAAGGAGTATCTCCCTCAGGCATAGCTCTGTCCTTAGATTAATTCTTTGGTTCACTTTTTCGGTCATTTTGGTTACAATACTGCTCTTCAGATATTTACATGATATGAGAATTCCAACCATTCGGCTACGAGCATCACTGAAGAGACATAAGTTGTCGATATGCGCATCTGGTGCACAAAATTAAAATGTATATATTTTCTATATCTATTATTATGTTAAGAATACCTACTTTGGTTCTTTGTTCTGTTACATTCGGGACGAATGTTCTCTTTAGGAGGGGGATGTGTTGCAAAATTAGAGTTTTCCATCTTGTACTCTATTTTTGCCGACCGCGTCTCTGACTTCTACTTCGAGTGTACGAAGTCAGCTGATCACCCGACGCACTGTATTTTCTTGAAATATTTATTATCCTGCTAAACGTACAAATATTATTGTCTATTGATGTAGAAATATTAATCTATTGATGCACTAGTGTTATCTATGTCCATCATAGATATATTATTGCAGGTTTATTATTGTCAAGTACGGCTAGGAATCGGGTGCCGATATTTTTTCCTTCATGGTCGGCCCGACCTTGCCCTTGGTATTTTTAGAACGAAAACTTTAATTTACTGTCTCTCACCTTATTATTATCTAATGTCGCTATTCATGTCGATTCTATAGTTTGTCATCAACTTCATCTTGTAGTATTGTTGTGCTTAATACACCCTTATCCTTAGGGAATAGCCATTTATCACCCAAGAACAGTTTTACGTGCATTTCCCTGCGCTTTTGTTAAACCGGAAGTGCAGTAAGGGTAATGCGGGGTTCTGATTGGTTCTTACGGTTTCTAAGGAGGCTTCTCAGGGGGTATATAAGGCAGCATCGTCTGCACTCTACACACTCTGACTCTCACTCTTTACACTTACTTAAACTTACTGTCAAGCCGTTCACTCTCACGATTGCCAGTCCCACAATGGACAAAATCACCCAGAGCAGATGGGTAAGGATGCAATCTACATTGAGTGGGAGAAACGCTTGCTGAGTTCTACTGTATACGTCCTATAACTTGTGAGAGCCCCATAGGCATACTGTGTACGTCCCATCACTTATGGGAGTCCCATAGACCTAGTATTTTGTGGGATTATAATAAGTGTTAGGGATTAGAATATATTATATTATTAATATTTAAGAGTTAGCAGTAATATTTTATTCTTCATTATGGGAGTGGGAGGCAATTTATATATAACAATTCGTGTGGGATGCGGGAGTCCCAATGGCACTGAGATGCGATAGTTCCGCTGAGTGGGAGCGGGAGAGACAATGCATGCATGTAATATAGTGTAACTATTGTTTGTACGTGTATATACATTTTATTTAATTCATCAAGTAATCCATGCATAACTGTAAATAAATAACAATCATCATTTTAATCCTGACTTTGTTGTTCTCTTAATTAAGAACATTTCCATTGGTGAATGAATTAACTTACGGGAGTGGAAAGCCCACGTATGTTGTTACTTCGCTTCCTCTCCAAGGCAGTGGCGTAACACTGTTATCAGT
This sequence comes from Pteria penguin, assembly GCA_035048485.1. NCBI lineage: Eukaryota > Metazoa > Mollusca > Bivalvia > Pterioida > Pteriidae > Pteria > Pteria penguin. Next base: position 12,440,654 of record CM068590.1, read on the forward strand.
GGGATATCTGACAACCTTGGGAAAGTAAAGTCTGTGTAAATCTAAACAAGTGTGAATTGCGAAGCTGGCATGGCCCGGTGGATGAGGTTCTTGGCTTGACTCCTGCCTTGGGCACACCGGTGTTCTGTCTTTCGGATGAGATAGTAAAACAAAGAATCGAGGTCCCGTGTAACGGCAGGTGTTGCACGTCAACGATCCCTCACTGCTTCGGATGGGTCCGTTGCAAAGAGAAATTTCTATGCAATGCATCAGGCAGATGCCGTCATATTGTACGTGAAATAAACGTGGAATGACGTGAAAAAAAGTAGCAATCAATTAATCAGCTATCTGAAATATATGATTACATGCCTAGTGTGAATCCTGATGTTACAATGAGTTCATTGCAACTCAGTACATCTCACTGCAGCAAATCTCAAACTAGTAATGCTGAAAATTTAACTGAAGAATGCCCTGAAAATGCCTCACAGAAAAAGACAACGAAACTGGCGCCCGTTTCACTAAAGGTCGTAAATGTAGACGTAGACATAAAACTGACTTAAAATGCGTTTCACTACATACATAAATACAAAAAGTGTAACAGAAGACGTAAATATACCTGTACTATGTACCTGTCGTAAACGTTATCTTAATTATATGGCTACGTTATTCCTTCTATTTAGAAATTACCGACAAAATCAAAGAGGGAGTTTCGTCCTACTGCACACTACCGTGTCGCCATCTTGTTTTCTTTATCATATATGCGTGTGACATGTCGAGCAGAGCCACTCTGAGATTTCTACCCCTTAATTACTACGTAGAGAATATGGATTCCCGTGAAGTTCGATATGCCGTCAGATTAGTGTCAATATCTTAGTGGTTTTTTAGCATTTTATATCCACATATTTTAGATATATTTTTACAGTGGATACTACCGATCATTTTTAGATGACCTTAATCATTGGAAACTAGATGCTTTACGATCATATATATTTGCAAGAGTTTGTCAGGCTCGACCAATAAACTGGAATTCGTTGCAATGGCCTTTGCAACATAAACGACGAAGATGCCTGTCCTTCCACCTGCCGTCGAAATGGAAAAAAAAAACAATTAGAAGTTTATGAATCACTATTAAATTATTCTCCCAGATCCTCTTTAATTATTTAAGAACTGGATGCACCAGAAGTAGATGGTGAATTGGCCTTCTATCTTCATCAACGACATCTCTTCGTTTTTAATGCAGTTCGACAGTCATGCTGACGTCCACCCCCACTCAAACCAATACAAAGTAGGAAAGACCTTTGATTACTATTCCGCTAATTTATTTTACAGTAACATTTCCTTTCTTCAAAACTGTTTTTACGTGTCTGTTGCACATCCATGATTGTGGGGGCAAAACAGCACCAAGTGTGGGTTTGCTGCTACAACGAAACCGGCGATATCAAATCTGCGTACTGTTCCTGTAGCGCTGTGTAAGTTGTTAATTTTCACATTTAGACTTTTGAATACAATGTCAGTTGAACATAGAGAAATGTCATTGTACTGATGTTGTATTCTAGCACCCTATGCCCCAGTAAACATAACCCGTTGACCAGTAAGAATTGAGTCCAGTTGTAAGTTTTCGTTAATGTTCTCTTTTTAGAGAAAGTTGGTTGCTGTATAGTCATGCTTATTGCTTTGGAAACGACCCATGCATCTGTGATAGTTGCGACTTTCTCTGTATTTCTTGTATTACTTCTTCCATTTTTGCGATCGTCTGCACTTTCAGTTTTGGTGAATTCGTATATGTTCGTATCTCGATCTCGAACATTTCGTTAAATTTTTATTAATTACCATCATTGATAGGAGTTATCTTTCTTTGGAATTGAAATATTAAAGTGTTCACGCATGTACATTTCATATGTTTTACCTTTATAGACGTCCGGTTATTTTGAGATAAATTCCCAGTATATTTATGATATATTCAGTAGGTAAAATTTGCTATTTTTATAGTGTTTTACACATTATTTTATATATAATCAGTATGCATACTCTGTTACTTTCATACCTATTGAATGTGTTCACTTTGATTAGCTATATGCTGTTGTTTTATAGAGTGCGTGCTTTCTCGGTTCTCTCGACTCTCGTTTCTCGATCTCTTGTGCTGTTCTATTTATGGTAAGAGATGTGAGCTGTCTCTGCTTTTCTTATTTTCTTTGCTACTTTTCTAAATGCTGCATTTACTAACGTTTCATTTATAGATGTAATCCGTCTCTGATTTCGTTAACATTCTATAGTACTGTTTTACATAGAAACGCAATCCGTTTTTCGTATTCGGTACTCTCTCTACTCGTATTTTTTAACTCTCGCAACTCTTTTATCTATTGCATTCTTATGTATCATGCTTTCAATATCTACATTCCGCCATATTTTGTATACTTTACATTTTTGAATAGAACTTTATTTTTGAAATTTATTTACAAACTGTTGATTGTTACAACTTGAAGGTGCATTTAAAATACATCATGTTTTGCTGTTAAATCTATTTACCATTGTTAATAAATCATAAACTTTGTGCATTTGGGTTTCATTTCCGAGACATAACTTCAGGTCCAGTGATATAGAAGCCAGGGTCTCACAAAACACAAGGCAACACTTTAGATTTGTCTTCCATCTGGTGGAAGTTTGGTGGAACGCTCTGTTCCGTCTATCATTTTTATTGTCCGTCTGTCGCAGATTAAAATTTTGGTGCCGTGACCTGGATCTGAAGTGAAACCATGTCTAGAAATGTAAAATTTGTATAGATAAATTTGGCAATGAAAGCACTGTTTAGCATGTAAATTTTTCTAAAAACTGTCACTCTAGTGAGGAGTGTTTGATAGATTCTTCAGAATCAGCTGTTGAGGATATGGAACATGTAACAAGTACCCCCAAACCGAAATATGTTAGGCAGGGTAGTAGACTTCGTACTATGACTAACTCACAAAATGGACAACAAGAAACACTTAAGAATCCATTCACCTCTTTCGTTCAGTATAATTAAAATAACACCGAGGGGACATCCTCTGTGACCCCTACACACATGTATGAACATACAAATCCATTCAAAAGCATGCAAACAGATACTCCAACAAACAGTCATGCAGTCAACTCACACAGGCTCATTAGATTTCACCCACAGATCGATGCAGTCTAATCCATTTCACACCTCATTCAAGAAACAAAAAGATCCTGACAAGTTTGAGGGTCAAACTGTAGATTTCAGAGATTGTATTGTGCAATTTGAGCAAATAGCTAATTGGAATCAGTGGTCAGTTTTCTGAAATGGCACAACAGCTTGCAATGTGTCTTAGTGGTGAAGCAAGAAAGATGTTGGAACATATTGATAGGTCAAGGTTGATTGATTATTTTGCTCTGAAAGAGGTTCTTTTGAAAGGGTTTTGCCCACCAGAGAGGAAAGCTGCTTATGCAACCGAGTTTAATGCTAGAGTTAAGAAATCTGACGAGTCCCTTGATGAATTTGGGTATGCTTTACGTCGTCTGTGGTATCTAGCATTTCCTGGTGAAGGTTCTGTTGATGTTCATCTCATTAAGGCTTTTATCAACGGTATAAGTGATTTGGGAATGAAAAGGCACGTAAGTCTGAATCATCCAGCCACTTGGATGCGGCTATTGGTCTTGCAATTGAGTATGAAGCAGTTTTGAATAGTTTTGGTGAACAGTCACCTATGGTGAAGGCTGTAAGGGCTAGATCACCTGATTCTGACAAAGCAGATTATGTTGGTAGTTTGGATAAGGTATTACAGGATTGTTTTTGAGAGTTGAGAAAGGACATTTCAGAACTTCGTTCTAAAGGTAGGAGGGATCCACCTACGTGTTATACATGTGGTGAAAGGGCCATATTTCTCCTAAATGTCCTTCTAACCAAAAGAAAGTGACCTTTGAAGATCAAACCCAAGCTTTAAATCAGAGGTAGCTGCACTTAGCCCAAAAGTGTGGCTATGGAAAATGAAGTTGGGCAAACTATTGTTTTTAGTCTTGTATCTCAGTCTTGTTTGTTTGCAAAAGTTTTATTTGGACATATTTCTACTAGAAAGTTGGTTGACAGAGGCTCAGCTGTTAACCTTGGGTGTAAATTTTTCTCAGTTGAGTCCTATTTCTACCAGGTTAGCTGCCGCTAATGGAAGTTCATTAGAACAATTTTGTTTTGTAGAATTAGTGTTTAGTATTGAATGACTAATGTTTTCTGGTTCTTTCATTGTGGCAGATTTAGATGATATTCCTGGGATTTTGGGAATGGAATTTCTAGAGAAAAATGATGTAAGTATTTTTACTTCAAAGCCTAGTTTGGAGATCGGAGAAACTGAAAGTTTGTTAGAAAGGTCTTCAAGTTTAATAAGAATGGTAGACTTTGCAAGTAAGTAGAAATTCCTGCTAATTCTGAGATGATAGTAGACTGTTTTTAGAAGGTGGCAAAGCTATGTATAAAGAAGGTCTTGTAGAACCCGTGCTTTCATTAGGGAGAGAAGGTTTGCTTTGTGCTCGAACATTAGTAAGTTGTAGTTCCTCATGGGATGCACTTTCTATTTTAAATGTCAAATCCAAGAAGGTTACATTGAAACAAGGACAGACTATAGCTACACTAAAAGCTGTGACACAAGTGCATTCTATGACACCTTAAACTAGCAGCACCCATGATAAAATGAGTTCACTTCCAGTACATTTAAAATCATTAGTGGAAGGAGCTTCCGATACACTATCTACACAAGACAAAGAGAAACTAGCATTACTACTTTCAGATTACCACGATATTTTCACCTCGCGTCTCACCAATGCGACCCGGGATCGATTCCCTGTGTGGTAGGTGAGATGGTGGTTTTTCTCCGGGTACTCCAGTTTCCTCTCACACAAATGACATCCTTACGCCAAGATCTGTGCCAACGAGCAAAATTTATATAAGTTGTTAACTTATTTCTTAATCGTTGTAAAATAAATAAAGTTTAAACGATATTTTCTTAAGTCCACACAACAAGTTGGGTCGTACTTATCTAGTAAAACACAAGATAGACACAGGGAATTCGTCTCCAGTTAAAGTTCCTTTACGCAGACATCACATGAAACAAAAGCCTATCATAGAAAAGGAATTAGAGAAAATGTTAGAGCAAGATATAATTGAGCCCAGTGAAAGTCCTTGGTCCTTGGCCCAGTTTTACTAGTTACGAAAAAGGATGGGTCAATCAGATTTTGTATTGATTTTAGGCAATTGAATTCTGTCACTCGTAAAGATGCATATCCCCTTCCTCGAATTGATGAATCTTTATATGATTTGGGAGGTTCTCAGTTCTGTTCTGCTTTGGACATTAGCAACTGGTTACTGGCAGTGTGAAGTTGATGAAGAAGATAAGCCCAAAACAGCATTTTCTACGCATAAAGGGTTATTTCAATTTAAGGTTATGTCTTTTGGGCTTTGTAATGCCCCTGCTTGTTTCGAAAGATTGATGGATTTGGTTCTCAGAAGCCTGTTATGGGAAAAGTTATCATTATGGGTGCCACTTTAGATGAAGCCTTGAAAAATTTAGAGTTGGTGTTTCAGAAAAGCTAACTCTAAGCTCAAGCCAAAGAAAGGTGTTCTGCTACAAACTGAAGTTTTGTTTCTTGGACATAAAGTGACAAATGAGGGAATTTCAACTGATCCTAGCAAGATCAAAGCTGTTGAGTCTTGGCCTGCACCCGAGTCTGTTAAAGAAGTTAAAGGTTTCCTCGGATTGGCTGGTTATTACCGTCGCCTTATTCCATCGTTCAGTGTAATAGCTGTTCCTTTAACAAAACTTACACGGAAATCAGTGAAATTCGTTTGGGAATCTGACTGTGAAAGAGCATTTCATACTTTGAAAGAGAAGCATATTTCTGCTCCAATTTTGCCTTTCCAAGAAGGTAATGGTCAGTTCATCTTAGGCACTGACGCTAGTCTTCATAGTGTTGCAACTGTGTCACAAGTTATAGACGGAAAAGAGAGGGTTATTGCTTACGCTAGGAAGACTTTGAATCGGTCACAGAGAAATTACTGCACAACATACAGGCTGTCCTTACTTTTATAAAGCAATTGCGTCATTACGTGTCGGGTCGTTCTTTTTTAGTCAGAACGGATCATGCATCTTTGCTTTGGTTGAAAAGATTAACAAGAGGCCCAAGTGGGCCTATATCGCTCACCTGAGTACCTAGATTATCAGTCATGCATGAAGGAAGAATTCATTTATTTTTGCATTAATGTGACTAAGTCAACACAGATGTTGAAAATATGTCAAATTTTATTTCAGGCTAGAATAAAAAACAACACTTTTTTGCACATCCATTCAGGTGATTTTGATATTAAGCATTTCCTTTGTCTCTGCAAGAAGTCATTCAGGGCAACAAGTTAGTAATTTTCATTAGGTGGGGCCTTTTGTTGACTGAAATCAAGTCTGGGTCATGAACAACAATTGTTTCAAATATTGTCCAGATCTAACTTAAAATTGCCTAATTTCATATGTTGAGTGTTGAGAAACATCTAAAAACTTATTTAGATGTGTAAAGAAATGAACAAAAAATTTTGACCACAGCTGGATTTGAACCGCTACTCTCCATATTTCAATTACCAAGTGGTATATGTACTATTGTGAGAACTGCTTTTTAGACATGGTGGCATTATCTGTTAACCAATTTGGATGAAATTTACCAAATTGATAGAGGACTTTTAGTACTTCATGTATTCCATGTTTCATTAAAATTTTTCACGTGGTTTTGTAGAAAAAGTTGAAAATGTGAAAAATCCCCCCCCCCCCCTCTTTTTTTGGAAGTCTTAAAAAATTCATATAAAATCCAAAAATTGAGATAATGACAAAATTCTTTCACAATAACATTCCTTACCATAATTATGATCAAAATAGACATTAAGAAATCGTCAATATCAATTAACTGAAAAACATGACACCTTTCTTCATTGAAATGACTAAGTCCAGAAACACGTCAAAAAAGCGTAAATTTCTATTTGACGGATCTTAACCCCGAACACAATTTTTGATAACCCATCTTTATAGATTGTTGAAATGCAATTAGTTTCCCCATTATGTACTGGTTCTGGAGAAGAAGATGTTTGAAGAGGGTTACCCTTTTGGGCACTTTTGGTCCCGCCCTGGATCCACCCCTGAGGGAATCTGGATCCCGAACACAATTTTAGTAGGGGACCTTGAGTACATCATTTACACAAAGTTTGATCCATATCTGCTATGTAGTTCCAGAGAAGAAGTCGAAAATGTGAAAAGGTTAACGACGGACGACGACGACGACGGACGGCGCACTATGTCTATAGCTCACTTGGCTTGAGAACATTTTCTTGCGTTACCACCAGTTCAGATGGTCTCAACTAGCCCACTTTGACAATTGGAGTTTAAGCGTGGACCCCATGGCACAGGCCCTTTTAAATAAACCATTTGGTGACAATTTGGCACCCGTCCGTGTTAGTGGAAACGGCAATTGCCTTTTTAATTCAATCTCCACGTTCCTGTGTGGAGACGAGCCTTTGGCCACTGAACTTAGAGTAAGGTCTTCAATTGAGGTATCCATTAACAAAGGGTTCTACCAAGAGATCAATTCTCAAAAGGGATTTGAATGGTGCTCGTGTGGGATTGATGAAGAAATAACAAGGTGCCCCATCGATAAAAGTTTTAGTTCTATCTGGAGTGTGCACGCACTGTGTAGCGTTGTAAATGCACCGATTAGATCTGTGTATCCCATGGTCAATGCTCCTTTAGATGAACACATTGGTATCCTAAATACGACTTTGTACCCCCGCCCCACCGAGATTAAGCCAAGTAGGGAGAGATTAACTCTAATGTGGAGTGGCCCTCTTGTGACGCAAGGTCAGATGTGGCAGCCAAACCACCTTTGTCCCATTATGTCCTCGAATCAAATTCCAAAAACGATTTCATTAGACGATCAGGAAGAATTCCCACCCCTCCGTAAGCCTCCTGTTAAAAAAATTAAGAAACACCCACCCATGGATGACCTCCCCTCCCAATCTGAAACGGAATTAAAAAATGACCCTCCCTCCCCACTTAAGAGTGACAACATCGACATCCCAAGCTCCCCGTGTTATAATGACACCCCGTGTGACCCTCTCTCTGATATTTCGGACAGTGCCATAATTAATGAAAACGACGAACCACAAGTTCCTGACAGTTCCGATTCTAATGACAGCGAGTGTCATGATGTGGTCATGGACCAGGAGTCGGACTCAACTCAATTAGCTTTGGGCACTTTGGCACAAAAGTTTCTAGATACCAATAAGGCAATTGAAATTCATAAGAAATCCAGTCCCAGCGAGGCTTTAGATCAAATTCCTTTAGGTGTTAAAAATAATGTTTACTTCATAGTAAAGAATAAAAGTAATCAAGAGAAACGAAATGACAAGAAAAGAAGTTACTTTCAAGATGACTGTGGTGTTTGGGACTCTAGTTCTGGGGCATCCCCTTCCACGACTTTTCTTGTTTCGCCCTATGGGACTTTAAAATCTATCCATACAAGAAAGGGGGGATACCACATTCAAAGGCGACAGAAGGGGAAAATTGTATATGTCAAACTAACCCCCCAGCCCGATGAATCTCAGCTACTGCACTTTCATAGGTATTATGTTTCCCTCAAGAAAGATAAACGATATAAGAAAAGGGTTTCATGGATAGGAGATTCAATCATCGCTCTAGTAGAGTATTTGGGCACTTTTCCTGCCCGTACGAAATATTTAGGCGTACTCTACCTGGAGTCAGACATTAACAGGAATCTGTCTAAATGATATCAAATTTACACAGATTTAAGGCGGACATGGAATTTCGCAAAAAATCCGTCTAAGATTTAGACGGATTCCATGTAGGAGCTTAGACGGACTTAGACAGGCTTTTCTCAGTTACACGGACTTTTTAACTTGGAAATTATCATTAGGCTGATTTTTAGACTTAGAGAATTCAACTGACAATGCTTAGCCGTATTTAGGACTTAGCAAATTTCTTACACAGTGGGAGCTCACAGTATTCTGGAACTTAGATATTTTTTGTCAGTTTAAGTCGTAATTTAACACTTAGAAATTTTCTTGCACAATAATTTTAACGCTTACATTTATTTCATAATTATTTAACATTTATTTCATAATTATTTAATTGTCATGCCTGAAGAAATGATATATCAGTATCTGTAATGATAATATCTGCAGATCTTCAAATATACATGTATTAAAATTTACAAGGCTAATACTTTTTCATTAGCCTATATGTCAATCAAATTCGATCCTGTTTGGAAATTTGCATACATAATGTGCCCTAGTACCACTGTATGATACAAGCATACATAATGATACAATATTGTTTACATCTACTATTTTCACTTCACCACTCTTGAATACTTTAAGAATGTTCAACTTTTGGTTATAATTGTTACAATCTAAGCTTTCCAGAATCGCCAAAACATCATTTTCTAACAATATGAAAAAGCGAATTTGTCCAAATCGTGTATCATTTCCACACTTGTATTCAACCGTTGAGTTGTCTCTTGTGCTCATTCTAGAATACATTAATCCATATATAATATCTCCTCGTAATTCTATACGCCGAAAGCTTTGGAATTTCGTCAGGGGCACGTGATAGCCTCGGTAGTTTGTTAAAGCTTGTTCTTCGTCAGCCGAGAGAATTACTTCAGAGATACAACCTAGTACATATATTCCTTCTTGAAGTTGTAATGTCCGCTTAAGAATGCAAACAGAATCAATGGAATTGTATAGTTTTTCAGAAAAAAGAATCTTTTGGAATACACTTTTCTTTAAGTTCAGGCAGTTTTTGAATAAAAGATACCCCTGTGACAATTTGATTATCAATATTTTGTGTACCGCGTATCATTTTTAAAAGAACACCATTCTTGTCTTCGAAGGAGAAACAGCTGTGCGTATACAGCGGCCCCAAGTTTCGTACACTGTCAGGTAAATGAAGAAGTTGATGAACATTTAATCGCATGAAGCATTTATCGTATAGATTCTCAAAACATTCACAAAAATGTTTTAACATTCTTTCGGCGTCATTTATGTCGTCAACAGTGGATCCATACTTCAAAAGAATATGCATTGAATTTACAAGTAAAAGAAAGTGAGAAAATCTTGAATGGTCCAGGATATCATGTAAAATAGGTGCACCAAAATACAATAAAAACGATCTATATTCTGACGCTTTCCAATGCTTCAAGTCTTGAATAGATCTAGGAAGTCTTGTGATATCTAGTGTCGGTCGTATTTGTTGAAGTCTTTCATCTACTATTCCTTGTTTGTTGTGTATACTGTAGTCTTTTTTCGCATATTTTGGTAAGAACCAAAGTTCCAACAACATCTTTTGGACACCTAGAAGTACTCCGTGCATATAATCTATTGCCACACCCAACATGATGTCAAATGTCGGGAAAAGGAGCCATGACGGACCTTTTATGCCTTTAACTGTGAAGTTGGCATTTCCCTCCTGTTGTTTTGTAACCGCGATTCGTGCATTTGATAGCACCCCACTACATGTTCTCTCAGGTCCCTTACAGTTCTGTCTATCGAAAGGGTAAACGCGAGCATGTCCTTTGCCAACTGACACAGAAGTTCCCTCTTGTTCACATTTCCAACAAGAAAACGCCCCATTATACTGAATATGATTGCATAAGAGGCTCCTCGCCGGTAGGTCAGCGGTACCACACAGCAAAATACCACGTGAAATAAAACAACCTCTATTTGGAGATTCGCATCGAATTCCTTCGAAAATTTCGGTCATGGTTTTTTGAAATGGTTTTAAAAAAGTCCCCATTGATGGTTTATTAGATCCAAACCATAGACTTGCTAATATCATGTTCTCTTTCTTCATTCTTAATTTGTATGGAAGATCGTTTATAACAAGAAAAATGGGCCATACAGCCACTTTACTACTTTTAAAAACAGGTGCGAGGTCAGTATTAAAAGTAAATGAAATGTTTTCTGGTTTACTTAATATCTGACCATTTTCATAGTGAGATTTGTACAATTTCCCGTCATAGATGTCCTCAAAAACCCCGCTTTTCGGTGATCTGTTAAACGGTATTGTAGATTTTCATAGAAACCTTTTTGTTTAAAGAAATTTTGTATCTGGTTCTTTAATGGTATTTCAATGAAGTAATTTGCAGATTTCTTGCTGAATGGCTTTCTACAAAATCCATACGGGCATTGATTAACTGTAGTGTCCTCAACCAATCCGTGGCAGTGGTTGCAGTAGTAGTGATTCACCAGCGGATTACGCAAATTACGAAAATATTTTTTGGACTCGTGAAGTGTTGTGCACAAATTATGACCACTAGGTAATGCAAAAGCAATGATATTCAGTAGTTGCTGGGTTGCATCTCCAACCAAACTGTACTTTGTTGTGAAAACGGCCAAAAGCAGCATAAATGCACCAATTGATACGGCGGACCCAGGATACAATGGTTGAGTGTCTGGGTCATTTATGACATTTTCTTCGACGCATGTATGACTAAATGTCTCAAATTCTTCTAAATCAACTACATTTAAATCGTTATTATCATCATATTCCAGTCCAGCATCGTTTTCAGCTAAGGAATTTAGTATGTCATCAATATCCGGGTCGTTGCTCTTTAAATCGGAGATTATTGCATCGTCCAAGTCGAATAGCTGCGACCTGCTTTCGTTTACCTAAAAATAGAAACATGAACTTGAAATCTGATATATTTACCAGATGTACGACATTATTCATTATCAAAAGGTAACGCATATACATTATGACGAGAAACGATGGAAATAGACAGCTGTATAAGATAATTCCCGATGATATTTTTCAACTACACACCCCTCCCCCTTTCCACTCCATTAATATCAACTATTTGAGTAGTTGAAGACATTTGATTGTACTGTGATACAATTTAGAATATTCATTCAATATTAAGGCATGGCATATATTATACATCACTTACATTTTGTGAATCTGCATGAAAAAAATCCTCATTGGAGCCCTGTTCCTCTATTGGAGTGGTTTCATGTACCGTATTTTGATTCGCACGACGCCCTCGCGATTGATGATGTAATTGTAATTCAGATTTATCGTTCTTTAATATTTCATCTGCATCTATAGTATGACACGGAAGTATTTTGTCCACATTCATGTCAGTGTCGTAATTTCTTTTTCCATATGGTCCTCGTCGCTTTTTCGCAGTGTTTTTGGATGCCATTTTATTCCTCAGAATTATAAATGGGTCAAATAGATCCAAATGCGGAAACTTGCATTCGATGATATAGATATGAAAAGAGGCACTCGCCGATAGAAAAGTATGTTTATGAATTCCGTATTCGCAAAACCGCAGTTTAGATAAAACACTTCCAAATGTGACGTATGCACATGCAATCGTATATCTCAAAACACTGATAAACAGATTGAATGCACATGTTTAACATGAAATCTCATAATTAATGTAAATTAATGATAACTAGATATCCCAGATGGACCTCAGCACCCATCCCCCGCGCGTTGCGCGCTCTCGGCGGGAAAGATTTTGACTGCGGACGTATCACGCCATCACTTTGCCTCTTTCGCCAATTTGAATAAAACGGTTTGCAGAACAAATTTATCGATCAATAGTATTATTTGAATATGTTTGCCTGTATATACAGCTTCGAAGACAACTCTTTAAGTGTACTTGGACGTAAGAGCAAAATGCTCGAATTACTTGGGAATTTTGAAGTGAGGGAGAAAGTGCGAATGAAATGGAATAAAGACATTTTTAACGGAGTCATCATCAAAATAAGCGGTAAGTTTGTTTATCAGACTTTTATTATTATAAAATTAATTACCTTCACACTTAAGTTCATTCGATATAAGTCCAAACACATATTCTATATTTAAAAGGGGTGGATATAATTGAATTTTGAGCTGTCAGCCATTTTACGAAATTAGGAATCTTTTTTTTTTTTCGATTTTTGTTTATCAGTAAATTACTATACTAAAGACAAAAATGATCGTAAAATGATAATTACATTACAGGGTTTTCTTGAAAAGGATAATATTTATCTTGTAATGATTCGTACATGTATGATTCATAATGCAAGCTATACAGAAATTAACTCGATTATATATTTATACATGTATAACAGTGTAAGGGGTGCCGTTCAAACAATCAAGTTTTGGTCCCTGTAACATGTTATGGAGATCTCATTTTTAACTATGCATATTTTTCTACAGCTAACTTAAAACTTTATAGAGCTGAAATTGAAACGCGATATGTAACTTACAAATGATACGCCGCCAATTAAAACTGGCTGGTTGACAGATTTCTGGAAATTTTACAGTGCCGAAAGTTCGTGCTCTTTTAACTGATAAGAAAGTTATAAAATACATGTGGGATCTGCTTATATGTAAAACGAATTTGTAACAAATGCAAATTCCTCTGATAGTCTTATAGTTACCAATCGAAACATCGCTCTGCCATTTCCGTAAATTTCTACGGAAAAAGCCGATCGATGTTCCGATTGGCAGATCTATAAGATAATTAGATTGTGTTTTGTTGAAATCCATTTTTCAAATTAATATTATTCCTGTAAAAAATAACATCGTCATTGACAAAAATGTATTATTTAATTTGCCTTTGCTACTAAACATTATTCATTAATTCATTTATATATTTTTATTTATTGATTATTTTGCCAAGTTTCAGCAGTTTTGTGTTACAACAAATCAAATGAGCATTTTGACACCCCCTCCCTCTAAGAGAAGTGGCACAGGGTCAACAAACAATGCTTGATGATAACGTAATACAGTAGAATCTGATGCCAACATGCTTAGCAATCCTGCGGCATGTCAATTAGCACATGCGGCGATTTCAATGGATCGCCAAGCATGTGGGCATCCCGTTCAATTGATCAAGGGAGGTATTATTACGAGATCCACAAATATGGATTTCAAGGAAAGAGGCGTTATTTTTCTCATCACCATAGTAAACAGATATGCGCGTGCGCAATGCTGCGTATTACAGTTCATCTTTAAAAAAGTTGACGAAAACATGACCTCGACTGAAAACATGACCTCAATTGCGATAATTTGTAATTATACATGTGTGCGAATACAACGAATATGGGTATTTGGCAAATCAAAAAACCATCATAATTTTGTGGAGTTAAACTTTTGACACAGAATACACACATAGCATAATTTTAGATACGGAATTCTCGTTAGTTTTGATGATGATGATGATAATGATAATGATTATTATTATTATTATTATTATTATCATTATCATCATCATCATCATCATCATTCTTATTATTATTATTATCATCATCATTATTATTATTATTATCATTATTATTATTATTATTATTATTATTATTATTATACTACAAATACTAATTTCGTAGTATTTCTGATATTTCACAAGATTAAAATAAGGAAATTTATCATTCAAAGATATTTTGCAAAACGGGAGAAATCGTATTAAGAAGGTGTTTTCCATACTAGTTTCATCATGAAAATGCTATTGTTGCTATTTGTTTTAAGTGCAATTATGGTAAATCCTAAATGATGTTATCCTCATTAGGTTGTTCAAAGCACAATAATTGTTTGTATGATATAGTTAAAATTTTGGTTTATTTGTTATTTAGTTTGGTTAGAATTTGTATGTTGTATATAGCAGATATCGCCTCTCCCATACGGTAAACTCTCCGCCCTTCAATGTGCCGGTGACAGATCCAAACATATCAATTTCAAATTTTGTATTTTGGGGGAGGGGAGTAACATGTCGTGGGTCTGCTTTAGAAGCCCCCACCCAGTAAGCGGGACCAGGGCGAAGCCTTAATGGGGCCAGAAGACGAAGCAACCGGAAGCTGCTGAGTAGCGACACAGGTTACATATTCGAGTGTTTTCGACATATGATAAGCTATATGTAGATATGGCGAAGAGTATACATGTACAAGTTTAACAAAATAAATGACAGTACACACACACACACACGCACACACACACACACACACATATTAAATCGAACGGAAAGGGAATAGCACTGGATCTGCCTCTGTGGTTGTAAATATAAATGCATTATATTGTCATATGCAATATGGATAATTTTTTTGAGCAATTACCATATTCATTAGGACTATGTTAGTACTAATGGATATGGTAATTGCTCAAAAAATTATCCATATTACATATGACAATATTGTATTGTATATATTAATGAATAATTTGTGTATTTCTTCGCGACACCTAAGAATCTCTCACATAATCCTTTAAACACATTGTTAAGATTTCATTTTAAGATCCGACTTTTTATAGAATTTGATTTACTCTCCTTTTTTCAACACTCCCTACAGCTGACCGTTGTAAATAACTTAGTAAAATCAAATTAAGGTCACCCAATTGTGGTGCTGACGATAAAATACCATCAAACAAGATCGTCAGCACGTGCTGTTTTTACATCGCCGTTATCCGTGTAATGGCGATCAAATAAAAATTCTACATACATTTTAACACTACATGTACATGTATTTGATTTTCAACAATAAATTATTTTCCTAAATTTTAAGATAGTACATCGCATCCTTAATTAATATCCCCGAAACGAAGTTAGGTATTGGAATCACTTTGTCCATCCGTCCGTCTGTCCGCAGACATGAACTTCTCCGGACTGTTTCTCAGACATCTTTTTGTTTTAAAATTTTAAATTATGCTCAATATCACTAGGGACGTATATATACGTCCCTAGTATCACCTAGAAAACCGGTGTGGCCTAGTGGATAAGGTGCTCGGCTCGTGATCGAGAGGTCGCGGGTTCGACTCCCGCCCGGGGCACACCGGTGTTCTGTCTTTCGGACGAGACAGTAAAAACCGAGGTCCCGTGTCACGGTAGGCGTGGCACGTAAAAGATCCCTCACTGCTTCGGGTGGGTCCGTTGCAAAGGTCCAAATTTGTATGCAATGCATCAGGCAGATGCCGTCACCATATACGTGAAATATTCGTGGAGTGACGTAAAACAATAATCAAACAAACAAACAAAAGTATCACCTAGAGGATTGAAATTCCTATTTTCAATTCATTTGAACAATTTCTAAACTTTTCATTTATTACTTAGTTTTAGTGCTATATATAATTTAACAATTAATCATAATTTTGAAAAGAACTAATACTATTAATTTCGTTTAAAGAGAATAATTAACTGCTATGGGGTATTTGTCCCGTTTACGAACAGCTCTAATTTATATTTTTGTTTATTGATAGATAACCTTTTCATTTTATCTAGGAGATGAAGCTGACCTTACTCAGTTCGCCACGAAGGCGTACAACAAGTGTTTAAAAAAGATTAAGGAGAAACAACAGGATGTACCTGAAGAGTTGTTTTCCTTTGATCACAAAGAGCAAGGGCCGATTGGGAAAAGAAAATTAAAACAAACCGAAAAGAGTAGAGAGAGTAAAGAACAAGACAAGGAAATGAGTCCTAGAAAGAAAAAAACCAGCAATTTAAAAACCAGCAAAGCAGAAATGAAAGAAAGCAAATCAGCAATTAAAGAAAGCAAATCAGCAATAAAACAAACGGAGACAGCAATCAATAAAGATCTCATAGAGATGAGTCTTTTGTCTAAGCAATTCAATGATGATGATGTAGAAGGTCTAGCAACATCAAGTGCACCTATTCCTACAACTGTAAATACTCCAAAAGAAAAACCTCCAGTAACAAGTACATCAGCATTCATGCCTTGTACATCAATGCAGCAAAATAACAAAGAAACTTCACTATCAGAAACCTGGAGCATTGTTTGCTCAAATAATGACCAGGAAGCAGATGAACAAATAGATCTTCCAGGTATTTTTTTTCTTTTTTATTTTATACAGCAATTATCTTCATTTACTGTAATTTTATGTAATTTTCAAAATCACAGTTGCAGTGGATTTCTTGATTTCCAGAGTATTTTTTATATTCGGTATATTCATGTAATTTCATATATACATACATATTCAGTATAAACAATAAAATGGAAATATTGTTGACAGTCAGTTCAAATAATGTATTTTTTTTTTCTTTAGCTCCTCCCCTTGAAGTTTTGGAAATGTTCAGTTTGTTATGCAACAGTGAGGTGCAACATTACATGAGGAAAGTCTTGAATAAATACAGGAAAACTTGTGTCAACAAGTGATTTCTTGCAAATGATGATGAGGTTAGTTGATAGAAACTATTATTGTTTTGAAATATTTGTATAACTAAACCGCAACTTATCTGAATTAGGTTAGATAATTAATACCAGTGAGATGAAAAGTAAAAAACATTAATGTATATTTTCAGTATGGAGAATCACATACAGAGTATGAGACACCATACACTGAGACCTTTGATCCACCTCATTCACCATCACCCCCACATTTTACTCAATATCCTTCTCAGACATTTACCTCCATGCTGAATTCATCAGAGCCACTACCTCTACATGTTGCATCACAACAACATACAGATAACACTCTACTATTACCACAGCAGAACAGGTCCATTTCACATGATCAAACAAATCATTTTAGATTTCAATCTACACAACCATTTTCATCCACACAACCACAAACCTTTCAAGGTCAACATTCAACCATTCCTGAATCCTCTCAACAATTTGTTATGGCACAATCATACTCACAACGAGGTCAGATACCACAAATGCAATCATTAACACACAATCATGATACATCTACCCCTCAGAAAACAGGTTCACCTTACTCCAGATCTCCTTCAGCCACACTCACCATCACATCACCATCACATCCCTTGTCATCCCCAGCTGAACATGAGCAGTCAAGACCATTGCGGAGATCACCAAGGAAGCATATTTCAGAGGAAAACAATACAAATTCAAGAGACGATGAAGAGGTGAGTGCAACATATGTGATTGTGTTAGTCAACAATATCATTCTCAAGCAATGCAACACCGTGCGATGTCATAAAATTTCTTAGGTAACCAGAAAAATGTGTCAATTAATTCATTAGTATGCATTTGTGCAAAATATATGCTGTATTCATATCTTAGTCTCAGATTAAAACAACCTTGTCTACATAACAGCTTCACCCTTATTTTGTAACACTAATTATGGAAGTTGAATCATTGAACAACGTTAAAACCTTAAAGATGGAGCCATCTAAGATCATTTGTGAACTTTCATATTGTATTGAGAAACTACATGTATAAGATTTAAACATAAGCATGTACATGTTTTTAATAATACATGTATACCAGTCATTTATATTACTTATGTTTGTTTGCATCTTGTTTTATGTTACGCTAAGAGTATTTCACATTCTTTGATGATGATGGCTGATGTATTGCTTAGAAATCATGACCTTTGCAACAGATCCTCTCAAATTATTGAGGGATCTTTTGCGTGACAAGCTTATTATAACATCAGACCCCGGTTTTAAATGTCTCATCAGAAAGATAGTTTCTTTTTACTGTCTCATTCATGCTAACTATTCACCTGTGGGACTCGAATGTGGGGCCACACCTGCTCCAATGAATACCAATTATCTCTATGATTTTTAATTTTATATATAAATTAATAATCCTAAGTTTTCAGAGAGTCAAATTGACTGCCACTTCGGATATCAGCATAACAGCACGCGAGTTAAGGAGAGCCACCACTGCAGCAAACAGGGTAGCCGAAAACAAGGCCGGATTTACCCTCACATGCAAGCTCCTACCTCTTCTATTTACAACAGAGGAGCTTGCAAATTCTAGAGGACAAGGTCTGAGAGAGAAAGAAGGGGAACTTCAGACCTGTATTAAGTCCTCAGCGATTGGAGGTGTTACATAGTATGTATTAAATTTAAAATCACTATTCAATAATTAATGAACTGATACAAGTTTAATGTAAGAGTTAATTTAAATCATACTGCATTATATTTTGAAATAAAACTGTTGTATTAGACCTAAAGTTGATAATGCATTTTAACAATTAAACTTATACGTGTATACTAATACATTTAATTAATAGAATACATTTTAATTATTTGAATTAATTTTTGTCATACATTTCATATTCTGTAAAAAATAACACAAAATAACTAATTTCTTGTTTGTAGAATATGTGAGTGCATGGTGTGTAAAAAACCAGAAAGGGCACCTAAAGGAGTCAGATTACAATTCAGCCATAACTGAAAAAAATAAGCTATTCAAGAAAACTTTTAAAGAGGGCCATAAAAAAGTGACAGTGAAATTAAGACTGATGATGTTAGACAAATTATGGACAATGTTTATCATGATTATAGAGTGTAAATGATTTGTATGGACCGAAAATATGTGTAGATAAGTAAATATTTGTAGAGATTGTAAAACTGTGTGGATATTGAATATCATTGAACTGATTTAAATTTGACTGTTAATCAATTCCTTGTTCAAAGCTGATATGAATCATGATAATATGCTTTTGCAAAATTCTTATATAAAAATATTGATTTTATCCATTGTTTGAGTTTCTGTAAATTAATATAGTTTTTTTTTTTTCTTTTTTAATCTAATTGAATTTGGAAGAGTTTTGATTTGTCGGACATTTCACCACAGGTCAGTTACATAACACTAGATGGAATCTGGCTAAGGTTCCTTTAAGTCAAAGATTCTGGTCTGTTAGATTCATTGTTAATGTCAGTCATTGGATAATGTAATTATAATATACTAGACGGAATCCGCCTACTAGACGGAATCCTGCTAAGGTACTTCTACGATAATTCTGCTTAGATTTCAAAAAGTATACTAGGCGGAATTTGCTTAGGTGGATATTTGCTTAGGCGGAATTTGCTTAGGTGGAATCCGTTTAATCTAATTTAAATATTTCGAGCCATATACCACCTGGAATCCTGCTAATAATGCATTCTGCTGTGTATTGCTTTAGCAGTACAACAAGGCGGAATCCGCTTAAAATAGTCTGCCTGGATTCTGTGTAAAGTCAGGGTGGAATATTTCGTACAGGTGGTCTGACTACACATGGAAATTCAAAACAATCTTCAAAGGAGTATGTAAGGACCCCACCCGAAACAATGCAGGAAATGTCTGAAATGCTTAAGGCAAATAAACCAAGTGTTGTGTACAATAATTTAACAGTGAAACATGATGAATTTCCAGGCCCTACGAGTAAAAAGCAGGTGTATGACAAAAAATACAAAGACAATAAAAAACAAAACCCCTCGTTTACTCACCGACAAAATTTGGCCGATCACATAGCAAAAGGCGAATCCATTGTTAGGTCAGTCATCAGAGAAAAAGGGGAGGCCCCATGTCTAATTCTTTACACTGACGAACAACTGCAGGACCTGAAGAATATATGCTGTTCTGGTCAAACCATGTTAGGGGTTGACAAGACGTACAACTTATGTGAAATGCACGTGACACTGACTTGTTACAAACAAACATCTGTTGTACGGGAAGACACAGATGATCATCCCATTTTTATTGGCCCAGTCTATATCCATGACAACAGTGACTTTGAAACATACTCCACTTTTTTCAATCATGTAAGAACAAAGCTGAGTGATACAGACTTACACAAACTAGTAATAGGCAGTGATTCGGAGGGGGGACTCGTAAACGCCATTGTAAATTCATTTCCGAATTCAACTCACATACTTTGTACTAAACATTTATTTGACAACGCTCAACGACAACTTTTGGATGATGCTATAGACAAAAAGAGATTTGACAACGCTCAACGACAACTTTTGGATGATGCTATAGACAAAAAGGAGAGAGACAAAATTTTATCAAAAATATTTGGTGAACATGGACTAGTAAATGCAGATGACAGCACTTGTTTTGACGAAATAAGCGACGAGATAGAGGACGAGTGTGACCGTCTGTCAGTTAAATTCAAAGGGTATTTTCAAGCAAATTGAAACCAAAAATTAAGACGAAAGTATGTGACCCAAAAGTACCCGGAATCTTAGATAAAAACTGGACAAACAATAATTAAGAATCTCTCAACAACATATTAAAACATCTGATTGATTGGAAGTGCAAACCCGTTACAGAATTGGTCGACTTACTTTCAACACAAATTGAAGCCCAATCAAAAGACCCCCGTAGAGCCCTTGTAAATACCGGTCAATATCGACTTGCACCAACTCATGCTCACATCAGCATAAACAGACACGCATGTGCATCAAAGACATCTGACGAAAGAGGCAGATATTATAAACGTTTTAGAAATTTCATGCACAATAAGGCAGGAACAATTATATCGACAGACGGTCATTACAGGCCCTCGATCCCATGGTAGGAAACCTTGTCAACGAAAGCGAAAACCAAACGCAAAAACAACAACTACTACCGGTCAATATCGAGAAAAAAAGAAGGTTGTCCACAGAATATATTGATTGATTGATTTTTGTTTAACGTCACACCACGAATATTTCACATATATGGTGACGGCATCTGCCTGATGCGGGGCATACAAATTTTGACCTTTGCAACGGACCCACCCGAAGCAGTGAGGGATCTTTAACGTGCCATGCATACCACGACACGGGGCCTCGGTTTTTACTGTCTCATCCGAAAGACATGACACCGGCATGACCAGAGCGGGAATCGAACCCCGGCCTCCCGATCAGGAGTCCAGCGCGATACCACTAGGCCACGCCGGCTTACCACAGAATATAAAACATGTTCGGCCTGAAATGCAGGCTTTAAAAAAGTTGCCCCCCCCCCTCGAAAAAAAAGCCACAATTGTATCGTTGTGAATATGTACATATATGTATTTAGAGAAAGAGAGAGAGAGCTGCTTTGATCTGATTTCTCCAATTATGCTTTCATTATCTGCTTTGCCGATAAATCGCCAAACAAGTATACACCTACTCAACATTATTGTAATAAGTATATTGTACATATGTTTTATCATCACAAAATTATCGTCGAGTCATAATAGGGACATAATAGGTATTTTGTGAATCACAGCAAACACGTCAATTGTCGGCAATGCTGTACAGTAATTAATTACACATAATTTATTTGTAATTAATTACTCATAATTTATGGATCAGAAGAACCTAGTAAAATAAACAAGAAGAAATAATTCTTAACCTTTAATCTTAATTTCGATTTTCGACCAAAGTTTTGTCTTTGTTTATTTTACACTTATGGAAATTATTGTTTTTAAATTTCTATTTAATACATGTAGCGATGAAAAAAGATACAAAGTTTTGGGCGATTGAATTTCGTAAATATTTGAATTTCATAAGATTTTACAATTAATATACAATTCATTTATTAATCTATTTTTCCTTAATTGATTAGAGATTGGAAATATTTTGACGTTTTGACAACTATGAATATATCATATAAGAAATATATTTACTCATTCGCATTTTGTTTATATTATATTATATTACAAATTTTGGAATAAAAAACTGTAAGCTTCTGTATTATCATTTTCCATAAACTCATTAAATTTTCATGTGTGTTTTAACAAATCAATATTTCTCCAGTTTTGTTTGTTTAATAATGTATCTTCTTATTTCTTTAACATTAATTTATTTATTAATTAATTTATCTCATCTATTGTTTATTTATTTATTTTTATTAATTAAATTTTTTTGGCTCTTGAAGAGGTGGCCTCCACGTGGCAAGAGCTGGAAACGTTGTTTTTAAATTAAAAACAACGGCCAACAACCTCTACCACTGAGAACTTATGTAAATATTGTGCTTCATTTAAAAAAAATTAGAATAATA
The DNA here is from genome assembly GCA_035048485.1 of Pteria penguin. Lineage (NCBI taxonomy): Eukaryota > Metazoa > Mollusca > Bivalvia > Pterioida > Pteriidae > Pteria > Pteria penguin. The sequence continues at coordinate 12,463,374 of CM068590.1, forward strand.
ATAAAAAATGCAATCCTCTGTATTATCATTTTCCATAAACCCATTAAACGCTATTGTGTGTTTTAACAAAAATTAAATGAATAAATGAATAATAAAAAGAACAAAAAAATCTTTAATAATGTATCTATTTATTTCTTTAACTTAAGTTATTATTTTTTTTATTAATTGTTTTGGCTCTTGAAGAGGTGGCCTCCACGTGGCAAGATCTGGAAACGTTTTTAAATTAAAAACAACGGCCAACAACCTCTACCACTGAGAACTTATGTAAATATTGTTCTTCATTTAAAAAAAAAAATTTCTGTTTTATCATTTCCCATAATCTCATTACATCTTAATGTATATTTTAACAAAAAGAAAAATAATCTTAAGTTTTTTATTGTTTAAAAATGTCTTTATTCATTTTTTAAAACTTTAAGTTATTTATTCATTTATCATATCATTTTTTTTTTTTGTGGCTCTTGAAGAGGTGGCCTCCACGTGGCAAAAGCTGGAAAAGTTGTTTTTAAATTAAAAACAACGGCTAACAACCTCTACCATTAAAGTATTTCAGACCGACCTTTGAATGCATAGCTGGTGTTTGGGGGCGGCTTGGTGTAGTGGTTAAGCGCTTTGCTTAACGTGCAAGAGGTCCCGGGTTCGATCCCTGGCTTCGCCACTATGATTTCAGAGATTGGTTATCTCCTGCCTCCATGTCGCGATATGACTGAGATAACGTTAAAGCGACGTAAAATCCTCAATCAACCAACCAACCATTGCTGGTGTTTCAGTTAAGAAATAATCCTATCTAGCATGGGGTAGAGCACGAATTCATTAGGATAAGTGAATTCTGTCCAAGCTCTCCTCTTTCTTTTTCTTCAAAATGAACCCCTCAAACCCCTACCTTTTCTTTGTATCTCCAGTTTTTAAAAAATATAAAGCTATATCATTAAAATATAGTTTGGTTTGGTTTACTGTCACTGTGAACCTAAGTTTAGCGGGATTTCAGCTATATATAGACGGGACAGAGTCGTCCATACATATTTAGACCTGCTGTCTGACACCCACGCCATGGGCAGCTAAAGTTCTTTTCGTGCCGAGTCCATCTGTCCATTTGTATGTACAATTGTAAACTCTTGTACCCCCCCCCCCCAAAAAAAAACAAGCAAACAAACAAACACAAAAACTATAAGGATGATACCAACATCTCTTCTTTTTATAAGCCGGTTTAAGCGTATATCGAGTCAAACTGTAACAATTCTTCTTTTTTTTTCTGAAAAGAGAAAGAAAATATTCCGTACAAATGATAAATGACGACAAAAATAATCCCTCTATACGTATACATACATATATGGATGGTAACTTAAGTGTCCCATCATAGTTTACATTGCCAAATTTAGAGTTATCTTTCGTTTCACAAAATCAGAGGAAATTCAAGCCACGATAATTTCGCCAATAATGTATCAATGGGTCTAATTTTCTTGTATAAAATGTAAATAACATCAATCTATCCATACAAGTTGGTTTCATGTCGAAATAAGTGTCATTTCGGTACTTTATGCAGTCATTTCGGTAAATCCGGTCGTCATTTCGGTAAATATCAGTCATTTCGGTAAGTCGTAGTACCCGGTTTACTGCATTCTATCTAAATTACATTTATTCCTTTATTATTTAATATTTGCTTACTTACCTTTGTACTTTTCCTATTTTGCGTTATGTTTTGCCTCATTTCTTCGATTTTAAGGTAGGGGTGTGTGATAGTTGCGACTTTGTCTGTATCTCTTGTATTACTTCTTCCATTTTTGACATCGTCTGTATTTTCAGTTTCTGGTCAATTCGTATATGTTCGTATTTCGATCTCGAACATTTCTTTCTATTTTCATTAATTACCATCATTGATTGGAGTTATCTTTCTTCGGAATTGAAATATATTTCATATGTTTTACCTTTATAGACGTCCGGTTATTTTGAGATGAATTCCCAGTATATTTATTATATATTCAGTAAGTAAAATTTGTTATTTTTATAGTATTTTACACATTATTTGATATATAATCAGTGTGCATACTATGTTATTTTCATACTTATTGAATGTGTTCACTTTGATTAGCTATGTACTGTTGTTTTATAGAGTGCGTGCTCTCTCGGTTCTCGGTCTCCTGTGCTGTTCTATTTATAGTAAGAGATGTGAGCTGTCTCTGCTTTTATTTTCTTTGATACTTTTCTGAATGCTGCATTTACTAACTTTTCATTTTATAGATGTAATCCGTCTTTGATTTCGTTAACATTCTACAGTATTATTTTACATAATACGCAATCCGTTTCTCGTATTCGGTACTCTCTCTACTCGTATTTTTTTTACTTTCGCAACTCTTTTATCTATTGTATTATAGTGTATCATGCTTCCATGTCTACATTCCGCCATATTTTGTATACTTCACATTTTTGAATAGAAATTTATTTTTGAAATTTATTTACGAACTGTTAATTGTTACAACTTGAAAATGCATTTACAATACATCATTTTCTGCTGTTAAAACTATCTACCTTTGTTGATAAATTATAAACTTTGTGCATTTGGGTTTCATATCCGAGACATAACTTCAGGTCCAGTGATATAGAAGCCAGGGTTTCACAAAACACAAGGTAACACTTTAGATTTGTCTTCCATCTGGTGGAAGTTTGGAGAAACGCTTTGTTCCGTCTGTCATTTTTGTGTCCGTCCGTCACACATCAAACTCTCGTAATGTCATTATGATTTCATTCAGATATTATATCCATAATCTTAGTTTTAGTTTTAAGTAAAAGGTGGTACAACATTTTAAAACTATGCATGTTGGTAGCATCATACTGGTCCAATCAGAGAAAATTGAAAAAGTATAGTTTAAACATACGGAAAATAAGTCATTGACGACTAACACTGTAATTATTGTGAAATTAATCAATGCTAAATATTTTCAGATTAGGCTAGACATGCAACCATGGGACCTGTCGTCCGTTTCGCGTAGAATCAGCCAACAAACCGGGTCTAACATTCTCCTCCTGTACCTGGGTTGTACCACATTCATCTGATGTGCAGTTAAAACCAGAAAAGATCATGGACATCGATTTTAAAAATCAGAACATGAAAAAAAGGGTATAAAAAGGAATAACTGCATAATTCATGTAAAGCGGGCATCTTTAGAAATTATGGATAACTCACAGATGTCTAGGGCATGCAGTATTGCACTTATCCATCATTTCGACCTTCCATCAAATATTACTGATCATGAGGCGGGGGTCACAGGTTTGTTCATATCTAAGGATTAATGCGGTTAAAAATACCTTTCTTCTTTGTGATATTTTAAATGCTCAGGTGAGTAGTGCGGTCCATGGGCCTCTTGTTTACTTCATTGCCATTTTGAAAATATGATTTTGTTTTAAGGTAGAATTAAACTTTACCATTGCTATACTGATCTCTTTATTTTGTGGTATGCATTACACTGGTTTCCACTGCCTTTTCTAATCCATAAATGTCAGATTGAGGAATGAGACCTATAACCTGTAGTGAAATGCTTTGTCTACTTTAATTTAATGTTTTATACATATTATTTTTAATTACTTCTTATTCGAGAACTCAAAAAAGAAAAATATTTAATTAAAAAGATCCCACTTGAATTCTATGAAGCAATTCATGATAAAATAAAAATACTAAATGCACGAATTGGTTGATTTTTTTCGTTTATCATCAGTTAGGTATTGAAATTCGCAAAAGGAGTTAAATTTAGATAAAAACTTACGTCCATTTTCACTACTTCATCCTATACACTCGAGGGGATAACTGTATTTTGTAACTTTATACAGTAATCATTTTCATCAATTTATGATATTATTCAGGCATCCAAACAAACTAATTTCGAACTTTAATTTTAATTTGGACTCAGTTTCTAATTGGCGATTATCAGTGAAGAGAGACATGTTCATTACATGGAGAATCTAGATTTACAGACATTAGTTCACAAATGTGCATTCCAATTACATCTGCGCCGGAGACAATTATTAATATGGAATTAGATGAAACTCCAATAAAAAGAAAAGAAATGGAACAACAAATAATCGAGGAAATCAAAATCTTTCGGACAAAGTATCAATAGTAAAGGACGCACTCCAGCAGGCTTAACTTGGAGAAGCCTATGGATATAGGTTTCAGCCATCAGTAACAGCCGTGGACAGAAGGTCAACATCTACAACAAAATGCGGAGATCAGATGCTTGAATTTATGAAAAATATAACGTAGAGATTTGATAATCAGGTTCAGGATCGACTCGGAATAATGTATGCCACAGTTGTTAAGAAGTGTTGCTGGGGCGGGCAAGGAAGCAAAAAGGGGGTAATGCCGAAAATGAACTCAATAATGGAAAACTAATTTTTTTACCAGTTTGTATAAGGTCTAATGATTTCTGCACTTTTAGATATTAGCAGTACAACAAATATAATTTCTTCGACATTGTTTTAAAGTTAAGTTTCAAAATTTAATTTAAAATTCTGCCATCTCCAAGTGTTCAACTGGTAAATGGTCAACATGTAAGTGTTGTTGGTACCGCTGAAAAAAAAAAAACATTCACTTTTCTTTTACATATTCAAGTTCATTTATTCATGCTTATGTGCTTCATGAATCGTCTCATCCCATTATTCTTGGAACACAATGCTTGATGTCAATAGGAGAAGTGTTAAATTTTAATGTATTGGCTGTACATATGGATACTAAATCGAACACAGTTAAGGAATGTATTGTTTACTATAGTACCCCCAGGTTCTAGTAAGGTAATCAAAGCGAATGTACCAAAGTATGTAATGAGTGGTTCTCAAGGCATTTGTAATGCGCATATGGTGCACGAAATTAAAAGGTATATATGCTTTACATTTATTATAAATGTAGGCCGGTGTCACTGCTGGTGAACTGATAGTCCCCGAGGGCATCATAAGTCTAGTTTTCAGTGCGTTTGTACCGACATGAAATATATACTTCAAATTTTCAGTCATCAAATTAAGTAAATCACTCTAAAACTAAGGAGTATCTCCCTCATGCATAGATCTGTCCTTAGATTCTTTGGTTCACTTTTCGGTCATTTTGGCTTCTACACTGCTCTTCATATTTTCATATATTTTGAGAATTCCAATCATTCGGCCACGAGCATCACTGAAGAGACATAACTTGTCGAAATGCGCATATGGTGCACGAAATTAAAAGGTATATATGCTCTACAGTTATTTTATCACATGATGCTGTTATAAAGGGTTGATGGTCGCAAAGTCCGTTACATATGTTGCTGTAAACCATATGGTTGAATGTAACTGATTAATAAGTAAATATAAGTAAAGTTCTAACAATCGCAACATGAGGATACTATATCTCATCAAAATGGTGTTATATTTGTGCAAATATTTTAGAGAAGGTAAACGTGCACATGGGTGGTGTATCGTTGAACCTACGCATGAGTAATTAAAAGGTATATATGTTCTATATTTATTATAACCACTAGGCCGGTGTCACTGCTGGTGGACTGATAGTCCCCAAGGACATCACAAGTCTAGTTTTCAGTGCTTTTGTACTGACATTAAATATATATACTACAAATTTTCAGTCATCAAATTAAATATATCACTCCAAAACTAAGGAGTATCTCCCTCATGCATCGCTCTGTCCTTAGAAAGATTCGTTGGTTCACTTTTCGGTCATTTTGGCGTCAACACTGCTCTTCATATTTTCATAAATTTTGAGAATTCAAATCATATGTCCACGAGCATCAATGAAGAGACATAAGTTGTCGAAATGCGCATATGGTGCACAAAGTTAAAAGGTATATATGTTCTATATTTTTTATATCATATTTTTCGGTGAAGTCATACTTGGACCAGAATGAGACATCGCCGTTTAATTATTTGTTGTGGAGTAACAAAGAAGTGTTTGTTACCAAAGATAGTTCTAATATAGGAGTTACGAATGCAACTCATCTCATGCCGCATGGGATTTCAAAGCAAAACAAGCCATATCGTTTACCACCTGAAGTTTCGAGTCACCAATTGGACGAATTGTTGCGACTAGATATCTTTGTTCCCACGGATGAAAAGTCCGATTGTATTGATATCCAAGAGGAACAAACCCAGTGAAACGGCCGAATGATAACAAAGGAATATAGTTTTAATGTCTTCTTGGTTCTGTTGCAATTACCGAAAACTGAATTCTGAAAGTGATTTTAGATACAATATAAAAAAATCCAAAAGAACTGACAAAGTCGTTTTCGGAACGTTCACCGACATACATTATTAGTGTTGATCTAGGTTCCGGGTTCTTGTGTATTTATTTTGAAATGTGTATTTCACCGAAATCGACAAAATATAGAGCGTTTAACACGTTCATCGGTACGTGCAAATTCCAAAAATTACCAATGGGACTGAAGACAAATCCAAATTCCGTTCAAATGTTAATGGACATAGTTTTCAGTGGAATGACATTCAGATCGGTTTTATGTTACACAGATGACGCAACTGTGGAAGTGCTTGAGAGACTGAAAATGTCCGATTAAAAATAAATCCGAAAAATCTTGTCCAATCATCTTGTATATTGTATTGTATTGTTTAATAAGTTCAGGAAGTTTACACCAAATTACCCTGCAGTGGCCAATCCTGTTAATAAACTTCAAAAAGCCAAAGCAATTATGTGTGGTTGACCGAGCTTGAGTTTCCGCGATATGATCTGGAATTTCGGTTGGCTGTAGACACATTTAGCAAAGGTATGTTATACATGCTGTATCAAATACAGACAAAAACACTGCACGTTGTGAGATTCGGACCAAAAGGAGAAATGAGAAAGTTGGTACGGTTCAACAAACTTGCACTATAGCGCATAGTCACAGTAATATTGGACTGCTCGACCTGCATCAAACTTTGAAACGTTTTTTTCAAAAGCAACTACAAACGATGGCTTGAGTTATTGCAACGGTACGATTTTAGTATCGAATGTAAACTAGCATCGCAAATGACAGTAGCTAGTTTCCCACCGTGTTAGAATCCAATCCCGACGACTAGGTGGACTTATTTCTCCCAAGAAATACAAGAGAAAATCCGACGTCCATCACATTACCAAATGAACAAACGTTGTTAACTTTATTAGAAGACCATAAATGTTGTAATCTTCTTGATTTGAAACATGACGTGTATCTCGTTGACACTGGGGATAATATAGACATTATACATTACGGTGGCACAATGTCAAAAGTAAATTCCATGACTTTATTGCCATTGATCCGAAATTACCCTGATCTATTGAAATTGATACTACAATTGACCCAGACGGCGGTGAAACGTTCTCATCGCATAAATTGACCACGATTCGCCTCATGAGGACAATTCACCGTCTATCGTGGAGTGCAATTACAGAGACTGACAGCGGTTCACCTTGTCAGGTAATTCCCCACAATAAATCAAGTTGTGTAAGTACGCAGAACAAATGTGTCCAAACAGCAGACGGACGATAATACAACCGAGCCCAATAAAACTAAAACACATTCTTATCAAGAAATAATTGGGATTTTATTGTTAAATATCAGAAAAACGATCCTAACTTATTGCTGGTTATAACGTACCTAAAATACCTACCTTGCAGAAGGCAGCATGTGAAATCCCTGTCTTTGTCTACAACATAAGTCTTTTGGATTAAGAGCAGTGGACGAGCATCGCCAACTTATTATGTGCAAGATTCACCTTTCCTCTGACCAGAATGGGATGTTCATATACTCCACTGGTCGGGCTAACAAAACTTATACAGGTAAGAATATCAATTTATTCAATTTTGGATCATATGTTGCAATGTGCATAAAATCAATTTATTGCCTAATATGTCCATTTGATAGTCAATGTACAGAACATTTTAGTTCCGGGGAGTTGACTTATGCGCCCCTTTTGCAAAGGGTTGAAGAACGAATTTTGTCGAATTTAACAGAAAATGGGTCAAAATACACATTTTTACTAATTTTTTTGGTCATTGTCTGGGGGTTGGTGGATGCCCTACATTGCCTCGTAAATTCACCATTGTCAAGATCACAACTTAAGTACGGTAATAATTTCAGGTGGATTGAATCAATGGCATATTGATGTTGAAAATCAGTTCAACGTAGGAACCTGAACGATCAGTAGAGTATTATTTCTACAGAAGATTTTATTAAATAGGAGTTATCACCCTGACCAATATTAATTGCTGCATCATATTTGTATTATTTATGTATTTTTTCGATGATGAATATAGACTTGATCTAAGAGATTAAGACCACTTTCAAACCTCTCATCGACTCTGAACAACTCATATTAGGAAAGGAGCTATTCAAGAATGCGTTCAACATGGACACAGAAACCACGTGGAGTTTAAAGAAATATGATTTTTAACTCGGCATATTATATCCACAGAACAGTAAAATGATACCGTTCTCATGGAATCCTCACAATGAGGGACTGGCCTTAAGGGAAACTGTACACGTGATCAGTAATCATCAGACCGTATTCACCAGATTTGACCTTTTTCATGAAAATCGAGTACCGCAAAATTTCTCACTTCCCTTATTTCAGTAAATACGGGAAACGCGCTAAACGTAGTGTATCGGACTTCCAGTCTGTTGGTAAACAAGATTGTCAACGCAACGCATAGCAGAGCATCCGAACCCACGATTTGCGTGCATGAACGAGAATGCAATCAAGAAAGGACTCGATCAACATTAAAAAGTATGTATGTCATAATGTTTGTCGAATGAACATGTGTTACCATAAATAGCCGCTCTCAGTTCTATATATTTACGTAATTAATGAAAAATTATACATGTATTTGCTTAGAGAACAGTTTTTCCCATAAATGTTCCATGTATGGAGAGTCATATTAAAATATCGAGGAAAGACCAGCTCTCATTGTAATTCGTATTTACGCATAAAGGGTATTGCTAAAATGCACATGTGTACACAATTAAAATACGTTATACATGATTGATTGATTGATTTTTGTTTTACGTCACACCACGAATATTTCACGTATATGGTGACGGCATCTGCCTGATGCGGGGCATACAAATTTTGACCTTTGCAACGGACCCACCCGAAGCAGTGAGGGATCTTTAACGTGCCATGCATACCACGACACGGGGCCTCGGTTTTTATTGTCTCATCCGAAAGACATGACACCAGCATGACCACCAGAGCGGGACTCGAACCCCGGCCTCCCGATCAGGAGTCCGACGCGATACCACTAGGCCACGCCGGCTTAAAATACGTTATACAACTAAACCTCTTAAAAATTCTAGAACTTTCGAAATACTGATTTTTTTTAAAAATAATTCATCCATTAAATACCAGACTTACACCATTCAAGGAACCATGGATTACGATTCCCCAGTAGATTCTAACTCTGATCCCACAAGTTCCATCTGGGATTATTGCATCAGCATCACAACCTACCAATATTAACAAGTATTTTGGTGGAGAATCCGTTTGATTAGTATGAAGCCTGTAAAGGGACAAAGAGGAATGCCAACCAGGTCATTAAATAATCTTAATGAAGAGCAGCAGCAGAGCCAGGAGTCGGCACAAGAACCGTGGCCATCTCAGGACTGCATCGTCCGATTCCTGGATCAATAGAATCATTGCCACCCTCACCACCACATGGCAGAATCAACCTCATCTACCCAAGTTAATTCATTTCAGCAAGCACCTAGGGTGACAGTTCATTTGCAATCGTATATTGGATTAACATCCGCAGTACAGCGGTGGATGACATTTAAAGAAGGGCGATGCTATTTTTCTTTACATAACCATAACGTTACTGACATAATTGATGACAGGAAAAAAAAGCCCGAGGCTCATGTACTTAATTAGCGGAGAAACGGTTCATCTAACATGCGAGTTACACCTGGAGATAACGCTCTGCTGGATGTAGGTCAGTGATGCCCGATAAAAGTAATGACGTCAGAAGTTTGTCTCGTCTGTATCTTCGCGTACGTTTACAATGGCCAACAACATGAAAATTGCGATTCAAGAAAATGACGGAAAAAGCGATTTACATCACTAACTGGATCTCGATCTTTCCTTTTCTTCGTCCGATTATTTGTCGGAACATGAAGAAAGTGAAGAGGTGGTAAACCACTCAGAAAGAAAAAAGCATGTGATGGGAATTCGTCCATATCAATTCGAACCCTATGCAGACTCGTCATCAGGCTCCGAATCACAAAATGATGAATGTAATCAATTAGAGGAAGATGAAGAACGGTTGCTTAATACGGAATGGTAAATAAAATGTATTTATCTGGTTGTAGTCATAACATTAATATCCCTCCCTTTCCTCTTTTTGCCATATTATCTAAAATTTGTATTTTATGTAGATTTCATTATATTTTATTATATGTATAATAATTGTAAGTACTTGTAAATACATAGTGCATCAGTAAAAAAACAAAGTGGAACGATTATAAATTTGTCATGCAGTAATTGAGCAGGCCCACCAATACCCTCTACCTCCCTATTTTTTTTTTCTATAAAGTTATTCATGCAGTTGTCGCGTCAAAAGGTACTGTCCTGAGCCCAAAGATCTCATTTCTTTACACTGCATGTTTCTATTAACCATTCTATATTTATTTCAGATGTATATGCCACAACTGCATCATTCTGCCAATGTTGTTTGAATGTAAATGCTGCCTTGAAAACCCCAAAGCAAGAGATGATGGACCAATTCAATTCAAAGGGATTAAAACAAGTGAAATGCATCACAGAACATCCTGGTTTTCAGACTGCATGCTTAGATGAGTTTGTTTTGGATGCAGCATATAACCATTACAACAGTATGGACACCAAATACAAATCGAAAATGAGTAAGTTTATATTCTCATGTACAATACACGGTACATGTATTTAATTAGGATTTAGTGGACCAAACGAAAGATTTGTTATTAAATAGCACTCCAAATTTTTTGATATTCTTCTTTTGTGTCAAATATCTTTACAGTGTCGTCTTTTTTGTATCATGTATATTTTTCCCATAAAAAAAAGGGGGGGGGGGTTGACCTCACACTTTTATTTCAAATGGTTTGTTAGATGGTGTTTTACATCACGTTCATTATTTTATCAGTAATATAAGGACATACAAGCATGTGATAACCTATCTCTTAAATATGATGGCACAATCCAGGAAAAGATCTTGTAATGCCGAATTGCCAGCACACCTATCCAATGTTTTCCTTGTACAAAATGTCTGAATTAAAACATTGTTCAGTGGTATAACATATATATTTTCAGGCGATATAGATATAGTGCATACAGGCAGTTTGTTCATTGGATTTAGGGAGTTTTAGGAAGAGAAATCCGTGTTGTAATTCCTGCCTGTGTAGTGCCAAAAATAAGAGAAGAATATCCAAATCCGGATGAGTACAAAGGATTTCAAGATGCATGTTAAATTTATTTAATCATTTATACAAATAGACAAATCTGAATATTTAAAATATGTATGAAATTTAAAACATTATTAAACAATTTCAAATATTCAATGTGAATATTGTGAATGTTTTGGAAGAAAATGTAATGTGTACGAGTTTGTCCTCTGTTGATACAACTGATACTGTTGATGAAATTATTTGTATCTAGACAGACTTATCACGTCCCCCAGTCTTGGTCGCTTGTAATTTGAGCATAGTGGTGGAGGCTGCGTTGGTTGGTGTTCCAATGGTCTGTTCTGAGCACCATAAGTTTGTGGACATAACCTGTAGTTGCAATTTACACACACACACACACACACACATATATATATATATATATATATATATATATATATATATATATATATACAGAAATATATATATAAATATGGGTAAAACCTTAACTTCAAAGACCAGTTTTACTGATCTGGCAAATTTTATAAAATAAATAAAAAATAAAACAAAGACAGGACACAGGCACGACCAGGGCGGGAATCGAACCCCGGCCTCCCGTCCAGCACGATACCAGCTTGGGTACCAGTATAACCTCCTACAACTTTGAAATGGAATGTGCGTGTGGGATAGTTGTTAATATATAGAAGTGTAGAAATGTTTAAAAATGATTAAAGTTAAGTGGTACATGTATGCTGTTCACAACTTAAAAGTAAGGTTAATCTTTCGACTGTTACCTTGTATATGATGGCATATCCTCCTGAATTTGTCATTACTACCCCAGTGGTCCCCTCTAATAGCATAAAGATAATTACTTGTTTACTAGATTTAATTTTATTTAACTATTGATCTCGCTAGTGGCTTGCCTGGCTTGAAACACATAAACCCTCAAGAAGATGACTTTTTAGCCGAGTACCTCTGGTGATCTAATAAAATTATAAATTAAATAGGAATATTGATGTATGTACTAATTAATTTTGGTAACAAGTACAAACAGACGCAATAAAAAAGTGAAACTGGAAATGAGCAGAGAAATTTAGGTAGTAAGGTGTTTGACTTGTAACCGAGAGGTCCTGGGTTAGAATCTTATTGGCAGCTCAGTGATGGCCAATCTTTTGGTTGAGAGTAAAAACCAAAGTCCCATGTCACTAACGTGACATGTTAAAACTCTCATCGCATCATGATAGTCCATTGCATTGTCTAAATGTCTTCGCAAATCATCATGCTGATGTTAGTGTCATGTGAAACAAATAAGTATGGTTCCAAATTCATATCATAAAAATTACTTAGGTATATATGTTCAATATTTATTAGATGAAGCTAAATCTATTATTAAACATTCACATGTATAATGAATTTAATTTAACAGTACTCTAAATCCTACCCTTGATATGGAATGCTCGTCATCATTAGCACTATGTTGTGATGTAGAAGCCTCAAAAGCAATTTCAGATTCATAACTTTGCATAATCTGAAATATTTCAAGTTACTATTGATACATGTACATGTGTGTGATACTTTTATTTTAAAATAGGACATGTATTCCTTTATTTAAATTAATTAAGCATCGAAGATATCAATAGACAAAGAGAAATTATTTCAAAAATAATGTTCAGTCTTGATAATCGAATTTAAACTTTATTGAAGTCTTGGGAAATATGATTTTGAAGGGAAGACTCTTAAACTATACATCCTTCGCTCATGAAATCTAAGTCAAACTGAAAACAACACATGGATATGGAATATTGTTCTTACCCTTAAAGTGTACCAACAATGCGAAGTCATAAAATCATTGTAGATAGAAATAATGATAATAAATTCATTGCAAAAAATCCGGTGTCAAAATACCCCCTAATAGTTGAGATACAGCCGATTTTGTGTCTGAAGCAAATCAAGCACACCTGTGGTTTTACTTGACCAGCAGGCAATCGGCTGTTTCCGTGCGTGACGTCAGAAGATGAACGCAGTCGAAAGCTATTAATGAAAAGAAAAGAGGCGTACAAGATTTTCTGCAAGTTTAAAAAGAAATATGCCTAAAAGGACCGAGGAGGTACTAGTAAAGGTACTGGAAAACGATCTGTAGCTGCCAATTGTGGGAACATCGACAAAAAATGGCGTTTCTATATACGAATTCCACTGTATAACGGATCCATACCAGAGAAAACGCTGGATCAACTTCAAGAGTAAAAATTGGTATGGGCCTTCGAAATATTCAGTTTTATGCTCAGATCATTTACTTTGCATTGTTACCCATTTAAATTTCGATTTGAGAAAACTCAAACAGGGATTTGGCTAAAGCACTTTCGCTTGAATAAGGGGACATGTCCATCAATCCATGCTATTCAGCCACCTTAAAAGGAACTCAGGCCAGGTTCAAGCGGTATACAAAATACAACACATTAAGAAAATGCTTTATTACTGTGGTCGCCACCTAAAAGAGAAACAGAGTAGGTGCTTGATTTTTTTTTTCATTAATGGCGAATCGTAGTGACTTATGCTCCCCTGTATTCCGCTAGGCGGCGATACCGTTCCCGGTCCATCAGCATCTTTGTTTACATTGGATGCGATAACACCGCGTGTTTGGAGTCGACGAGAGCTTGACATAAAATTACAAATTAAACCAATTAAATAGAAATACATGTATATCGATAATGAGTAAACAAGAATACGGTTCTATGGGCATTCCCCAACTAAAAGCCGAGCTAAGGAGAAGAAATGCCAGATTGACAGGACGGAAAAAAGAATTAGTTGAGAGGTAATGTGATATGTATACATCATTACATCACAGTACATGTGCATGTCTCTACCTCGGTGTACGATGTTAAACCAGGGCATCATATCAAATCATGTCTGCATATATATATATAGTTTATAAAATGCAATGAAACATCGTATTGTACCGTCTTATTACAACACAAATAAAAGGAAAGGGGGGGGGGGGGGGTTTCGATATGTACATGTAGAAGGAAAAGAAAATTATGCGTATTAGCTGTTCTTTGCATATCTAGAGTGATTCGTTCTGATGTCGTATCTTTTTTTTTTCCACAGACTCGAAGCTTATGATCGAAACAGCAATTTTGGCAAAGTTGAGCAGCTCGAACCAGATTATTTCATGGTGGTTCCGAACGATGATACGTATACTGATGTCAACTCAGATTCGCTGTTTATTGGTCTTACCATGGAAATTATACGAAGTTATTTACAGAAATTTGAGAAAAAGTTTTAACATCGTATCACACAACTTTATGATGAAAATTTCTTAATGCATTTCCGTTTTTCGAAAAAAGACTCGCACACATACATTAGATGTAGCTGCCGTGCAGAAATGAAGAGGGAAGTGTGTTACAAAGTGGATGTGAAAATTGAAGACGGGGGGGGGGGGGGGGATGTCTGTTATCGAGGCACAATGCGAGTGCGCAGTGGGCATGGGACCATGCCCATTGTAAACATGTAGCAACAGTTATGTATGGTGCAGTTATGTTTGCAAAGGACAAATATATCAAAACCAAAGAGACATGCACGCAGCGCTTGCAGACATTCCATAAATGCAAAAAATTCAAAGGTAGCCCTATGAAAGCCTCATCTGTCGACTTACCTGGAGCTGATGAGTTTACAAAAGTTGATTTCGACCCAAGACCAATGAATGACCAGAATAATCCAGCCTACCAGGACTATTTCCGAAATGTGTGTTTAAATTTTCAGGGCATTTCAAAGATGCCAATATTCCAGACTATTAAACCTACAAATACGTTGGCTGTGGCCCACGACTATCTGAAATTAACACCAGAGGATTCGTTTTTGCAGTTGTCAAGTATCTCAACAATCACCGACAGCGAAATCCAAAAAATAAAAACCTCAACAAAAGGACAAAGTGTCAGTAAAACGCTTGGTAGAGCTGACCCAGAATTTATTCCAAATGCTTACATTCCCCTACATGTCTCTGCCAAAAGTATCGGACCTAAAACAGAGTGTTTTGCAGTTGGCGTCAGATATTTCAAAATATCAAGAATACTTAGGAGCTCAAAACAAACGCATGCTAACACTTCATAACCTTCCCCATCCCGTTCGTCAACCAAATGATGGGATTTCAACGTGCCTTCGCCAAGTACCAGGGTCAGTTAGAGGGTCTAACGTTTGTGAAAAGTACATGAAGCTTGAACAAGCCCTAAATGACGTACATACATATTCTCCTGTTTGCATAAATGACTTTGCTCCCAGTGATAGGCAAAGGAGATATCACTATATCCAAGACCTCAAGTTTCCTTTTGATGTAACCGTCTATGCTTATAGTAGTGGCGGCCCACACGAGAGCCTCCATTTCACATGGAAATGCTCAAAATGCTTGATTTGCAAGAAGCAAACAAGGTCATTCATGAAATCGAGAGAAATATCCCCGTCTATCATACAAGAGCAATGCGTCGTGATTTTCGAGATCGATTCAGGCTACACCGTCTGTTATGAATGAAATGTACCGTCATCTAACGGGTGATTCTTCTGTACCAGGTACTGGAATAGAAAAGGCTCTAAGAGAGCGCTTTTTACTTTTATTGGATTCTCAAAATCCAGACCTTGTTTATGACATGAGAACCCTTCATCACGTTGGTGAGAGAGAGAAATGTTTTGAGATTTTTTTTTTGAGGAGGTTGAAAAGTACATCAATGAATATGAATTAAAAGCAGTTGATGACAGGAGGCATGGGTTGGTTAGTCATATGAGTGTAGCTATGTCAGTGAGAGATCTAAGAGAGCAAATTTCAGCTAGGCTTTTAAATGAGATCCCTATTCCATCTGAGGAGTGGCTTAGGCTTCAATTTATGCCAAAGAATGAGGTCTTTCACTCAGCGGTTAAGTACACAGGCAGATTTCCTTTGAAGTACAAGATCCAATCTCGACAATTCAATGCTTTTCACATTGATGCTCATTATGTGTCACTCATTCCAGTGTACTTAATATTGCTGCTGACCATGACACTGCATCTAAATGTAAACTCACACCATCAGTGACCTTAGTTATTGATATCCCAGAGGATTCGAGTGGTGATTTTTATTCTGGACAAGTTTCAGTGTCACTAAAGGATACTATTTGAACCATCTAGTCCGTTGCGCCATGTTGCTGAAATGAGAAAGGTCTTAGGGCTTACCGGTAATCTTGGGAAACCCATTCGAGTGGTCCATTCAGATGGCGGCCCTGATCATAGAGTAACATATCCTAGTGTCAAGTTAGGGCTTATTGCTATGTTCTTGCTGGATGATTGTGATTATCTGCTGGCAGTGAGAACTGCCCCTCACCAATCTTACCGAAATTGGGTAGAAAGGATAATGTCAATATTGAATCTGGCCCTTCAAACTGTAGCTATTTGTAGATCCACCATGTCTGCAGACATGGAACACATTCTGAAAAGTTGAAGTACAATGGCAGCAATTAGGAAAACTGCACAGGGAAATGACAGTTTCAAAGATGAATTGATGGGCAGTCTGTCAGATGTTAAGCAAACACTAAATGACTTGTTCACCCGCCTAACACTCAAAGGGACAAAGTTCAATACAGAAGGAGCAGCTTCAGATGGACTCATGCACGAGCTCTGGGATGCCATCCGGGAACTCGATTCAACAGGTATGTGTACATATATATATATACAATGAAACATAACTCACATATAAAGAACACCATGCACCGTTCAATGTGTATCTAAATGCATGTCATTGGTCATACAGATACAAGTTTTTTTATCATGCTTCACATTGCTGAAATTCAACCCATTGTTGTTGGATAATTTACATGTTTCATATCAGAAGGGGTGGTTTAAATTCTGTATAGAACATCAACCAACTGAATTGTTGTTGTCACTTCAAATGACCATCCTAAGTTTGAGTATAACTGTTGTGTAATCAGATATTTTTGTCTTGTCTTCCTATGAATGTCTATATTCTGGAATTTGTCAAATTGAAATAGTGATACTTATTGACTTTTGTTTTTGTAGTCCTCAAGAGTTATACCCAATCCAAGCAGTTAGAGAAAAGGCCCAAACTGAAAGAATTCATGGACCATTGCACAGTATCTAGGAAATACTTCTTCCTGATAAAGAAGTGTGGGTCTGGATCATGCCATATCTGCAAGCCTCAAAGACTAGCAAACTTCGAAAGTTTACATCAATTTCCAGGTAAAATACATTCAGGTAAATAATTGATGTGGCAACTGAGGTTTGTATGCAAGCCATATTAGCAGACTCTATGTGTTCAGTTTCATAGTTGATCTTTGCATAGATGTATGCAATGTCATCGACAATAGGGAAAGTGAATAATTTGGATTGCAATTGGTCAGGTATTGTCTGTCATTTTGACCATCTGTCTGTCTGTCTAAATTTTCTGTTAGTTACAATCTACTATCAAATGCAGATCTACTGAAAGTGGCAAAGGGTTGCATTTAGCAAATCAGGAGATGCTCATTTCTTCCAGGCATGTGGTCTTGTCTCTGATTCCAATAGATATAAACGTTGGTACTCTGTTGTTTCTGACAAAGTGACATTGCTCATTTGTATTCTAAGTTCTATAAAACTAGTTTACTTGGTATTGATTTATAATTTTTACATTGCTTTTAAATTTTGATAGATCCAAAACCAAGCAAGGAAGATGCAAACAGGTACATGGCATACTCAGAGGTCTATGGAAAGGTGACAGCGGAGGTACATTGCCCCTCACTCAAGACCATGCTGAACCCATCTGGTGATGATGCACCTCAGCCATGCAAGATGACAGCAGAAACCATCAGGGACTTTGTCAAATGCACTGAATGCATGAAACCTAGGTATAAACATATTCTAGATAGCATGCACTTTTTCTGTTGGATGACACATACATGGTTTATGATACTCATTAGATGTTTTTGAAATCAGAGTGCAGTGTATCATACTCTGTCTAATGTTTTGATACTGTTCTTTTACACTATTGAAAGCCAAGGTCACTCTCAAGGTTGGACTTCGATGCATGTTTTAATATCAAGTACTGTAACACAAATTAATTATGCTGTCTTCTTAAATATCTCAAAACAAACTTTGTAATGAAAACCTTATTCACAGACGCTTTTTTGGTAATTGACTCGGTATTCAATTTAAAAAAGATCAATGTAAATTTTGAATACACTGCAAACATAATTTGTAGTTTATTTCTTTCACTTCAGGGGCATCTATGCTGCGTCCAAGCTCACACGGGAGCAACAGGAACACTTGGCAGTACTGAAGGAAGAGGGCATGTACTCCTGTGGTGGGACCTTGATCCCAAAAGATCATGTTCTGTATGGAACTGTCTTCGCCCAGCCAAATGCGACTTGTGCCGCACCTGTGGTAGCACACCTTTACTCTGCACGGGCGAAGTACCCTTTATTTTGCTACAACTGTGGCACTGAAGATGTTCAGCCGGTTTCCAATGAGCTGAAGCAACAATATCAGTCCGTACATCCTGTCTGTGAAGACTGCCGGTCAAACAATGTGAAAGAGCGCACTCGTGGTGCAAAGAGAAAGTTTATGTGTGACCAAGTGTGTTAACCTGTTCACCGGATATTCCGGTACCGGATTGTTTTCCATTTAACTCTACTCTTTGGTGAATGGCACGGCCACATGTAATTGATTAAATATACTTTTTGCTATTTTTCTGTCTTCTGCACACTACATTGGTGTAAGTATATTTTGCGATTTATCGATTGTTGTATTTCATATCTGATTATTGTATTGATTGTATTTTATGCAAGATGAATATGTTTTAAAATTGTTTCAAAGTTTGGGTCACGTGACACAAGAAATTTTCTTTGTCCTCCAATGTCTCCATGTTTCTCTGTATAACGATTATTCATCGTTCTTGTGGTAAATACTTGTAACATATTTTCCTTACTCTGTATCATAAAGCAATTGATGTTTGACGCTGGTTCATCAGATTTATTTTGTAACTTTCAATTTATTATTTTTTGTGTGTAAACGGTTGAAGCCGGATTCAGAATCCCGACCATTTCTTCAGTTTAGTCTTTATTGAGAGATTTCCTAATTGTTTAATCTGTGTATTGGAAATTATCATGAGTTCATGTAGATTTAGGAAAGGTCTGTCCATCTTGTGTATGTAAGTCTGTCTATTATTAAAACATATTTTACTTGTGATCTTCATGGAGTTAGGCATGAATAGAATAGAGGTTGTACCTATATTGCTTGAATATGCATTTTTGACCTTGGTCAGTAAAGTTATGATAATTTAATAATTGAAATGCATTATTGTGTGTAGCAATGGGAGGTTGATGCAATTTTAATGGTGTTCATTCACTTTAAGCTATAATGCTACCATGTTATTGAGAGTTTGGTCATATATAGATAACACTAGTTTGACTTATTTCTCAGCAAACAATACTAATTGTGGTTGTCATGGATACATTGTTTTGCATATGGTAACCCCAGGTATCCGTATATCCTAAATGATCTAAGTCACATTGTGAATAATCACTACTTTGTATACCTTAAGTATGCTTATTACATTTAATTAACTTTATCTGTATTGTATGTAGATATTAATTGTCAGTTCAGGTTTTGATTAGTTCTTCTCTTGTATCTTTGTAGGCATTCTTATATGCTGCTGCCTTTTGTTTTGCAATTAAATGTTCATCACAACATCTGTTCATCTTCTGGATTCAAATGCCTCACTGGTCACATTATGCATAGATAAATGTCAGGTGTATAAACTGAACAGTGACTGACACATATGAAGACATAACATGAGAAACATGTTTACTTTTATGCATAATTTACTTTCATTCTGTTTTTGTTGTTTATTTTTACACTGAGAGATACTCAAAATTGTTTCGTTTTTTCTACGTCCTTTTGTTTTTTAATTGAATAGGTAGGTAGGTTTTGGTTTTTCGGGTGGAAGCTTAACAGAAAAAAAAAAACTTGGAATGGCCTCAGCAAAGAGAGTGCGAGAGCTTTGGGCAGCACATGTATCGCGTCAAACAGGCAACCTCCTTGAAAAATATGTGGTTGGAAAAAACAATTGAGGGAGATTAGACTTTTAACACCCCCTGTGAAATAAAAGTATAGTTTTAAGTGGTTATTTTAAATTCACATAAATGACACAATACATTTAATTTTATTGCATGACCCTTGTCTGTATACGTTATATTGCACTGTGCTGGTGCAAGTGGTCATTTTGTCGGATTGTAGAACGTCCGACATCGCAGAGTAATTTACTGCGAATACCAAACTCTTTCCACACATTTAAAACGAAGATATGTTAGGACGGGAGGTGGAGGGTAGTTGCGCATTCCTTCAGATCTACGTATACGTCCATGCAACGAAATACACCTGCTGGTCATCTCCTCAATTACCGCCAGACTAGGATCCACCCCACAGATGGATCTAGCCAAAATCTACACTACTTCTACGGGATTTGTGGATGTTATTGTTTCATGCTAAATGCAGTCAATACCCTCAATGATAACCTAGTAAACTGCTGCACTGACGATACATGCCAAATAAATTTGCATTGACCCACGATTGCCAAAGTGGCTCTGCGTATTCTACCACATTGTGTATATAGTATTGTGTCTATACAACTGAAAATAATTTTGTTACAAATTAACTTTATAGACTTCAATCGGTAATGATAAATATTCATTTGTTTAATGTAAGTTACTGTACTGTCGGAGGAAATTCGAGCTGCATTTCTAGGTCATGGAAGTTTCGGTGTTTCTTGAAGAGAATATTCAACCATGTGTTCTAAACTTGAAGTTTTGTCTGTCTCGAGACCATTTACTATAACTGAATCATATTCA
This sequence comes from Pteria penguin, assembly GCA_035048485.1. Classification (NCBI taxonomy): domain Eukaryota; kingdom Metazoa; phylum Mollusca; class Bivalvia; order Pterioida; family Pteriidae; genus Pteria; species Pteria penguin. The sequence goes on from CM068590.1 coordinate 12,484,588, forward strand.
ACACAATTTATCTCTCTAGTCTACTTGCATTTTTGAGAGACCAGTTCCAGCCCACTGTACAAATAGAAAGAGGACAAGGAGTCTGCTCTAAGGGATACTGCTAGGGACCTGGCACTTGTTAATTCAGTGTTACGTTTGACTGTGCTAGCATTGATAAAATGAAACTGAAATCATGCGAGGAAACAGAGATGAGATATAACAATGTAATAGCCTTTCTTTTAGCAAAAAAAAAAAAAAATAATAATAATCAAAGGACTGAAGGTCCTGAGTAACACTCGTATGAAGATGAAGAGGAAATCGTTTTATCAAAAGTATCAAGGATGTAGTCTGGTGAGCGATTTAAGCCTAAAAGTAACCTGCCTAACGGGAAGTAACTCGTACTGTCACGATGATGTAACATTTTTAGTCGTGATAGAAAATACAGAAGTAATATTCAGTAATTTGTCTATTATGCATGTGTTTGTAAATTATCATGTGATATTGAAGAAAACCGTTTTTAGAGTTATTCTATTGACCAAAACTTGTTTACGACATACCGATTTCCGTTGCTCTAGCAATCGACAATGCTGATATAGATCTCTATGCCGGCAAATACGAAATGGGAAAAGTAAAATATTTTAAAACCAAAAAAGGCACAAGATAATCAACTAAAAGCGAAGGCCAGTATATTTAATTATCTTGAAACAAACAAAACTAAATTCAGTGATCAAGAGAGGGTTTTTATTTTTAATCCTCAGAGTGCTAACGTATTTAAAAGGGCTGCAGATTTACATTGTGCAGTAGACGATGATGTCATTGAGACGTTGCGTCTTAATGACGTGATGTCGTCGCATCTGCTGTATATGCTGTCTGTTGAAAAGTATGGTGTCTTTGAGCCATTATATCCGGACTTTCTCACAGAAGAGGCATGATTTAGATATCATTAAAAAGAAGACGTTTTAAACTTTTAAATAATACTACGATGTTGTTACTGACATATTCATTGAAGTAGTTACATGTATATATGTACTACAAAGGCAGATTTTTCAAGGAAATATATGTTATTGTTTTCCAAATAGACTCCATCTTCCTAAAAGGGGGAGGGCATTAATGTGTTTATATATTTTGATTATATCGAATCTAAATATGGTTTTAATTTGAAATGTCATTTGAAGCTTATATATATATAAATCAATTCCTTTCTTGATCATGAAAAGGAAATATTTCATTCAATATATATTATACACAAATGAGGTTATAGCAAAATGGGGGGAGGGTGCAATATCTATCAAATTTCTTTGTAAAATGCTCCATTACCTATTGTAATTTTATGTAGTTTTGACTTATGACAGACCATTGCACATTACAGTGTAATATCACAGTGATGCAGATTACAGAAATTATCAAATAATTCTTGTGAAATTGTCATCATTTTAGAAGGTTTGTTTAATTACTATAGCCACTATGAACGGCTTCATAAGTTGTCAGAGCTTTCCCTAATCCTTGTTATTTTTTCAATCAATCAGTATCAATTCATAAGTTTATCTACCAAAATAAAAAACCCAAACTTTTCTGTCATATTTGTGAAAAAAAAAATATATAAATTGCTCTAAAATGACATTTCTCTATATCGAAATGGGCATGAAACAGCATTAATTTGCATTGATTCTAGTACAATAATTTGCTCCATAACATACGTTTTTGTTACTATTAATCTACCTTTGTCTGTTCTTATAGAATATGCATAAAATAGCCAGTTGTAGATTTTAATTCTTCTTACAAGTTCACCAGACTACCCCCTTAATTCAGGACAAGTTTCATTCTTACAATGAACGGCACAAATTCAATATGACTCTTGAATCATTATTGAGTTATTCTAATCGATTTTCTTATAATGAAACAAAATTGAAGTGGGAATAGTTATACGAAGCTTGCACTCAAGTATGCGTCCCAAGATGAACCATTAGCACAAGTTTGGGAATTTTCACACACTGTTTAGTTGAGGTAACTTGGCATACAGCCAAGTCAGAAGTCTTATTTTTACTAGTTTGTCCCAAACTGAGGTACCCCCAACAGGTTAACCAAATCACTGAAGTGAAAAACTGTCACATGAAGCAATCGAACCAGGTACTCTAGTGTGCATCCCATAGATGAATCACTGGTGCAACTTTGGTACTTGTACTATCCATAACTGAGATACTTGTGCCCAAAACAGGATACCAAAATGACTCAAATGGAACAAGCAAATTCAGAGAGTTGTGGTCCACTGCTTTTGACGCTCTAACAGTAAGGGTGCAGCGATCTGTGACACTGTCATTGTTGTGCATATCTACAAATACAGGAAAGGTATTGCAACTAGGCACAAACATGCCAGATATGATGGCCCTACGTTATGACCAAGGTTAAAGTTTTTGTAACAGAGAGACGGATGGACAGACAAATGAGATTTCATGTCCCCACGTTTTCACAAAAGGCGGGTGACAAAAAGTGTCAGGTACAGCTTGAAACATGTTTTTGAGTCTGCAAGATGAATAATTAATTAGTGTAAGTTTGGTACTTGTAGCTTGTACAGAATTGAGGTACTCTAAAAGGCTAACTATGCCACTCAAACCGAAAAATTATGTCACATGCAGAATCGAAAGCATGCCGTCAAGTGTAAATCCCAAGATGTTTGCTATTTGCAGCATTTGTAGTTTGTCCAAAACTTAGTTTTCCAGTTGCGAATGTCAGGCCTATATTACAAGATGATACAAACTATGTGAAGGAGATCATAAAACTGTCCTTGCTCTGGCCACTTGCTGTGGATTTGATGTGTACAAAGACAGAGAAGACATGGTGAATCCATGTTTGTAATTACGAGGGGGTTTTAATCAGATGAGGGTGTTCTTGAGGATACGTAACTGTCAAGATAACTAAGTGAATTCAAAAGAATTCGAAGATGTCAAAAGTAATTATCTTATATGGAAAGTCTCGTCACAAGGAATCTACTTGTGAAGTTGTACCCCTACTGGATCAAAAGTTATTGCCCAGGTTAAAGTTTTTGTGACAGACTGACAGATGGAGGAATGAGTATTATGAGATGTAATGTCCCCTTGCTTTCACAAAAGTGGGGGACAAAAAGTGATGTTAAAATGACATTCTAATTCACTTGTTTTGATAATTCAAATTGGTCCACACATTAGCGTTCGACATGTATAACCACGATATACCGTCCTCAAATTTAAAAGTCATTATACCTACTCTTTGACTTTGTCCACATTGCCTCTGACTCCAACTATCAAAACTTCTGTCTGAACCAACTTCGTTCACTGTTCTTAACGTCCGTCTTACATCTCATATCAAGGACAATTTGCAAGTTCTACCATTCACGTGCACAATTATTACAATCAAGTTAAACCAACAAATCTGACAACGTACATGACATACGTGCGTACCACCGTGCAACATGCTTTCCATCATGTTATTTCATCTCGCCGCGCCGGAGCAAATGAGATTTGAAATCTGCCTGTTCAGCTGTTTACGATGCGATGTCAAGACATAGGTTACATGCCAGTTTCAAAAATAATCATCGTGTTTGTTCAGCTCTGGTATAGACTTTCCATACATCTTCCAAAATAATTTGCTGAATATGTAGTTCTTAACATACCAGAAGTATCAAATGTTAGTGAAAATTTGCAAATCCAATGCACATAATCATAGACCTATTTCACTGAGTGTAGGAATACATGCGCAAAGGGGTGAATCCCAATATGGCAGCGCCCATGACCCGGGTCCATAACAGTGATATCACGCATTTACCACATGCGATGATCTTAATGTCACAGGTCAACCAATCAAATTTCAACTCTATCATACAACACCGCGTACTATGTCACCACGCCCGATACAGAAACAGAAAATGAGAAAGAAAGGTATAACAAGATTGTAGTAACCACTGAATATAGCGGCGATAATATAGATGACGCTATTAGCAGTACAAAATGGTACGAAAACTATGGAGTTGGGAGGTTTCACATACTATCCAAGCGTTTCAACAGGCTCCCTTATGATACAAAGAGACAAACACACCGCAATGTACAGAAACACAAGTTTCTAGGCCATGGTTCACCTCATCCAAGAGTCACTAGAAGAGATAAGGTGGTGGCTGACAATTCTAGAGTCTTTAAATGGAGAGGCCATTTTAAAAGACAATCTGAATAATTCTATTTTATTTTCTTTCATTAGACTAGTATCATATGACTAAATGCAATTAAATTTTTCATGAGATGGTTTTCATTATTTATAAAATCCCGATTTTGTCTAAGTCATACCTGAGCGATTTCTAAGAAAAATAAGCAAAAACCGGAAATGACATGTAAACAATGATGGATACATGTGTAGATGATAACGCTAAGAAAAGAGCAGGATAATTTTGGGTTGCACATCGACACAAAGATAATGTTTCATTACATCTGTTTCCTAAAGAGTCAGAACGTCCAGCAGTGAGGAGACAGTGGATAAATTTCGTGAGAGTTAAACGAAAGGATTTCATTAGGCCGGCAGTTCACTCGGTGCTTTGTGAAAAACATTTCAACGCTGATAGTTATCCGCCTGAATATGAGATAAAGCGCTCACTGAGCATTTCGATATCAAAGAAAAAACTGTTACCGGATGCTGTACCAACACTACATATCAATGTAGATCAGTCCATCGGAGAACAAAGCTACACCTGGGGCTGGTTGTAATATTTTTCTAACTCTCCTTCAGCAAAAATGAGAAATGCTTATCGAAATGGGTATGTTGAAAATCGCATACATATGTTATCGATGATAGATAGATATATTGTTTTACGTCGCGCCGGGAACATCTCACCCATATGGCGACGATCACAAGTGAACATAAATAAAATCAAATTAAAAAGAGCAATTAAAAATATATAGGAAAGACCTGCTCTCATTGTATACTGTATCTACACATAAATGATACTGCTGAAATGCACGTGTATACACATTTAAAATACATTATATTCCAATATATTAAATTCTATTATACAAATTAACTTGGAAATATTAACGTTTTCAAATAATTCATTCATATTTTCCACAGTATAATAGTGATTTCGGATGTGTGCAGTATCTGTGATGTATTCTTGACTACACTGAAGGCAAATGACTGATTCTTTGTTCTCTTTATTCTCCCGGACAACATGCTTTCTTAATACAAAACAGAATTATCACGGATTTACAAATACGGACAAATACTTGACTAGACTAAGAAAGATACCTCTTATGAAAATATAGAACACTACATCCCTCCTCAAATTAGATTAGAAATATACTTGAAGTGATGTCTTTAAAGTTAAAATGACTAGATTTGAATTGTTTTGATTACATTATGAGTACTATCAGTTTTTGATTGAATGTCCTTTGAAACATTATTAGACTTACTACAACATTTGTTACAATACACATATTACTTATGACAATAATATGACCTTCCTGGCCATACTAAAATATAACGGAAATTGGGGGTTATAATGACACGCACACAAATAGGGGATTTTTATGCCCCACACACGCGCACACGGTTTATGTAATGTAATTTTCTAGGTATTGCGACTGTTTTCGGTTTCTAGTCGGACGGTTTCGGTTTCTAATCAGACGGTTACTATTTTGAGGGTTATCATGGAAAGGGTCTGTCTGTGCATCTGGTAATGGTTCCATTTCAAGTTCTTCTTCCTCCTCTTTTATTTCGCGGTTTGATGTATTGGTTTTCTTGAAGAACGATGAGTTTCTTGTGACCTGTTTTTCTCCAAATAGTTTTTTCGCGGTGATCATTGACTCATTTCTTCTTGTTACAATATACGGATTTGGATCATAAATTGGTGAGGTTTTATCTTTGGTTTCATTGCGCATACGAACGTGGTCGCCTTCTCTTATTTTGCACGGTTTAGCGTTGTTTCGTTTGTCACTTTGTAATTTCATACGGGATTTGGAATTTTCGTCGTTTTGGCGGGCTAATTCGTCGTTGTAATATTTTGATGTGTGGATTTAAGGAATTTTCGTTGGAGCTTCCCTTCCAAACAATAAACTGAATGGGGAAACTCCTGTTGAACTGTGAGGTGTTGCTCTGTACTGTCTGAGGAAATTGTACATATTTTGTTTCCAGTTTTGTTGTTCTATCAAGGACGATTTATTATTTTTTAATTTTGATATTATGAGCGGCTTGTTGAAAGCTTCTGCTTGTGCGTTTGCTCGTGGCCATCTTGGTGTTATCTTACGATGATGAAATCCTGTATGGTGTGCATATTGACTGAACTGATAGGAGTTGAATGGGCTTCCGTTATCAGTTCCAGCCAACCTCCATCGTCAGCAGCCGGTTCTGCAGCTCAGCTTAGTGCTAGTAATTTTGGGGGTTGTCAGCAGCAGCCATTTCTTGCTACAGGACAACAGAACAATTTTCGTTTCACGGGAGCAGAGACAGCATCACGGGCCCCAACCATACGACATGTGCTACGGATGTTTCCAGTACGGTCACTGGAAATCTAGATGTCCCAACACGACTAACCAACCCTCGAAAGGACAATAGAGCATCTGTGAATGATAAGTATCATGATTGGTTATTTGAATATGATATGAAACAGTTAGATGTTGATTTAATTGAGCAGATAGTTTACTTTGAGAAAATTGACAATGCAAATTATAAGGGATTAAAAGGGAGCTTAAGAAAACATTTGCATGCATGGCGAAGCATAGGGGCATACGATTCAATTTTACGTATAATAGAGCATCGATACGAAATTCCTTTTATTGCACACCCTCCCTCCATGTATTCTGTTAATAACAAATCAGCATTAAACAATAAAGAGTTTGTTAACGAATCTATTTCGGAGTTACTAGACTTGGGTCTCATAGTCAAAGTTCCTTTCAAACCTTACATCGTCAGCCCACTCAGCGTTGCAGAAAATCGTACGAAAAAGAGGCTTATATTAGATTTGAGTAGATTAAATGAATATGTTCAAAAAGAAAAAATAAAATTTGAAGATTTGAAAATCGCTCTAGATTATTTTGAAAAAGATATGTTTGCTATCAAATTTGATCTAAAATCTGGCTATCATCATATAGATATTTCTAAAAAATTTCAGTCATTTTTGGGTTTCTCATGGGAAAATTGTTTTATTGTTATACTGTCCTTCCATTTGGCCTTTCATCGGCCCCATTTGTTTTCACCAAGTGTCTCAGACCCATAGTCAAGCATTTACGAGGCAATAATATCAAGATTGTCCTATATTTGGACGACGGCCTAGCGTTTGCCCCTTCATATTCTGTGTGTACTCACGTCTCTGAATTTATTCAAGATACTTTGAGTAAGACAGGGCTTGTAGTCAATATGGGAAAATCCATTTTTTCTCCCGTTAAACGTATAGAGTGGTTGGGAATCATTTGGGATTCAGAATCATTTAGTATTTCTATTTCTACTAGACGTATACAAGATACACTTGCTTCATTACAGCGAGTTATCTCCCGTTTTCCACGGGTGAGTGCCAGAGATATTGCTAGTACTATAGGGAAAATCATATCAATGTCTCCAGTGATGGGCAATGTCTGTTGCATAATGACACGATTTTGTTCCATGGAAATAGTTCTCAGGCGTAATTGGGACAGCATATTATGCTTTTGTTTTCGAGATGAAGTGCTGCGTGAATTGCATTTCTGGACACAAAATATAAATAGACATAATTTTAAAGCCCTCGCAGAATCAGTGCGCAAAAATGTTATCATTTATTCGGACGCCAGTGACGTCGCTGCGGGAGCATATACTGTCGAGCTAAATAGCAAAGTTTTCCATCTTAATTGGTTGGATTGGGAATCTAACATGAGCTCCACTTGGAGAGAAATGAAAGCCATCGAGTTGGCTATGATATCTTTTAGAAAATCCCTTAAGAATACAGTTATCAAATGGCATACCGACAATCAGGCATGTGCTAAAATTGTCAAATCTGGCAGTATGAAACCTCACTTGCATCAATTGGCGTTTAACATATTCTCTTTGTGTGTACAGAATGGCATTTCCATAGATTCAGTGGATACCTAGACAAGACAATGAAAAGGCAGATTTTCTCGGTAAAATCATAGATCACGATGACTGGGTTGTTTATAATGAATTTTTCCGATATATTAGTTCCTTATACGGCCCCTTTACAATAGATAGGTTCGCAAATCCTCAAAATGCAAAAACAAAAAGGTTCAACTCAAAAGTTTGGAATCCGGGGTCCGAAGCGGTAGATTGTTTCACTCAAAATTGGCATCGAAAATGACTGCACTTTTCAGAGTGCTTCATCCTCCAACAGCGTGTTTGTTTATTTTATAAATGATTTATGTTCATTTGAGTGAAACGAATTAGAACATAAATTAAAAGTTATATCTAGTGTGGAGTGGGGTGCTAAAAGTACAACCTTGCTCCAGCTTTATAGATCGCTGGTCCGATCGAAGCTGGACTATGGTTGTATTGTTTATGATTCGGCCAGAAAGTCCTATCTACAGCTTCTGGACACCATACATCACCAGGACTTACGTTTGAGTCTTGGTGCTTTCAGAACCTCACCTGCAACTAATTTAGATGATGAAGCAGGAGAACCATCTTTGAGTGTAAGACGACTCAAACTTACTTTACAGTGTGTTACAAACTTATTTTCAAATCCATCAAATCCTGCGTTTAGCTGTGTCTTTAGGCCAAATCATGAAAATTTATATAACAATAAACCGAATAGTATTAAAAATCTAGGTTTACGTGTTAGACCACATATAGAAGAGGCTGGCATAAATCTAACTGATATTACAAATTATGAAATTCCTTCTTCACCACCTTGGCTAATGAAGAAATCTACAGTTATACTCAAATTATCAAATTACAAGAGAATTGATTCGAATTCTTTGGAATTTCATCAACTTTTCACAGAAATTAAGTCTATGTATTCGGAACACGTTTCATATTTCACTGATGGATCTAAAGATGGTGATAGAGTCGCAGCTGCTACAATAACTGATAAGAATGTGTCGTTGTCTATTCGTTTACCAAATAATGCATCTATTTTTACAGCTGAAGCTAAAGCTACACTTTTAGCACTTGTTCACATTGAACAGAATAAATATTTTAAGAGCATAATATTTTCAGATTCCTTATCGTGCCTTAAAGCAATAAAACATTTTAATATGAGTAATCCGTACATCTTGAGGATTCTAGAAAAGGTGAATATTTTAATATCTAATAAATTTGATATCGCATTTTGTTGGATACCAAGTCATATGGGCCTCGTTGGAAATGAAAAAGCGGATAAAGCAGCAAAAGAAGGGTTGATTAAGTCAAATATTATGGGTAAAATACCGTATACAGATTTTAAGTTACCCATATTGAATTATATTGATACTTTATCGCAAAAGACATGGGATAAGGAAGATAACAATAAACTTCATTATATCAAACCAGTATTTAAATATAAAATAACCTATCACCATCATAATCGTAAAGATGAAGTTGTAACTAGTAGACTCCGCATTGGACACTCCTGGATAACTCATTCTTACCTTCTAAAGGAAGAACCTCCCCTAGAATGTGTCCCTTGCGGATGTCTACTAACTATAAAACATTTTGCTCGATTGTGCAGACACAGCACATATTCGAACAGATTATTATTCTGCATTTGATATGAAAGAGTTATTCGAGAAGGTTAATATTTCCAACATAATGCGATTTTTAAAAGAAATAAACTTGTATACGAAAATATAGTGTATTGAAATGTAATGGTTTTATCAATACAATCTGATATAATTGAGCTGTGATATTGCTTTGTGTAAAAGTCATTCTCATGTCATTGTTTTATTTGTATAAAATGTCTACAATGAAAGCTGGTCTTTCTAAAAAAATTTAAATTTTGTTATAACGTACAATGCAAATTTATAATTGTAACCGTCACCATATGGGTGTAATATTCCCGGCGTGACGTAAAACAACAATCAATCAATCAATTTATATACATGTACATATAGATATTCATTATTTTAATTTATGAAATTTCTCTTCTATTTCACCTTCTTATTAAACCGAGTCCTATAATTGTGTAAAAATGATATTCAGGAGAAAGAATAAGTGAAATCAAGTAAAAGTATACAGCTATTTCTTTTTGCCTTATATTATAGGATGGGCGAATCTTGCAATCATGTTGCTGCAGTAATGTATGCAATGGCTTGTATATCAAACAAAAAGAAAGAGGGAAAACTATCCTGTACATCAGAAAAACAAGAGTGGCATGTACCGCGCAAAAGAATCAAAGGGCTGAACAGCCCATATAGTCGGTGAATTCTTGATAGATGAATATCTAAACCCAAGTTACAGAATTCGGTATAGGCTCTATAGTTATATTTTAATTTGGTATCGGTAAATATTGAACTGAGATTGATATTTTGAACGTTGTACCAATTCCATTTGTTATCACGTACTGAATGCTGCTGACAATGAGCCTTTTACTGGTAAAATTAATGAAATTTCAAGAGGCCCATGGGGCCTCAACGGTCACCTGAGTAACATGCAATACTGTTCGTGCAAAGTACATTTTTTTCTTAGGAACAAGATTAATCATATGTAGATTTAAAGCAAGTACATACAAAAAGTTGATAGATTTACAGAAAATTTGCCATTTAAGCACTTCAAAGTACTAATGATCTTTGACTTCATGACCTTTAAAACTCTCCAGAAATAATCCTTAACAAATTCCTTACAACTTTCAAACGTATCTGCTTTTACATCTCTATAGTGTTATTAGACTTGCTGAAAAATATCAACTTTAACACTTTTTAGTGCAAATAACCTTTTCATAACATTGACCATTCCCCCGACTTAAAAACTATTGAGTTTCCATCCTGTATATGGTCAAACTTGATTGGATCATACAATATCAATTTGATGGCATTATCCTGGTCTGCAATTACTGCTGTTTTCATCTGGCGCTCTTCACCTCGCTCATTCACATAATTCTTAACAGCTTCACTACAAACAATTAAACCCCTAACTGTTTTTTGATAAGGTGCATTTGAAAGAGTTTTTCCTATGAAATCTTTGATATGCATCATCTGAAATAAAATGTAAACATTGTTTTAATCATACAGCAGTGATTATATATTTGTGAAAAAACTGTTTGCAATGCTAAAATTAATTTAATTTCTGCAAATGTCACAAATGACCTACATTTATTAAATAGGTATATTCAGAAGATAACATTATCGGGGGAACACATCAATGAATTTTGGTTAACAAGAAATACATGTGTGTACTAACTTTTGCGGATTTGCAAATTGAAACCATTCCGCTGGTACAAACTTTCGCGGTTTGAGATCCATATAACGGAAAGGTATGTCATAAAGAAATGTTTGAGTGTATTAATGTGCGCTGTTGAATGTCAACAGCGAAAATAATTAATACACAACGAAAAGTTTCTTGTTATACAGTATTTGCTCAGCAGTTATGTATTTAGCACCAAAAACACTGGCTTGTGATCTGAAAAGTATGATTCTAAAACTCCTTGTCCAGTTATACTTGACTGTGATATATTTGTATAAATATCCATGATTTGTTGGTCTTATATTTACGGGCATTACAGTACAATTTACATCTGCATTTGATGTTTTACCAAAGTCATTGCTGAAGTTGAGCAAAATTTTAGTATACCCCTTTGCCAGTCTTTAACTCCCTTAAAAATTAAAGAATTCATTTAACAAACATTACTTGATATGGTTTTATCAATTTACTTCTATTGGCTTTTCTACGATCTACCGATCTACTTTCACTTTCGTTTTCAAACGTGTGTGAATTCTACATACACAAATTATCTCGAATTTTATTACGATATAGATTGTAAGACACTCAAATCTTTTATAGTTGCCCAATTTCATTGTGTATTCATATCTAGCATGTGTCCGGTCGGGTGTATATTTCCAATCAACTGCCGAGGTGCTAGCTGTGATCAGCAAAGCATGATCTCCCGCCGTCAATACAAAATGATTAATACACAAGCTTACAACTGCTCTAATCAACGATATCCATTCCTCCATCCTCCATTCCCTTTTAATGGTTCAAAATGCCATTTCTATCATTAATTTTGGTACATTATTTGCCAACATTGAACAGCTCAAAGACGCTCTAGATATCACCATTTTTCACTATTTTTTCAAATTTTTGATAACCCCCACCTATGAGAGGGGGAAACCTCCTCCCATACCCTCCCCGTTCGGCCCTTCCGGCCTCGGGAATTATCATGCCGAACTTTTAGGCCCCCTCCGGCAGTTGAGGTTCTGGATCCGCCACTGATTACAATAGTCATTGATTTGATATACTTAACTAATCAATGCTTTCTAATATACCAATGGCATAAATATTATCATAATTATGTGAATGTAGAGTGTCATGACTCATTATCAAAGTTTTTATTTGGTTTTGTTTTTAAGTAAAAATAGAGTTCTAAAGTTTCATGTCAATAATCCATTTTTTCCAGTATACCATAGCAACAAGTGCACTCAGGTTCCTCGTGATTTATATATACATGTACATAGCCTTAAAAACAATAGAAAAATGTGGAGAATGCAATGGCGTAAAGTTTCTACACCTTGTTAATATAACCAATTATCACCGTGTGTGTCATACTGGTGTTATGTTACAGGATCGAGAATACTGAATCACTGATAACGCTCCCAAGTTACCACACCTGCACAATGCGGCTGTTCAAGTTATTAAACATACCAAACAATTTGGCATTCGTATATTCTTAAAAAATGTCACATATTTGTAATTTCAGTGCTTTCGCAAACATTGTAAAACACTAAATTGCCTTACATCTTAGTACAATTAACATGCACATTGTTTTCTCACTTAAGTTCCATCACCACCTCGTGCAGTCAGTCTGCCTGCTTTGTACATACAATTGTATTACAAATCAAAAGTAAACATGCAGTGCATCGATATAAAGACTATATAAGTATGCATCAGTGAACTGATTAAAATTCACAATAATCGTCAATATACTATAGATATAAAATCGAGTTCACAAAGGAATGGTCAGTATAAACTTACCGATGCACGTCTTGCTCTTCAGTCTTCTACAGCCAGGTACTGAGGTAGGTGAAGATGACACAAACGCGGGAGGAAATAGTTCGGCACACTGCGCGCATGAATTTGTCAATAGGTGTAGGCTATAACTACACACCAGAATTGCATTTCTCGAATAATTTATTGATTCTGCTTACATGACATACTCTGTTTACGTGATTATGTGTAATTATGTGTCATATAAAACTGTATACTACTATCAATACTCACATCAATAGGGACTACATTATTTCTCGGATTGGTGTTTTTTTTTTTCTCGCATCGATGTACTAAGGCGGATATAGCTTCTCCGTACCTATTACAAACTCAATACTAATTGAATACGACAGGGTGATTCAGTGCATCAGACACGGTTGGAGTTGCATAGCTAAAGTCGGTTATTCACTTCGTGAATTAACCGACTAAAAATTAGTCCCAAGAAAGCACAGGACATAAAATTCCGAAAATATGAAATTTGTGCTGAAAGTGAAAATTCAAAAGGGATAAAAACTATTTAGAAGACCAGACGAGAAAAAAGGAGTCGTGCATAAAGGAAAGCTTCACATGCACGGTCAGTATAGAGAGATTGGCTGAGAATTTAAGAAGTTGTGAGCAAGAAATTGGATGGCTATTTTTTTTTAAATCTGTGCTGCAGAGTAAAGATACTATACCAGAACTTCACTCTATTCTTTATCAGTATTCAAAAACTGCAGATCTAAAGTCACATTCATGTAGAGAAGATTTTAACACCAGATTCACAGCAATGAAAATATCACAAGATTGTGACAAGATAGCAGTTCTTACAAAGGGACAGGCTAGTAATTTACTAGAATTACATCATCAAACTTTGAGGCTGTGTGTAAGCCTAAAGAAAATACAAAACCTAACAATACTTTGAAAACAGAATATAGCCATTTTCAGTCAGCATTTACAGGGTGGGGGGATCAAACTTGAAGCTGCTTCAAAAAGAAAATACATCCTGATGACTGGGCGAAACGTGGTAGACTTGATTACTGATAAATCCCAAATTTCCACATTTAGGCACTAGTCCCGATGGCTTAATGAAAGAAAATAGGCTTCTAGAGATAAAATGTCCGGCCTTAAGGGAAAAAGTTGCAGCAAGGACTACAAGGAAGTGTGTCAAGACATTTGACTTTGGATTTATTATGAAGGATTTCACTGATAATAAAATGTCTTCACATCTAAGGCTACAGAGTGAACTGAACACCAACCCAAAATATCTCCATACATTCTGCAATAAGAATGATTTGTTGATGTTGTGTTCTGCCTATGGTTTGGCTGTTACGAAGAACAAAAAGAAGTCAGAGGCTGCAGAATTACTGAGTGTGAAAGTTCTCAGCTGTAGTAAGATGCCATGTGCTGAAGTCCCATCAATTATGCCAGCGCAAGTTACAACCAACTGACAAGTCACAACCAACCAACAACAAGTCAAGACCAACTACCGATTTGTGACCAACCACCGATTCGAGACAAACCACAGAGTCCAAACCAACCAACAACAAGTCAAGACCAACAACTGTGTCTAGACCAACCACCGTGTCCAGAACAACCAACAAGTCAAGACCAACCACTGAGTCCAAACCAACCAACAAATCAAGACCAACCACCGTGTCCAGAACAACCAACAATTCAAGAACAACCAACAAGTCATGAGCCTGGTACATCAAACCCAGATGCAATGCAAGCATATGTGGTATTAAAGCCGGCCAAAAGGAAACAGGGAGCAAAATGTAAAGGGAAAGGTAAAGGAAGAGGAAAGAGGTCTAAAGTACATGTTGAATTTCCTTGTGGTGTATGTGAAAAAGAGTGTGTAAATGCATGTATTGCATGCGACACATGTGATATATGGTTTCATGCCAAGTGTTTGAATATGACAAATGAAAACCTGGATGAATTAGCAGATGAAACCTGGTATTGCAAGGAATGCACTAATTGAACTTTAATATATAAATATATTTTAAGGGGACTTTGATACATGCTCAAATTAACTAAAATGAGTGAAATTGCATAATTAGTGAAGGGATATTTGCCTCTATGGACCGCACTTAGTTCACATTGGATGGTTGTGATTTACTTACATATACATATAATGGGCCACTTCATATTGGAACATTGTGATATTTACCTATTGATGTCATGCTGAATATGGATCTGCTCCTGCCATCATCTTGCCTGCATTAGACTTCCTGGAGACTGTGGGCTGCCCGAGGATTACAGCATTCATGGTCCTGCAGTATGTGAGGTAATTTGGGTTGGTGTTACTACCATTGTATAGACCTCTTTGCTGGGAGAAAACATTTTCAATCACATCAGAGTTCACTCTGTTTGGCACAATGGATGCCGCCGATTCACTAAGCTTATAGTCACATAACTCTTGGAATCCAATAATAAGAGATGTAACATCTGATCGAGTTTGGTGAGATATAAGACTCTTCTCTTTGTTCTTGATGGTTTCATTCGAGTTTACATAACTTTCCCAGTCAATAAACCATTTCAAAACTTTCCTATTATTTTCCAGCCTTCTATCAGATGTATCTGTGATGGGCCTTGGGTCCCTGAAGTTTTCAACCAGGATGCTTGTGTGCTGAAGAAGTTCAATTGTGCTTGTGAGGTAAGTACTATCTTGTAGAGAGTCTGCATAGCACATTAAAAGATGAAGCATATCTGTATTAAGAACTTCCTCTGCTAAATGATTCCTCATTTTTGACTCACTTGTAAGGAAGAAATGGTCATGTGAAAGTTTCCTGTTTACTGGAAAGGGATTATTTGTAATGTCTCACATATGGGCAGAATATAAGTGATTCCAGTAAATGTAATGTCCATTAAGATAAAGACCTCTTTTCCAGTAACATGTTCCATATCCACTTTTGCTGAGATTGTTTCTAATTTTCTTCATCACATGTGAATAATCCATTATAAAGAAGATATCTTGGGAAATATAACTGAAGATGTTTTGTATCTTCATGGACTTTGTCTGTGAAGAAAATTCTCCCATGAGGATCTTTCCAAGGTCGCGATTTGTTTCCGCTCCATCAGTACTTATGTACTGAATGGTGAAACCAAATGTGTTCAGCATGTCTATTGTTTTCCATACTTCCAGGTATAGATCACACGCAGAGGCTTGAATGGTGGGGTAGTGAAATAAGGGGAAACGGAAGCCAGTGAACCCCAGGTAAACAAACTGTAGAACATGAGTTGCCAGCTTGATTTCACATACCCCAGATTTGATAAAGCTCTGATTCCTCAGAAATTTCTGTGAAACCTATCATATAGTGGGTCCCATTTTTACAGTAGAATTGTAAATCACTTTGGGTTGACAGTTGTACAATGTACTTAGTGATCCAGAAAAAGGGAGAGTCAGGGTCAGTAGTCACATAACATGGTTGAAAATGCAACTTTTATCGAGTTGTATACTGTATGTGTACTTATTTTAAGGTGACCTGCCCCTCTGATTTTTATGTGGAAAATCTTTTGCTAGATACCCCACTTTTTTATTTTCTTATCATATTGATGTATACATTATTTCCACACATAAACTATCTTAGAAAAAATATGCTTCTAATATTTTTTGCCAATATGTACCAAATTATACAGAAAAATATGGATACCAAACATTTTAAAATGATTTTAAATACATGTACATAGAAACAGTATGACACAAAATTGTGATAAGAAAATTAAAAAGTGGGGTACCCAGCAAACTATTTCACATTGATATATTAACTCATTTTTAGCTCGCCGGGACAAAAAGTCCAGAGAGCTAATGCCATATCCCCAGTGTCGTTGTCCATGGACAAAACTTTAACCTGGGCTATATCTTTTAAACCTTTTTTCATATCTTTCATATTTCATATGTAAATATACCTCATGACAAGACGTTCCATTTTCGACCATGACTTTTGACCTACTTTTCAAAAACATTAACCTGGGCTATATCTTTTGAACTGTAAGGGTTATGGCTTTCATATTTTATATTTAGAATCCTCAGGACAAGACCTTCCATTTGAGACCATGACTTTTGACCTACTTACCTTGACCTTGGGGATTGACCTCCTCCTCTAGCAATGCCCCCACCGGCGAGCTACGTTGTCTTCTGACGAATAACTCTTGTTGAGAATTAGTCATTAGAATTATCTCTCTTACTAGAGGGGTGGGGCCTTTTAACGGCCAGAATTAATATTTTAGCAGATTTAGCAGTGCTTCCAATGTGCTATTTTTTTTACAGCTAATTCACGAATACGCTAATATATAGATTTTATATTTAATGTAAGAATAGGTATCACATATGCTCCAGTTCATGGTTTCGCTAATGTATCACTATTCTATAATTCGACGCTTATACACTAAAATTTGGTAGCACTGAAATTGTTGTAGAGTACATGTGTACTACCTCCATTAAATGGCTGAAAATACTAATTTTCAGGTTAATGGAAAACTTACAAGAAACAGGATCATCACAAAGTGTTTCTCTAAGTGAAATTGTCAAATCTATTGGGCTAAACATTGACACACATTCAATCGGAAAAGAAATTAAGAACATTTTTAAGAATGTGACAGTCAAAAGGAAGCGTTGTAAATCCAACTGGACTCGGAGAGACAATATTTACTTCGGCATATCACTTCGTACAAGAAATGACCAGATGAACATGCATATGAAGTTTGGTGACATTCCATCCACTGCTGTTGCACAAGGTTTCATGGTTATTGAACAAAATGAGGATAGCATCAAGCTTGGTCGTGTTATGTCAGCGACAATAAACAGAATTAATGTGTTTGTTGAGGTCAAATTCACTGCAGACAAAGTATGGTACATTACTTCCTGTCAAAAGGATATTAATCCTACACAACTTGGGTTACCAGATAACCATTATGAAATGACAGAGAAATCAATTTTGACTGTATTGAACTCAGTTCAACAAATTAAAGTTTGTGAAGGTGTTTCACTGTCACCCACCCATCCATCTGTGATGAAAGCCTCGAAGGAAATATCAAGTACAAATAAAACCACTTACCGCTCCACAGAATGTAGTTGTTTCCTCAGCTACAAGAGACTTTCCAACACCACGAGTTGTAGTTTCTGTAGGTCTTTGTTGAAAGAAGCAAATACACATGTCAACAGCTCTAAAAGATCTGTACCATTGCAGGATGTAACCAATACATTTAACGGTACTGCTTCTATTCCTGTTGCTAACCAACATACACCACCACAGGTACCAACAGTCCCTGCAGCCGTATCAACAGTCCCTTCAGCCATATCAACAGTCCCTGCATCCGTATCAACAGTCTCTTCAGCCATATCAACAGTCCCTGCAGCCGTACCAACCGTCCCTGCAGCAGAAAGTTTAGATGCACAGTGTAAATGTGATGAAGAAAATGTAAAATTATGTGAGGAAGACCACAATGATATGCAAAATATTTTAGATACCTTAATCAGTGATTGCCCACCAAAGATGGTTGAATTTTTAAAATCGCAGCAGAAAGCTCTCAAAACATCACCGTGTGGCAATAGGTGGAGTAAGACCTTGATACGGACATGCCTTACATTATGGTGTCGTAGCCCTAGAGCTTATGGTGATCTTAAGGACAGTGGTTTCATGATCCTGCCTTCACAAAGGTTACTTCAAACATATAAAAACAGAATACATCAGAGAGCTGGGGTGAACTTTGAACTGCTGCATTGGATGCGAAACGAAGCACTAGTGAAAAATGTTCCTTTAGAGGGTCTTAAAGGGGGACTAATGTTGGATGAAATGTCAATCCATTCATATTGCCTCTTATCCTTGCTCTGTACATTGAAAATCTAACACACCCTAATTCACATTGTCACTCTCCTTAGTCTTGTAGATTCAAAACCAATCCCCACCCCACCCTAACCAACACACACACACCATCTTTCTTGCAGTACAAAATAAAATTTACTAATATGTTTGGGACAATACCATAGGAATTTTCCAGTTAATTATATATCTTCATATTAAGTTATATTATTATCATTACCATTTCAGTAAGTTAAAATTCTCCTTTTCAGCATCCATCATGTTTTTCTTCTTTTCTGCTACAAACTCGCTAAATGTAATTTAAATTTGGAGCCAAAATGTCAAAATCACGAGTAACCCGGGTAAATATTTCTAGGTTTTTCGTCTGTTACAGCGACATTCGGAACCCGTTCGGAAGATCTCGTGATTCCGGTTCGGTTTCGTTTTTTAAAAGATCCCGTCGCCTTCCGTCCTAAGTGACGTCAGAATCGAGAAAAGACTCTAAATGGATATAAATGACCACGTTGTGCTCTTGTGTGGATTTATTTGTGTTAAGGACAATTCACTAGTGTTATGAGGAAATGAATCGTGCAGTAGTTTGACCGGAGGGAAGTTTTATTAGTGAAGAAGGGGCGAGATTCCCAGGTGAGTGGTTAAAAATAAAATCCAAGATGGCGGAAAGCTTCTTACCTTTCCCTTTATACTAACCAATCAGTAAGACTGACATATACGTGGATCGGCAGCAAGGGTCAGTGACCCAAATACCTATGCATTATGTAATCAACTTTGTCTCCAAAAAATGCCATATACCCAAAAGTAAATTCTTTATTTCTCAGGATTGCATGGTCGTATCTTAACAATATTGGTACCAAAATGATCAGTAAAATATATACAATCAATATGCACTGATTATTTCGAGATTAAGATTACTTAAAATTTTCACATGAAACCCCTATATAAGTGCCGTTCCGGTGTTTGGGTGCCCTTTCGTCTCACCCCGGGTATTATCCCGTCTTCGATCTGTTATGTATATGTTTAATAATGGGTTTTATAAATGACAAAATTTGATTAAAGTACATCAGCTATTTTCTATTTATCAGGGAAGGTAATATCATGGGAATTACTTGAACATTACTTTTGATGCAATTTGGTTTTGATTAGGAAACGTTGATCACATGTTGGTCATATTTCAATTTGACATCTATCCTTTCTCCGTAGCTCGCCGCCGTCGCTATATTTATGTTCCTATGTATCCAATTTCAGAGTTGTAAAGACTTGCTGCTCTTTGGTGTTGAAATGCTTGTCACTCATGAATTAAGACTGTTATCACTTGTTTGGGTTTAATTAATTGTTTTTCATTTACCAGAATGTCCAAGAATACTTTTGTTACTCGTGACATGATTGGCTGTTTACTTGAATTTGGGCGGAGCTTACGGATGTCATTGACTTTTGTGGATGTTACTTTTGTGAGAGAGATTGAAAAACTTGCTTGCTTGAGAACTCTTTTTCTCTCTTTCGTTTTTGGAACTTTATAATTTTTTCATTGTCGGACTTTAAAGCTTTGTATTGATATTGCATTTGGACATGAAACAAAAATAAACGATTAACTTTTAATTTGGACTTTGTTATTACAAAGTATACAATACAGTGAACTTCAACTTACTACATGGTGGAGAATCTAAACTTAAAAAGGAAACGTTTTGTAAATTAAAGATGGACGATTGGTTCGGATTTAATGATTTTGACAATCCCGCATCAGATTCAGTGCCGATACATGCAACACCACGAGTTATAAGAAACAACAATTTACGATCTAATGCAGGGATTCCGTTAACAACTAAAGTTAATTTAGATATCTTTAGTGGCTATTCTGGAGAAAATGGACAAAAGTTTTTGGATGAATTTGACTCTTTCTGCATTTTACAAAATTTAAATGAGGACCGTAGAATTGCAGCTGCCTTTCATCTTCATCTTAAAGGTCCAGCGTTGGTGTGGTACAACATACTTCAAAGCGGCATTAAAGAAGCCTGGACTCTGTTACGATTTGCTTTCGAAAATAAATATGCAAAATTTGACACTTTCGACTCCAGGACCATCGCAGAATCTGCCCTGTTTGATACAATGTCTCTCCAAGAGAATCAGCCTTTGGAGGGATTTCATAGCGATATTTCGGAAAAGGGGACACGATTACAAAAACCAGAGAGAGACTTGATTTCCAAATTTATTAATGGATTGCCGCATCAACTCGCATTTTTCGTTCGTGCCGGTGTAAAGCCGAATAATGACCCCCGTCGAATTATGACCGGATAGGTCATTATTCTACGTAGAAAAATGACTCCCTAGCCGTAGAATAATGAGTCAAAATCGTAGAATAAATACCCGGGGAGTCATTTTTCTACATGTTCGATCTATAGGAAAATGACCCCCATAGAAAAATGACCCTATATTGTACTTAATAATATTTGGTATTTTCCACAACATGATAAGTCTTTGAATCACTATGCTGACGGGAATAATACCCCGTGGCAACAATATTTTGTATGCTCAAATTGAATATCAAATGTTCTAACAGGATCTTGACAATAAGGTTGTGACCTTGACCTTTCGCACACGACCTTGATACACGTTCATAACACACTAGCATACTTAAAGGAACAAATATACCGAAAATGATATATACCCATTCATACAAGTAACAGATATACACTGGACAAGAATTATGCAATAGTTACCTTGACCTTTGACCTACAATTTTGGTTCAAGGTCATGGCACATTGGCATCTCCATGGGAAAAAATGTACCAAGTACATGTATGATTATTACCAATTCATACAACTGAAAGATATCACATACACAAGAATTTTACAAAAGGGTTAATAGTGACCTTTGTTCAAGGTCATGACACATCGATAACTAAAAAGGAACAAATATACCTAGCACGATCATTACTAATTTATACAACTGAAATATATAGCTCGAACAAACATTTTGCAAGAGAGTCAATATAGTGACCTTGATCTTCGACCTACGATTTTGGTTCCAGCATATTTGCATCTCCAGATAAGCAAATGTACCAAGTATGAACATCTACAATCGGAACATCGTCGCATCTTTTTTAACAAAAATCGTTGTTTTCGTATTTGCATTATGATTACATCATCTAATATCATGGAAAAACACACAAATCTATACCATAACGGATTCAGTCATGCAACCAATACAAAGAGTTAATTGATAAAATGATACAAAATACAAAAGAATCTAGCAAAATTTTTCATAAAACCTTTTAAGATAAATGCAAGATTGGTGTGGGTGGGTAGGGGTACTCCGATTTTATGATCAGCACTAGTGTTTACACATTTGAACCACGATTGGCTACAAATCATTCGGTTACTATTTCTATATTTCATGGACTCGTATTTTAACCAAAGATGCAAAAACATGCGCACAAAACATGATGATAATATACCAAATTCTATAGGCACTACACTGATCCTTACATGAACAAAATCTATTCGAATGTTTCTTTAAGCTCGCTGAAGATGCATTGGATTGCAATTAGATGGATTTTAAATTATTGCAAGCACATGTGATTTACATGCAGAACTCCAAATTCATATTCATTGCTTTGAGGAGCCATATTTGCATTTTTTTTTGTAAGTTTCCTAATATAGCTCCGCCAAATTTTAAGATTTTTTTAGCAAATGCTAGAGACTTAAACACTCTTTCAAGCTCCATTTTTTTTATAATTGTACTCAAATTGGAGAGCTAGCTATCATGGGACTTTGATTCGAGACTGTATTTCATTTCAAACTTCGAAGCAGCTAAAGCCCCAGTGACACCGGATCGTACGATTTCTATATCGTACGATTGATGGAAATTTGATGACATTGCGATCGATCGTCGATGTTTGCTACGATCTCAAAAGGTAATCGCATACTGCGATTAATTTACGATCGGTGGTAGGTCATCGCACGACATGTGGCACGATTGGTCATGCGATTACCATAATATTGATCGCACGATCAGTCGCAGGTGATCTTAGGACCGGTCCTGAGGATTAGCAACTGATCAGGCGAATTAAACATGGTCACCTACGATCAGTTGCATGGCCAATTGCAACCAAAAGCAGTAAGTCGCAGCTAGAAGGTACGACCAATCGCTAAAATGTACCACCAGTCGCACAACCAACCACGTGACCACTTGCATGCGATATCTTATACGATTGGTGGTGCGTCCATGTAGGACTAGTCGCACGACGATACAAGACCTGTCTGCGACCAATGAAACTTCTTAAATGATTGTTCAATCGCAGGTGGTTGTAGGTAAATTTTGAACATGCTTAAAACTTGGCTACGACTTACTTTGATCGTGCGATCACCCAAAATCTTTCCGATTGGTCGCACGGCTATTCTACGATTTACATCCGATTTCTATTTTTTTTCAGTCGCAGAAAGGTTGTATCCTGGTCGCAAGCCCGGTGCGACTGGGGCTTTAATCATCGCGTTTCGTTTCTTCATAAACTTCGTATATCTGAAGTATGAAATCAAACTTAAAATTAATAATTGAAGCCCCTTTTATAAGAAAAAATAAAAATTTCTTTATAATACTTCATCAAAATCAAAAATTATTTTAAAAGTGAACAATAATGAAATCAAATAGTGATTACAGGCGAGTTTCTTTAGACATACAGGTAACCCTTGAAAACCACCACGCACTATTAAACTCGGCGTTCTTATTCAACTATGACTATTAAAGTCACGATTCATATCAGAACTGTGTGTTCTGTTTCACGCCCATAATTTTCAATATTGTAGACTGCAATATTCTTCTCCAGACTGACTCAGAATGAAACATTTTGCGTAAAATTGTAAACAATTTTCCGGGGGGTTGGGATGCCCCCGAACACCCCTAGCAGGATCGCGCCTTAAGCGCTTCGCGAATCGAATCCCTCTCTCATAGTTTTCTGGCTATGGCCATGGAAATTCATGTTTAACAATCATAATTTGGGATTTTTAAATGTTGGACAATTATGGGGCACTGTTTTAATATTTTTAAGCTATTTCTGATATAAAAAATCATTTTGTGATATAAAAAAAAACATTTTCTGATATCAAAAATCAATGTTTTGATATCAGAAAATAAACAAGAATATTTTATATCACAAAGTCGAATTTCTGATATAAAAAATGTAAGTCATTTGCTGATGTCAAAAATTGATTTTGTGATATATTTTTGTGATATCAGAAAATGATCGTAATTTTTTTGATACCAGAAAATGATTTTCTGATATCAAGATATCGAATTTATTATATGAAAAAAAACTTATTGGTGTGACCGGGAATCGAACCCCGGCCGTCTAACCCGAAGTCAATGTGAAAGTTAAAATTTATAACAAACAGTAAGTCGGTCCGAGTGATGTTGGATACATCAATGGCTCCCGAAAACCTTTGAAGTTCCGACATGGTATATGCCGTTAAGGCCATAGAATATTAAGGTTGTGTTTATCCTGAGGGTGCAGCAGGGGCGTGTCTATTTCTTCTATTTTTGTGAATCGATTGATTATAATAATAGGAGTTTGTAGACATTTAAAAAAGATACAAAAGGCAAAAAATTGTCGACTCGATTCACTATAAAATAGTCAATGTGCCGACATAAATGAAGTTCTGAAAAAGTAACTTGAAATGTCCAGAAACAAACTTTCATTTTCCTTCTCCTCTACCCGCTCAGAACTTTCAGGTTTTGCACTACGTTCATCAGTTCATTTCGACAGTATATGCCCTCGGAACAAGATGGAGGAGTCCGAGTATAAAAAAATTGAAAGGTTTCTCTATAATCACAAATATCCAAAATCGATGTCAAAGTCAAAGTTGTTAAAACGGAACTTTCGACGAAAATGCAAGGATTTTGTTCTGATAAATAGAACATTGGATTACCAGGGTAAATTTAAACATACTATGAGAGTTGTGAAAGACACAGAGGTGGAGTACGTTCTTCAAAAGATCCACACAGATGAGGCTGGGGGCCACCTAGGAATTAACAAAACGTAAGTTATAATTTTAAGTAAACCCACAATTTTCATATATATATATATATATATCAAGTATAATGCAATATATAATTTAGAAATTCCTCGTCTTTTTCAATTCGGGTAAATTTACAAGGAAATGCGGAGTCGAATTCAACTTGTCTGAATGATATATTGTTGTTTGTATAAACGTAATTTTGTTGGGCTACTTTTTCGTTATGTCGACTTAGTAAGCGATCAAGCTATAACGTTTACAAAGTTAGCATGTCATGACACAAGATGTGTTCAACTGAAAAAGTCAAAAACTTCATTTGAACGTAAGTTAACGCCAGCGCCAGCTTTGCTTGACATATTGCAGTTTTAGCTTAACGTCATTACATGTCAACTTCAAAATGCAATGAGATCTAAAATAAAGCTATGGCGTTCCATACACTTTGATGCGCGAAAAAATCATTAGCGTGATTAATTATATATATATATATATATTTACTTTTTTTAAGTTGGAGAAAGGTGAGGGAGAGATACTATTGGAAGAATTCGTACCAGGACGTGAAAAAGTATATCGATGAATGCGATATGTGCCAACGAAAAGCTCCGTTAAAGAAAGCCAGCAAACCTCTCAGGCCTATACCGGTGAAATCCACTCCATTTTCGCAGATCGGCATGGATCTCGTGGGGCCTTTGGAAAAGACTGAAACTGGTAAGTATGTAGATCTATATCTTTAGGAGAGAAATTAACGATTAACAGCTATCGATGATGTTATATGCATGCAACACGTTGACCTATATGGTACATTACCATATTTGTTATCTATGGACAGCCGTTTTAACATAAACCTATTTAAATAGAGATATTTTTTCAATAAAAAGATATCTCTATTTCTCCACTAATAGGGATGCATCTAAATTTATCTCTATTTATATAAGAGATATTTCTATTAAAATGTGATGTATCTATCAAATGAGAAATTGAGGTATCACTTATTTCATTTGAGATATCCATATATCAAATAAAGATACCTGTACCTCTTTTTTGTATAGAGAAATCCTTGTTTACTGAAAAATAGAGATACGTCTATTTAAATACAGATGTCTATTTTGATAGAGATATCTCTGTTTAAATAGAGATATCATATCTGTATTTAAAGAAAAGAAGAGATATCTTTATTTCAAATAGAAATATCTGAAATACCTGTATTTGAAATAGATCATAACTTTATTATAAATAGAGATATCTCTTTTTAAACAGATTTATGTTAAAACGGCTGCCCATAATAATTCTCTACTCTTCCGCGAGGGGAGGGTGAAATTCAATCGTTCGTATATTTGTATGTCCACATGTCCGTCTGTGCTATCTTTTGCAGAATTTATGCAAGAGCATTCTTATTTTGTATGCATGATCATTTGCCAAGTCTTTTGATAAAGTGTCCATGCGTTAATATGGTAGCTATTTGTGCCATTTGTGCTTTTTCGCGTTTTTCGATATCGAAAAAGCGCCAAAGCGACTTATAAACGGCGCTTTTTCCCATTTTTTGCAAGGCGAAAAAGCGCCAACATGCATGCAAAAAAAGCGCCACTTTAAAACGGATCACATACTGGCGCTTTTTCGCGTTGTATTAAATGCGAAAAAGCGCCGTTTATAAACTTGTCGCTTTGGCACTTTTTCGCCTTTCCCCTTTTTCGTTTTTTCGCAGAATGAAAGTGAAATGGCACAAATCAGCCACCATAAATTGCTTCTGCGCATGGGACTACTGCAGAACAGGTTCCAGAATTTTCTTGACAATATATACAACTAATACATGTACAACGAAAACTAACTGGAACATGGAATCCGGATAGGGTCATATATGCAACATCGAATTGTAAAGTTGGATAACTGAAACGCGATGTTGCGATGGCGATGACGCAATAATGTGATAGTGCGATGGCGATGATGCGAAAACGCGATGGCAATGAAGAGACAACGCGATGGCGATGACGCGAAAATGAAAATGCGATGGTGCGACGACACTTGTTAAATTAATGCGATTGGGATGACGCGATAGTGATGACGCGACAGAGCACCGTCGCTTTATCGCCATTGGGCTATCGCATCATCGCCCCATCGTTATTGCTCCATCGCAATCGCATTTTCGCATCACCGCCATAGTAACATTGCATCATTGCCAATCTTATTTCATCATTGCGTTTCAGATCCAACTTTACAATGTTATGGTGTATATATATTTATGTATATATGGCCTTATCCGGATTCCGTACAATGCAGCTTTAAATGTCTAGAATTGAATGCATACTTAATAGTATTACAAAAAATGCAAAATCTAACATAGACCCAAACTTTATTTTTACAAAATAAACATATTTCCTTTTATACAAATTGTGGTATTAGCAAAAACACAGATTGGGCAATCTAGCATTGTCATAAGAGTTGCTTAACATTTTATGCGCCTGAAGGGTCGGATTATGATATGGTCGATATCGTCTGTATGTCCATTAACAAATTTATGTCCTCAACATAACTTTGAAAATATAAGGCCCATGATCTTGAAACTTCACAGGTGTGTAGAACTCATGGCTATGCCTATGGTGTGCAGAGCACAATAATCTTTACCATACCATTTATAATTTTGGAGTAATTACTCTTTGTTAGATTTTATGCCCCACCCATAGTATGAGCATCTGGCTTATAATGCCACGCGTCGCCCAGCGTTGCTCTTGTTTTGTTTCAGTGCAGTACATGTTTTATTTTTCCCTCTATTCATATAAGGTTTCATGAATTTACATATTCGGCTTTCATATTTTACAATGAAACATTTTGATATTGACAGGCAATCGGTACATAGTAGTACTAACAGAATATCTGACGAAGTGGGTGGATGCAGAACCAATCGAAGAGAAAACAGCTGAAAATGTTACAAGAGTTCTTACAAAATTTGTGGCGAATCATGGCGTCCCAGAAGTCTTGATAACAGACCAGGGACGCGAGTTCTGTAATCAGTTAAATGACAAGTTATGTTACCAATTCGGAATGCAACACCGCGTGGCGTCACCTTACCATCCGCAAACGGGCGGCCACACAGAACGATATAACAGGACATTGTGTGAAATGTTGTCAAAATACGTAAACGACAGACATACCGATTGGGATACGAAATTATCATCCATGCTGTTTGCATATAGAACTGCCGTTCACGCCTCAACAAAGATGAGTCCATTTTACTTAGTGTACGGTAGGCAAGCCAGATTACCCGTGGACTTAGATTTACCAACAGAAGTAGATGCAAACGAATCTTTGGCAAATGTTTTAGAGAGAAGATGTGATGCTTTTGTTGCCTTGAATTGTAACAGAGAAGAGGCGGCTGCAAACATAAAAAAGGCACAAAAAAGACAGAGAAACCATGACAAACGAACCTCTGAAGCTGAGTTTAATGTTGGCGACCTAGTGCTGGTCCATAACACAAGAAAAACCACAAGGAAGGGCGGGAAAAGAAATGGATAGGTCCATACACTGTCAAAGAAGTCCTGAAAAAAGGCACGTACAAATTAGAGGAACTAAAGAATACAATTAATGGTAGTCGCTTAAAATTGTACCAGATTAGAGAAGAGTTCCAGGGTGTATCCAAAGATGGTATTAAAAAGAGAAAGACGGCAAGTAAAGAAGCTGAGAAACCCAGACATGTGTTTTCCTACTCCGAAACCGATCATGATGGCGGTTATGGTGCTCAAAATTGTTTTCCAAAGGAAGACACATGTATATCTCGGGACCTAAGTCCGTGTAGTGACAATGATACCATCATTATTGGAGAGGAAAACGATCTGGGTAAATCCAAAAATGGTGATAATAGGGGAAAGAATGCTAACAATGAAGAAGAGAAACCCAAAGATGAGTTTTTCGACTCTGAGACTGATGGCGAATATTGTGCTCGTTTGCCAAAAGAAAATACACGTAGATCTCGCAGCTCCAGTGCATGTAGTGACAGTGACACCATCATTATTGGAGAGGAAGAGGGCGTCAATTTGTTTAATTTTCGTCCGGTTACAGGAGACTGGCAGAGAGAAAACTCAAACAAATTTGATTTAACCGTAAAAAATGGGTACATCAGTGGGAGAGAAAGAAAAATAAAGCTGACATCCGAACCAACAAAAGTGGTTTGTATGAGGGGTGACGGAAACTGTCTCTTTCGAACATTCAGTTTCGTTTTGTCAGGCGTACAGTCGTTTCATAAAAATGTGAGGGACAAAATCGTATCCTATATGGAGGAAAACGATGTCATCTTCTCTAAGATCGAAAATACCCCAATGGAGCAATATCTTTCTGTATCAAAAATGAAAAACCTCGGAACCTGGGGAACTGAGTTGGAGATTATTGCATTTTCATCAATCTGCAATACCCCTGTCCAGGTCTTTTGTGAAGCTGGTCGTGGGCAGTACAAATGGTTAGTCTACACGCCTGCAAGCGGTGAAAGCTCGTCTAATTGTTCTGTCTTTCTGCAGAATATTCATGGACATTTCGAACCGGTGCTAGATGTGAGTGAAGATGTGTATAGTAGAACACCGTATCTTAGAATAGCAGATTATGTCGACAAACCTCTGCAGAATTACGTTCCACAAGACATCCTGGAATCTGCATTAGTTAATTCGAATGTAGACGAAATGAAGGTGAGATCTATCGAGCACATAGAACCTCCCCATGTGATTACCAGAAAATTCACCGACAAATTCTGCACCAATTGCAGATTCAAAATCGATCCGAACATCTTTAACACCCTTTGCGATTGGGCCAACTTTGACCAGTAAATAAGCTGACTTTGACAAGATATTGTGGCATGTATCCACTTTCAACAGAATCTGCAAAGGTTTCCTTATCAAGGGATGCTAGGTCTTTTATGACATTTGATTGATTTCAAGCGTCAAAGACGTGCTTGAAAACAGTTCGGTTTAATACAAAATGTAATGCATGTCACACGCAATGTTCAATTATGTTTTCTTTACTTTTTTATTATTATCTCAACTGACATATTCGTCTAAGGAAAAGACGTACAAGGTGGAATTTGCCTAAGCTGAAAATTATCTACTTTATTTCTTTATTATACTTCTTTTTATTAAACTATATTAAAAGTATAAATCTATGGTGTCCTTCATTGGAAAGAAGATTGAATAAATGTTCAAACAAACGCTCTGTTTGTCTGCAAATTTTCTGTCACGCGGCCTGTATCAATCATAAAAGGAAAACAATAGACGTGTTCAGAATTCCAGCTTTGGCAACAATTTGGCACATGTGTCACCGATGGTTGAAATTGGTCGCCAATGCCAGTATCATCAAATTTGAATTAAGTCACCAAACTTGGTCAAACACGCCAACACTATACACCTGTGGTGGAATTTGCCACATAAGTAGAGTGTTGGCGATTTTTACTAAGTTTGATGACCTATTAATAGGCTAATTCAAATTTGATAGTGCTGATGTTGTCGACAAATTTTAACCGTTGGTGACAAATGTGGTAATTTATTACCATTGGTGAAATACTGAACACGGCTAGAATGTTATCTTACATCTATGTTAACACGCTGATGGCTTCAGCGCTAAAGTCAGCATATTAACGTTATAAAAAATAGACATTGTATTCCACTAAGGCTTGATAATGGCCGTGTGGCCGGAAATTTGCAAAAAGAGTTTGTTTCATTAGTCCTACCGGCAAATTCGCCGAAGAGCATTTTAAGTTTCCACTCCGTTAGTGTGTCAGTCTGTCTATCAAGATTCTGTTCCGCTCTATAATGCAGTCATCAATAAACATATCTTCATCAAACTTGGCACGAATGTTCCTTATGACTCAAAGGTGAGTCACAAAGTTCAATGTCACCAGCTAAGCATGGATTTTTCTGTACCGCTCTACAATTCGGTTATCCATCAACAGATCTTCATCAAACATGGTTCGAATGTTTCTTATGACCCAAAGGTATATCATGACCGTGGACCGAGGTCATTACTCTGATTTCAAGGTCACCATCTGATCATGTGTTTCTGTTCTGCTCGAATTCAGTCTTCTATTAACAGATATTCATCAAACTTGGCAAAAATGTTCCTTATGACTCACATGTGTGTCATGACCTTGACCCAAGGTCATCGCCCTGATTTCAAGGTCGCCAGATAAGCATGGCTTATTTCATGTTCAGCTCTATAATTCAGTCATTGGAATGTAACGTTTTCAAATGACACCAAGATCATTTACCTTGTGACCTTGATGTCAAAAATATTAGGATGTTGGAAGGTCAGAGAGTTATCGTGCGGAAACACCTTTTTCCACAGACACTTCGTTTGACTTTGACCTATTGACCCCCAATCAATAGTGGTCCTTCTCAGGTCATAGGCAACACATGAGTGAAGTATCAGTATTGGATGTGAACAAGTTTCAAATGGCACCAAGACCATTTTCCTTGTGACCTTGACTGTGGCCTTTATTTAAAAAATATTAGGATGTCTAAAGGTACTGTGAATGACCTAATATTCATGTGGTACCAGTGTTTGCGGTTTTCGTGGATAGTTCTTCCCACGAACTAGTAAATCTATGTCTTCCCACGAACTAGTAAATCTATGTATATTTGATAAAGACAAATTTATATATCCACGAATTTTGAACCCCAAAAATAAGTTGTTTTCGCCCAATCCACGAAAATTGGTATACACGAATAAAAAGCCATTCGTAGTAATAGAGTTATCGTGCGGAAATAACTATTCACAGCCACTTCCTTGATCTTGACCTTTGACCTATTGATCCCAAAATTGATTGCCTGAGATCATGGGCAACACATGTGTAAATGAAAGGGGGAAGGTTACTGGCTCAGGTATATGGCGGAGGCTACCACTGAAATAGGAAATTCAATGATAAAATAAACATATAAAACATAAAAAAAAATATTTGATACTAGTTAGTACAACTACAGTACCGACTTAGGACGGTCATTTGATATAACGAGTGTCAACCAAATGGTGTGTTTAACCGGTTGTGAAGTATCATAACCAGGTGTCCAAAGGTAATAGATTTATCTTGCAGAAACCACTTTTTCAACAGACACTTCGTTTGACCTTGACCTTTCATCGATTAACCCCAAAATCAATAGGGCTCTTTTGAGGTCATGAGCAATATATTTGTGAAGTATCATCAATGGATGTAAAATGGTAAAAGAGTTACCGCAAGAAAACCACGTTTTCCACAGACAGACGGACGGACAGTCTAGTTGAAACAGGTATACCCCCACAACTTCGGTGGCGGGTATAAAAAAACAAACTCTTTTTGTAAATTTCGGTCAAGCGGTCTTTATCAACAGATAAAGGATAACGATGACATTTGCAATGACATATATGTTTAGTATGTACCAATAGGCGCATCCGTCGCAAATGTTCTATGGAACACTCTCTGAATTGGTAAGAATTGTCATTTTAGGTAAGGTCATGATTAGGTGTAATGTCTGATTGATTCAGGGTTTTAATGTGTATTGTCTTGTCCCAGAATGCCATTTACATTTCGAGAGAGGGGGGCTTCATATTGTGTTGTAGGGTCCTCGTATTAACCATAAAACGTCATAAGTGAGGATAATAATGACGCAAATTTACAAGGCACTTTAATTAGTTATGCAAATTATCCCTTGATTAGGCATATTCTATATAATGTCCTGGATCGTGGGAAAAGGTTTTCGTTTTATACTTCTGTCTTTATGGAAATCTCATTCTTCTCTAAACAGATGAAATAGTTCTCTTTTTCCACACCAAGTGTGCAAACTCAATTGTCATTTGATTTTAACATCTCAGGATGATAATCTGAATACACTAGGAAAAAATTGTTTGACTTCCGGTATGAACCAAGTTCTCCTGTAGATGTAAAGACTCGGAACGACTTGTCCAAGGACGCGTGTACGGGTCTAAAACACATAATTTACTTATGTTATAAATATTATAACATCCGATAAGTCACAAAATGAGGCGATATCCAGGTTTCGAAGGTCATCGGGTTTATTCAATTTATGAATCAGAATTACATACATATTAACCCTACCGATTTCGGCAAAAGTCTTTCGCCTACCGCTTTACAACTCAAATCTTCCGATTTCCTAACTTTCTACCAATTTCTCCCTTTGGATGTTTGGCTTCGGAAACCATTGTTGTTTACGAAATAAAACTTCGTTTATCCATTTCTCGTTTGATCTGGATCTTGATCGTGATCAATGAAAAAATTAGGTGGTTGAAAATAATCTCAAAAATGCATACCAGAATTATCTGAAGTATTATAAGCATCAACATGCACCATATCCACGAACTTTCAGTACACCAAGGTATATATATATATAAAAAGTACACATTGAAAACATTTATCAAGAAATCAAGTCGGTTTGTAGGGGGTCATTATTCTATGGGGGTCAATATTTTTCACGAGGGGTTTGCAATTTTTGGGGCTGGTGCCACTTATTCTACGGTCGAATAATGACCCCCTTGGTCGTGGAATAATGACCGGGGGGTCATTTTTCTATGTAGAATAATGACCCCCGGTCATTATTCGACGGGGGTCATTATTCGGCTTTACACCGGCAATCCACAAACTTTTCAGGAGGCCTTACAAAAGGCAAAATTGGGAGAGGCGTACGGATATCGATCAAGTGGCCAGACTCCAACAGTGTCAGCCATAAGAACGGAGGACGATGCCATGGGGAAAATATTTGAAAGACTAGATAGACTAGAGGCCAAGCTGACTTCGCCTCAGGTAACCGACCGTGCATCGCGACCGCGGAGAAGGGTCCTAACGTGTTATAGTTGCGACGGTGAAGGACACCGTAAGAGGCAATGCAATTGGAATGGCACCGGAACAAAAGACCCGAAGGCATGCTGCCAATTGTGCGAACAGAAGGGGCATCTCGCGAAAGCGTGCAAAACGCTTAGTTTGCCGGGAAACGAATAGCGCCCAGTCTGGACCCGGCACCAGCAGCCTGTGGCTTTAGTGACTCGAGTGCCAGTGACGGTGATTCTCAATTTCATAAAATAGGGAAATTCATGTATATGCCTGTAAATATATTTGGAGTAAAGGTTGCTGCTCTTTTGGATTCTGGCAGTAATGTAAATATTACATCCAAGTCACTCTACCAGCGTTTACCTGTACAAAGTAAGTCATGTTTTATCTCTTGTGGACATAAAAATGTCACTTTAGCAAATAATCAAAGTATAGATGTGGTTGGTACTGCCAGAATCGAGGTGCAGACGCCTTGCTCAAATGCTAAGCACAAAATTTATGTTGATATTTTAGATCATGCATCTCATCCTCTCATCCTTGGTACGTCATATTTTATGTCTAAGGGTATAGTCTTAGATTTTGACAGGTTTGCCACATTTTCAGGGCAGATGAAGAGTACAAAGGTGAGGTGTAAGTCAAATTTCACAATATCACCAAATTCAGAAATGTTGATTTTTGGTAAGGTAGAAAAGAGCAAAATGGTCGGAATGCTAGGATTTTGTAGTGTACATAATACATTATTACACAAAGGGTTATTGCTTGGGAAGAATGTTTGTAATATATCTAGTGATGGCGCAGTCCCTTTGAAAATTTTAAACCCTAGTAATGAACCCATTTTTGTACATAAAGGTTCTATTTTAGCACATTTTAAACCTCTTGACAATACATATGACATCACTCGCGTTAAGATAGGTGACAGTACCGTGCAATGTGCTAATATTCAAGTGAGTGACGGTGAGACTAATGACATGACCAAATCTAATGCAGACTTCTTTGATAAATGCCAGATGAACTCGGATCTATCTACAGAAAACCGTAAGTTATTACAGGAGTGCATACTTAGGAATAGATCAGTGTTCGTGACTCTGGATAATCCGAACATCGGCTTGACTGACGTAGTAGAACACAAAATTCATCTGAAGCCCGATGCTGTTTCCAAGCACCATCTACCGTACCGATTACCTCCGGACAAAAAGGAAGTTTTAAGACATCAACTCAATGAACTTGTACGACAGGGAATTATTACACAAGTACACGAAAACGAAGATGTTCCGATTACTAGCCCGATAGTGTTGGTTGCGAAACGAAGCAAGCCAAAGTCACATGGCGATGATGTAACGAAGGAACAAAGTCTATCGTGGTACCGTTTCTGTTGTGATTTTCGTTTCCTGAACTCTCAAACACAGGAATTCCGTTATAATATTCCTGACTTACAAGAGTTGACCGAATCTTTTACGGAGCGTACTCCAAATTACATCACATCCATTGACCTTAGCAAAGGGTTTTTCCAGATGCCGATTTCAGAAGACTCCACAAAGTACACAGCATTCAATACATGTTACGGAACGTTTAAATTTCTGCGGTTACCGATGGGTTTGAAAACGAGTCCCAATAGTTTTCAGCTACTTATGGACAAAGTTTTACGTGGCCTGACATTTAAATCCGTACTGTGCTATTTGGATGACGTACTTATATGTTCGGAGACTTTTGAACAACATTTAGAGGATTTGCAGTGTGTGTTTGACCGCCTCAAAACAGCAGGTTTGAAACTAGAAGTTTCCAAATGTAATTTTGCGCAAAGGAAATGTATATTTTTGGGACATGAAATCTCGCGTGAAGGTATTCGTCCACCGTCATCAAAAGTCGAACTGATAATTGACTATGCCGCTCCGAAAAATTTCAAGGAACTGCGCCGAATTATGGGAGTGTTTAACTGGTTTAGAAAATTTATTCCGAATTACAGCGCAATCGCCCAGCCGATGACGCGACTTATGAAGAAAGACACAAAATTTAAGTGGGATAGCGATCAACAGAGAGCTTTCGATGAACTCAAACAACTTTTAAAGGAGTCCCCGGTTTTGAGTTTTCCGCGATATGACTTAGATTTTCGTCTTTCGGTTGACACGTCAAGTCACGGTATCGGATATATGCTATACCAAATTCACGAAGATGGTATTTCGCGTGTTGTGAGATTCGGTTCGAAAGGACTTTCAGTGGCAACGATCTTACGGACCTACTAAACTTGAACTGTTGGGAATGGTACATGCAGTTCTAGATTGTGCGCCATATTTGCGAGGCCGTCACTCCGTTGTTGAATGTGACCACCAGGCATTGCGACCGTTATTTCAAAAACAATTGAAAGGAGCGATTTACGAAAGATGGCTCGCAATTCTACAACAGTTCGATATTGACATTGTATACAAACCAGCAGCAGAGATGTGCGTTGCAGACGCATTGTCGAGAAATCCGAAATTCCCAGTAATTATGGAAAGTAGTCCAGACGAGGAGGACCCACATTTTCCGTACGTGTCTGAGAAAACTTCCGTCAAATTACCGAACGGTGAAAATTTGCATTCTTTGTTGCACACAGATGACGATAACAAATATGTATTACATGCGAATGTTCTCAAAGTAGCGCCGTGTGAATATGACGGAGATACAGAGGAAATTTTCGCACCGTTGAAACAGAAGCGCAGGCGACACCGTAAATCAAAACAACTGTGGATTCAAAGGTCATCTGAGGTCAAACGAGCAGACACGAATTTGCATTCCATTGCTACAGACGCAGATAATTGCACCCGCTGTGTCGCTCAATTAAATGTTGATCAAACCACTGACGAACACATTACCGATCGTGCTGATTATGAAGCAATAACAGTGGACGATGTAAATGATACTGAACGTGCTGTTAATGTAGTATCTACAGTGGCCGATAGTGATAATTCTTCGCAGCCTGACAAGAACACGGATGCTGGATTGTTTTATAATACACAATTTTTGAAAACGGACATTATTCAGAAGCAATCAAATGACGATGAACTGTTACCGCTGATTGAATATCTTAAACACGGTACGTTACCAAATTCGCAAAAAGTTACTAGAAACATTTTGTTGACACACTCGGATTACGCACTTATTGGCAGCATGCTTTTTCACTCTCGAGTAGCGAAATCCAAGCGGGCTAAAACTTTCTCCAATTATCAATTAGTTGTCCCGAGAGATATGATTCCGGAAATTTTACATCTCTATCACGATTCACCTTTTGCGGCGCATGGTGGAATTCAGGCGACTTTAGACAAAGTCAAAGAACATTATTTCTTTCAACGAATGTCAGAAATAATTAGCGAGTATGTCCGATCGTGTGATTCGTGTCAAAAGAGGAAAATTACACGCTTACCCACAAAATCGGGTATATCGGCCTACCCAACACCAAGTGCTCCATTTGAGGTATGGGAAATGGACTTATATGGACCTTTACCGATTTCGACAACAGGGAATAGTTACATATTTACAGCGGTAGATATGTTTTCCAAGTACCTGTTTACGGTTCCCATACGTGAAAAAGATGCCATCACGGTCGCGAATGCGTTTTTCAGACTTGTCACATTCGGTGCGTGCAATACTGTAATAAGCGATCAAGGCAGCGAATTTATTGCACAAGTGACTACAGAACTTTGCAAAATGCTGCATATACAACAGCAGTTCACTCCCGCTTTCATGCACCACTGTCTAGGGGCTTGTGAGAGAATGCATGCTACACTAGCGGAACGTCTGACACCATACATGACAAGCGACAGAAAAAACTAGGAATCAATACTGCCGTCAGTTGTATTTTCTATGAATAATTCCGTGAACTCCAGTTTAGGATACTCTCCTTTTGAAATTCTGTATGGAACAAGGCCAAAATTTCCACTGCTTAACTACCAAATGGAGCTTGCCACATGCAAAACTGACGTGGAAAAATATTTATGTGAGCAATTAAGAAAAATAAACGTTGTCCGAGCGGAAATCATTGATAATGTGACGAAATCAAAACAAAGGATGCTAGACTCGGCAAACCAGGATCTTAGACCATTGACTTTGCAAAATGGCGATTATGTATTCCTACAAAAGCAAACGACTGGAAAAGGTCAAAAGCTACAAGAACAATATACCGGACCTTTTGTGATTAAAAGTGTCATCAGCGAACACATAGTAAGACTGCACGATCCCACTGCGACCATCAGTAAGGAACAGGACGTCCATATAAACAGGCTAAAGCGAGCATACGTAAGAGAACCGACACCGTCAAAATTCTTTAGTGTGACAAGTTCACGGCGGGTTACACATGCTCACCAAAGTTGCCAGACGGATCCGGTTGCACACGAGGATAAACCGCAGCCTCAATCAATTAGACGGTCCGAGCGATCGAGGCAACCACCACTTCGTTTCAGAGACACTTATCACGTCGATCCTATCACATATATGTCAACGTCATCAGATTCTGATGGATTCCACAAAATTAAAAAAGTGATAGGACAAAGACATTCTCCGAGAGGAATACAATATTTGATTCATGTTGCAGGGGAGCCGGCCGATAATGCATTTTGGGTGCCCTCCTAGTTTGAATGCGAAAGCACGACAGTCTGTTCTAGACAGACCTCCCTCATTTATCAATTAATATAATGACTGCTAGTATATGAAACTATCCCCATATGTTGAATTTGAATGCCCGATATACATGTATATAGAGTTAGTTTGATTCATGGAACACTTAACTTTTATCGCATAATTAATATGATAACCCATAGATTTGTTCACATTCTGTTATCTTAATAGAGGCGGATGGGTTACTCTAGTTACATAATAACTGCAGGAGTTAGTCTCGATAATTATACATTTAGTATAAAGCGATAAGTTGTTTATGTGTTGGATGGTACGGTACTGTACTTTAAGAATATGGTCATATATGCTATGTATATCAGGAAGAAAATATTCGGTTTGATGGGGTGGTGTGTAAAATATACAGCGTAAAGTGTACTTAGGTTTAAATTTGGATCATTTTGGGATATTTGTTGCAATTGATGCCTCATTTATGGTTACGTACGCTCTTATCATCATGTATAATTGGTATACCATGGTATGTTTACCGCAATGGTTTTTACATATGATTAAGGGATGAGCCGGTACTGTGTTTGGGTATTATCATGTTTACAAATGTTTTGTGTATCTTTGTTCACAATATTTGAATGTACTTTGAAATATTGTCAGATTTGTTGCAATTGATGCCTCATTTATTGTTACTTAGGCTCTTGTCATCATGTAATTCGTATATCAAAGTATGTTTACTGCAATGGTTTTTACATATGATTCAGGGATGAGCAGGTACTGTGTTTGGGTATTACTTGTATCATGTCTACAATATATTTTTGTATATTTCATTGAAAATATTTGAATGTTCGTTGGAATATTGTTTGTGTTTCATAAGTATGATACCTTTCAGAATTATGATGCATATTATACAGGTAGTGTGTACATATTGTTGCAATATTATTCTTTGAATTTTTTTTTTTTTTTTGCATTTATTAACCCATGTTTAAAATTGATACTCAATTTTAATTTTATTGGGGCGGATGTTATGTATATGTTTAATAATGGGTTTTATAAATGACAAAATTTGATTAAAGTACATCAACTATTTTCTATTTATCAGGGAAGGTAATATCATGGGAATTACTTGTACATTACTTTTGATGCAATTGGTTTTGATTAGGAAACGTTGATCACATGTTGGTCATATTTCAATTTGACATCTATCCTTTCTCCGTAGCTTGCCGCCGTCGCTATATTTATGTTCCTATGTATCCGATTTCAGATTTGTAAAGACTTGCTGCTCTTTGGTGTTGAAATGCTTGTCACTCATGAATTAAGACTGTTATCACTTGTTTGGGTTTAATTAATTGTTTTTCATTTACCAGAATGTCCAAGAATACTTTTGTTACTCGTGACATGATTGGCTGTTTACTTGAATTTGGGCGGAGCTTACGGATGTCATTGACTTTTGTGGATGTTACTTTTGTGAGAGAGATTGAAAAACTTGCTTGCTTGAGAACTCTTTTTCTTTCTTTCGTTTTTGGAACTTTATAATTTTTTCATTGTCGGACTTTAAAGCTTTGTATTGATATTGCATTTGGACATGAAACAAAAATAAACGATTAACTTTTAATTTGGACTTTGTTATTACAAAGTATACAATACAGTGAACTTCAACTTACTACAGATCATCCATCAGCATTGACAATGTGTACTCAACTTCTAGTGCTAGCCTATCCTCTCTGCCGAATCTTCAAAGTATACGAATTAGTAGTATGATGCAATCTAATAATTGTGTCTAATCTAACCCCCTCCCTCTCCATTCTAAATGTGTGCGTAGATTAGGGCGTGTACGTCAATCAAAACATAGAGACAAAATATGGTCGAAACAATTTATCCACTTGTCGATATTTAACAAAGGTGACGCCATACATTATCAATACATTGGTTGATCAATAGCCAGTTGATCGTGCAAGCGAAGTCAAATTCGAAATGAATAACACAATTACTACGAAGCCGTGGTGTAGAAAGGACAAAATTGGGTTAATGCAAATTACGTTAAGGTGTCGCTAACTGCGAGAGTTCAGAGGCTACTAATGGGATATAAGAAATGCACTGCATCGATCCTGCAAATACTATACGTTGTAAATGGTTATAATTATGATAAATAAAAGTTTATACCATTCATAAGAGTGTTTTAATGCATTTGATTATATATCAAAAGCCGAGATAATTATTTCTATAACTGAATACCCCATTGGATCCTCTCGAGTCAAATACACCAAAGGATAGTGCTCATAGCGCTTATGATTTATCAACACACGATATTGTTAATAATTGGTTGACATCTGATCTCTATGTCATTCTCGAAAATTGTTCATATAATATCATACTTTGCCAGGATATCTAATGATTAGTCTGCTAGTAAATAAAATCATTTTACCAATATTAAGTCCATTTACGTCTTTGATCAGCATATGAAATGAAATTCTAACAAGTGTTTTTATTTCATTTATTAACAGTCCAATAGATATAATACATGTATAGTTATAACATCTGTAATATATTATTATACTGGATCAGGGGTCACCAGTTGTTCAAGTGCACCCTCTGTATCACACTTCAAAATGTAATTCAAGCCGGCGTGGCCTAGTGGTATCGCGTCGGACTCCTGATCGGGAGGCCGGGGTTCGAGTCCCGCTCTGGTCATGCCGGTGTCCTGTCTTTCGGATGAGACAGTAAAAACCGAGGCCCCGTGTCGTGGTATGCATGGCACGTTAAAGATCCCTCACTGCTTCGGGTGGGTCCGTTGCATAGGTCAAAATTTGTATGCCCCGCATCAGGCAGATGCCGTCACCATATACGCGAAATATTCGTGTTGTGACGTAAAACAAAAATCAATCAATCAAAATCAAAATGTAATTCTGAGGTTTGCGTATTTATTCCATTCATTTGTTCCCAGTCTTTTTTACAACTCTTCTAAAAAACCACATCACCCGATCACAAACGGATCCGGGTTAACAATCAGTCTTTAAACGGATACGGTTTAACATCAAGTATGGGTCCAACACATAACATCCCCCCGCCAAAACAAATTTTCCTTAAAATTTGACAGGTGACCAGACTTGATGTTTTATTAAGATCGTGTTTGATTACAACAGAACCGGATTCGGTTTTTGAATCCGGTTTCGTAAACCAACTGCCTGTAATCAAACGCTCAAACCAAAACTGGATTTTTAGCAATATGGCTGCCAATAGTGTAGAATTCTATCCGTGTGTCGAATTTTTATTCGATGACGAAGGGTCTGTCCTAAATACGCATTTTATAACAAATTTAAGAAGAGATAAAAAACCACGAATCGAAGAATATGTCGAAAAAAACTCTGCCTTTGTATAATGTAGATGACTTTAGATCTGTTTTTCGGATTAGTGGAGAACTGTTTGAAGACCTGATGATTCGTTTAGGGGAAAAACTTGCCTTTAAACAACCACGCTGCGGAGGAAGGGAAGCTATAAAACCAGAGAAAATTGCCCTCGTTGGACTTTATTATATGGCTTGTCAAGAGACAATCAGAAAAATTCGACATCTCCGAGTATTCCGTGTTAAAGTGCCGTAATAACTTTATGCTCGTTCTGAATGATTTACGACAGGATATAATTAAGTGACCACAGGTATATATCCATTTTATCAATCATGTCGATTCCGAGATCCCTTGATGTATGATTTGAATTGTGCGCAAATTAACTGTGCTTAAATGAAAATGTCTAGGAATGTGCGCAAACGTGTAGTTCCCGACACGGGACCTGTTTTTATCCGGCATGACCAGTATGGGGTTCCCAACCCGTAGGCAAATGCTAATACACTGGGCTACGCCGGCTCAGTAACTAAATCAGGGGCCGCGGTGGCTGAGTGGTCTAGGTCGTTATGTTATTTAACGAATCAATCCTTACAGATCACCGTGGCCTTTCACCTCTACGACGTGGGTTCGAATTTCGCCCGGAGCATTTGTAAAAATGACTGTGTCCGACTAGCACCGACATATGAGAGAGTTGGTCAATTACTCGCCGCAGGTCGGTGGTTTCCTTCACCAGAAAACTGACCGTCGCGATATAGCTGAAATATCGCTGAAAGCGACGTAAAGATCTAAAAAATCAAATCAAAGTAATTGGGTTAATATTTTAAGTACAAATCGTTGTAAGAATCAGGCAATTTTGCCAAAAAATGAATCTGGCAAATCTCTAGCCCATGCATTTAATCAGCAGGTTCATCATTGTCACGAAACAGGTTTACTTTCGCTGTGTTACTTTGCACATTTAAGAAATATTTTGTATGAAATGTTAGGAAACTGTGATTTCTGTCAGGAATTATTTGCCCTTGTTTCGTTATTTTCAGTACATTCTGTACAATTTATTTCTCACATCAGAGACATATATCTGTATATATGTCTCTGATTTCAGTGATCTCCACTGGACGAAAAAGCAGGTTTCCATGATTAGGAAACTAATTGGAAACCTCAGGTTGATAGTCTCCAAGTGGTTTCCATGACCTGGAAACCAAGAAATGGTTTCCATCAGGTTTCCATGATTAGGAAACAACTTGGAAACCTCAGGTTGATAGTTTCCAAGTGGTTTCCAATGACCTGGAAACCAAGAAATGGTTTCCATCAGGTTTCCAAATAGTGGAAACCATACCGATACAGGATTTCATCAAGTTTCCATACTTGGACACTAAGTAGGCGTTTCCATGATGTTTACACATGGTTTCCATTTATGGAACTGAGCAAATTTTGTCCATTATATATTTATATAATTTCATTTTCAATTAATAGAACTGCTTAATAAATGCTCAATAGCTTGTATACAAAATTATAAAGGTCCTGGGTTAAATCACTATAGTATAATATGTCTTTTGGATAAAACAGTGAAATTTGGTACTGCAAAGTGAGGGTGGTATTTTCCAAAAATCCCTCCTTGTTTCAGATTATAGATCCCTATGATGATGTAAAATTTCAATTTTTATGCAATGCTTTAGACAGATGCTGTCAATAAGCCAAAAGTAATAATCGTGGAGTGATATTAAATAAGAATTTAAAAATCACATTAAATTAAAACTATATATCAGTAAAAAAAAAAAAAAAAAAAGACCGAATTAAATATGATCAAACCATTCTTTTTATTCAGTGGATCAGACAAATGCATGAATGAAATCAGATATATGGTTATAATATAAGTATTTCAACTTAATCACTAATAATATATGAAATAACATATACTTCAGTAAAAAACATAAATATTCATAAATCAACATGTATGAATATTTTTAAAACCATCATATTGCACGATTTAAAATTACCATTTGTTTACTTTTAAAATGCCCATACATCATATATATATTATACATGTAATTGACGGTAGGTATACTGTACAGTAAAAGAACATTTATATAAAAATTAACTTGCCTTAAATCTTTCAAAATATATTATTTTAAATGTCTTATTAAAATTTCCATTACATATATTACAATTTACATATCTATTCTTACCAGCCATATAAATTTAATGTTTACAAAACTTGCATGCTTAAACTCTTATTTGTTTATAGGTAACTGTAGGAACACATGTTAAGCACTCAAACTACATGACAAAATATTAAAGAAAAGTGTATATTGTTCATTGTTAAAAAATATGCAGTCTCATATTTTAATATTGTGCAATTTTTTTTTGCTAGATTATTCAATGTAAATGATTTACTAACTTTCACCCATTGGCACATCTTGATTGGTAGCAACAAATGACAAAAATATTTATATACTCTCGGCTATAATAATTACATGATATATATTGATAATTGATTTCACTATTTAATATCCTATTGCATACACATCCTGTTAATTGAGTTTCTTTGTCCTGTGCTGCATGTTATGATCTTTATCTAAGCATAAATACGATGTCCGAGTGATGTCACTACAAGGAATGACTGATGACCTCTCTTCTCTGTTGCCCAAGCACGTTTAGATTCTATCCTCTGAATAGGTATAAATGATGCTGGACCACTATTTATTTCCTTGTAGGACCAAACTGAAAGTGGCGGAAGATAATCTAAATTTTCTTCGGTTGACTTATACCAAGCCACTCGGGCAAACACATGTTCAATCTGTTTTCCTTCAATATTGATGTTATGGTGAAGATAATGTTGGACACATCCTGGTCTGCTCTGAGAGAAATCAGCGCACACAGTACCATCATCAGCAGCCTACTAGGCTAGAATCA
The DNA here is from genome assembly GCA_035048485.1 of Pteria penguin. NCBI lineage: Eukaryota > Metazoa > Mollusca > Bivalvia > Pterioida > Pteriidae > Pteria > Pteria penguin. The sequence goes on from CM068590.1 coordinate 12,529,103, forward strand.
TCCTGTTGTTCTTTCCGCGAATATGTAACTTGCTGCTGAACATTTCACCATTCCAAAAGGTGGTTGGGAAAATTTTCACGGGGGTGAAAATTTCATCAGATCTTATTTCTTTTCCATATAGTTTTGAATAGACTTGTGCAAGGTTACATCTGTCATTGGTTTCCAACAGAGATATATGATAGCCAGCCTTCTGATTGTCTCATAGCTTATAAGGGAAAAAAACTGGTTTATTGTGACGTAGTTTCACCATCTGCCATTCAACGTTTTAGTTGAAGCAAATTTGGTTACCAGTACTGAAAATAAATATTTGTTATATTTGAATTTGCCCCAGATGGGACAACAAATTGCATAACAGGAAACATGATTCTGTTGCATTTAAGGTTATAGATATTGTTTTTAAACAAGATATTCTTGCACAGTATTCAGAATTTGAGAAGTCAGAGTGTCAGTCTGGAGAGTGTATTGCTCCTCACCTTTTTTTGTTAAATTAATATATAAAGAATCAATATTTTGGTAGTTTAAGATATTGATAAATAATGAAACCTCTCTTTTTAGAAGCCTTCAAGAACGTCATCATAAATCAAAGAACAGAAACGAGAAGGAAAGTGAAGGGAAAGACTGAGCGCCACAGAGAACAAGCCAAAAAAAGCAAACGCATACGAGCTGTAAATACCATTTCTCACATTTCTTTGAGGTTAATGCAAATTGCAATATGGTTTTGGTGCGCAAAACCTGGCACTACCAATACATGCGAAGGCGAATATGCTGGTATAAAGAATATATATAAGAACATGTATGTTTGTAACGGCAGATGGTTTAACAAGAGTTCATTGTATCATGAACATAATTATTATATCTGCGTTATGATTAGCACTACTTTTTATGCCCCAGGTCTGAAAGGTCTGGTTGCATATAATGTATAGATCGTCCATTCCTCTTTTCACAAAATACAATAAATTTAATACTATTTGTCATAAAGACTTCATATTTAACATGCATATACAACTAATGAAATCCTTTCAAATTAGACCAAGGTCAATGACATTGTGACCTTGACTTTCAGAATAAAAATACAATAAATTTTGCACCATTTGATATAGAGATTTCACATTTGGTATACAAACTCAACTAATGAAACCCTTTCAAATAACACCAGGGTCAATGACCTTGTGGCCTTTGACCTATATTTCAAAATTTGCCACTGTGGGCTGTTTTTTTTTTTTTTAACAAACACATCATGTTCATTTCTTGTTTAGATCTCACTGTTGCAAACTTATATTTGAAGGTCTTTTATTATGAATTAATATTGATATAAGCTTATATTGCTGACATTCTTTTATATGTTTTAGAAAGTGGAGAGACGACGCAGGGCCCTTGATGCCATGCCGTGGTCCCCTTCTTCAAAGAAGACGATGGAGGAAGTGTTAACAAAAGAATTTACTTCGCCAGAAAAGTCAGATGATGAGATAGGGGGGAGATATAGGATACCTTTCATTTGGGAGAGCTCTGCTTTGGCAAGAAAGAAAAAAACCCTGGATATGAAGTACAGAGATTCAGTTCTTAAGACGGACCAAGCCAGGAGACAACTAACCTTTGTTACAGATCACCCGACCGATTCAATTTCAGATGCGCCCCCAGCAGAGGCACCATCTTGGGTGATTTCATCTCGTTATTGAATGCTAATATTTTTATGCCTCCAGAATTGGAGATCGAGCGCCTTGACCAGTTTTTAATAACAGTTTTTACCCTTCATTTCCCCATCTGACATAGCTGCCAGGGAGAGGGGGGTTTTTGTTTCACAAACACATTATCCAAGGTTTAATTTCATATTGGTTATCGTGTAATTTTTTAATTCTTCCCTAAATGTTTAATTCACAAGTATCTAAAGCTGATATAGTTTTAAGATTATTGACGTCCATTATTAGAAATTAGAACTTTTTTTATATATTTTTGTCAAATTGCTTTTGCATTTATACCTTGGTAAGTCAGGTGTTCTCTGTTTTTATATGTTTATCATTTATAGAACATAGTTGTTTGAATTTTGAACTTAACAGAATTTTAGTAAATATTTAGAGGGCAGGGAAGATTATGTAATTTGATGATTTATTTTTTGCTTGCCAAGATGAATGTCTGGAGAGCTAATGTCATACCCTCAGCGTCATTTTTGGCATCCATAGACATAACTTTATACCTGGGCTGTATCTTTTTATAATGGTTAGTGTGATGGCTTTCATATTTCACATACAAGATCCTCATGACAAGGATTTTCGTTTAGAATCATGACTTTTGACCTAGTGACTTTGAACTTTGACCTACTGTGCTTCATTTTTACTAATTGATGGCTGCTATTTACAAATATACCCCTATCGGCGAGCTATGTTGTGTTCTGACCACACTTGTTGTAATGTATATATATTTTGTTTGCGTGAGAATCTAATAGAATTAGATGATTAAATAGTAGCTAGATATATTTATGTACAATTAATATATATATCTCTCTAGCTACTTTTAAATTGTCTTCTGTCTTTTATTTATTGTTGTCATGTATATACATTTTGTTTGTGTGGGAATTAAACAGAATTAGATAATTAAATAGTAGCTAGATATATGTACATGTATTTATAAAGAAAAATAGATGCTATTGTTATGTTTATATTCACTGGTTTTATTGGAAGTAAACTAATCCTATATTGCATTGGTTGTGATAGATGTAATTTTATCTTTATACCGGTAGTTGTTTTTTTTGCCCCTGTATCGATAGATCAGGGGCATGTAGTTTTTGGCCTGTAGTTTTGTTTGTCTGTGGCAAAAAAACTTTAACCTTGACTATATCTTTTGAACCGTAAGAAGTAGGGCTTAGATATTTTACATTCACTTTCCTTGGGACAACATCTTTCATTTGCGACCATGTGTTTTGAGATCATGACCTTGACCTAGATCTGTGACCTACTTAAAGAAATAAATATTGCTGCCAATAGGGCCGAGGCATGAGTGTTTCACAAAAAATCTTGTTTGTAATAGAAATAAGATAAATAGTAATAATTAATAAATACTACCTCACAGATACCTGTATGTATGTGTTACAATATGTATTCATTACTGTTGCTATGTTAAAAAGTTTATATTATTGAAGTTTTTTATAGATATATTTTTCGCTTGTTGCTAGTCAATAATATATCATGTTAATAAATACTGCATAATGTGTTGAAAATAGTATTGAAAATAAATGATTTATTGTTGAAAATTTGTTCAGCTTATCATTTTTGGAAGTTGTTATTCTACTCTATAGTTTGTATGGTATGATTGGTTATCCTGTGAAATAATGAATAGGACTTCCCTACTTACACTTTTCCAATAAGACTGGAGATGAGTAGATGGCTGATGTCGGTATGGTGCATTAATGATTCAACTGTATAGAAAGCAGCTTAAGAAGTAGGTTTCATAAGAAAATCAAATAAGGAAACGTCTTTTTCCATATGGTTTCCTAGTGGTTTCCATGAATTCATATTGAATGGGAAGGTGTTGTAATCCGGGGTTTCCATGAATTCATATTGAATGGAAAGGTGTTGGAAACCAGGGTTTCCAGGTGGTTTCCATGAATGGAAAGGTGTTGGAAACTACTTGGAAACCGGGGTTTACAGATGGTTTCCATGCGGTTTCCATTATGGAAACTGAGAAGTTAGTGCTTTCCAAGTGTATGGAAACCCAGGGTTTCCAAAATGGAAACCCACTGTAAACTACTTGGAAACCCGGGGTTTCCAAGTAGTTTCCTTCAGGATTCCATGGTGTGGAAACCTAGTTTTTCTTGCAGTGCTCTTTCATGGGTTTTTAACCTCTCTCCCCCACCAATCCACCCACTGTCCGAATTTTAAAAAGACTGGTACTTAAATATAAATAGATGAAGTTAGTTCATACTTGAAAATACAAATTATTTAATTTGTTGTATTTAACGGTTTCAGGGGGAAAGAGTAAAAGTTGTAATGTCTGGATTAACAAGAGAAACAAGGAATGAGAGGAGTAGTTGGTGCTATTGATGGATGCCATATTTCTATTGCCCAGCCACTTGAATACCATGAAAACTATGCAAACAGGAAACAGTTTCATTCAGTGATTCTTCAAGCTGTATGTGACCATAAAAATCTTTTAACTGATGTTTATACTGGTTGGCCTGGTTCTGTGCATGACGCAAGGGTATTTAGAAGGTCGCCACTATTTGATAAACTAGAACGTAACAGTACAGAAACAAGTCCCAGTGGGAGTTATGTTATAGGAGATGCAGCATATCCTTTACAAGATTATCTGATTACACCATTTAAGGATAATGGTCACATATCAAACGTACAGAAAACCTTTAACTACACGTTAAGCAGTACTAGGATGGTGATAAGGCACACATTCGGTCTTTTAAAAGGAACATGGCGTAGACTGAAGCATTGCGATATTGCAGATTTAACAGTCGTCATGAATGTAATCTTGGGAGCTTGCATTTTGCATAACCTGTGTATTCTTAAAGAGGAAGAAATCAACGATTTCCTGGATGAAGTGGAAGATAAAAATAATTTTAACAATTTCTCACTGTTTCCAAAATCTGCAAATGGAATAGTAAAACGCCAAGAAATAGTAGAACAACTATGTAAAAGAACTGTGGTTTAATCTGCTCAGTCTTGTTTAATTACAGCAAAAAAATAAACACATTTTCCCATAGTTTTCCTTTCTTCTACTACATGTATTACTATATGGGATTATTACCACTAAACATTGCAATATTAAAAGCTGGACCTTGACGATTTTAACAACTAAAGTAAGATATATAACCTCTTCTGAAACCAGTATGCTCTACTGGATTCTTCACGCTTCAGTCTTTCTCTGAGCCCCAGTGTACCGTAGTATTTTTTTCACTTCTGTCAATTTCGCTTGTTTTCATACGTCTCTAAGTGAAAACTCACAATTAGAATGAGTAAAGAATCAAACAGAGTATATTGGTTTTAGACAAGGGTTTTAGACAATATCTTACTTTAGTTTGTTGTTTAAATTGTTAAGGTCCAGCTTTAAGTGAAAACTTGCAAGTGTTTACAAACGCTGCCGAGGACAATACAAGACACAGCTTTACCACTATACTAACTCAAATTTGTGTGGCTATATAAAATTAACAAGATGTGTTTGTTAAACACAAATGCCCCCAGTGGCAACCAAGTCCAAAATGGCTATATTTAGTATAAAGGTCACGGTCAAGGTCATTGACCTTGTCATTTGAAAAGGTTTCATTAGTTGAGTATGCATGTCAAATATGAATTTTCTATTGCTTTGGGTTCAAGTTATGGCCAAGGTTAAAATATTTTGTGCCATAGACACACACACAGACAGGCAAAAAACAAGATGCCCCCGAATTCCATTCTGGGGTTTTTAATATCAACGAATTTTAAAATTCAAAGTTTTATTCAACAACAGAAAATGAAACAAAAGTTCCTTCATTTAAATAAACAAAACTTTGAATATCTTTCACAATCTTATGAAGAAATATAAAAGTAATATAGCACCTGTTGCAGGTAGAAATAAAGACTAGAACATGAAACCACTGAACATTGCATTATTTAAAGCTGTTGTTCTAATGTTCCATTTACACTTCTATTGTTCCATTTCCACCATTTACAAAATACCTGGGAAATATCTGACTGTAAATTTGGTTTACTGTTTTCTCTGTTCTTTCAACATGTCAAGAAATGACCGGAAAGGTTCTATTTTTTCTGTTTGAATTTTCTTATTTTCTTCATGTATGTTCTTGATAGTTTCTATCAATTCTGATGACTGCGATTTCCTTTTACGAGTAAGTTTCTTTTTCTGTGAGCCATTTTCAGGGGATTCTTCAGCAGTTTGAGATTCGATGTCATAAGATGTATCTGTTTGGATTGAACTAATTGTAACATCAGGAGTTATGTTAGGCCTGTAACCATATATTTCCGACAGTTCAGTAAAGTACGAACATGATTTCTTCTCATTTCCACTAGTATTGTTATTGTCAATCGTATTTCTATATTTTTGTTAGGTTTTTCCATTTAGATTCAACTCGCATGCTAGTGAAGTTATGTCCCTTATTTCTCAGTTCATTAGTTATTTTCTCCCAAATTGCTTTTTTCTTTGTTTTTTGGTGAGGCAAATTCCTCTTGATATGAAAAAAGACTTAAAAGACACTTAATAGCTGGGTCTGTCCAATATGCTGAACTTGAATCCTTTTCAAGAACATTAGCTGATACACCAGATATTCCAAGGTCCTTAGTATTTGCAGCGTTACTCTCTGAAATACCTGAAACAATACAATTATAAATTTAATGATATCATTTGTATTTCATTTTTAACAAAGTCTTCACAGGTAACACAAAAAGTAGCTACCCCACATTTTTGCTAATGACCTTGACTTTTGACCTTCAAAATCAATGGGGTTCATCCTCTTGTCACGGTTAACATGTCTGCAACATTTAATGAAGATTCACATAACGGTTCAGTCGCTATTGTGTTCACAAGGTAAAAGTGTGACTGACGGATGTACACATGCACCGATTTACGGAACCTCAGAAGCGTTGTGTGGGGATAAAAACAATTTTGCCTCAAGTATACCATATACAGGGCTTCACATTACAAAATGACATGTCAAAACACTGCATTATAGAATTTTATCTAACTACAACATTAATGAGTCACCTTGGGGACTCGAAGAAAGTGACCACATAAGACAGATGGCCATGTTTTACAGGTCAGTTCATAATGCATTATACATTTAATCTAGAGTGTTCAGAGAACACTATGCTTCGCAGGCAACACAAAAAGAGACACCTCAATACCAATACGAACACATATTCTACAGTGTCATGTAATACGGAAGCAACATCTTGTGTGAGAATTTTAGGAATCATCAATTTCAGGCAAAATAGAAGTGCTATCATGACCTAACTTACATCACTGATGCTAGGATAAGAATTCAGTATGCTGCACATGACCTACATTTTCTGCTTGATTGATGTGGTCTTACAGTACTTACAGATGATTCCATTTACTAGATAGTGGTGGAGGTGTTAGTCCAGCTCTGCTGACAGCTCTTGTGTTTTTAGGGGGATGAGAAAACAGGAGTTAATTAATAAAGTGATAGTGTAATACCAGTACATCAAAACTTTCAGTTATCACAGTATGTGACAGTGAATCAATACTTACTATTATTACTGGGTAATGTCTCCATAACATTTGCCTTAATTCTGTTAATCAATTCCAAGTCTAAAAATAACAAAAAAATTCAAAGGATACTGGTACAGTGTATATATACATATTAGTCATCTTGAACAATGGTCAAAACTTCAATCAGTAGGATAATAAGGTAGTCGCATGATTGAGTTTATATTTTATTTTTTGTTTCAGATTTATGCCTTGTCAGCAATATTTTGGCTATTTTAAACTCTGCATGTATTCAGCTTTTCAAAATGTGCATGTATATATAATTATATATGATAGTATATATAATTATAATTATATGTACATATTATATTGGTTTATTGACGTTTCACGTCACTGAGAATCGAGGTTCAGCGATATTTCAGCTATATAGTGATAGGACATAGTCATCCAGATTTAGACCTGCTGCCGGGCACCCACGCCATGGGCAACTAGGGTTCTTTTACGTACCGAGCCTACCTCGACACGAGCATCTGACTTCAGAAGACACCTTTAACCTCCTTGCAATCAGAGGTACACCCGATCATGGTGAGCGCAGCCAGGACTCAAACGCAGATCGCCCGATCCACAATCCAACCCGCATACCACTCGACCACGGCGGGCTTATGTAGTATATATTATATATGTACATGCATGTATTATAAACTGACAAAGGTCAATGACATAATTCTTATTATCTAAACCAATACCTCCTGCTTCCAGTTTCTGTGCGGTGTGTCTGTCCACAGTTATTGGAATGTCTGGGGTCCCATCATTAAATTTTAATACAACTTCTTGCCAATAGCTGAAATAAGGCAGTAATTTGTAAACATTCGGACTAAGCCATGCCAAGTGCATGCACCTTGTTTTGGTTTTCCGTCTGTTTGGTAAATAGTATGGGTAAATTGTACAAAAATAACATTCTGTTATTGGCAATTGCACGTACACAAAAGAATATCTGACATTCTATACATAACAAACTATCAATAATGAAATGACAAAACTCACTTCACTCTATTCTCGTTTCTGTCCGCCATCTTGAAACCAAGAAAATCCAATGTCTGAGCAGGATTCACGGTTTTTCGAATCTCGTTCCGGTTTTGTAATAACAAACGGCATGGTTTACGAATTCGGTTTTAGTTTTGTTGTAATCAAACGCGCTCTAAGTTGTACAAGTATAGAAGACAACTGGATTGATGGACATGTACACAATGCGGTATACTATAACCATTCTATAAGTATAAAGCCTGTGATATGATGTATGACAATGCTAGCAGAAACTATACTCTTGAAAATGTAAAAAAAAATTACATGAATGCACCTTCATTGCACTATAAATTTCTAGCATATATACTTAATAACATCAATACAAACAATTTGACATTACTATCAATGGTATATCTGACATCTATGTATACCCTAGCACATGATTTAACCTCTTTTTTCCAAAACATGGAAACGGCATAACTTCATAATTCATGTTTCAAAATGAAAGAAGCAACATGACCTGTACACAAAATTCAGATAAATTTTTAACTACTGGTTTCATTATTGAATTACCTGGTACATACATATAGTACAGTTTTAACATGCAAAAATAATGACTTTATGCTGTTTCAAAAATGTGATTTGACATTTTCAAGACAATTCAGTGTGTTTTTTTTTTCATGTCCATATTCTACAGAAACAATAATTATCAACTAGTCACAATAATCACATCAAAATGTGGTATCATTGAAACAAGAACAGTAATTCTGTCAAGCAAAAAAAAAATTCAAAATGCTAAACAAGAATGATAACTAAGAAACACAACTTATGTCAAAAACATACCAAATGGTATATCATGGGCAAAAAAAAAATTCACATATGAAAATGTCTATATAATGCACATACTACACAAAAATGAGGTCTGCTTTCTACTGCAAATTGGGAGGGGGCTTACTCTTAACAAGACCCTGACACTTACTATTTAAATCATTATGTGCAACCCACATAGCATTTTGTGTAGGTTCCCCCGAAAACTGCACCAAATACTCCTTTGACCATTATGAAGTCTCTGACCCAGGATTTTCTTAACCCTATAGCAAGGTGAAGCGGAGTCTGTGCCAGTATCCATGTCCGCAGAGGAGGACTGATAACGCAAAGGTTTCCTAACAGAACGCTTCGGACGCAAAAAAAATCTTTAGTCCCTAAAGGCAGTTTCATATTGACTACGCCATGTCCTTCACTTTCAGGGCCATCTGTGACATGTGTCTCAGTCTTATTACTAGAGATATCCTCCTTTGACACTTGTCTGAACGTCAACGAGCGTTAGAGTAGATTTAGACACTATATTTCCTAGAAAATACGGGATGGATGTGGCTCGCGCACAAATGCCATCTTCAAGCGATCCACATGTATGACGGAATCCATGATGTTTGCTGTTTTGGGATTACGAAGCTTGACAGTGTGGTCGGAACACAGTTAATGGATGACAAAGGGTCCTTGGTACCTATCCTGCAGTTTGGATCCTAACACATTTGTGTTGCATGTTAAATAAACATAGTCACCAATCTCTACTGGAAGAGGGTTAGCATTCAAATTAACACGATCCATCATATGTTGTTTTGGCTATGTGTTCCTCGACTTCGCTCCGGATGTGACGTAGCCGTTCACTCATGTTCATTATGTAAGCTCGCTGGTCGGCTGGTGTTGCGTCTAAATGCACATCAGCTGGTAAATGTGGAAATCTTGGTCGATATCCAAAAATCACCTCAAACGCAGAATATCCAGTACTAGAGTTGACCGAGGCGTTCATAGAGAATACTGTCCCTTTTAAATATGTGTCCCATGTGCGTTCATCGTGTTTTACTAAGGGTGTTAAACGTTCAGCTAGTGTTCTATGCAGGCGTTCACAAGCTCCAAGACACTGATGAACATACGGAGGTGTGAATTGTTTCTCAAGACGCAAAAGTCCACAAACTTTCTCCGTAGCCTCTGCCGTAAATTCTGTACCGCGGTCGGTAATAAGAGTTTCACATACACCATAACTTGTGAATAAGTCAAATAAAGCTGTAGCAACAGACATTGCATCCTTGCTAACCAGGGGTGTTGCTACCAGAAATTTGCTATACAAGTCTACTACTGTAAATATGTACGCGTTTGCCTTGTATGACGTCGGTAATGGTCCATATAAGTCAGCTTCCCAAACCTGAAACGGCGCATTAGGGGTCCTAAAGGCTTTTATTTCTGCTTTAGTATGTCTCTTTGTTACTTTGCGACTTTTACATTGCTGACACGACTTAACAAAGCTGGCAACATATGAAGACATCCCTCTGAAGAAGAATTTGTCCTTCATTTTGTCGAGTGTGTCCTGTATCCCGCCATGGCCGCCCATAGTAGAATCATAACAAGAGCGCACTAAGGTAAGTTGCAAGGGTTCTGGCACTACTAGCGGATACGGTGACAATGCAGATGCACGTTTAGATTTTGATACGTTGGAGTGAAATAAGAGTCCATCTATGAATATATAGTCATTACATTCCAATATAATCTGACGCGCTAGTTTTTGTTCTGCTGGCAACTTATCCTCCAGTAAGTATGACATAAGAGGTTTCAATTTGACATCTAGCTGTTGTAGTTCTTTCAACTGAGCACTCGACATGCTACCTCGCCCGAGAATACCTTCTATATGTCCAAGTCTGTCAAATGTCGTCTGCTGTGTTTCAGTTCCATCATCTTCATGATGCGAAACGGGATTGGTTTGAGTGTTTGTTTCCGTAGTACTTAAGTATGCTGGTAAATTGCTGTTTGAATCCAATTTAGTCTCTCTGTCAAACACACTATCTTTTTCCCCACCAGAAACATTACTATCAATAGATTGAACAGTGTCTTTATTGTAATGTAAGTCATCAGATGCAGACTTGTAAGTGGAAAGTCCTTTGTTGTCCGTGGTGCTGACATCTGACTTTTGAGACGTATGAACGTTCTGAGCAAAATTAATCGAAGGTCTTGCTGGAAGTTGTTTTCGTGATGAGTGACCATTTCTCCTCTTTACCACACAAAGTTCATCCTCCGAGTCCCCATCATAACCATCATCGTCTGGTAGTTCCTGTAAATCAGTAATATGTTTATGGGGTAAACGCGATCTATGAAGAAAATTTACTTCCTTCACCGTCTCACTGTCAGAATCAGTACGTTGCAACGCTAGTTTAAATGGCTGTCCCGTTGGTAAGCGGATACCACCGGTCCTTTAAGGAACGTCCAGGAAATATGGGTCAATTTCATCCATGCTTTCAAACGGTTTGCCATCGGCTGCGGATATTGGTTCCCTTGACAAGGCGTCTGCCACCACCATTTGAGATTCAGGTTTGTATTGAATTTCAAAATTGAACTGCTGTAACGGTGTCAACCATCTTTCATAAATGGCGCCCTTCAACTTTTTGTGCCACAGTGGTCACACTCTACAACGAATAAATTACCACGCAGGTAAGAGGCACAGTCCATGATGGCGGTAGTCATACCGAGAAGTTCCAATTTTGTTGGCCCATAAAACTTCTGCCATTTTGATAATGACTTTGAACCAAAGCGAATTACTCGGAGAGACTTCGTTGTGCTCATCAAGCTGATACTGGTAAATCATATATCCAATTCCCCGGCTACAAGTATCTACAGCGAGTCTGAATTGTAAGTCATACCCCTGAAATGCGAGAACTGGGGATTCGCAAAGTAACGATTTAAGTTTGTCAAATGCACTTTGCTGGGTGTTGTGCAAAATAAAAGGAACATCCTTCCGAAGTAAGTTGTACAATGGTTCAGCTACTATGCCAAAGTTTGGTATGAACTTTCGGAAAACCTACCATCCCGAGAAATCTACGCAAAGATTTAATGTTATGTGATCTCGCAAAGTCCTTTATAGCTTCTACGCGATCCTGTGGTGGCGAAAGTTATTTACCAGATATGGTACGTCCTAGGTAACACACTTCACTTTGGGCAAACTTACATTTTCTAGGATTCAGTTTGAGTCCCGCAGCTCTGAATCGCTTAAATATCTCATCAAGAACTTTAATATGTTCATCGAAAGTTTCTGAAATGCACAAAACGTCGTCAAGGTAACATAGAACCGCTTGAAATGTGAGTCCTCTGAGTACTTTGTCTATCAAGAGTTGGAATGTGTTAGGGGATGTACGGAGGCCCATCGGAAACCTAAGAAATTTGTATTTGCCATAACAGGTATTGAATGCAGTATACCTGGTTGACTCCGGTGATATTCCCATTTGGAAGAAACCCGAAGAGAGGTCTATGGAGGTAAGAAAATTTGGAGTACGGGAAGAGAAAGATTCAGTCAAATCCTCCAGATCAGGTAAGGTATAGTTTTGTGAATTTAAATACCTGAAATCACAACAGAATCTATACGAGTGAAACGCTTCCTGTTGCAAACTTTCCCCTTCTTTCTGCACTTTTAGTTTTGGACTTCTTTCGAACCTTTGACACAAGGAGCATAGGGCTCGCAATAGGTATGTCCTCAGTGTCACTGACTGACGCTATGATACCTTGTTTCAACAACTCGTCTAACTGATAACGCAAAATTTCTTTCTTTTCAGGTGACAGACGATGGGCGCGCTGGTAACAAGACTTTGCGTTGGGTTTTAAACGAATATGGTGTTCTACTAATGTTGTATACCCTAATGATGGATTATCATATGAGCACATTGCAATTCCTCAGAAATACATGAATGAGATGCATCAGTGTCAAAAGATGAAACACGATAAGAATTATCAAGAACAGTCATAGATGCAATATTTGTACCCTTAGAAATTGTAATAGTGTCACCAGGATTGAGTACTTTTACAGGTACAACATGGTCAACATTTACAACTACCACTGCTTTTGCTACCAGCAAATTCTTTCTACGTAAACAATGACTTACCGAACACAGGCATTGTGTACCCATGGGTATTTCTTTGGGAACTTTTGCCCAGACAATATGTTCAGTATTTGGCAATAATTCAAATGTATTCTTGCATTTTAAATTCACAGTAGATTTCACACAAACATCAGAAAAATGAAGAACAATATTATTCTGCCATATAAATGAAGTGCCTAGTATAAGTGCATGTGCACTTTCCTTGATAACATACACAGGAATCCATTTTGAACAAGTAGAATTAAATTTGACCTTGACCTGGCAATGACAAAAGATATAGAACAAGCATTAGCTAATTTCAATGAGTCTGCACATTCATTGTTCACCTGCTGCTTACATGAATCAGGCACCCTAGAAAATAAAGATTGATTCATGATATTTATATTGCTACCACTATCCAATAATGCAGCAACCTTAATATCATGCACATCAACATTCATATACATAAATGAATCATCAACATTTTCATTGCTACATTGCCATTGGTCATCAGTGTCTGTGTCACTACTGTTCAGATCTCCGTTATCACCTTCAGGCTGCGCGTAAGAGCTTACTGGCCCAGACGAGGGCGCGTCTCGCCTGGGTTCCGGTGGTTTCCCTGAGGGAAATCTGTGCAATTGCGTGCACTATGCCCAAGTTGTTGGCATAACTGACATTTTGTCTCAGGTTCACGGTGTCCTTGTCCGTTCCATTTACAGCGAGTTTTGAAATGGTCCTTGCCACTACACTTGTGACATTCGCGACGCGACTGTTGACTTTGCACTTCTGGCGCGTTTAATCTACCGAGAGAGTTCATCACCGTCTCTAACTGCTGCTCTATTTTACGTAAACGCTGGTCATCTCTGGGTTGCTTCTCCGCCACGCATACGGTATGAGTGACCTCTGCATGTCCCGAATTTGAGACTGGTCCAACCTCCTTCCTGTAGCCGCACACATCTCCCATTCGCGCACTCTGCATAGCTTCGGATAACGATGTTGGCATACCGGCACGAACAAAGTATTTCAGTCCCGAAGGAAGGCCATCAATGAATCGTGACATCATATCTGCATCATTTTTCTTGAGTTTACGACCACCCTTCAATATTTCACTATGATAATCTTCTAATTTCATTCTGTCGGTGAGTTTCAACTCATTGTACAACTGAATTTGTGAATACAGCAGAGCATCATTGGGCGTAGCATATTGTTCATTCAAATGCTGTTTCAGGAGCTGCCAATTTCGTTGAATGTCAATGTCCAACGTTTTAAACCAATTATAGGCCGGGCCTCCGAGGCACAGTAAAAAAGCGGAAACCATTCTGCCATGGTCAAAACCACTCGTGTTACCAAAGGCTATAAAATCGTTAAGGAATTTCTCTCCATCTTCCTCATTGTACCCATGAAAAGTTCTTAAATGTAATGGCATTGGCATCATGAAAGGAGGGCACGGCGTCATGCCATTCATAGACGTGGCCGGTTTGGAATTTGATCGACAGGTTTTGAAATAATCGAAAGCATCATCATCATCTAGACCTGTTTTATGGGATGAGAGTCTACGTGTTAATTGTTCGTTTGAACAAGGGCACGGAATATCAATAATCGTGGATGTCTTTTCGCCCAGCGGCGTGTTCATAATGGAATATTCTGAATTTCCTCTGACTATGTACCACGTGAGTTCGTAATAACTTAATTTTACCGGAATTTTTTAGATTCTCCACCATATACTGGATCAGGGGTCACCAGTTGTTCAAGTGCACCCTCTGTATCACACTTCAAAATGTAATTCTGAGGTTTGCGTATTTATTCCAATTATTTGTTCCCGGTCTTTTTTACAACTCTTCTAAAAAACCACATCACCCGATCACAAGCGGATCCGGGTTAACAGTCAGTCTTTAAACGGATACGGTTTAACATCAAGTATGGGTCCAACACATAACATTATATACGGATAAAAATAACATAATATTTAACAAAAGAATAATAATAAAAAAACGTTATAATTTAAAGAGTACCGGTATATAAAATAGCGCACAATGCGTGTTCATTCAGTACATGTAAAAAAAGAATATCACATAGATAAGAATAAAGCTACACACATTACAATACATTGGCATACAATTGTGTTTAATATGAACATTTAGCAATATATGAAAAAACTATTTGTATGCTCTAGATATGTTGAGATGAGGAGATTAGACGAGTTCGAGACAGCATCAACACAACACCGAAACACGTTTCTACATCGTATATTCTAGAACTCATACAATTTTAGGAATCAAATGTAGCAGACATAGACAAAACGAAATATTGAGAAATAAGTCTTACAAAACGAATATTATCAACACCCCTTTTTCTTTGAGAAATGGTATATTTTACGCATTTGAAATATTTTGAAATTCCAGTTAGCTTTAGAATTATTGTCTCATAATACTGATGTACTGACTAGAGTGTCTTTCAATATGCAGAGTAACAGTTTCTATATAACAAACACTATTTGTGAATATTACAAAAATAAACAACATTAAACTATATTTGACTAGTCTTTAAATGAATTCATAACGAACAAAGTCTTTGAACTTTTCTGTGTTTTTTTTCAGACACGCACTGATTTACGGGGCGGAACACGCACGGATTCACTGTTGTCCTCGCGAGTCACAATGGGTTGAGGAGCACAATTAATTTCAGCGGTGCTATTCTGATCGACAGGTTGAGCATGATTGTCAACTTCAACATCACTTGTTCCATGTTTATAGTTGGTAAAGTCATGACGTTCCGAAACGATTTGAGTCGGCATCTCCCGTCTGTTAGCAACATCATTACGTATGCGAATCGGTGATTTGTCGCGCATAACAGCTTCCACAGCGGTAGGGCGTATATGTAAACGGTTATGGCGGTATACAATACCATCCTTGGATTTCACTGTATAGGAGTGCGGTCCTATAATCGACACAGCTTTTTGTCAAATTTGTATGTTGGAAATACACATTTTGATTTACCTTCAGGGGTGGATGCTCTTTAAGCCGTTTTGTCACAGTAGCGTTTTACACTTCGTTGTTGCTTTTCGCGCTTTTTAACTTTTGCGCGCTTTTCACGCGGTAAAGTCGGGATGCGCGTCCTTGTTTGTCTACCAAACAACATTTCATCGGGACTAAGCCCTGTGTCTTGACGAGGTGTGTTTCTGTTCCATCAATGCCTCGAATTGGTCCGTTCCTTCACGGTCACATTTCATCATCAGATGCTTAATTACTTTAACGGCGGATTCTGCCTTGCCATTTGCGCGTTGGTGATTGAGTGATGACGTATAGTGAGATATGCCCCAAACGGTAGTAAAATCACGGAAATCAGAGGAAGTAAACTACGGTCCATTATCTGATTTGATATTCAATGGTATGCCAAATCGAGCAAACTGCTTCTTAAACGATTTTATCACTTGTTTTGAGGTTGTAGTAGGTACGTAGTCCACCTCAATACAATTGCTGTAGTAATCGATGCTGACTAGGTAATTCCTGTCCTTTATTTGGAAAGGATCAGCACCAATCTTTGCCCACGGTGATCCTCCATCAAAGTGTTGTCTTAGCGGTGTTTTAGTAGGTTGCGGTTTCATCTCCTGGCATGGAATACACTTATTTGCCATTTGTTTAATGTCACCCGTCATGTTAGGCCAGAAAACAGTACCACGTGTTCTCCGAATCATGGAATTATAACCAATATGAGCGGAATGCAATCGGGCTTTTATACCCGGTACTTTCGGAATCACAATGGCTTCTCCTTTTGTTACGATGCCATCGTATACACGGAGGGTTTCGCGCATATCGAAATATGGTTTACAAATGTCCTTCAGATCATGTTTTGAGTCGGGCCAGTCATCTTCAATGATTTTTATAAGTTCCTGCAGACCAGAATCATTACGAGTTGCAGATCGGATTTTATTTAACCGTTTGTCCGATATATCCCCATTGACACGAGTACTAAGAATGCGCAGACGTTCGTCTGGCTTTTGCATGATATGTGCACGACTAAGAGTGTCTGCAATCAAGAGTTTCTCCCCTTTTAGAAAACGGAATTCCAAATCACACCGGTTTAGCTCCATTATGATATCCTGTAAGCGACGCGGTGCTAATGAAAGTGGTTTCTTTAATATTGATTCCAGTGGTTTGTGGTCATTCTCCACAATCACCTTCAGTCCAGACGTGTATTGGTCGAAACGTTTCAAGCCAAATAAGATCGATAAGGCTTCTTTTTCGATTTGAGCCCACTTCCTTCGAGTGTTTGTGAGTGATTTCGACGCATATTCAATTGGTCTACCATTCTGGAGTAACCCTGCATCTAGTCCATCCTTGCTACTGTCTGTAGCACAAGATCGAGTTCTGGATTGAAGTACGCTAAGACAGACGTATTTGTTAGTTTCTGTTCAGCTTCTCGAAACGCATTTTCGCACTCGAAAGGTAATCTAGCCCACCTAAAACGACCAAATGGTGTGATCATAGTAGTAAGCTCACAAGACTGTTCGTCTAGCTTGACGTGCCAGAAGGCCTCTTTCACATCCAGTTTACTGAAGATCTTGGCTTTCTGCAGTTTAGGTAAGATGTCATCCAAAACAGGTAAGGCATATTTTCCCCTGATTAACGCATTATTAAGGGCGTGCGGATCTATGCAGTAGTTTCCCCATTAGGTTTATGTACCACTGCCATTTGACTTACCCACCGGGTAGGTTTAGTCACGGGTATCGGAACACCTCTCTGCACTAGAATGTCAATCTCGGTTTTGACCTTGTCCTTGACAGCAGTTGGAATTTTCCGACTTGGCAGAGCTGTAGGCTCTTACTGAAGTCAAAGGGTTTTCGTGTCGATAAAATAAGAAAGCAACTTTTGCTATCACACGTAATAACTGCAGAAGCTTCCAAAATCAAACATACATCAACAAACAAAATTCCGAAGAGACAAATGTATGGCAGTATTGCTGGCAATCTATTAAAGAAGTACAGGTGTATTTCACAGTTTAACAAATCTGCAAATGTCAACAGAAATTTGATATCTAATATCATACGGAAAGGTGTCAACACAGCAAAGATGCGCAGACGAACAGCATTCAAATACAGGAAAATAGTAACAGCATTCTATGTCCGTGATGACAACAGCAGAATGCAACAAGGGAAGAAGGACTCCACAAAAACGAAAGAGGGAGAGACTCAAGCGAGAGTCCTTACGGATTACATTGATAACTTACACATGAAATTCATATCAGAGAATCCAAATATCGAAATTTCCCTCCCCACCTTTCGCCGGATGACACCAAAGTATGTCTTGACAACTACATTTATAAGTCGAAATACCTGCCTGTGCACGAAACATCAAAATTTTGCTTTCAAGTTAAAGATGTTCAAGATACTTGGAGTTTCATCTATCACAAGTCCAGACGATTCTGTGAAGCAGGATGTCATTATTGCAAAAGATAACCTTCCAGAGAAGATATCTTTCTCATTTTGGAAGCGAGTAGAGTGTAAGGGAGGAAAAATGAAAATGAAAATTGTCAAAGAGATGGAAAGATAAATTTTGGTCAATTTGGGAATCTGAACACGTTGACTTTAAAGGGCATGTATCAAGAGTAAACCGCTAATTTGAAATGAGTAAGGCATTGAAGCAAAATTTACCTAGCAACGAAGTCTTTATCCACATGGATTTCGCCCAGAATTACTCATGTAAAACGGCAGAAGAAATTCAGTCGGCCTACTGGAATGCATCACAGGTTACACTGCATCCAATTGTGCTCTACTTCAGAGGCATTGGTGGTAGTTTAGGTCATCGCAGTTACGTCGCGGTTTCCAATTCACTTGTGCATGCATCATCAACAGTTATTGCAATACTCGATAAATTATATTCGATGGAATTGTTAGAGTTGCAAAATGTACAACATATCCACTATTGGACAGACAGTCCCACCAATCAGTACAGGAATCGATACATTTTTTATTTAATCATGCGTCACACCGAGAGATATGGATTCCCCGCAACATGGAATTTTTTCGAAAGCGGGCATGGGAAAGGCCCATGTGATGGTGTGGGTGGAACGGTTAAAAGACTCGCCGATCAAGCAGTGAATGCCCAGAAAGCTAACATTCAAGATGCCGATGATTTCTTTTCATGGGCACAGAGTTCAAATCTCCGTAGCATCAAGTTTTTCTTTGTCCAAAAAGATATTTGCGATAAGGAAGCAGAAGAGCTTAAGAAATGTACATTGCAACCAGTCAAAGGTACAATGACATTACATGCTTGTCGTAAAGGAAATAACGATCTTTACATCTCAAATACATCATGTTACTGTGAGGTTTGCTTGCGAGGAGAAATATGTTCACATTGGAAAAAAGCAAACATTTCTCGTAGGAACTTATCAGAAGAACAGATTGTACGAGCGAAGTACAAACACAGAGTACCACACCTGTGGAAACAGGTAACCAAACAGGAACAAATGACACAACAATTACCCCAATGGAAAAAATATAAGTGGATCTAACATTCAAATAGAAGATTTTGTGGCAGCAATTTACTTTGGAGAATGGTTCATTGGGAAAGTACTTTAGAATGATGAAGAAGAAAATGAGTTGGAGATCTCCTTTATGGGGAGAAAGAAAGAAATTTTTAAATGGCCCACTCATTCTGATATTATATGGGTGTCTTACGAAAACATTCTATGTAAAGAGAAAGATCCAGTGCCGTGCGGAAAAACAAAAAGAATGTTTAAGTTCGACAAGAGCGACCTGGAATTGATTGAGAACAGATTTGGGTCCAATTGAACATTTCACAGTTTGTTAAGTGTAATATACGTTATCTCGATGTTTTATTTAGGAAGACACTAATATTCTGAATTTTGTTTCATTTATAACATTGTATTCCACTAAGTAATGGAGTAATTTGTTGGACTTCGATTTATTTTATTGTTGTGAAACCTCTTATGTTGTATGAACATAAAAGTACCATAGTTATTTTACGAAACATACGTTACTTAATTTATTTTCATATTTTAGGGATTTCTTGGTTCTATCGAAAATCTCAAGCTTACTTACAAAGCTGCAAATATGTTCCCAATTTGTATGCAAGTAATATAATACTATGTTTTAATAGTATACATTCATGTATGATTACTATAAAAGTAATTTCGTGTCATAATTATATGCGCAAATGATAAGATATTGCTTAAAAAGGTGAACAGAATTTAAAATGTGATGCTTGTCGAATGAAAAATACAATGTTTAAGTCTGAAGAATAAGGAGAACATAATATCTTGCGTGATTCAAATATCAAAACATTATATTGTTTGAATACATTAATATTTCATTATTTGAAACATACGTTACATTTAACAGCTTTCAGTATTTCTTTCCAAAAATGAAGAAGGCATTCTTAATCTCTTAAATCAAATTTATTTGACATCACATAATTGTATTCTTTGCAAAATATAATGATTTTCATGAGGTTAATTTGTCAGATATCAAAGATATTGATATTGAAATCTAGTCATTCTATTTGTGCCATTCTGTTTATTTGTTCACTGTTTTGCATTGTTTCTTGTTCTGCTATTTAAATAAGAAATAATAGAAAATGATCATATCTTGTGTTATCTCTGTGTAACAAAATGCATTCCCTTTAAGAATCAGTGATGATTATGGATAAATAAGGAAGAACGAATCGAGTTTCCCACTATACTATGACCACAATGACTCAGTTACATTTGTGAAAAATGAGTAAAAAATGAGCACACTTTAAAGTGAAACTGTAGAAAAATGGTAAAAGTAATGTTGAAACTATTTTTGGATTATGACCTTGAGATATGTTGCATTATTTTCCCAAAAGATCGACAGCATACAGGAATATTCGTTGGGAAACATTTTTCGGAGTGTATTTGCACTGTGTTATTGACTCTGAGTGTTTAATGTCATCACATTGTGTTTTTCATTTTATGACAGGCTTTAGAATAACACATTCAAGGTTTGAAATTGAGGAACTGAAAGCAACGAAGCACCCATTTACTGTGGACCAAACAATTGGATGTGGGAAGGTAAATTGAAAACAAATTGAATTTTATGATGCTGTTTTATATGATGCTACAAAGAAGTGTAACAGACTGTTTCATTTTTTGTTTATATCTTCTTCGTTCTTATTTATTGTTAGTATTTCCTCTAATCAGTGGTGCTGTGTGTAGAGTAGACTTCAATTAAAGAAACAATTGAAACACATTCTTCACATCTCATTGGCGGATTTAGAGGGGGACGTGGGGATGCACGCCCCTTCTAAAATTCACAAAGTTAAGGTTTTAAGTTACGAAATACATTGAAAAACATAAAAAATTATAGGTTTGGTTGTATTTTCCGTCACTTGCTGTACTGATCGAGTTCTACGCATCAGGTTTCAATCATAATCCCAAATCATAATTACACTCCAGGCACCGAATAATATGGATAGAACTGCATATATACAGTGTCATGGTTGTACAAAATGGCCATATCTACATTATTTGTAGATTTAAGTTTATTATAACCATTTTCCGTCGGAGAGTCTGAACTCCATCAGAACCCACGCTCCCTCCAAATTAAAATCCTGCATCCGCCCCTGTGTCTGTTTCTTTCTACAAGGAAATTGAAATGAAACATGCAGCAACCACATGGATTATATGATAATATATGCACAATCATTGTTACCAGATGGACTCGTTCAACCATGTTGTAATTCAAACCCGTATAATAACATTGTATAATTACAGTCGTGACATCAATGCTGCAATGCTGAAAAGGCGTGGCGCATGCGTGGAACCAGACGGACACGATAAATTTTGGCTCTCGATTAATTAAGGAATTTTTGTATCAAAAGTGCACGGAGTATATTTTACATAATAATTGGATTACTATGAGCCCAAAGAAGAACTCCAAGAGCGGTAGGAAACGTAAAAATCAAAACAAAGACACTAGTGGTGAAAGTCAACAGAAGATGCTAGTGAGCGATACTCACAAGGATAGTTTTTCTATACCCAGAGTGTCAAGTGAACCGACCAGTAATTTAAATAACATGGATCTTATGCATTCAACACCACAGCCACAGTTCGCATGTCAACAAGGCCAGTACTCATCGTATCAAAGTGCGCCATCAGGACATCAGGGTCAGCTGCCTGGATATATTTCACCAATCCCGCCCCCCCCTCCCACCCAGGACAAAGTGATATTCATTCTATTTTTACTGCATTATCGAGGAAGATTGATATCATGACTACAAAGTTGGATAAACTGGATCTAATTAAAGAACGCCTTTCACATCTAGAGCGTAATATGAACATTGTTACAGGTGATTTAAAAGGAGTCCAAAACAAAATGAAGGAGATGGATGATGGAATTATGATGATTAACAAGCTGTGTGAGGACAGTAAGGCCGATATTCGTAAAATGAAAAGCAACAGTGAAGAGGCGAAAGAGGAAATTTCTTACTTACGGAATGAACTTTGCGATCTCAAAGAGAAACACCTTGATCTCCAAGCAAGATCTATGAGAGACAATCTTGTTTTTGATGGAATACCAGAAAACCCGGAGGAAGATTCAGAAGAAGTTGTGAAAAATTTCACTAAGGATGAATTAGGATTATCAGATGATGTAAAATTTGATAGAGTGCATAGGATGGGTAAGATTAAACCAGGCAAACAACGACCGATAGTGACCAAATTCACTTCATACAAAGAAAAGGAGGTTGTACGCAAATCCGCCTCTAAACTAAAAGGTAAACCATACGGAATAAACGAACAATTCCCGAAGGAGATTAATGAGAGGAGGAAGGCACTTATACCACACCTGTAAGCAGCCAAAAGCCAGAATAAAAAAGCAGTGTTGAAAGTTGACAAATTGTTCATAGACAACCGCTTATTCGACCCAACACGGCAAGAAACACATACGCGCCACAGTGACCGCAATACCCCGTTTACCGAAAATGCGCAATCGCGTTATACTCAACGGCACTAGGACAACCGCGGAGATGACCCTGATTTAAATTCGATACCTGGATCCGCATGTAATACAGACTCTCACAAACAACCGGTAAGAACATTAGATATTATTGATATTAATGTAAATGGCTTAGTAAATAAGCTTAGATGTCCTGAATTTATTGAATACATTACAAACTATGATTTAATCTGTGTGACTGAAACCAAAACGGACAATGCAGATAATATTCAACTCGAAGGCTACACTTGTTTCTTTAAACATCGCTTCAATTTTTCAACTTACAAGTCTGTTGGTATAGTTGTATATGTTAAAAATGAATTTGCTAGTTATATTAGTGTGCACAATACAAACAGTGCTCATGTACTTCGGCTTAAACTTACTGGTGAAATTTTTGACAAAGAAGGATATTTTATTTTTGGCGTGGTTTATATTCCACCAGAAAATTCCAAATATGCTGCTATAGCAAAATGCAGAGACCATAACTTATCTATAGATTGTAAATTAGATATTTTTGATAAGGCAGTTAAACCAATAGTTTTATATGTTTGTGAAGTCTGGGGATATAATAATTATACTAAATTGGAAACTCTTTATCTTAAATTTTGTAAATATATATTAAATTGAGAAAAACGACCCCTAATTTTATAGTTTATGGTGAACTTGGTCGTTATCCCCTTGAAATAAGTGTTAAAGTCAGAATGGTTACTTTTTGGGCTAAACTTATTCATTCTTTTCAAAATAATTTAAGCAGCAAAATGTGTCACATTGTTTCATTTTTTGAAATACCATGGTTTAAATATGTAAAAATACACTTTTATTGATAAATAAAATACTTTATAAACAAACTATTATTGTATACAATGTAATCGTTACGTTTTTATTGCTAAATTTATTAATAACTTCTCCCTCGATTTCGTTAATGATGACTCCCTGATTTGCATACAGCATTGACCAATCAGAATCATTCTAGATTTATGCTTTGTTGATGAAGTCGCTACTAAGATGAAGTACAAAAAAATTGATAAAACTCTGAAGATAGACGAAGTAAGTTGAAAAATGTGTTATGTGAGGCGTACTTCATCTTAGAGTAACGATGTTGGCAGCGCAAATGCGTTTTTATTGACGTTTAAGTGTTTTTCAATCGAAGTAAGCGCTGACCTACTTTCCAACGAACCCACGCTATCTGTAAACAAAGGGCAGCATGGAGGTACAGCAGCATCACAGCCACAGGATTAAAGTTGTTTTGATGGGACATTCATTCATCAGGCGTTTACGGGATTTCATGAATGAAGATGACGCTAATTCTAATTTGCGTCTTCGTCGAGACTTATTTGATGTCAGTGTTAGAGCTCGTGGCGGTCTCCGTATATCCCAGCTAGCATGTGCAGCCTCGAGGGAATTTGACTTTGAGGCTGTGAATGGAATCGTGTATATCGAGATTGGTGGTAACGACATTAAGGAAAACTGTGACATTAGGTCTATTGTGTCGGCGATAACGTCGTTTGCTGAGTATGTTATTCATGTAAAACGCGTTCGACATGTGTTGATTGTCCAGCCTTTATGGCGACGTCCGGACACCGTGTGCAGTTATTATAATGATTACGTAATCAATATAAACATTGAACTAGAAAAGTGGTGCATGGAGTCTGAGTATCCCATCATATTCTGGAAACATCGTGGTTTTTGGGACAGAAGTTTGAACTTCCTGGCAAGAGACGGTGTCCACCTAAAGCGAGAGAAGATGCTGAAGTATCTGCAGAACCTTAAAAGTGCTGTCCTTTATACTTCCCATCAGTGATGTTTACAATTGATGGAACCGATAACGATGGGTAAAATAGAGATAAGTAGTGGTTCTGGGCATTTCAATCTTAATTACAAAGGATTTATGTCATTCAATGTTAATTTCTCATCTCTGATATAGTGGAAAAGTTAGTACATTATGATTAAGTTGTTCATAAGTAATAAAAGCAGATAAATGTTTACACACACGTTGGCATATATGTCAATGCTGCTTTTACTTAGAAGCTATCAAACGACAAGAGAGATGAAATAAATTTGAAAATTTTTGCTCAATTTAAAACTCTGATGCTCAGAGTGACAGAATGCCATGCAAGGAATGATTCGGTTGAATAGTTAATTGAAAGTATACTTCATGTGTGATCTATATCAGTATATGTTTTACAATGAATTTAGATCATGTATTCCAGCACACAGGTCTATGGCGAAAAGACTTGGGGAATAATTTCACAAACTTATCATTAATACATGTATAGGCAGTCAGTTGGACCGGCATCCAGCTGACGATGAACTGTCATGCTTACCCTGCCACTAATTAACATTACTTCGAGGGATGTGTTAACATCCATTTGATGTTACATTACATCCATTTCATGATTTGATGTATGTTTCTTTTTATATGTTAACATCCAGTTGATGTTAATTTACAATTTACATTTACATCCATTTGATGTGTGAATTTCCATGCGTAACATCCAGTTGATGTTACATTACAATTTACATCCATTTGATGTGTGAATTTCTATGCGTAACATCCAGTTGATGTTACATTACAATTTACATCCATTTTATGTGTGAATTTCTATGCGTAACATCCAGTTGATGTTACATTACAATTTACATCCATTTGATGTGTGAATTTCTATGCGTAACATCCAGTTGATGTTACATTACAATTTACATCCATTTGATGTGTGAATTTCTATGCGTAACATCCAGTTGATGTTACATTACAATTTACAATTACATCCATTTGATGTGTGAATTTCTATGCGTAACATCCAGTCGATGGTACATTACAATTTACAATTACATCCATTTGATGTGTGAATTTCTATGCGTAACATCCAGTTGATGTTACATTAAATCCATTTGATGTATTGATCCTTGGATGTGCCATTTTACTACATGAAATCATAAACAATGTAGTTCATGGTCAATGACGAAACATTCATAACTTATCTATACTTAAATTCTATGATGTGTAACCATCCAGCTGGTGTTACATTTAGGAAAAAATGTTGCAACATTTATATACAATATTTATTTAAAAATAACATCCAGTTGATGAAATTGCTTGATAGATGGTGTTTGAGTATAAACACCCTTTCAAGGTTATCACTCATCATGATTTTCATAATAAATGTTTATCATACATTACATGGATTGATAGACAATTTTACCAGTTTTGTAATCCATTGTTTGTGTATCAATTTTACCAACTTTATACCATCAATTAATGTTGATGATATTTGTACTTAGGTAAAACATGTCATCTAAGACTAGTACGAGGAAAAGGAAACGTCCAGGACGTTTTGTGGAGGAAAATCAAGGACGTTCAAAGATAACACAGCCAAACTCGTTAGCAGTCGAGGACCAGCGTCAGCTAGCAGCACCAACAAACCTAGCTGATGCAATCGATTACGATCAATTAGCAGCTGCTATGTTGCGTCAACAGCAGGCTCAACCAAAGGCTAATTTGGACAATGGTCAGCAGCAGCCTGGTAATTCAGGTCAAGGAACTACATGTAGTGCGAACGTTAATGCGGAAGTGCCCATTCAGGCTATTGCCAGTACATCCAGTCAGCATGTTGACAGTCCAAACTGCATGCATGCAGCAAACAGTGTTCATAACGTTAATTCATTTGGTGCATTTATAGACCAGCTTTTCTCAGGTGAGTCGGTGGCAAATGTAGCAAATAGTCACTCTCCCCCCATACCTATCTCTGTGGACGAAGGGATACCTTTAGGTAACAATATTCCCTTAAGAATAAAACAACAAATTTGGAATGAGCAATTCATAGATTTCAAATCTTTATTACCCAACCACAAGGAGTCAAACATTGCGATCCAAATTGAAAATAATGCCATTTCATTTAACAATAATCAATCTTGACAGTCAGTTTTGTCTCTTCACCAGTGGACTAATGCCTTTTTCGTATTCATGTCCATTTATTTGGAGAAGAAAAATCATGAGAGCACCAATCTTCTTAAATATGGGTTTACAGTTAGGGAAATAGGCTCAAATCATGGAGATGCCGCTTGGCGTTTCTATGATGAAAATTTCAGGAAACTCCGGCAATTCAATCTAGTTCCTTGGCAATTGCCAGTTGCTGAATATGTGGTAAAGGCTTCAACTTTATCTCAGCCCTTTCGTGTGCAGCAAAAGCAGAAAACCCAAGCAAGATTCTGCTATAACTACAACAATGGAACAAAATGTAAAACATTCCCCTGTCCATTCAAACATGCCTGTCAGTACTGCAGACAAAACCATCCAAAAATTAAATGCCAACGTGCTGATACCAAAACCAACCAGGTCATCAATGCACCCAATCCTACAAAACCAAAAGGTCCCAACAACAATCAAAAGTAATATCTTGCAAAAAGAATTATTAGGTTATGACAAAAACTTATCTCAATATTTAGTATCCGGTTTTACAATTGGTTTCAGATTAGGTACCACAAGTCAAGTGCAACATGATATTATGAAAAACCATTCTTCAGTTTTCAAAAACCCAGAAATAGTTGAAAATAAATTAGCCAAAGAGATTGATTTGAAGCGCATAGCTGGGCCATATGATGAAAAACCTTTTCCACATTTGGTTTGTTCTCCTTTAGGTCTAGTTCCTAAAAAGTCTTCTGGTGAATACCGTTTAATACATGACCTGTCATTCCCATCGGGCCTCTCTGTCAACGATAGTATTCCCATAGAAGATTCCACTGTACATTATGATTCTATAGAAAATGTTAGGATTCTTATAAAAAAGTTTGGCAAATTTGCGTTAATGGCGAAAATGGATATTGAAGATGGTTTTCGTAATTTACCGATACATCCTTTAGATTAAAGCTTACTGGGTTTTATTTGGGAAAACCAATACTATTTTGATAGATGTTTACCCATGGGAGCCAGCAGCTCATGTCAAATGTTTGAGAAATTTAGTACTGCTCTTCAGTGGATAATGATGAACAAGTACAATGCAGCAGGAATGTCTCATTTCGTAGATGATTTCTTTTTCATTGGTCCACCTAGCTCAAATAAATGTCTATCAGATGTCCGCACCTTTGAGCAGTTATGTAAAAACATTGGTCTTCCAATCAAACATTCTAAAACAGTCTTACCTACAACTAAAATAACTATTTATGGTATAGAGGTGGATTCTGTTGATATGGTTAGCCGTTTGCCAGATGATAAGCTTGCTAAATTACGAGTGATATTGGAAGAGACTATTCACAAAAAGAAATTGACCCTTCAAAACCTACAACCTATAACAGGGCTACTTAATTTTGCATGTTTAGTAGTTTCTCCAGGACGAGCTTTTTTACGTAGGCTCATAGACCTTACTTGTAAAATTCGCAGACCTTATCATTTGATAAGACTGAATGGTGAAGCCAGAGCCCATCTGCGAGCATGGCAAGTTTTCATTGAAAACTTTAATGGAAAATCAGTGTTTTTGGAAGATGAGTGGACATCGTCCAATAAGCTCAATATTTACACGGATGCGTCTGGTTCCATCGGGTATGCAGCGGTTTGTGGTGCAAATTGGTTTGCCTTACCCTGGTTAGAGTGCCATCAACACTACCAAATCGCAATTAAAGAACTATTTCCAATAGTGTTACTATTGGAATTATGGGGTGATCAATTACAAAACAAAAAGATTTTGTTTTTCACTGATAACTCAGCAGTAGTTCATATTATAAACAAGCAATCTAGCAAAGATAAAGTTTTAATGAAACTAGTGCGAAGGTTAGTGATTGTCTCATTAAAATTTAACATTTTGTTCAAATCTAGACACATTCCCGGTAAGGTTAACGTTATAGCTGATCATCTGTCTCGCTTGAAATTTCAGGAAGCAAAGAACGCAGCTCCATGGTTGAACCCCCAACCTTCACCAGTACCTCACCAATTAATTTACATTTAAGTGAAGTAAGCCAGAATCTACTTCATGCTGCTTTATCTCCTTCTTCTCGCCGGTCTTATTTAAGAAGTTGGCATCTGTTGTTCAGTTTTTGTTCTGCAAACAATGTGAATTTTTCTTTCCCATGTTCTCATATTATGCTTGGCAATTTCATTGGTCACTTGTATCAACAAGGTTTGAAACCATCATCTATCTTGTCCCATGTTTCAGCCATAAGTTACATTCACAAGTTATTATCAGTTCAAGATCCATCCCAGTCTTTCATAATCCGCAAAATGTTGCAAGGTGTGCAAAAATCAGGAAAATCAGTTGACTCAAGATTACCGATTACTAAAGCAATATTACATAAGATCGTTGAAGCTCTATCCCATACTGTTAGTAATCACAATGAAAGAATTTTGTTAGAGGCGGTTTTTCTCCTAGCTTTCCATGGCTTTATGCGTTTGGGTGAATTGGTAGCAAGATCGCCCACCTATAACTGCAAGGTTCTTCAAAGACAAGATGCTGTGTTTACAGACAAATTTTGTGTGCATATCACTTTAAGGCATTTTAAAAACATAAGAAATAACCGCCCTGTCACAATTATACTTTCTTCAAAGGAAAACAATACCCATTGTCCAGTCCAAGCATTACGGACATACTTACAATATTTTAAGCATACTAATGGTCCTTTCTTCTCCTTTTCATCTGGATTACCTGTTACGCATAATTTTGTGACCTCACATTTAAATAATGCAGTCAAATTCATAGGATTGAACCCCTCCCTCTATCTGGGTCATAGTTTTAGGATTGGTGCAGCTACAGAGGCTGCCAATAATGGTATGTCTGAAACCACAATTCAACAATTAGGCCGATGGCATTCCCAAGCTTTTCAGAGATACATAAGAATAAATTCTTTTACTTCGAATGTGTAATTTATTTGCCCCTTGATTCCAATGACCAGTTATTTTCATTATAGTATAAGTGTGCTCATGAAAGTTTTTTGCCACCGACTCATCAATACTTATTACATGTCTATTGTCTGGGGTAATGAGGCCAGAATATATCTGCTCCAAACTAGACTATCTCAATTAATTTGTAAGCTGAAGGTTTAGTGAAATCCCCCTTTTTATGAGTGAGACTGAGAGAGGACAGAATATATCTGCTCACTATGTAGACAATCTCAACAACTTTGCATGTCAAGTGTATAGTGTAATCTTCAAATTTGTGAGTGAGACTGAGAGAGGCCAGAATATATCTGCTCCGAACTAGACAATATCAATAACTTTGAATGTCTAATGTACTCACATGTACATGTATAAAGTGAAATCCTTATTTTGTGTATGAGTCGATCAAGAACTAGAATTGTAAGCTTGTATACAGATAATTACGCTGATTCAGTTGTATTGTTTAAAAAATTTAATCTACATGTATGATTATTATTTGAGAATGAAAGAGGTCGGAATTTATCTGCTCTGTTCATAGTGGGAGAAATACAATCCTTGTATATTTAGTACAACTGTAATCATTTTTGCAAGATTGGTATTGATTTGTCATCACTACCTTCTCTGTATTACTAGAGCTTGACTGAATTTATATCATTTGTAATGAAGCTCTTGGATGGTTTAGATGTTACCAATTGACTATTGAGTAGAGCTTGTTATTACCCAGAACTTACAATATATGCTTTTCCTTATTGTTGGATATTAATGCATTGTATGTTATTTACTATCTGGATGACTTGTTATTTGATTTTTCATAATATTTTGGTAGTGTATATGCTTTTATCCCAAATGAACATTGGGATCCTTGGAACTAGGACTGTTTTCATTATAAGCCTTTTCCTTGGATGGCGTGCATCAACAGCTCTTAAGAGCTGTCTCTGTTTGGCATATTTTAAGCGCCATCTCCTCACTGTATGTAATGCTCATTAGTTAGTTATGTCATTCATGATTTGTATTGATTTTGTGATGATATTTTCTAGTCACAAGTTTTTTGTTCAATGAGTTACTTTTGTAACTTGTGTAGCGTCATTTATCATTAATAAATGACATAAGCTCATTCGATGTAAGAGTTGTTATTTGGTCATTCAATATTACATGTTCGAACAAGCTGCGTCAAAGGCTGGGAAGTAAAGAACCCAGGAAATGCACCACACTGATGTGGGGAAACACCAAGGGACTATTCCCTGCTGATAGTTGTGTTGATAAATACACTTTTATTGATAAATAAAATACTTTATAAACAAACTATTATTGTCTACAATGTAATCGTTACGTTTTTATTGCTAAATTTATTAATAACTTCTCCCTCGATTTCGTTAATGATGACTCCCTGATTTGCATACAGCATTGACCAATCAGAATCATTCTAGATTTATGCTTTGTTGATGAAGTCGCTACTAAGATGAAGTAAAGAAAAATTTGATAACCTCCTTCTTCCCCACCTACCAACCCTTGTTTTAATGTTTTGTTACTTTTCAAGATTTTGATATATGTTTATATGTATTGTAATATTTTAAAGTAATTGTATTTGTTGCGAAAAGATGGCATATGGCATATTTTAAGCGCCATCTCCTCACTGTATGTAATGCTCATTAGTTAGTTATGTCATTCATGATTTGTATTGATTTTGTGATGATATTTTCTAGTCACAAGTTTTTTGTTCAATGAGTTACTTTTGTAACTTGTGTAGCGTCATTTATCATTAATAAATGACATAAGCTCATTCGATGTAAGAGTTGTTATTTGGTCATTCAATATTACATGTTCGAACAAGCTGCGTCAACGGCTGGGAAGTAAAGAACCCAGGAAATGCACCACACTGATGTGGGGAAACACCAAGGGATTATTCCCTGCTGATAGTTGTGTTGATAAGTATTTTAAATGATTGCGGTCTTTCATATGTATGGCAGACCAGAAATTTTCCTAATGTAGCATGGTTGAAAAGTACAGTATTTAATATACTTAAAGATCAATCTTGCAGTCTTGAATGTTATATGCAAGTTAACTATGATTTCTGTATATAGAATCAACATTTAAAGAGTTTGATAGATATACACGAAGATTCACTTACCTGGCTCTGATACAACAGCATCCCCATATTTACCTGTCTCTGATACAACAGCATCCCCATGTAAGCAGTACTGTTCTCTAGCAACTGACTCATTTGCTATTCCCTACAGGATGGCATCATTAGTTGACAAGTCACAAGATGACAGCAACTGTTTAAATAGTGATGGTGGAAACCTTAATAAAATATGAAAATCAGCCATGACTCATTATTTCATGTTGATGACAGGTTCTAAACATATTTAATTGTATTCTACTAGTGTTGTATTGTGTACTATTTCAGAAAAGTACAATTATTCTTTATAATTGCATAATAAGCATCTTAGGCACTTAAATTACCTATTTCTTCTAATGGCAGCAAGCACTGGACCAAAATTGGATGCTGTCGGACGATTCTTTTTCTGACCATGTCCCACAGGTGGTTATTTCTTTCTCCGGCAGTCAATTGTGCTACCTGTAAGATAGCTTTATATTCAAGTATTCATATTCACATTATAATATCATGCATAAAATGGGACATGTCCTTTAATCTCCTTAATATTAGCAAATTATATAAATTTAAATAAGACGTTATAACTGCTTTCCAATTGCATGTAGTTATAATAACATAACTATATATGTAAACAGTTTTTCTAAGTATTCCTTAATTATTCTTAATATAACTGTAATTTCCACTAAGGCCAGATTTTTTTTTAAATTGAATTACGGATCCGGCGACCGTATTTTTTGCCGATCTCGAAAAAAAAAAATAAAACAACTTATTTTGAATTCTTTTTTCTTTGCCGACCCCAATAATTGCTGATTATCAAAAAAATAAAAATAAAACTGAATTGCTTTAAATGCTCATCTGCTTGCAAACTCTTTTAAAGAAGTTGATATTGTTGTTGACGATAAGCCATTTATTTTTAAACGGAAAAAGCGGGATCGAGATTTATCCTGTAAAATGAAAGAAGAATGTGTACAAATATAAACGACAAGTAATAGTTTCTAGCCTAGACTTATTATGTCTCCGTTCATATCACGTTTACCTGTGATGAAGCTGATGCACTGAATTTCAAATTGCTTAAACGTTTTAATGAGACTGTCACTGTGGGCGTTATTGTTGCGAGTGCGTTGAATGAGCATGAATCGAAATCCAGTAATGGCAGTATAAGAATTAGGGAGCGACCGTTAATTGTTAAGGGTCTGACTACAGCCTAGACAATGAATGCAGAAGGCACCATTGTCGAACCTTGCACCCCAGTTAGAACATTGTTTGACTTCGGCCAGAAGTTTATTAGAGCTAAACTTGGTCTAATTCCAAGTAGAAATTCAGAAGAAGATGATGATGGTGATGGTAATGCTTGTCATGGGGAAAAAGGCCAAATCTGCCTTTGAAATTCTGTTGAATGCTGCAAAAAACTACTCTTGTTACATGGACTACAGGTATAAATTCTTAATTATTTTACAGATGCATTAAAATATTTTCGAAGTTTCAAATAAATAAGAATTGCATACTTTACTCAGGATATTTGATTATGTACATGATTGCATTAAAACCTTTTTACAGAAATGCCAAACAACTTCAATTAAAAGGTATTAATTCAAAAAAAATAATTATAATCCATATCCTTAGATTATCTCGAAATTTATACCAGAACATGGTGTGTGTCTCTAGCTGTCACTACCATTTAATTTAAACCAATTAGCTTTTGTGATGGAACACTGATACTGATAGAGTTTTAATTTATGTTCAAATTTGTCATTTGCAGAAATTTTAGAATCTGATATTATTCTTATCATCTTATAGGAAGTCAATGGACATAATTCATCAATGTTAACAATAAAATATGATTAATGAACACAAGGAATATTTCTAATCTGAGGTAAAAAAAATAGAATATATATTTTCATGAAGATTGAAATTGTAAAGACAGAAGAACATTTTCATCAGCATTTGTTTCTAATATC
Source organism: Pteria penguin (assembly GCA_035048485.1). Taxonomy (NCBI): domain Eukaryota; kingdom Metazoa; phylum Mollusca; class Bivalvia; order Pterioida; family Pteriidae; genus Pteria; species Pteria penguin. The sequence goes on from CM068590.1 coordinate 12,563,097, forward strand.
TTCATAGCACTTTTATTATCCTTTTTGATTTGTAGGTTGTTGATCTTTGCAACCTAGATATCCCTGATGAAGGTTATGATGATGTTTACGAAAAAAAAAAAATGATGTTTTTAAATGAATAAAAAAAATTCCTAAAACAGAAGTATCTGAATTTTCCTTTCAACACAGAGAAAACCTTTTTTTTTTTTTTTTTTCTTCCTACCGACCCAATTTTTTTTTTTAAAATCCGTAATTCAATTTAAAAAAAAAAAATCTGGCCTAAATTCTAAATAATGATTGTGTGAAATAATGAAGAAATTGAATAACTAGTGACGAACCTGCTGCAAAAAGAAAATACTATCGGTACATATTAATGTTAGAAACTAGTTTAAGGCCAAATATGAACAAACATGTTCGTGTCTAAAACCGTAGAAGCAAAGAAGTTAAACAAGACAAACAATATATTTCTTTTACTATGGATTATACAGGATAAATAAGAAACTGCTAAAAGCGGTATGGCCAGATTGCGAGGCATTTGAATTAGTTGATGCAGACATTTTTTTCCATAGACAGGCGTTGGCAATGAATTTAACAACTAGTTATATGTTGTTTATGAAAATCAATTGTCAAAGTCAATGTTACTAAGACAAGGTATCAATCTCTTGTTAGCCATTAAGTAGAGATGTTAAATACTGAAGCCCTTTCTCTGATGTTACACAGATACATACAAAATTGATTGATTGATTGATTGATTTTCGTTTTACGTCACACCACGAATATTTCACGTATATGGTGACGGCATCTGCCTGATGCGGGACATACAGATTTTGACCTTTGCAACGGACCCACCCGAAGCAGTGAGGGATCTTTAACGTGCCATGCATACCACGACACGGGGCCTCGGTTTTTACTGTCTCATCCGAAAGACATGACACCGGCATGACCAGAGCGGGACTCGAACCCCGGCCTCCCGATCAGAAGTCCGACGCGATACCACTAGGCCACGCCGGCTTGATACATACAAAACATTTAAGGTTCTGATAAGTAGGTGAAGTGTCTATATTAAGGTCAATAGACTTTAGTCAGGATGTCAATAATAGCTCTTGTGACAAGGAATTCAAACGTCACAGCTCTAGATCTTATGCTTCAATAAATATACATAAAGTCAAGGCTTTTAAAAAGTAAGTCAAGCTTCAAGGTCAAAGTCAAGAGGTTTTAAATCTAAGAATGATAAGTATTGTCAGAGGGAATTACAATGTGAAATATGGAAGTCTTATCTTTCAATTTATGGTGCTCGAGATAGTTTTTGAAAAGTAGGACAAACTTCAAAGTCAATATATTTTATCACTACGTCAAGACGAAGTTCAAGTTTATGTTTGCTTATTCATGATCTATTATTGTTTTCAGTTACATGTTGATACTACAAATAAATGCAACCAATTAGGTGAATCAAGAAATAAAGAGTATGTCAATCTAAAGGCCAGAGCGATGATAAAGCTATTTTGCTTTTCTCATCTTGGTCTATCATGATATGAAGTTTCAAGCTTACAGTTTTCTGAGCTAAACACAAAACCTTAACCAAACTATGGATATACAGACGGATTTATGGACATAGTTATTTCCTGTATCAGCTTTGTCTCGTAATCTGGCTAACAATGAAAAATTGTTAAAATGTTCAAACAAATTTGAAAACTTAATAATTGACAAAAGTTCGATATGTCATTCATAGTCAAAACAAAAATTGGTAATGCTTGCAAAACCAGAAGAACATTTTCAAACAAACTAATTAGAAGACTGTGACAAGTCTGAAGCTTTACTAGTGAAGTTTGAAGTCATAAGGGGTGGGAGTCGATGTCATAATACATGATGCACAACATATTCTATAGGAAGCTATTTTACTTGAGGAGTTGTGTAGAATTGTTTATGAACTAGCAACACCAGACACTATGCTATGGCACATATACACTTGACTGGTTTCAACCAGTGAAACTATAGAGGAAAAGAAATACTACATGTTATAACTAGATTTAACAAACAGACTAAATATGAACGAATATGTTCATTCAAGACCCTGAAATTTAGGGATGAGAACTAACTACATCATACATGTACATGTATTACGAAAGCAAATCTTACATACTTGAAAAATACAAAACATTTTTATTAGCAAATACATTATACTTAAAATTAATAGAACGCAGTCATGTGTTGCCTGTATTTGTAAGTTTGGTAACCACCTGGTAGACTGATCAAAAGACAGACAGATTCTGGACAAAGTTATTGTTTAATAATACATGCACTATACTTCTATGGACAACCAATACATCAACTAGTAACATACAGTTGAAAGTTCCGGTTGCACGAAGTTATTCTGGACAACCTGATAACTACGAATTTCAAACTAAAATAAACTCAAAAGTAAATTTGCATAAAACACAAAACATTTTTGTAAGGCCAAAAAAAAAAAAATTATGTTTGCTTCCCGTTACGCGACCGATCCCCCTCTAAACCCCAGCCGAACAATTTTTATTGACTCAAAGAGAGAGAAATTCTGACCAACTGACCCAACAAACATTCAGCTATGTAACAGGAAACAATCATATTTTTATTTGGCCTAATTAAAATATTCCTTACAAATATACAAGTTCACAATTTCATGCAACTTCAACAGGACCTTTTGCGTCAAAACATATCATTTGAAACAACCATGTTAAAATAAAATTCCTCGTTGTAATTGTGAAAGTTATTACTTCACAAAACTTCAACATCATCAAATACAAATATAGTTTACTTGAAACTAGATAAGCATAAAAATACACCCATGTTGAAATAAATTTGTTATATGAAAGTCGTAAAACAACCACTCCAAAATTATGGATACCCAGAAAAAAAACCCACAAGTGCTTGTCCATAATATTTATGTTTTATTCTATTTGAATATCTTCTATGATGTTTGAATTCATTTTGTGACTTACCGTCACGTTATCTAGTGAAAGTAAATAATCCTCCAACCGGTCCATGTTTTTCACAAGATACTCCTGTTTTGTATGGGCAAGAAATGCTTCTATTGTAGATTGAAAAGAAAGAAGGCGGTGCAAGGTGTGAGTGGTTTCATTTTCAATATTCATTCTTATCATATATGACTCTTTAAGGGAAGTAACTCTGGCTTTGAGTTTACAATGGTTGGTTGGTTGATTGGTGTTTTACGTCGCTTTCAACAATATTTCAGTTATATCACGACATGGAAGCAGGAGGCTACCAACCTCTTACACATAGTGGCGCAACCCGGGAATCGAACCCGGATCGTCGGCGCCGCAATCCAAGCGCTTAACCACTACACCACGCCTGCCCCGAGTTTACAATGAGGACATTTGCTTGTATTAGCATCTGGTTGGACATCTATGTTCTTTTCACAGCCTGCACATTTATTCTTTTTCAGTGCACATTACTTGTGTAACCACGCCGGTTAAGCTGGTCATGTTTGGCGTTATTAAATTGTTGTATACTTCAGATAGGTGCAGACTCTCAGTAATAGATATTCTTGTGGCATTTGTTGACGTAAGGAAAAAATTCATGAAAAAATTCTGGAGGATAAATCTGTGAATATGTACGACTCATTTTCTGTTACTGAGTCGACAAGGTTTTCATACAAACTTATTTGGATTTTAGAGGTGTAATCAGCAACTATAATGTTTTGTTTTATTTTTATTTTATTTATTTATTTATTTTTTTTTTTTTGGTCTTGGAATATCTCAATTTCTTTTTATCATACAGTCCAGTGAAAAATGAAAGGACTTGAAAGTCCTCAAGGTCGGAATTGCATGGTCAAGTACATCAAAGGTAATAAAGTCGTGATCCACCAAGAGATCACACACCAAGCGTGTAGTGTTTAGGATCAGTATTGACAAAAACACGGTCTGCGCACAGGTGCTCGTTTTCATATAAACAACGGCTCCGTCCCTGTACACCCCTGTACGTCTCCGTCTCGAACTATATACATGTAGTTATCTCATTCTCTCATCACTTTTGATATTGATAGTAGTGTGAAATTAACAATCTGGACAGTCTCCCGCTGTACATGTACATTTGGGGAAAACCACGTTTACACGTGGAGACCTATAAATAACTGGCTATTTTTAGTAGCATTACATATCAACAACTACCGAGACGTTTGTTTATCGTTGTGACGAGAAGATTGTAGAGTTCTTCGAATTCCACTGCTATAAAAAGAAGCGATAGTTTTATTAATTATAATACAACGGATACTAGTACGGACTAGTAGTGTACTTCTTATTACGGCACAGCTACACCATAATGTCAATCGTACTTTTTCGGGACTTTCCGTCGAGTATTCGGAAAGACTGCATGTCCTCCAGCGCATGAATATAACTCGTCTAAATCGATGGAATAACGGCATATCCATTTTCTCATCTGATCAAACTTATCTTGTATTGACTCATACAATATGAATTATAAGTACTGAAAGTAAATCTAATCACGCTTTTTCTAAATATCGACGCACTATTTATACACGAGGAGGTATTTTCTGCGTTCCACGCATTCTCCACAGCATATTGTAACGACTAGGGTCTGGAATTGCTATGCAATTCCGACCAAAAACCAGGACAAGTAAAACAAATTTGCATTCAACGTCTTGTGAACAGTGTAGAGCGAAAATTGAAGTAGACTGATGATGCATTATTCATCAGATGTATTTCCTGCAAAATGAAAAGGAGAAAAAGATCAGTTCACGAAAGTTTGCATGGTACTTTTTGTTTCATGTAAACGAATGAAACGGAGAAAGTCAAACTTACAATTTTCGACTCTGCCTTGAGCATATTTGCCGAGATTAAAAACTTGGACAAAAATGACACTGAAAGACTAGAAGATTGTTGACAAAACCAGCTAGGATTCTAATCTCTGAAGCGAACAAAATGGTTTTCAGCATTAGTGTGCATTCTGCATAGGCATCTCAAGGAAAACAGCCTCACCGTGGGGGCCATCTCACACAATCCTCCTCTCCGGATGACAAACAATGAAGGAACAAGTAATGATGTAAAACATTATTCACCAAACTTTATACCTTTCACATTGAAAATGTGACATATCATAGAATAGAACATGTACAAAATGTGCATGAATTTTAATTCGGGTGCAGATATGACTACACTTCTCTATTGTATTTTCTTTTTTTAGTTTGTATTTTTGGGATCATATTTTCATAGCTTTTAACTGCAATCAAAATACTTGGTGGAGAATGCACAATACGTTTGTTTATGTTGATTAATGTTAGGTTCAAGTTTTCAAGTGGTTTTAGGTCCATCTTGATTTTATTTTCACGTTTACCAGTGTTTACTATTGTTCGATAGTCATACCTTGTTTTGTTTTATACCTTGAAAGATAGTTGATTTTTGTGTCACCTGCAAATCATAAAGACATTAAGTATGACCCGTCCATCCGTCTGTCCCACTTTGTAAGAAGTTATCTTAAAGAGTTGACGTGTTTCGAATGTGGCAAATACATTCCTTAGAATGCTGCTATTCTAGTTTTGCCGCCTGCGAAACATGGGGACATTAGATATCATTTTCTCAAATCTGTCTGTCCGTCACACTTTGTAAGAACTCATCCCTAAGTGTCACTGTGTTTCGCAGGCGACACATGCATTCCTTGGAATGTTGTCATTCTAGTTTTATCTTTACTACATGTATTAACATTGTTCTGCTTTTGCCATGTTTTCACACTTGTATACAACAAACAATAAATATAATAGATCATAAACAACAACTATGTGTACATGTAAATTTGTAACTTTTATTATTAGTGCATTACTTCTTTTTGTATCATCTTTCAGTGAAGCATAGTTATTAAAAGAGATCACGTTGTGCCTCATGTATGCTGTAGTCTCTTTAAATACGTGCAGTTCCCATTTCTAAAACTTATACCCAACTGAATACACAAAATGTTCATAACGAGAAAGATTTGATTCAGAAGGGGTTAAGGGGTAAAAAGTCAAACAATTGATTAATGTGAATAATGGTTGTAATGTCAAAGGTCAGTGTTTCTTTTATGACACTATAAACATTTCATTATTGCAATGCTGTAACTCAAAGTGCATTTCAGATGTGGTCTCACATTGTAATTCAAGCGCTGCTATGTATTTGTTCCTCAAAACACTTATATTCTAGTTGTGTCCTTATGTTTTGATCCCATTTATAAATATAATAAAAAGTAGACAAAATAGAACATCTTCATGTCCAAATACATTGATGGACATGTGACTTTCTTTCAGCACTGAAATGCGTTATTATCGATTTCAAGCGTTTCATGTTTAGCTCTTTAAATTAATTTTCAATTTTGACCTTTGCTATAACCCTTGAAAATCATAAATTTCATAGAATTATTAACACAGGATTGTAGCAAACCCCCAACTAAAAGAGGTCGCAAGCCTTCTCTTGCTCGTCTCAAAGACATGAATATTTCGAATAATATAATTCAGTGGAATTCGGGTTGCATCCACGGCAAACAGGATGCCTCATTTGGTCTATAACCGAGACCAGCAAGAGGGTGCTTGGGAATCTTTAGTAAGAATTCCCCGGGTGCCTCATTTAGTCGCCTCATACGACACGCAAGAGGTACGGAGGTCCTATTCTTATCACCCCGGGGACCCCACGAGGGCAAAAATAACCTATAATGCACATTTCAATCTAATATTTTGTGTATTCTTCTCTTGCCCTTATCAGAGCTTGAATACGCTTAGACATGCTTTTAACAAGTGTTATGCATCTCCTGGCAGACAAATTGATCCAACGTTCTATCAGTTAAAATATAAAAACCTAAAATATTGACTTTGTTGTCTTTATAGAAAACTCCTGGGGTGGGCACTTACTTATGGAGGGTAATGTATAATGTGAAAGGATAAATTGCGTGAATAACAAAAAAAATATTGCATACTGCTATGCGTCTGTTGCTAAACGGGGAACAATCTAATTAAAGTTACGTGAATATGGCGTGACCTCGATTGGGACGCACATAGATTACAGTAATAGCAGAAGTGGGTTCAGTAGTCACTAACATGAACATGAACACTTAATATCTCGGAGCACCAAAAAACCCTCTAAAGTTCAGTCAGCTAAATTTATGGGTTTTTTTTTATTCCCAGGAATCAACACTATAAGACTGCAAACCTCATTGGTTGTTATAACAAAAATGACTCGTGATGATGTGTAACATAAATACGTAACATCTCAGAATACAAAGAAACTGTCCAAAGTTCAGTGACCTCTATATATATTTTATTCACAGTAACCAACAATTTAGGGCTTTATTGGAATTAGCACAGAGGCTGCAAACCCCTTTGGTTCGGTAGGAACAAAGTGTATGTGCAAACGTATTACATTAACTCTGAAACCGTTCATATTTCAGACAAGATATAATTAAAATAAATACTAACCCATTGAATAGCCCCTTATTAGTAGCAAATGAATCGTAAGTATGGTTTATTAAGCATTATCAAATCATATAATTACTCTTTTGGGGATGGCGAGGTGTTCGATGATACACTCGTAATTAAACTGTTCATGCATGTCAATGATATTCTACCTCGCGTTGTCCTTATTGTAACTAAACGCATAATGGCAGTTCTCGTGTTTTACTATAGCAACATTCGACAATATATTTCATTTAATTTTATTTACTTTAGTGACGACAGAAGCCAGCACACCCAGCCAGGGAGTAACCCCCTATTTGTGTTAGATGGGGCGAGCGAATCGTAAGTATGATTTATCACTGAAGAGACACAAGTTGTCGAAATGCGTATATGGTGCACTAAATTATAAGGTATATGGATGTTCTATATTTATTACAACCATTAGGCCGGTGTAGCTGCTGGTGGACCGAAAGTCCCGAGGGCATCATAAGTCTAGTTTTCAGTGCTTTTGTACTGACATGAGATATATACTTCAAATTTTGAGTCTTCTAATTAAGTAAATCACTGTAAAACTATGGAGTATCTCCCTCATGCATAGCTCTGTCCTTAGATAGATTCTTTGGTTCACTTTTCCGTCATTTTGGTTTCAATACTGCTCTTCAAATATTTATCTTTTGAGAATTCCAATCATTTGGCCACGAGCATCACTGAAGAGACATACGTTGTCGAAATATGGTGCACTAAATTATAAGGTATATATGTTCTATATTTATCATTCAGGATTATCAAGTCATATAATTGCTTTTTTTCACAATATCAACATTCGACCTTAAAAAAATTGACATTAGAGTAGCATTAGGAGTAGTACAACTAGAATATTGCATTTACGTTATCTTTTTAGTGAAGGAAGTTTCTTTGAACACCCCCCCCCCCCCCCCCGATGCGTACAGCCTATCCAGCCAAGATATAGCCCCACTTTGGCGGCGCTACTTCGGCCGATGTGAGTATCTAAATAATTGAATAGAAATAAAATACATTAATTTCGGTTTAATTAGTTTTCAGATGGTAGATTAGTAGACCGGTGTTGCATGCAACCAGGGGACGCTTACTCCTCCCAGGCACCTGGTCTCGCCTCGACTTTAATGGGGTTCGCATTTGTCTGAATATGACACTGTTTGTTTGTTTGTTTGATTATTGTTTTACGTCACTCCACGATTATTTCACGTATATGGTGACGGCATCTGCCTGATGCATTGCATACAAATTTAGACCTTTGCAACGGACCCACCCGAAGCAGTGAGGGATCTTTTACGTGCCACGCCTACCGTGACACGGGACCTCGGTTTTTACTGTCTCATCCGAAAGACAGAACACTGGTGTGCCCCGGGCGGGAGTCGAACCCGCGACCTCTCGATCACGAGCCGAGCACCTTATCCACTAGGCCACACCGACTAAATATGACACTGAACACGGTACTGTCCCCTTTATTCCATGGACTATGGGATATAGTTATAGTGAGAACAGAGCTTTACATTTGGACTTGATGTTACACTGAACATAGTTTCACATAGTTTTATATTCAGGCTTGTTTTATATCTAAACTGTTTTTGTCGTATACTTTACTATAACATAATTGTTGCAAATAAACATTGAAAATACAACGCAAGGCTTACCACTATATAAAAACGATAACGGACCAAGAGGAAAGGACATCATTCCTTTAATGTCGTGAAACTGGATGGTAACCGTGAAGGGCGGATCTGAAGGTAATGCAGAAATTCGAACTAAATCGATGACCCGTAGTATCCCAGCCAAAGCACTGACATTCGATGCAGAAGCATCCAATCAGCGGAGGGATACTTCAAAGGTCAAAACTTGCAAAGTGAACTTGAAGACACCCCCATGCCACTACCCTCAACAAAAGTCAACGCCTAGAATAAAATATGTGAATCTGGGTCATTTCCATCTATGAGAAGCAAGAATACGCAAAGTTCTCAGTGTACTCAAACACTAATTCCCGAAAATAAAGTGGTGTCAACCAGACTTGAATAAACTGAAGTTAGAACTGAAATCCCCCCTCCCCCCCAGTGCGCAGGGGATATATAATAAGAGAAGAATCAACAAAATGAACATAAATAATATATTTATGAAGATGAAACATTCATACTTTAACTCAGTTCGGAATCAATGAAAGTTATCGCAACCCAGATTCGAGATCAAAAAAGAAATTGTGTATTCTGGATGTGCGACTGGGGTGGATAACCCTTTACACTGTCTACCCAAGATCATCAGAGATGTTGAGTCGTTTTATCATTGTTAAATGACTGGTTGTAATGAATTTACATAGTGCATACATGTAAAAAAAACCAATGAAAAAGACCAATGAGGAATGCAGGATGTGGTACGGAGTGGACAGTGTAAGGGTAAATTATAATGCCTGCCCACTAAAGAATATCAAAGATGTTCAAAGGTTCATATCATCATTGGCAATTACTTGTTTTAATTAGAATGAGTATGAAATTATAGCATTAGTTTCCACAGGGTAGTTAATTGCAGGAAGACATAATCTGTGCGGGAATGGTACACACGGGGTTGTAGCCGCAGGGAACTAACCATTTGAGTACCGCCGGTTGAATACCATACAATGCGGCAAGGAACGCCCACTAGGTCGTAGTTATATGGTTTAGTTTATGCAATAGAGTAAACACCTGAATGTACCCTGGGGAAATAAGAAAATATAAATATGGGTATTTGAAGTATTCATATTCTTAGATCAACTCAGTGAAGGGCGTAATTTAGATGACATGTATAATATACAAGTTCTAGTCTGCATAGGGTACGACCAATTATTCTATTGTCCTTGCTACCCAACCTGATGTAGAACAATTATGAGACGCATTTAGGTCACAGCTTGATTGTGTATTACATATCCAGTTTGAAAATACACAGTTTCTTCGTGTTAAATCACAAATGATGTGCATGTATCCATAACGTTTTTTATTTTAATTTCATCGTGAACTGAGATAGCACTTTAAACCCACATCACCACTAAACTTCCACTATATTGAAGTTGAAGTTCAGGGCACATAGTTTATCTTGCACTCTTGAAATGCATATTGCTTTGCGTTTTGTTTTAATTATTAGTGCGAATTGATTAGAAGCCCGACAATCAATAAACAGGTGAGTAGGTATATATTAATAATGCCATTTAGTCTCTAGTTGAGTATTCAATGGTGTATATATTACTATACCCCAGGGTATACAAAGTGGACTCCATTTAACAAGAAAGTAGAGAAAATATTTACGTAAAATATTTTCTATTGGGGAGGGACCAAAGTTTGGGGGTTATAAAACCATACTTTCGAATTGATCCCATCCAAAGTAAGCGATGGGCGTATTAAGCCAGCCTAGGCGTTGTTCTTGTTGTTTTTTATTCTCAAACAAACCTTTATTGCATATAATTTTATTTTAATCATATTCATTAAATGTAACATTTCTGAGTTATGTTTCATTTGCAGTTTTAAGGAGAAAATAATACTGAAAACCAGTTTACTGGCATCAAAGTAAGTTTTCGTAAGTAAATCATTTCACATAAAACAAGAATTTTTCCTATCTCTCAATCGTATACATGTTTTGCTTGGAAACATAATTAAATTACTGTTTGAAAATTCAGAAAAACATATTTCTTATATTAATTCTTTTAAACGAAATAACTTAACACGATAACAAGGAAAAAAAAGTGTAATAGTGCATAAAATATCAGTTTAATTTGAATTCAAACTGAATCATAAACTTGGTTTAATTTAAAAAAAAAATAATATGAATAGTATCAATCTTTTCTTTATTTCATTTTGTATTGTTGGTCTTAAAATTTTGTATTTTGTTTAATTGATTGTATTTCAGATTTTCTGCATCATTTGTTAAACAAAACTGTGTTTAGGATTCAGTTTAAAAACATCGATGGTATGTGTTATTGAGGGAAAAATAATAGGATCAATGAAAATTAATTATTAAGAGTAAAATGCACTGATACAGCATCATTCACTTTTTAGCTCACCGGAGCCTCAAGCTTAGGTGAGTTTTTCTGATTACTCATAGTGTGTTGTTTGCTCTTTTAACATTTTCGACTTCTTCTTCAGAACGGTTGGAAGGCTTTTAATAAAACTTGGTATATATGAAGTACTATAAGTCTTCTATCAAATATGTTGATTTTATCCAAATCCACTGACATCTTTTCAGACTTTGTCATATTTATGCAAAACAGCATCAATACTTACCTATGCTTGACTTTAGATGCATTGAAAAGATAATTTTGACAAAACTTTAATTTTTGGATTTTTCATGAATTTTTGAAGAATGCAAAAAGGATGGAGTTGGGTATTTTTTATGTGCAATGTCCCAGGTAAGCGATATAGGCCCACTTTTGCCTTTTGTTAAAAAAATCATTTTTAGCTGAAGTAATAGTTGACAGTCTTAAACCTAGTGTTTTGTTCTTTGGTTTTGTTGACTTTTTTTACCATCAAATTTCTGTTTCTTAACTTGTTAATAAATATTATTTATCCATGAAATATGATTGAAATTTTACAGGTTCCAAGATATGATTCGAATTCCTGTTCCAACAAAGGAAATGATGAAGAAGATTTTGAATGTGATGAAGGTTAAGCACTTAAACTAGATGTCAGTGAGATCTTAGAGTCACAGAACAGAGATGAGACGAATGTGACCCCATGACCTCCCAGACGTTAAATGTCCAGCAATATTATTCACTTGGTAGTAATCCTTACATTGTTTTATTTGTGTGTTATATTAATTGTAGTCGTGGTATATTTGTTAATATTCGACGAGCCTTATTTGTCACAATTCTTGGATATTCCGTTGAATTTCCATATCCCGATAGGTCTTTATGATTAAACCTGCATTTGAAACAGCATTTGCAGTAGCATCCCTGACGTTAACGATAATGTTGACACTTTAGATATATATTGTGCACATGCGGGATGGGCGTGTTACATAAAAATAGTATTAATACTGTTTTGTAATTAGATAAAATTCAAATTGTCTTTTAACATCTATGATCTTGAACTTAGCTCTTTTAGTCTTACTCTGTAGTCTTAAGTCTTTTAGTCCGAGTTTCTAGACTAATTTTCTAGTATTAGTCATATTGCTAGTCTTTCGGTATTTTAAATTCACATTAAAGTTATAGTTTTTCTGTTTTCAGTCGTTTACTTAACTGTAACATAGTTGTCGTACTACAAATAAACATTGAAAACACAACGCAAGACTTATCACTGTATAAAAACGATCACGAACCAAGAGAAGAGGACTACAACAATCGGATACAGCCAGGGTTATGTCGTTGATCGGAAGCAGCACAGAAGAGAATGAAATGTCTACTCTCGAACAGAGTAGCAAGGAGGCCATTAATCAAATCAATCGACTCGCAATGTGTCGAGGAATCAGCAGTGCAAAACAATGCGAATGTTAAAAAAGACTCAAAAATAGAGTGAAGACTATTATGGTCAGACTTTACTTCAGAATCAGTAAGCGCAATTGCAGAAAATGGTAAACTTGGAAAGCCAATCGATAAAATCATGCGCATGGCGCATGATTGCGTCCAGAAAGTCTCATAATGTATCGCTACTCAATGGCAGCTTTTCTCGAATTCTTAGCTGACACAATGAAATGGAGAATGCATTAGTGTGGTAATATCGGGTTCGGAATTCAAGCCAACCCGTGACGAAAGCGTGTGCTTATTCGAATGTAACCGTCTCTCTCTCATTCTCTTCGCTTGCTTGCTGTTCCATTAGTGTATCTATCCTGTTTCGTCTTTACTTTGCTTGTTGTTGTGCACTGCTTGCATCAATTGGTAGGTATTGCTTTACCTCATTGTTGTACCCATTACGACAAATGTGTGAAAGCTCGAGTCGGATAAAGCCAATGTTATGTCGTTGATCGGCAGCAGTGCAGAACATAATTAGATGTCGATCTCGATGATAGTAGTAAGGAGGACACTTACTACATCAATTCAATTCACCGTTCCGAGAATTTCTGATAAGCCCCGCCCCCTTAGATACTGTTACTATGCGCCCCAAGCTTTCAGCATCATTTACAAGATGGCGACCTCTGCACATAAAAGTTCCGATAGTTTGATTAGAATTCCTGAGGATACACAATTTGCCAAATTCGAACTCGTTGTCGCAAAAGATTCTTCAGAAAGGTTTAAATTATTTTACACAAGGTTATATTCATGAAATCAAAATTAATGATGCTGGAAATGTCCAAGTTGATGCCAAGTGCTGGAGGTCAATGCGAAAATCACAAGAGCCGCATAAACTTCAAATCGAAATTAAGGATGATAAGCTGACTGAATCTTATTGCACTTGTAAAGTTGGGTAAGTATTTTATTTAATTACACTTTTTTTTACTTCATTCTTTAATTATATTTTAGTTTTCTTCGTCTTATACACAACAGATCTACGTAAATGCAAACCATCTAACGTTGACGCTATAAAACGAAACACATGGTCATTAATTCCTCGGACTGTAACAAATGCAGCATACCTGCTGTGATTAAGCCTTATCTTATTAATGCCTATAAAGCCTCTCGTAATTTTTCTTTTATCTATTGTATAAACGATCCGGCATGTGTCTGATGTGATTATTACATGTTCTCTAATCATTTTATGACATGATGCTGATTTACTCTACTGTATACAGTAGAGTTTATATCGACATCTGTATTGAAAATTTACAAATACATGCCTAATTGGGATTTTTCTTATTCTTTTAGACTAAATGGTCATTGTTCCCATATTGTTGGTCTTTTAAAAAGTCTGCAAGGGTTCAAATTACACAATTTTACATCCGTCCCCGATCAACAAAGCTGTACCCCAACAATGGCACGTTCCTAGGGGAAAGAAAATAATTCCTGTACCCATTAATCATCTTGTGGTGGCAAAACCAGTCGAAACAAGGAAAAGAAAACCAGTCATATGTCATTTTGATCTTACTCAAAGGTAAAGTTTTAAATACAGAATAGAAAATGATAAAGAACATGAAATTACAAAGTTTAATGGATTTTAATTTGCTATTCAGTATATCTGAGTATTGTAAACAATTCACTTGGGATAAAACAGTACATGTACTAGAAAATTACTTAAACTTTGAAATTAACAATGAACTTTCAATTCAAATAACATACATATATATGTATACAAAAAGATATATTATGCATAAATTTGTATATAAAATATTGCAGATTGCCAAAGGTTTCCTCTACTGATATTCAGGTGCTGAAATCCCTAAAAGGCATCCCACTTGAGTACATGATATCTGAAAGTCACCCAAATGTGAGCACTCCTATGGGTGAGGTGCAGATAGGATCAATATTGTCTTATCATGTAAGTACATAATTTGCTTAGTCCTTAACAAAAACATCTTGAAACAAAGTAAGATAACTGAATACTGACCAGATTTTGTTAATGTTTTGAAATAGGGATGTACGAATGCAGTCTGATATAATCTTGTATGTTTTTATCTTGGCTATTAAGCGCTCAATGTGTACCCTATGTTTAGCTATTTTCTGGGTTAAGATAGTATCAGAAACTGACATTTGGCTACTTGATGATGCAAGTGGTGTTATATTTAGCAAGATGCCCAACTGAGCTAATTCATCCTTAATTGTAAATCCCTTGTCTGCCATAACTGCATCCCCTTCCTTTATATTACCCTTAGATTTCAATGATGCTATCACATCATAAAACCCACTTTGTTGAGTGATAGCTTTGTCTGAAATGGAACCAGTAAATAATTCAGAAATAAATATAACTGATCCATTAGGGTCACACCCTACTAATGCCTTCAATGTTGTATTTGATTTGTAATCACTGTAAAGTTGACTTTGCAGACCAAGTGCACATGGTGTTTGTGTTTTAAATTCAGTACCATCAACGATAATGATTGTGGTTGGGTAATCTTGCTTAAACTCCTTTGGCATGTTACTAATAATTACATCTCTATGGGGCCATATACATAATTGACCAAATTTCAAATACATATTAATCCAAGTGTTGAAAACAACACCTGAAGACTGGAGTGAAAGATTAAAACGAATGGAGATGTCTTTAAGTCCAAAATTATGTCTAAGACGACAAATTGTCAAGAAAAGAGCATCGCTTTCAGAAAAATTTGTCAAATCCTTTCTACCTTTCTCATATTCAATTGTAGATTTATTTGGAAATAGAAATGAGAGCAATATTTGAAATCTAGCATAAGTTATTCCAGTATAGTATTTAAAAAGTCCCTTAATTTTATCTTCTTTTCCTAGCACAATATCGACACCAAAAGTGGCAATATTTTTGTTTTTCTCTACATCATGTTTGGCATCTTCAAGCTGTTTTTGTAATTTAGATATTTGTTTGTCTTTGTCCTCTATTTCACTTTTAAGTCCATGATTTTCAGCTGCCAGGGTAAACATGTCCATGCCACTTATCCCTGTAAAATATTATGAAATATTAATAATATCTTATTTACATCAATTTTCAGACAAAGAATATCAAAGAGATGTGCCCTGTGGAATCAGAGGGCTGTGGAGACACAAATGTCCATAGGATGTCACCTGTAGATCTGCCATCTGAATACAACTTCTTTAATGAATCATGTGATCCGAAAAAAATTGAAAGGGGGACACGGGATCAGACTGATTCACAACTCTGGATTAAGGAAAGGGAAAAAAGATTAACTGCATCTAATTTCGGAAAAGTATTGGACAGAAAATCAGCACCAAATGAAAAATTTTTGAAAAATATATTTAGACCCAAAAATGTATTTGCTGAGTCTTTGGAATATGGAAAAAGAAATGAGGAAAATGCAAAAATAAAATATCTCAAACAAAATCCATCGAGACATTTTCATTAATGTGGCTTAGTAATAAATGAAAAATTCACCTTTTTAGGAGCTAGTCCAGATGGCAAATTATGTGACAATGGAGTTTGTGGCATTGTTGAGATCAAGTGTCCATTTTCTGCTAGGAACTTCAGCATAAATCAAGCATTGGAAGTAATTAAAAATTTTTGTCTCCAGAAATACCAAAATGGCAATATACATCTCAAAAGATCACATCATTATTACATACAAATTCAAGGACAGCTCATGAAAACAGGCTGTGATTTTTGTGAATTCATAGTTTTTACTCAAAAAGACTTGTTTGTTGAAAGAATATTACCTGATGTGACTTTCATGAACACAATGCTAGTGAAGTTAGCATCTTTTTTCAAAAACCATGCAAAACCTTTTCTTGAGAGAGATTCAGTTTAATTAGATCATTTGGTTTGTATTTGAACTTACAAATTCTTCAGTCTGCACTGCTTTTGAATTTTGCATCTCCAAATCTTGAAAAGTACTGGAATGATAATCATCTCTGAAATAAAAACACATGTATTAACTACATGCAGTAGTATGTATCTGCATATTATAAAAAGAATAAATTGTATATAATGAAAATAAATGTAATATTTTATTTATATTGTATTGGTCTTTTTATTTCTAATATTATCTTATTGATTCCAGCATTAATTAAATACCTTTTATCATTAAACAATGTCTTCCTCATTTTATTTGTGTCCTTTTCTGTTGTGGCTGTTTCACACCTTCTTTTAGGCCCTGGTCTGTTAGGCTTAATAGTGGACCCATCAGCTTGTATTGGATCAGGAAACTGTTCTGTAGGCCCTTTTCCACCAACAAAATGCTAAAATTAAGTTAAAGGTCCTTTAATTAAGGATATTGATTCTTTTAATTCAGAAGTTGCGTTTTAACCCCCACCCCCTTTTTTAAACTCTCCATTCACATTTTATTCCTTTCCCCTATCACAAAATATCAATACTATATAAATTATTCTCATGTCCTTTCAATCCAAAATTTTAACAAACTTACCCCTTCTCGATTACAAACGGCCTTATGGATCATTTCCCCCTCCACCCTTTCTTACGCGTGCAAAAATAATTAACTTTAAACAAATAGAACCGATTACTGAATATTTCTATTAAATAATGACATGAAATCATTATGAATTTTAGCCAAACCTGTAAAATCATAAAGTGGTATAATTTAACTTACCTTGGAACAAACGGCCTTGTGTTTATTTATCTTTTTTATTTTCAACTGATCGTGCGGTCTGCCAAACGCCTTTATCCAACGAAGACATTTCTCTAGATCTGTTTTTGGTTTGGGGAAGAGAATTAATCTTCCCCCTGGTCCCTGTCTCTCAGGATATCGTTCATCTCCGTTACAAGTTCCCCATGCGCAACGTAAAACCATCTTTCTTCGTTCTCCCACAAGTAATGTTTGTGGGACAATATGGTGGCCGATAACATGTGCGTTTCTGTTTACAATTTTACGGTTCATTGATTGGTCAGCGATAAGTAAATAGGCGGAGTCTCGGAACGGTGAATTGACCCGCAATGTGTCGAAGAATCAGCAGTGCAAAACACTGCGAGTTTTTAAGATGACCCCAAAAAAGAGAGTGAAGTACATCGGTCGGATTCAGTTGATGTTATGTCATTGAGGAACACTGATCGGATCAACTTGATGCTTTGTCAATGACGTATGACAGTGCTGGGGAAGTGAATGACATGTCGTATCTCGATAGCAGTGGTAAGGAAGCCACTAATAATAAGAAATCCATCGATTCGGAATGGGTCAACGAGTCGGTAGCATTAACTACAGCAGATCACCCAGAATTTTTAAATCTTTCTTTGGTGACCACAATGGGAATTCGAAACTTCCCTCTGAACGTGTGGCGATGTAAAGGACAGTGGAGACATACCACATACCACAGCGATCCAACTATTACTGTCAGACTTTACTTCAGAATCAGTAAGCAATCGCAGATAACGATAAAATCGGGAGCACGGCAGAAGATTACGTCCTGTATTGCCGCTCAATTGCAGCTTTTCACCAATGTGGCCTGCACAATGAAATGGAGAATGCATTTGGAAATAAGTGCCTTTAAACAAAAAACTTGCAAGGATAATGCTTGCATATTGTGTAACGTTCGTTTTATTAACAATTACAAATTATACTACTTCTTGTGTATTTAAGGTACCATTTTTGACATTTAACTGGAAGACACTGTAGGAGCAATAACCACTATGCAGGTCTAATAAAACCCCGCAAGTTCGAGGTTCCCTAGTTAAAATCGTGGGATGAAACACACAGTATGGAAACGTATCCGTAGTTTTCAGATCGTCAAACGACTAGTAATTTGTTTGAATCGCTAAAGCCAAGACATGAATAACATGTATTTCGAAAACAGTGGTCAGGATCAGACCGAACATATTAAGTTGAGTATTTTGACCAAATTGGAAATTCGAACGTTCTTCCTAACGCTGTGGTGATCGGAAAGGACAAACAGGTTAACCCTATGCTAATCATGTGCTGTAGCAGTCATGTATGTGCAGTGGCAGATTCAATGATGAAAACCCGAGAATCTAGAAAAAACGATATTCCTAGTGTGTTCATAAACAGCAATACTACGTTATTAAAACTAAACTAGAAGATAGAGGAATTGGCGCCAAGAGAAGGAGGAAACTGGAGAAAGTCGTGGTGCAGCGATTTAACTATCATTGCCAGACCTTGCTTCAGAATCAGTGAGTGCAATCGTAGATACCAGTAAAATTCTTCTGTAAGTATGGGCATATGTAAATTTTAACTTATTTTCACGTATTTTTACTTGCTAATACAATAGTAGGTAACTCAGGTATGCATTTAAAACTCGGCATGTATTAGTTTTTTCATTATTATTATATCATCGATTTGTAAAGTTCTTGTTAAATTTTGTAGAATTATATGTATACAGTACCAGAAGACAGTTATGCCGCGTCCACAATCCACTAAGAACTCTTCGTCCCCGTATGCACGATGGTAATGAGCATGGAAAAACCACCAAATCCGCTTGTCCGGCACCTGCTTGGCTAGCCGCTTCTGCAGCCCGTAAAAAAAGTGGCAAACATGAAAAGGCTCAATCTGATGACCGACGATGAAGAGAAGACCAAAAAGGATGACAATGATGAAGACAACGACGATGATACGGTTGTTTTAGGGGTTTAAAACGTGTCCAAAATCGGAGCATCAGATATTATTTGAAGAACTGAGTAAAGTTAATCCTAGGGATGCGAAATACTCTCTCTTTCAAGTTTATGTAACTATGCATTAGAAGACTTTAACTCTTTCTGTTTGACTCATATGTATGACTTTGATGGTGATCTTGGTTTTCTCGCACACTAAATGATAGAATCAAGAAAATTTGAAATAGAAACCGACAAATTTGCAACTTTATGTTCGACCGTCATCATAAAAAGTGTTTATATGAACAAGCAATGGATTCTTTCGTATCTAAATTTCAGGCACACAGAAATAATTTCATGTAAGAGGGATTTATTTCGCAAGACTCACTCGGATAACATTTCTCTCCTTCATAAAAGTCGCCATCCTTTCGGTTTTGGATGTTAAAATGATGAGGTGGTAACCGTCCCTTCAGTTCCCCTATATAATTCAAGATTGAATACAAACAAAAATCTTCATTATCATGATGAAATAGAGAAAAATTCTTCATCCATCGGTTACCAGCAATTGAAACGCTATCTTCCATAATTAGATAGTCATTATGACTACGAGAAAGAGAAAATAATCTCGATTTTTCAAACACTTGAAACTAAATCTTCACAAACACATGAAACTCTGTTTGCCATCGTCAGAACAGCAAGATGATGTTCGTTAATATAGATGGGCATGTATAAAATTGTTGCCCATCATGTATACTTTGGGCTGTTGAAGTTACCTTCTAATCATTTTTTATGCTTTCCCTCCCCTATGTCTTGTTTATTTATATACGTCACACAATATGCACAATGACTATGTTAGACTATATCAAATATATACAGTTGGTTATGTCAAGACAAATACAGGTGGTAATTTATATTGAATTTGAAAAGTTTCAATTGTTTACAAATTTGTTGCTGAGGGGGTTTGTTTTATAATATAAACAGCTAGGGTGTGTGGAATTCCCCACCATTTGCTGTCTTGGAAATCTCTGTATCTATGTGTCCACAATTTGTCCTGGAAACCTTTGGATATATGTCCCCTCTATATTGCAATACTAACGGGTCATTCGGTCACATGTCACTTTTGCGAAGCGCAAAGCTCGCCTCGTGTTTTATCACAATATCCGTATTTTGATATAGGTACAGGTGAAATAGATCATTTTATAACACTGCTCGTCATATTTTTATGTATTTTGAGAATTCCAATCAACTTATCGAAATGCGCATATGGTGCACAAAATTAAAAGGTACATATGTTCTATATTTATTGTAATTATTATTTAGTTTATATACGTGTCACACGTCAGTTTATACAAATATATAGATATATAAATTATTCAATAAACATTCAATATTTTGACACGACTGGAAAAAAATTAGGAGAAAGCTTAATGAACCCAAGAATGCTGGGAAATTTGGCAGGTCTGATGACAAACCATGGAAAACAACAATAGTGAATCGCTAAATCATGTGCTAAAACAACAAATTGAATGGAAACCCCAGCCTCTTTTAGATTTAGTGGAAGCTTTCACATGCTACATTGACGCACAGTTTACTGACTTGAGACGGGCTATAGTTGCTACAGGACAGTTTCGCCTGACACCCACCCATGTTCGGTTTGGTGTGAGAAAGTCGAATTGGGCTTGAAAAACGAAACTGTACAATAGACTCCGAAATTATGCACAGAAAGACGCAACGATTGTGGCATCGACAGACGGCAAGTCAGCTGTGGTTGCTCTGCGAACACATCGGCTAAAAATAGGACAAAAAGGAAAATCAACGAAAGGGCAAGACAAACTAAAAACCAAAGTGTTAATTTTTCAAACTTTTCTAGATCCATTCTCTATTGTAGGAGAGCCCAAAATACACAATTTATTTCTGAAGGTTAATCTGTTGCACTTACAAAGTATATTTCTTCAAATGACTACATTCTCTATTAAATTTATTACTTATTCACTTTAAATTGAAATCTTTCTATCTCCATTTTCTTT
The DNA here is from genome assembly GCA_035048485.1 of Pteria penguin. Lineage (NCBI taxonomy): Eukaryota > Metazoa > Mollusca > Bivalvia > Pterioida > Pteriidae > Pteria > Pteria penguin. The sequence continues at coordinate 12,584,591 of CM068590.1, forward strand.
TGTAAGGGAGCCCATCTCCATATGTATCTAATAAAAGCTAATCCATCTATTTAAAAACAACATGTAGGTTTTTGAATTAGTCATGTATGTGATTGATTAGTGCTTACAATAAAGTCAGTTCCTAAATGAAATCGAAGTCGCTATTCATTATTAACTCATGCACTATGTACACATCCTTTATACTGTACAGCGTTACTATATATATATCTTGTGTATTGATGAAGTTAGTAATTCATGTTGATTTACAAATGTTATCAGTGTGAAATTTATGCAGTTGTAATCCGGAACTGCCCAAATACTGCAATGTCTATAAAACAGAGGAAATTTGGAAAAATCAAACATAGTTTAAATGTTGATATTGAAATCTTCTTTTCTTTTCATTATTTTTTACTCTATTCAACCGGTATATAACGGAAATGAGCTTATAAGTCATTATAATGAGTATGCAAGTGCCGTTACGGCGTTTACCCTTCCTTTCCGGTGTTTGGGTGCCGTTTCGGTGTTTCCTCTCACCCCAGGTATTTTTAAATTTTCATTTCTAAGGTATGCCGCGTCAAAAATCCACCAAGAACTCTTCGTCCCCTTATGCCACCTCTAGGAGTGCCCCGGCCCCAACGTTCCAGTCCTGCTGTCAATTTTCCCACAATCGTGGATAATCCCGTCTTCGATCCTCCACAAGGCAATCCTCCATCCATCAGCATTGACATCTAACAACTCCCCCCCCCCCTTTTTTTTTAATTGAGTGCGTAGATTTGGGCGTGTACGTCTCTCAATTACTACGAAGCTATGGTGTTAAAGGACTAAGTTGGGTTAATGCAAATACGTTAAGATGTCGCTAACTGCTGGAGTTCAGAGGCTACTAATGGGATAAAAGAAATACACTACATCGACCCTGCAAATACTGTATGTTGTAAATTGTATTAATTATTATAAATTAAAGTTTATACCATGTACAAAAGTGTTTTAATGTATTTAATTATATATTAAAAGCCGAGATAATATTTCTATGTCTGAATTTTCCATTGGATCCTCTCGTTCGTAAGAAAGGTATTCTACTTCAGAGTCAAATACACCAAAGGATATTGCTCATAGCGCCAATTGTATCTACAGGTGGCCTGCTAACATCAAGAACTAACATAGATGGAGGTTGCCGTCTTAATTTTGAGAATAATCTACATTGTGGTGTCGACTAGATGTAAGATTTTCGTGTATTTATAGTTTGACGTCATCGGTTTTTGTGTAAAAAAAAGAGTCTTAATTTTGAGAATAATCTACATTCTGGTGTCGACTAGATGTAAGATTTTCGTGTATTTATAGTTTGACGTCATCGGTTTTTGTGTAAAAAAAAGAGTGTATGGTTTAACGCGGGTATAATATATCCGGCACCAGTGACAGTTTCGATTTTACACCATTTTAGGATGTGGATGTTTTACTGTATAACAAGGACTATTGAAAGCAGATACCAGTATTTTATGATATATTATGAAACATTGCTTGATTATGCTTGATTGAGTTAAAATTGTTAAAACTGATCTGAAATGCACTTCGAAAAACAATAAAACAATAACAAGAGCAGTAATCTTAATCTATCCATGACTCATTTTGACTTTTTTTTTTCAAAAATACCATTTGGTATGAACGAATGTTTAGGGGCCGAATATTGGGTATGAACGAAAATAGGGTCATTGAGGATAATGACATGTATCGATATTCAGCATTTGTGTATCGATAGTATTGAAAACATTTAAATATCGATACTTTTCAATATCAATATACAGCCCTAATGTTTACAACCAACTTATCACATGATCTAATTCGGAAGCCGCATCATGGAGGGTGAGGTAAATAAACTTGACGAGTGACTTTAAGAATCTGCATTTAAATCTGCTAAAGTTAGTATTTACTGAAATTGTTTTCTCTTGGAGTCTCCCTTCATCGTATTTGTTTTGATTAAACTGTACATGTGCAAAGTCAGGCATTGGTTGTATTTGTGGAATACCCGCCTCATTTTTTTTTTATTTGTTTATTTTGATATCGGCTTGGTGTAGTGGTTAAGCGCTTTGCTTGCGGCGCCGACGATCCGTGTTCGATTCCCGGGTTGCGCCACTATGTTTAAGAGGTTGGTTGCCTCCTGCTTTCATGTCACGATATAACGGAAAAATTGTTGAAAGCGACGTAAAACATCAATCAACCAACCAACTCAGAAGTAGGCTAATCAATATGAAACTTGAACTGCATCTTATCATGATACATCTGTAATTCTGTATACCAATATTACCAAATATCATCAAGATTTGTCAAGTATTTGCCGAGAAAATGAAAGGAAACCTCAAATTGTGCATGCAGATATTGTCATACACTGATACGACAGCTTTTGTTGAATGTTGGTAAGGGACTAATTACATGTAAAGGAAAGGGAAAATAGATTGGACAGAAGTCACATAACTCGCTTATCCTAATGGGTCATACTATCTTCCTACTATGATTTTTCTTCATATAATTATGTGATGTACGTACATGATTCAGATTTTTTTTCCAATGTCCTGTTTAATTTTAAAATCAATGGCTTTATGGTGGCGAGAAATGTGTTTGAACAAATTAGTTGTCCCATTGGAACTACCTATTACAGTACTAGCGTCGTGGATCGCCCATTTCCCACCCCCACTATGGGAGCTCCCACTCAAATCCCACTCGTCTACCTTAGTGGGACAAGTGGGAGTTACATAATTCCCACTCGCCACTACGGCTCCCCACTCACCTGGATAACACCTGAGCGAGTGGGAGGTATTGTCGTAGTTTGTGTATTAATCAAGCGTAAAGGTGTGAAGGAAACATGGGTTTAACGTACGTGTACCTGGTTATGCTGAGTTTTTTTTTTTTTTTTTTTTTTTGGTGTGAACGGTGAAGGTGCGAACTTTCATATAATTCATATATACAATCTTATAACAGTGTGCAATTTTTGGTAAGTATCTGATAAGCCATCGGCTCGCGCCTCCGACAAACACTGCGCTTCAAAGAATTGAAGAGTCGTCATTAAATAAAAATCCAATTGAACCTGAAGAACTATTATACTTTATAGGAAGAGACAATTTATTACCCCTGAGGCTTGTATTGTCCGACAAACAAATATCAATATCGGTGTTGTCAAGCACTGGATAACTTACGTTACTCTATTGTCACAGTATTGTGTGTGATATTTTGTACTCAAGGTACAGCCATCATTGTCCGTTAACATGATTGATGGATTCTTGTCGACCGAACAGACAGGTAAACAAAATGGCATGTTTGAGCGGTTGAATTACCACAGGCAGAATGACAAATTCTACATGTCGGGAGAAATAAAAACCATATCAGCACATCTTTCAATTCCTTTTTGTTACGTCCTTGTACTTAATGACCGATAAATTGATTCGGTGAAGGAATTAAAGTGTTTTACAAGGGTTTTACAGTGACAGTTCTTTATTGTCCCGATCATCCGAAATGCAAACAAACAGGTAGAGCTGCCCAGGTAAATTGTCCTGGGGTATCACTTGAAGAGGTAACAACCCTGTGAAGTTAGATCTGAAGACGAGATTTTTAACTCACGGATAAATGTATTCCTAATGGTACTGATTTTGGGGTTTTAATATCCCATGGGATTTTTATTTTACCTATGGGTAAATTAATCCCAAATGATACTTACGGGATGTTTTCCCCGTTTACATAAGCTTCATGAGTTTTTATCGTATATAAATATCATATTTCGGCACTGAATACAGTTGGCCAACAGGTGAAAACAGTAGCGGAACCTCCAATTCCGTTATCTGCAAATTTATTGATAATTTAAATATCTGAACACGCCATACACCACACTTAAGATTTTAACTGTCCAGGTAAGGCTCACGCTGCAATAAACAAGCCGAATAGTGTACAGTAGCGGATCCCTCAATTTCTTTATATGCACAGTAATGGGTTTTAAATACCTTTACACCCCTTACACCATACTTTTGATTTTAACTTAAGGGGACGACCATTTGATTCCGGGGGGGGGGGGGGGGCTGGCACTTTTTGGAAATATATATTCTGACCTCCATAATCTTGAAAATAAATTATCTGGCTTCCATTAGCAAGGAAATAAATAATTTGACCGTAACTAAGTTAACTTTGGGTAAAAATATGTATGGTTTTTTTTTTCAACTTTTTTTTGGCTCGCTCCGCTCACCACAACTAATATTACTATCTTTTCTTCATTCGGCTTGCTGCACTCGCAACAATTTAAAGGAGAATGGAAAATTATTCTTATACACGTCATATCATTCCTGAATTCCCTTGAATACATATACTATATTCTTGTCCTCTTTAATCAAATTTGCCAGCCCCCCGCCCCCCTTAGAATCAAATGGTCGTCCCCCAAAATATGTACATGCATGTACTATAGCAGCTGAAATTTCGCTGACCCCGATGGTAAATCTCTACACTACTCCTTTTCAGTAAATAAAACGAAAACTCATTTATTTGATCATGATTTTATCAATATATTATAACCTTTGATCATATACTAGTACATGGCATATTTAATATTCATGTAGCTTTTATTTGATTATAATTTCATCAATATAAATATATCACATTTCAATTATACGTGTATCATGTCACTCATAGACGAAACTTCTCATCACACATGTAACTTCACATAACACGTCACGTTAAATTCACAGGCGTGTGAAGATGTCCTCTGTGTCCGGCTCCAGATCAAGTGTTGGTCTACTTCGTCGGCGCAGGAGATCTTTCTTCTTTTCTACCAGACGCCGAAGTCGTTCGTTCACTGGGTTTACAACCATCATTTTCCATGCTTGAATTTCTTCCGGATAATGTTGGCAACACGTATTTCCTTGAATACCCCTTTCTCTGCTCGTCTAGTCCTTTTTTATTCTCGACACCACCGCCGTTGTAACTATATCCAAATCTTAGATTGTCCTCGACAAATAACTCGGGGAACAGTCTTTCTACCACTCGGACCGCAAAGTTTCCCGGATTTAACGACAATCTTTTCATTTCGAGCAGTGTGGAAGTAGCGATAGTGTACGGGTTGTTCTCCTGGTCTTCCTCAATCGTGGTAATATCAACTAAAGCACTAGCAGGCACTGACGTTGGATGATTTAGCGTCGTGAGATGTTGGATCTGTTCTTGCACAACCTGTAGCTTCACCGCCTGCGATGAAACCTTGGCATCTAATTTCCTCAACAATGTCACTGATTCACTCAACATCTTCGTTAGCACAGTGTTCTTGGTAACAAGAGACTTCACGAGGCCAAGAAGAGTTGCGTCGGTTCGGTCGACCACTAACGGCAACGATGATGTTACCACTGGCGTCGTTGGTAGTTCCTGCAGGGTTGTCGACGCAGACGACACACGTTGTAGGACGGGACAACACAATTGAGGTGCGAGAGACACTAGCAGTACCGATGTTCAACGGAGTACTAGTAGGGCGGAATAATGCCCGCGCAACAGCTATGCCCGTGTTGTCATCATCGTTATCATGAAAAGTTGTCATCGTCAGAAGGAGGTGGTGCCCGCGCCACAACACTGGCTAGTGGTTTAGAAACCTGTAAAAGAGAAAATAATTTGTAATTCAATACAGCCTAAGTTATTTTCTAGAGTAAGCCTTTTTTGCTTTTTTAAACTTCAATAAACTATAACCAAACTTTTATCCCGTCACTATATAACTGAATTATCGCTGAACTTATGTTCACAGTGACGTTAAACCTCAACTTACCAAACTTTTATCCCGTCACTATATAGCTGAATTATTGCTGAACTTCTGTTCACAGTGACGCTAAACCTCAATAAACTAACCAAACTTATTAAAGGTGTCTTCGGACCCAGTACATGTAGGCTCGGCAAGTAAATGAACCCTAGTTGCCCATGGCGTAGGTACACGACAGCAGATCAACATCTTTAGTATGGACGACTATATCCCGTCACCATATAGCTGAATTATCGCTGAACTTATGTTCACAGTGACGTTAAACCTCAAACTAATCAAACTTATATTTCGTCACTATATAGCTGAATTATCGGTGAACTTAAGTTCACAGTGACATTAAACTTCATTAAACTAACCAAACTTATATCCCGTCACTATATAACTGAATTATCGCTGAACTTCTGTTCACAGTGACGTTAAACCTCAACTAACCAAACTTTTATCCCGTCACTATATAGCTGAATTATTGCTGAACTTCTGTTCACAGTGACGCTAAACCTCAATAAACTAACCAAACTTATTATAAAAGCGGATTGGAGTTATCTTCAGGTACATGCACTTTACTGCCGTTCTCGGTGCAAAAAGTGTTTCAAGAGAGAAGGAATCTGGTTTGTAATCGCGGATACATGCTATTGGTACAAAATCAGTGTACTTTAACACCGTAAAATTATGATTGTTGAAATTGGCAGAATTAAAGCAATGTTGTAACCTATTACTTTGTATTTTCATTTGTTTGAAGATATTGGGGCTTATTTATTGATTTTGATACCAGCATGCAATTTCACAAAAACGGTTTTCCTTATATAAGCTTCCCATATTTTACAATAATAATACAATATTTGTCTTGTATTTTATTGTTTATGTTCAAATTCTATCGATAATGAATTCACGAAAATACTTTAAATTTTACTACTTTTTTTGTGAAATTGCTTGCATGGTAATATCTACATGTGCATGTACAGAGATCACTGTCCGTCCATTATTATACCCCGCTAATAAAGTTGTAGGGGTTATACTGGTTTCACCATGTCTGTCCATGTGTCTGTCTGTCTAGTATCCATTTTAATCCAACTTTAATATACCGAGAACCGACTATAGGATGAAAGGCATGGCTTTATCGTAACAAAAATAATCATTTACGACAAATTATGACATAAATTTTGATATATTGTCATAATTTCATTGTTCATATAATGAAGGTAAATAACCAAAAAAAAAATGAAAATCGGTTACTTGTTATAATTATCATTAGCAATATTGAAACCATGTCTTCAGCCTACAGATTTGAATTTCAAGTCTCGTACAGTCTTTTTAGCCGTTCCGGATCGTTAGGAGTTCCTGATTCGGGCATTATTTTTACATTTAGAATATCTATTTCGGTTTTCTTTTGATCTTGTTCACTATTAAAAGAAAACCGAAATAGATATTCTTTCACAAAGACACAAGTTTACATTTTCAAATTCACGGAAATTGGCTGAATCCGAAACTCCGAACGATTAGGAACGGCTTAAATGATTGTTCTGATCTTGTGAGAGGAATCCCCGCACCAGGTCACTATATAGGGGAAATATCGTTGAAACAAACAAGTTGCACTTATGTGTTTGTAAATGGGTATGCTCCCAAATGCAACGAAGTCTGCTGAAAAAAAATGATTCTAAGTTTTGTTTCACTCATATAGCAACTTGGAGACGAGAGATAACCAATCTCTGAAAACATAGTTGCGAGCCCGGGGTTGAACCTAGAACCTCTCCCATGTTCCCTAGAACCTCTCCCGTGTTCCATTCATTGACAAGAATGAAAAATTATACCTCAGCGTCGTCCGTCCGCTGCCGCTTAGCTGGTGGAGGTGATGTAGATGAACGTGGTTGGGGATTGGTGGCCGTCTCGGTATTACGTCTCTGGAGGTCGGCCCGCATCTCTTTCTCATCACCACTGGCTAGGAAAACGGCAGTGTTAGCCTGGTTGGAACGCCCCCACTGAACCTCATACAACCCGCCTGTGACAACCTGACAAAGAAAAAGTCCTATTAGATGCTATATCTCTGTTGTCATTCTGTTGCGCGGGGATAATGTTATGCACGTAAAAAGACCCGTATCCGTCCGCGACTTGGGTATCCTACGATACAGTGCACGTAGGTCACATCTTCTACATACCTGCACATCTACATGTATGTACATGTATGTCACATACATGACTGAAATATTGTCGATCTTCGCTAAGCAACGTTGAAACAAACTAAATAAAAAATATAGATCCGGAAATTTTACATTTCTCATTTCGATACTTATACACATGATAGCCTACAGTAAGACTGGTGACGGAAAGGGTGAAACTGTGAATAAAAAGAGTATGGATAAAATATACTCACATCATGATTCTCGTCGATGCGGAAATAACTCTGCCTCGGACCTGCAGCGTCTGGTCGCAAAGATACCGCACGAGGAAGAACTTCGGTACACGAGTGAGTTGACGAAGTGCCATGGTAGAAATCCAAAGTAGGAATGAAGAAACAACGATACTACATTTCTTATATTCGCGGATCTTCAAAGAAAAGAACCAATTATCATACTTAAATAATTAAGGCGGATAGATCTGAAAAACCGCTGGTTTTAATTGGAAAATTATAAACAATGGATTAATTAGCCAATTGACATTTATAAAGTAATGTTTACACAGACAGCGTTATGTGTGTATTTTACAATATTTGTCGGTTAAATTTAATTTGTAAAGTTTGATGCCGATCAGTGATAATTAGGTAAGCCACACATCGCGACAAACGCTTGATTATAAAATTTACATAGATGTGTCTAATTACACTCCTTTGAAGATTCGGTGCAACGGCGCAAGTAATGTAAAGTTTAAATTGTCATGGAAAGATATTAATAACGCATGGCTGAAAACCTGGTAAAATTTATCGCACACCAACACTAAAACTTCCCTTAATGTACGTTTATGAAACTGAAAAGTCAACGGGAATTTAATTTTAAATAAATGTATTCTATGCAGTATGGCATTAAATATTTGTTATAAAATATATCTTATGAGAAATAAAATATAGAATGTGAATTCAACGGCTGCGGTCATGTACACATTAAGCCGCTGACGCATCGGTACTTCAAACGCGCCGACCCGATACTCGGACCGGTGGACGAGTGGGATTAATCACCTGTACAGGTGAGTGGCGTGACTCAGTGGGAAGTGGGAGTGACGTCCCACTCAAATTGAGGTGAGCGTTAAGATCTCCCACTAGAAATCCACGTGGTTCGTGGGGGGTGGGAAATAGGCGATCCACGACGCTAGTACTGTATTTCGGAACATAAGTTACATTTGCCAGTTCTGGCATCAATTCTGTTAAAATGCTACCAGACAGGCGACCTCTGACATCTCACCATTTCCGTTTTATTAACGATCAGTGTAAGACACAAGCTTTATTTAGTGATTATGAACTTGTATGCTTAAGCGTTCAAGTGATCAGAGCAAAATATATAAAATAACAAAAACGGATATAAAGTTCCGGATTTTATTCATTTATTTAATGTATTGAAATGTATTGATATTCAGCTCTTGTGTATCGATACGTATTGAAAACATTTAAATATCGATACTTTTCAATATCAATATAAAGCCCTAATGTTTACAACCAACTTATCAGGTGATCTAATTCGGACGTCGTATCACGAGTACCTTTAACAATCTGCATTCAAATCTGCGAAAGCTAGTATTTACTGAAATTGTTTTCTTTTAGAGTCTCCCTTCGTCGTATTTGTTTTGATTAAACTGCGCATGTGCGAAGTCAGGTATTGGTTGTATTTACGGAATATCCTCTTTATTTACAAAGTATTTTCTTTTTATTTTGATATCTTCGGGGTTTGAAGCAACAAAAATGTTATTAACGCAAACTTAACTTCAGCCACACGAGAAAAATACAGTTTTTGCTTTACATACCCTAATTTTTGAAATTATACCGAATAGTAGGGTATACAACTTTAATTAGTGCAAACCTGTTGTGTTTGAAATGTATAGGATAAAACACATGTTAAATGTTTAATTCAGACATTCAGATGGATTCAAATAGTGATTAGATTCCACCATGTTTTCAAACAACTAGTGTAACCGGTTTCCATATTTTGGGTTGGGTCAACACCGGATCTGACTTAAACACAGTTTTGGAGGCTTACAAACGGTCATCACTATGTTCCTTTGTTACCTGGTAAGATTTGGTTTAATGTTGAATATGTAATTTTTCATTGATAATTTTTACAATTATTTTATGATCCGATTTATTTAATTTCATTGAGTAAATTAAGGTAAATTTTATAACATCAAAAATAATATAAATTTGTCACTTATTAAAAGTTTTTTTTTCTCTATAATAATTAATATTCAGTTGTAGTTTGAAGGTCAGACGATAAGAATAAGAAGGAGAATAAGAAAAAAGAAAATAAAATGTAGCCACCTGAGGAATGCAATATTCACTGACCTCAAAGGGCAATTAAGGTGAATATTGCACCTTGTGGGTTGCTAAGTTGTTGCAATGACCCCCAAAACAGCTATAAATATTGTTTTATTGTATGATCATCGATTAAATGATACTAGCGCAATAAGAACCCAATGAGTCAACTTACTTATTTACTATTTAGAATGGGTGGAGTCTGAAATATATGGGGTTAAAATAAATAACTAGTATGAAATAGGGGTTTTAAATCTGTTTTAAGGGGGACGTAGAAAAAAATCTCAGGTATAATGGATTGATTAAAATGACAGGGGAGCATTTAAAGGGAAAAATGACAACATACATGAAATAATCTCTGACTAGCTGCCCAGTCATGATAAGATGCATGTCAAGATCAAATTTCATGTTGATTGACCCATTCTTGGCAGAGTTATGGCCCCTGAAAAAAATTTGTGACTTTTAGCTGCCGAGTAGGGGACTTCCATCTCTCGTGATCAAACTCTAGTTTTAACTGAGGTGAAGTTCTATTAAGATCTCTCTCTTTCTCTCTCTCTCTCTCTTTTTTTTTTTTTTTTTTTATTAATTTACTATAGGGAGTAGATGCTTATCTAGCCTACATAATGCAAGCAGAAATAGACAAGGGAAACAAAATAACAGTGTATCCTTCACAAACCATGACTGCAATTGTGGATGGCTCATTTACCATTAAAATTTCCAAAAAAAAAGGTACAACATTTAAAGAATGTTAATGACGCTACATGTAACATGTAGCTCATCTTCTCTCTCCTATCTCTATCTAGTATTTTTACATGAATGTATGATCGTTAAATATTATTAGTTTTTATACGCCCGTCATTAGACGGGACGTATTATGTTATGACGCTCTCCATACGTCCGTCCGTGGTCATGTTTTCCGGGCTTTTTTTGTTTCAAGATATTGAGTTGAAATTTGGTATATAGCTTTATTTCAGGCGGCGTCAGTACCAGTTCGAGTTTTGTTACGACGTATTGCGGCCCAGAAGGTTACACACTTGGAACTTATGCTTAGACAAATTGCCAATTTTTGTCCTATAGTGGCTAGAAACACAATCGTGAAAAATTCAACCTCCATTAATTCTATTTGGCAATCTATCCGCTTACATTTTGGTTTTCAATCCACTGGTAGCCATTTTCTGGATTTTGACAGTATACACCTTGATCCAGGAGAGACATGAGGACCTATTCCAGCGTCTTATGAGTTTCATAGATGACAATCTTCTGAAGCCTGATGATAATATCACTCATCATGGGGAACAACCTGAAACTGAGGAGGAGTTGTCACCTTCACTCGAAAACTTGATCATACTCACCTGGCTACGTCTCATTAATAAGAACTTACCTGCCCTTGTAAAACAACGCTACGGCACCGAACTCCGATCTAAGACCCTTGCCTCAATTAACCCTGAGATTTCGCAGGCCCTGGATAGCCTTCTGGATGAAATCCATGCATCCCAAGTACTTCGCACTGCCTTCATGAATCAGGTCAAGGTACCAACCAAACTGCCAACTGCGACGCAATCTAAACGCACATGCCCATTATGTAAATAAGCAGGTCGTCCGAAATTCGATCATTTCTTAAGCCAGTGCAAGTTCTTACCCGAAGGAGACCGTAAATTTCTCACAAAAGCAAGACAAATAGTCAATCTGGATGAAGTGCCATATGAAAATGATGATGATAACCAACCATGTATAGCTCATGAAGAGCACAACACTTATTCCTCAGTATCTTCGTCTCGACGTGTCAGCACTCTTAAATCTGCTCAAATCAAGGTATTTTATGAGCACCATCCTGTTCATCTTACTATAGATTCTGGCGCCGAAGTGAGCATGATTAGGACATCATTTGCAGAGTATATCGGAGCAACCATCAATAAAACTACTCAAAATGCACTGCAGACAGATGGAGTTACCCCCCTTGACAGTATAGGTGAAGTAAATATAACCTTGTCGCGCAGCAGCCATGTTTACACCTAGATGCCTTAGTAGTGAATGACCTCGATGTGGATGTACTCGTAGGTATGCCCTTTATGAAGAGAAATGATATAGGCATACGGCCACCCAGGAACGAAGTCACTATAGGAAACTCTTTGGTCATCCGGTATCTTTCCGATGACAGCTCATCTACAATGCATCGTATTCGCAGAACGCAGGCCTACATACTTCGATCTGAAACTACCCAAACAGTAGTATGGCCTGGGTCATTCCTAGAACTCAACATCCCACATGAGTTACATCTTGAGTCAACATTGTCCATGGAGCCTAGAATTAACCGCAGCACTTCCTCTGATTGGCCTAAGCCAGGGACCATAGAAGCCATTGGAGGCAAAGTAGGAATTCTAAACAATACAGCGGAACCTAAGCTCATCCATAAAAACGATCAACTGTGTCAGCTTCATGTTTCTGGTTCTAGGTACTCTGACCTTGACCCAGTTAGTCGACCCAAAGATATACCATTGGTAGCTAATAACTCTAAGATTGATGGATCATTTCAACATCACTCCGACTTTGTGAGCATTGACCCAGATAACATCTTGCAGGAACCGGACATCCGTAAGCTCCGGCATTTACTGACATCCTATGACACGGTATTCAATCCTCAGTTTGGTGGATGTAACGGAGGCGCAGGGAAGTTTGAATGCCACATAAACATGGGACCAGTCCTTCCCCCTCAAAGAAAAGGCAGACTGCCTCAATATTCAGGAGATAAATTATTGACCCTTCAACAGAAGTGCGATGAGCTCGAAGCCCTCGGTGTACTTAGGAAACCAGAGGATCTTAACATCACGGTGGAGTACATAAACCCGTCGTTCTTAGTCAAGAAACCCAATGGCGGGTTCAGGCTTGTAACCGCATTCGAAGATGTCGGACGTTACTGTAACATGTGTTTATTCGTTTTGTCACTTTACTCAAAATGTGTTTATTCGTTTTGTCACTTCAGTCAAAATAAATCTGAATGATTCAGTCACAATCAATGGCAGCCTCCTGTTGTGAATTCTCAGACACGCAATCTTATGTGGTGGTCGACTGACCATATACACACACTGTTACATGGTGTCAGAAGTGACTCTGAAGGGTAAAATTGGTAAAGAGTGTGACCATTTTCCCTCGAATATAGCATACTGTTGCATATTCCTCTGATTGAAGAAAACCACGTTGCGCGTTCGACAAAAAAAAAAAATGTTGTTCGACAAGTTACAGCCTCCGAGCAAAATAAAATTCAATACTACGAACATAAGTGAAAACTGGGTCAAATGGAGGGAGGAATTTGAACTATATGACGCACTTACTATGGCCGACAAAGAAGAAACGGTAAAAGTACAAATGTTGAAATATCTCATTGGTAGCGAAGGTCGAGAAATCTACGTAACACTGAAACACGAGAAAGCTGAGGAGAAAGATCGAACAATTAAACAAGTGTTAGATGCCTTTGACGATTATTGTAGGCCCAAAAAGAATGAAATAGTGGAACGTTTCCGTTTCAACATGAGAAAGCAGGAGCCGGGAGAAACTATCGAAACTTTTATCACGGACACAAGAACATTAGCTGCGAAGTGCAACTATGGTGATCTTGTCGACTCATTAGTACGTGATCGAGTTGTGTGTGGACTTTTGGACTCCACTTTGCGTGAACGACCTCTCAGAACTCCCGACCTTACACTCGATAAGTGTGTCGACATTTGTCGTGCATCTGAGATAACAAAGCAAGGCATAAGTATTCTGGATGGTGGTGCCTCTGCGTGTAGCAAAACCGAGGTAAACAAGGTTACTAAAGCGAAAGGTTCTAAGCATAAGCCTGCTACAGGAGGGATAACGGGCAAAGTCTGTAAGTTCTGCGGCAAAACTCACCAATTTAAGAAAGACTGTTGTCCTGCGTATGGCAAGGAGTGTAATAAATGTCACAACTTCAATCACTTTCAGTCAATGTGCGAAAGCCTGAAAAAGAAGTCGTTTCCGAAACATAAATCTTCACAGCCACAGCCGAAGGGTCAAAAGAAAGTAGTACATAAACTCGAGCTCGCTGATATCACTGACGACAGTGATGACGACTACTACACATATAACGTGATGTCACCAGAAGAGCAGCACAGTGCTCATGTCGTATCAAACAAAGTTTATGCAACAATGCTGATACAAGGACAGGAAGTCAAGTTCCAGTTGGACACGGGTGCGACTTGCAACATAATACCGAGTAAACTCTTAGGTAACATGCCGTCACCCAAGCCGACAAATGACTTGAAAATGTACAATGGTTCTACCATGAAACCGAAAGGCAAGGTACAAGTAGATGTCACGAATCTGAAAAATGGTGTTACTTACGCAACCGAGTTCATCGTAATCAACGAGAACTGTATTCCTCTGTTAGGGAATCGCACATTACAAGATATGCGACTTCTAGAATGGAAGGAAGAGAACATTCTGTCTGTAGGTCAGTACATGCCAATTGCTAAGGAGCAACTTATGGCTGACTACCCAGATGTCTTCGAAGGTGTGGGACGTTTCGAAGGAAAATACCACCTTGTCATTGACGAAAATGTGGAGCCTGTGGTACATCCACCGAGGAGGGTACCAATCGCTTTGAAGCCTCTTTTAAAGAAAGAGCTGAGCCGCCTCGAGTCATTGAACATTATAGCTCCGGTAACTGAACCTACACCATGGGTGTCGAGCTGCCTCATGGTAGTCAAACCGAAGAAAGTTCGTATATGCATTGACCCGAAGGACTTAAATAGAGCGCTCAAAAGGAGCCACTATCCGTTGCCAACCATTGACGACGTTCTGCCGAACTTATCTCGTGCTAAAGTGCTCAGCGTGCTGGACGCACAGAATGGATTCTGGCACGTCGAGTTGGACAAAGAGAGCTCGCTTCTTACCACCTTCAACACACCGTATGGCCGCTACAGGTGGTGCAGGATGCCATTCGGAATATCGACTGCTCCAGAGGAGTACCAGAGACGCCAAGATCAAGCCGTAGAAGGACTACCTGGCGTGACTAGTGTCATTGATGACATACTCGTCTATGGAGAAGGTGAGACGGAAGAAGAAGCTGTTCTGGATCACGATGAGAAATTGAAAGCATTGATAAAACGATGTCGGGAACGAGGACTCGTACTAAACAAAGAAAAGCTTAGACTCCGCGAGAAGGAAGTCAGATTCATCGGACATCTGATCACTGCGGAAGGACTTAAGCCCGATCCAGAGAAGGTTAAGGCAGTAAAAGAAATGCCTAATCCGACTGATGTAGCCGGTGTCCGCCGATTCTTAGGCTTTGTGAACTATCTGAGCAAATTCTTACCCAGCTTAAGCGATCTCTGCGAGCCACTAAGGAAACTCATTCTGAAAGAAAATGCCTGGAGCTGGCATGAAACTCATGATCGAGCCGTTGATGAAATCAAACGACTTGTCACGTCTGAACCGGTACTGAGCTACTACGACCCGAGTAAGGAGCTAACCTTACAATGTGACTCCTCAGAAACTGGCTTGGGAGCAGCGATTCTACAGGAAGGAAGACCGATAGCTTTCGCAAGCCGTGCGCTTACCGATGCTGAAACTCGATACGCGCAAATAGAGAAAGAGCTCGTAGCAGTGGTATTTGGACTGGAGAAGTTCCACCAATACACATATGGCCGCGACGTAAAAGTACAAAGTGACCACAAACCGCTAAAGATAATTCTTAAAAAGCCTCTACATGTCGCACCAAAAAGACTACAAAGATTACTTCTCCGTCTTCAGAAATACTCACTTCATCTAGAATACCACCCAGGAAAACTAATGTTTTTAGCCGACACGCTCAGTAGAGCCTATCTGAACAATGATGATAGAACTGGTGCATTACCCGAAGAAACTGTGCATCTCACTCAGTTACTCCCCATGACTGAAGAACGTCTACATGAGATCACAGATGAGACCCAGAAGGATGAGTCTCTAAAGGAACTCACTCGAGTTATTCTCAACGGATGGCCGAACTCTGTAAATGAAGTTCCGACCGTAGCAAAGCCGTACTTTAACATCCGTGATGAACTAGTCGTTCAAGATGGAATCATCTTCCGCGGAGACCGAGTTGTTATACCGGCCAGCATACGACAGGACATGTTGCGCAAAATCCATCGGTCACATATCGGTACCGAAGGATGTCTACGTCGAGCCCGAGAAATCCTATATTGGCCAGGCATGAACGCCGAAGCAAAGGATTTCATCAGTGGATGCGGTATCTGCCGATCACTGGATGATAAACCGTGTAAAGAGACCTTAATTTCGCATGACGTACCAAACAGACCTTGGGCGAAGATTGCGTGCGACTTATTCTCACTAAACGGGAAGGACTACCTTGTGACCGTGGATTATTTTTCCAACTTCTGGGAAATTGATCGCCTTAACCGTGCAACTTCCGCCACCGTCGTCTCGAAATTGCGTGTTCATTTCGCTAGATACGGCATACCGTATGTTCTGGTCTCGGACAATGGACCTCAGTTCAGCTCTGACAGTTTCTCCGAATTCTGCAAGAAACGGGAATTCAAACACGTAACAAGCTCACCTACCTACCCTCAAAGCAATGGCAAGGCTGAGCAAGCCGTAAAAATGGCGAAAAGACTGATGAAACGCGCAGTAAAGGCTAACGCCGATCCATATTTAGCCTTACTGGACTTTTGGAATACCCCGACTCAAGGTATGGACACGAGTCCATCACAGCGCCTTATGAACAGAAGAACCAGAACACTTCTACCGACAAAGTCAAACTTGCTGAAACCGAAAGTGTACGATCAAAATTCGCAAGGAAAACAAATATCCGACTTGAAACAGAAACAAGCGCATTATTACAATCGCAGCGCTCGAGACCTGAAACCGCTAAAACTCTATGACACCGTTCGCATAGCACCGTCGACAGGTATTGGCCAATCCGAAGAATGGAGGAAAGGAACCGTAACGAAATTGCTACCGAATCGTTCCTACGAAGTGCAATCTAACGGGCAGGTGTACCGCCGAAACAGACGACAGTTATGACTCAGTTGTCATACCGAGGAAAATTATTGGCCGGAAGAGTTTATACATGTACCGGAAGACAACGCCAATCGTGAACCGCAGTGTCAACCGCCACTGCCACCGCAGTGTCAACCGCCACTGCCACCGCAGTGTCAACCGCCACTGCCACCGGGTACTAATCATGAAAGTGTGACCACACGGTCAGGCCGCGAGATCAAAACCCCTTGCAGATTCAAGGACTATGTAAAGTGATGCGTCAAAGCTAGTCCAAAGTGTTTCTAGTCAAGTGTTCATAGTTTAAAAAAAAAAAAAAAAAATTAGATCAGTGAGTTGTGTTACAAGGGCATAATAATCCCTTAGCTCACTTATAGTTTAGTTAGTTCATGTTGTGCATTTTCTATGATTTAATAGCGAGTCGTGTTATAAGGGCACAATAATCCCTTGGCTCACTAAAATTGAGCAAGAGCTCATTTTGGGTTTTATTAATTGTTATTCATTCATCGTTATTTAAAAAAAAAAAAATCAATCTGTGGACTTCGAGAAACATTCTATAATCTTAAACTAGTATACATATTCTTATGGACTCCAGACATTTGGACTTGTAAAAGGGAAAAGATGTAACATGTGTTTATTCGTTTTGTCACTTTACTCAAAATGTGTTTATTCGTTTTGTCACTTCAGTCAAAATAAATCTGAATGATTCAGTCACAATCAATGGCAGCCTCCTGTTGTGAATTCTCAGACACGCAATCTTATGTGTTGGTCGACTGACCATATACACACACTGTTACAGTTACAGCAAACCACAACCGTCACTCATGCCTGACGTCGATTCAACCCTCCGGACAATCGGCAAATGGAAATACATTGTTGTATTGGACCTAACTAGCGCCTTTTACCAGATACCTTTATCGCGTTCATCCTTAAAATTTTGCGGCATAGTAACTCCGTATCGTGGTATCCGGGTGTACACGCGATGTGCCATGGGCATGCCAGGATCAGAGACCGCCCTTGAGGAACTGATGTGTCGCGTGCTCGGTGATTGCTTACAAGACGGATGCGTAGCCAAAATGGTCTTAAAACGACACTTTTACGCGTTGGATCTTCCGAAAGCTATCGAAAACGTGTGCGAGTCTTGTCATACATGTACCTCACTGAAGATGTTTCCAGACAAACTCGAACTACAGTCATGGGATCGGAACAGTATTTGCCGCCGACGTTATCAAACGCAATTGTCAGCTTGTGTGCATAGTGAGAGAAACCGTCTCCTCTTACACAAAAGCATGCCTAATACGAGATGAAAAACGTGACACCCTAAGAGAAGCTCTCTTACGCTTAATCATGGAACTACACCCACTTGATGGTCTGCCCGCCGTAATACGCGTTGACCCCGCTCCAGGGTCCATTGCGCTTCGCGAAGATGAATTACTCAATCAGTTCAGGACTGTACTTGAAGTCGGAAGAGTGAAAAATAAAAATAAAAACCCTGTCGCCGAAAAGGCCATCGCCGAACTGGAAGATGAACTTATGTGCCAAGAGCCTGGGGGTGGTCCCGTTACTGACTTTACATTGTCGCCATTGCCCGACTGAACTCCCGCATTCGATTTACCGGTTTATCCACACGTGAGATGTGGACGCAGCGCAGTCAGTTTACTAATGAGCAGTTACCAGTTTCTGATCAGTGTGTGATCAACAAGAAACACGCTATACGTGATGCCAACCACCCTGCGAGTGCCTTCTCCAAATGGAAAAGCAAACGTCTCCCCGCAGATCAGCTGATACGTGTCGGAGATCTTGTTTACCTCTATAGCGACCGTGACAAATCAAAAGCACGCAGTCGGTACATTGTTACATCTATCGACGGTGAATGGTGTTATATTAAGAAATTCGCAGGGAAGCAGCTACGCTCGAGCTCATACAAGGTGAAACTGACCGAATGTTACCGTGTGCTGAGTGAGATATCGTCCCCTTGTGCTAAACCCGAAGAGAACGACTCAGATGATGACATTTCCGAAACACACACAGGTATTACGCCTACTGATATTCCTCTAACATTGTTACAGCCGCCCGAGGTTGTGCCGACTATTCTACCTAATGTAGCTGACGCTCCCGGTACTGATATACCGGAAACCGATATCACCACACCACCCGTGATGACCGACAATCAAACACGTCCAGTCCTTAACTGCCAACGCCCAAAACGTCTCAAAGACTATGTGTTATTCTGAACATGGATATTTACATTGTTAAAACTTCCTAAGACTATATGTTTAATTAACTTTATCACTGTTTCTAAAAAAAAAAAAAAAAAAAAGGTAAAAAGAAGTTGCGCCAGTGGCTCGTATTCTTAATAGAGTTATTGTTCTTTGATAATTTTGATGTATGTAATTATCTCCCTTGCGGGGAACTCTTGTGTTCGTGTGTATTGTACCATGCAGTCTAGTTTGATCTGAATAAAGTTGTGGAGTTTGTCCGGGGATATTTTCATTATTTAATGATTGGCGCAGATATCTTGACTTCTCTGGAGTTTGCCATACTGTTATATACATATAAATGCAAATATCCTGAAAATTTGAAGGTGATATCTTGTGAAATAAACGAGTTATACCATGAGGTCATGTTTTTACAAATTTCTGAAATTAGGTTCGAAAATTACCTGTAATATTTCAGATCTATAAAACGACATAACTTTTTTAATTTTTAAGATACTGATCTATTTTTTTCTGCTATTTGTTTCTCTTGACCATCAGAATATTATTGTATAAGGTCTACACCTAAATCATGTAAGGAAAAAAATCATGTAGCAATGCTACTAGTATGTCTCGATCTATTCTAACCCCCCTACCCCATTTCTAGGTGTGTACGTCACCCAAAATATAAACAACAAAATATGGTCGAAATAATTTATCGACTTGTCGAAACTTATCAAAGGTGACAACCTAAATGGATAATGATGACGATCGAGAGATTAGTTGATCAATAGCCAGTTGATCATGCAAACAAAGTGAAATTCGAAATACTGTGAAGGGTTCAGGGTCGTTTCGCCCCTTTCCCCGTTCGCCCTGGGGTGTTTCGCGTTGGGTAGTTTTACCCTTAAGGTTGACCCGTTCGTCCTTGTATGTGAGTTATTTCGCCCTTCATCATGATTTTATGAGAAACATGCCTTTGTTAGTAATAAAACCCATTGATTTGGGCTGAAGATAGATCAGAGACATATATACACAGAGACTGGAAACTCGCCGCTTCGTCCGGCATATGATGCACGTCCTTTTGTTATGCTAATTAGGTGACCGCGCTCTACAATACACTGATTTTAACCGTCGGATATCGCCCGGGGACGTATAGCGCAGTTGGTGTTTCCTGCCGACGCACCTCAGTTCAAATTCTACGGGCACTTATTTTTTTTTTCTTTTATATATTTTTTTTTTGTTAATTCTATCGATGTGTAGAAATAATATTCTCCTTTTTCTTTCTAACAAAATCGAGACAAACTTGTATCATTAATCATTATAAAAAATATTTTTAAAACCAAGATTTTTACTGAGACGCCTTCATTTCCTGCTTTTTTAAAATAATTATTTCTATTTATATATTTATTCATTTTAAACAGCGTTTGTTGCCATTTACGAGTTGTTGATATATGCAATCAATGCCCCTGCCTTTACTACTGTTTGTTCACCACCCCAGGGGAAGCACCAGCGTCTGTCTTTGTCATTCATGGGCAGTAAATAACAATGTTGTGTTTATTTAAAAATTCAGATGGTAAATAGCAAACAAAATAATGTTTTATGCACTGTTGACGTGGTATGAGCTGTTTTACTCCCTCCTATGTAAAGAAGCGATTCAGGCGTCTAAAGAAATTTCGCATTGCAATATGTCCAATTACGTGTTGATAACTTCTTCAATTCGTACTTAAATGGCAACTTTAATTTGTAAATGTGTCTGTGCCCCCCCCCCCGCACTTATTATTTTTATTTATTTATTTATTATTTTATTTTCTAAACAGCACGTGTTGCCATTTTATAGGAGTTGTTTAAATTTACCTTACAAGGCTGAGCAATCAATGCATCTAGGAAGGTCGTAAATAACAATTTAATGTTTATTTTAATGTTCAGATGGTAAATCATAAAACAAAATAATTTCTGTACCTGTTGTGCACACTTCACGTGATACGAACAAGATTTACTCCTTTGTAAAGAAGAAGAAAAAAAAAACCCACGCAAACAACAAAAACAAAATGGCGACCCGCCGGCCACAGAAAATTTGCATTGCAAGATGTCCCCTAACGTGTTTATAACTGCTTCAGTTCTTACTACAATAACAACTATGACTTCTTTGATGATTATAGTATGACTTTCAATATAAAAACAATATATATATCGACAGGTTATATGATTATTTTGCTCTATATGGTATGGTATCGGTTTTCTTGTTAAAAACGATTGAATATTTACCGCGTAGATAAAATTGGATTAAAATCAAATAACGAATAAATTCTTCTACACCCAATGATATAAAATGTGTTTGAAACCTTTCTTTACACACACGTGTGAGTTTAGTCATGTAAAGGACATTAATTTTTGTTGTTTTAACAATTTTTCTTGCCGTTGTCGTTTCTCAGCGGGTTCGGTAGTGAGGAGAAAAATGTCGCGAGGTCCTCAAATACGACCGGGTAATTATGCATGATTTACAGATATTTCATATGAAAATTAAAGCACTATGACTATAATAAACATTGATGGTGCTATAAACGAAAAATGGTGGCATGTGCTTCGATATTGTGTAAATGTTTTGCATAAACCCAAGCGAATGTTTTCAGAGGTCTATCACAACTAATGGCTTCTGATCGGGGTTATGTCTTCACATTGAATAGATCATATATGAAACGTTTTATGATTCAAATGATTAGTATATTGCTTTTTTTACTTATCTGAACTACCTTTGTTTAAAAAGCGATGAAAATTCCTCTTCTTTGCAAGCTTAATGCTTTCAAGCGAATGAATGCCGAGAACAATATGGCGGACTTCCGGCTTATCGAGATGCCTGTCGGGAAATGTTACTTATGTCAGGGAGCTATATAGCTTTCAATGGGAGTTTCCAGTCTCTGTGTATATATGTCTCTGGATAGATAGTTTGTCATCATGACATATATGGAGAGACAATGGTTTAACAATTCCGTCATCCCCGTCGAATCCTGGAGTGTGTTTCAACTGTCCGTAAGAACAAATAACGACGTTGAGGGCAGGTTTCTTTTGTTGTTATATAATTATTATAATCCATATGACAGTGAATATGATCTTTTATGAATAATAAATGTAATGTAATGTAATTTATGCATGTTTTGTAATATTCGCTTGTGAATGCTTTGTATTGATACACATTTGATGTTTGTCATTTTAAGGTTGGCATACCAGGATTAATCAAAAATCTTCAGATGGCAAAGGAATATACCGACTGATTCCAAAGTTGCGACAGGAAGCAGAACTGATTGCAGTTAGTGTAGCAGCCGACGACCTACAGCGGGAAACGAACAGCCGATACACACGCCTCGACAACCTGTGGACTTCTTACCAGGATTCAGAAATTACGACGTCTGCTTTCCTTAAAAAGGTCGGACACCTCTACCGCTTTTGTTAGTGATTATCTATGCTTTTTTTTGTATCCAGTGTAACTATGTAGTGCTCAGTGTTGTTTCTAACATGTTTATTCTATGGTATCATTTTGATATGTAATCTGATTCGATACATGCTCATGTTTTTATAGTGCTTTTCCATAATAATAGTATATTACAAATGTATTTTTTGTGTACTTGCATCCAACTTTTCATGTATATGTCTTTATATCATCCATAAATAAATTATTATAACCATAAACATATTTTTTCATTCTGATATATATATTTTGTGACCTATTGGTCAAATCCCGAAAGATCATATGACATTATGATGTTGAATTTTAAAGATACCTTTTATATTTTGTTACATTGCCCAAGAATGCTGCACAAAACTGAGGTGGATATAGTAATTGTACAATTCAAATCTATCACCCGTACACAAGTACTAGAAACAAACCATTTACACTTAAGAATATAAGTATGTTATGATAATTGTTTGTAGATAATTATACCACTGTAAAAACACAAATAAATTAAACCCAGGGCGAAACAACCCTACAAAAAGGGCGAGCGGGGCAACCTTAAGGGCGAAACTACCCAGGGCGAACGGGGAAAAGGGCGAAATAACACGAAGGCGACCGGGAAAAAGGGCGAAACTACCCGACCCCCTGTGAAGCCATGGTGTTGAATGGCTAAATTGGGTTAATGCAAATACGTTAAGGTGTCGCTTACTGCTTGAGTTCAGAGGTTATTAATGGGATATAAGGAATACACTAAAGCAATGTCGGGGGTTATCGACACTTTAACACTCGTTTCATTCTAGCGAGACTCTGTATCTGTTGATCGAGTAACTTCTTTACCCCCATGGGAGCCTTAATGTAAACGTTACTTATCAACCGGATATTGAACACATCACATTTCATATCAGAGGGAGTACTCATTATTTTTGTGGCAATCCGACTCTGCAATTATCGACACTTTCTGCAGTTATCGACAGTTTCGATTATTTAAAAAAAAAAATTACACATGTGGTGTGGTATGAATGTAAAAACTACTAATCTTAACCGAGGTAAACATAATTAAGCATTTCTATGTGAGATAAAAAGATTTAGATTCCATTTCAGACAAGTACGATTGATAATTTGCCTTACAATTAAAATAAGCAGTTATTACCCTGCTATTGTACCATGAGCACAACAAATGTCAACAAATATTCTGAAATAATTTTGTTTTCATAAATTCATGCAATGGGAAAATCCAACAATTAACAGCTTTAGTATTATATTGTGAAAATATTTAAACGTGAATAAATAACGGCAGTAGAAGCACACAAATGGATGGTCTCCAATTTCACTTGTTGGCAGTTCCATTATTTCATTGTCAATACAACAGAATCGGTGAAACCACCGACTACAACTGTCACACCCTACCAGACTTCGCGAAGACAGGAAATATTTTACAGGACATTCGGTCTGGTGAAAAGCAATATTTCACCAGACCGAATGGAATTTTGCCGGACCGAAATTTTTTTTGTGGAATTTAGCCAAATAAAAGTTAAATTCGTCTTTTTGCTTCATATTTTTATATATCATTCTTTCGCAAACATCATGATATTGCACAATGCAGCTTCTTCACTTAAGAAGTCGTCACAAAATTCATCATCATCATCATCTTTGTCACATAGTTTATTTAAGAGATTAATTTCTTCTTCAACTAAATCATCTGCTATGATGTCTTCCCCATCGCCCTCATCGTGATTATCTTCGTCAACATTTTCAGCCTCTGTTTCTGTATCTTTCCCCTCTCTGATGTCCTCTGTCATTGTGAGGTCAATGCTTACTCTTGCGGCTGCCTCTGTACCCTTCTTGGTTGTGTCTCGTTTGTAGTTCAACAGTCTAGGTTTCAGAGAAGATGCCTGAAATACATATTGCATACATGTAACACTGTTACACATGCACTTAACAGTATATGCTAATTTTTTTGTTTGTCCTTGCATTAAGTAATGTACTATTATTGATAATTTAACATGTAAAGTAATGCTTGGAAAATCAATTTTTGATTATGCAAGGTGTGCACATTCATGCTGTTTTGTAAATTAGTGTAGTGGTTATCATGTTGTTGTTGTTACAACTTTCACATACCAGCCATGTGTCTATAGATGCAGTGGGATCAAACTTTTCCGCGTCAGGGCATTCTAACTTGACTGTAAGCAAATCGTTTAAAGTATTGCTTCTCATTCTTGTACGTCTTGCCGTCTTAATCAACTTCGTTTGGGAGAATGTAGTTTCACACGTGTCGGTGGTATGCAGTTGAGCAGATCAATTATCAACATCACAGATGCGAAGTCCGTGTCATAAGCATCAGCCCACTTTAGAAGAGGAAGTTGAGACCCATGCCTAAAATGTATATACAAGAAAACGTAAAGTCATATAAATTTGATTTACTGTATTTCAATATTTTTACAATGACGATGAAGCATATCACATATTGAAAAATAATGTTCATCGCTTTGTCTGACATTTTCACTAGCATGAATATTTTGTTTTGATAAATTATCTTTCATTTATCTATCAGCCAAGATAAGATCATAGAATGATTTGCTTATAATATTACCTTTTGTGCAAAACCTTCTTCAGTAACTTCCATTCCTTTAAGACGTCTTCTGCATCAAAGTCTGGCTTGGCCCTACTCAAGGTTTCCTTGAAATGGTCTGACACTATTCTAATTTCCGCTTCTGCAAATTCTAAGATAAACACACTCAGAGTCAGTTGTAATTTTAAACTTCAGTATTTAATTTGATTATTCCAATCGTTATTTGCACAAGACTTTACTCATGATGAAGGAGACAACAAATGGCAATATAATATTTCCTTCAAATTTGTATTACTTTGGTAAACTGAAAATTTATAATTAATGAAAATTTATAACTGAATTATAATTATTCAGTTCTTTGGTTTGATCGATAAAAATGAATATGCATACATGTATAGCGATATACAGGTTAAGTAAAAGAACATGAAAATGCATAATATTATAATCATTATAACTTTGATATAACTAACACAAAACAAAACTAACATAAAACAAAAATTAGTATAACTGAAATTGAGAAGTCAAAAATTAGTGTGAAACACAAACTGAAAAGAGATAAAAACACATAATCATTATAATGGAACCTTGTGATTCAGGTGAGTCTGATGCTGGCCAGTTTTTGAAGTGGAGAATCCTTGTTGCTCGGACTACATTGATTTCTGAATCATTCAGTGAAAATCTTGCTCTCAATGCAGCAATTATGTCATCAATGACACTCTCTTTATAACTCATACTTGGAGTTTTACCAATAAGTGAAATGTCTTGGTAACTACCTGATGTCAGTACTTCAGACAGTTCATTTTCACTTGTGTCCTTATAGGAAATAATTTCAAGACATTTGAAATATCACGTAAGCTTAAAATAGAATTTACTATTTTTAGTATTGTCCGACAATTAATGACTGAATAATTATACTTACATTGAGATTTTCAATTCCCCCAAAAGTTCTATGGTGGCTTCTACCCAAATTCTGCCTTCCGCTACGGTCGACTCTGGTTTCTGGAGTTTGAGAGATAGTCTCATCAAAGGATCTAGTAGCTCCTGGAATTCATATGCAATATTAAAACTATGTATATATTTTTTTCTTTTATTTGGGCTATGTTCATAGGTTTTGTTTGTTTTTCATTGCTTATCGTCGCCCTAACGAATATTGCACGTTTAATATGGCGACAGCATCTGAATGATGCAATTTCAGAAATTTTGACCTTTGCAACGGACCCACCCGTAATTAATTCATACAAATGAAAATATTAGGCAATTGTTTCTTTTGTCACATTATGATTTAAAGACAAAGATTATTACCTGAAGGAACAGAACAAAACAGACCAACTCTTTAAGTATCATTATTTTCACTAGTCCCTCCGCTTTTTTGGGTTGGTGTGACTAAGGCTACTTAGATGGGCTTCAAAAGCCCTGAAGGTTCTAGTTAAGGCAAGGAGACCTCTCGAAAGGTGCGGCAACCATCGAGTCCCTGTAACCTGTGATTAAAAAGAGAAATATACAGATAAAACCTGTCTAACTAGTACACCCACCAGCATTATCTTACAATCACAATAATATGAATAACCATGCATACAATATCTTAATACTAGTTCATCATCTTCATCACAGTACATGTACATAAATTTATTTGCATGTATCTAATTCCATCAATGAATACTCTAAACCACACAGTGAATTACTGTAATTATCTTACCTTAGGAGGCAATATTCCACGAATGTTAAGTCCATTAATAGCCTCTAGAAGTCCATGTTTATTTTTATATTGCTTTTTGTAAAAGTAATGAAGCCCGATTAATAATGTCATCAGCTTGTCGTATAGTCTAAACTTCTTCAAAACATCTCTGAAGGCGAGCTCAAGCCTATGGGCAAAACAGTGTATGTTCACCATTTCACTATTTATATCTTTGCGAAGTAATGCTGCCAGCCCGTTCCTAATGCCAGTCATATTTGAGGCACCATCGCTGCCCATTCCGGTTATTTTTTTCTGGAAAAAAAATGGGTTCAATAAGATACCCTTCTTTTGCTTGTACAATGACATGATCATTGACTTATAGTTTACAATACATGTGTATTACACGTGACGTCTTGTAAACATTGATTTGGCAGCTATCAAAATTAATTATTGCCCTATTATATGCTAGAATAGGATTAAGATAATTAAATGGCTGGTGATGTGAAAGGTTGGACTTAATTGTGTTAATTGATCCCATAAACTTTCATGTACAATGATTATTCTCGATCTATAATCAAGTCACTGGTTATTACGTTTATATTGCCAAACATCCAGAGCGAACCGTCCTTACCTGAGTCAGGTTCATCAAACAATTACTTTTTTTAGATGATGATTTTTTAGTTTACCTTTCAGTATACCATAAGATTCCAGCATGTCTATCACAAAGTCTTCTAAGTCCTTTGAACATGTGCTTTTAGGTGTTCCTATTCCCAAAAATTTCTCAAAAATTTTCCCCTGCACGGATGTCCGGATGTAAATGGCCTCTTGTTCGTCTCCTGACAAGTCAGTCGATCCATCCATCATAAAAGATATGAATGCTGCCTTGTTTAACATACATGCAATGCTTTCCCTCTCTGATTTAGCTATGGAGCTAACAAAATCTAGTGCTGCCCTATCGTTCTGATATGTGTTGCCTATATCAAGGCCCTTCAACTTGTCTAGTTCACAAATCCAACGGAAGTCGGACAACGGTCGATTGTGTTTGATGATGGCATGGGCATTTCTAACAAGATGTGTGAGCCTGTGCCTGTCTGATTGTTTCAGAGAAATGAGGGCCCTCCCTGCTTCCGTTGCTCGCAATATTTGTGTTCCTGTAGCAGTTTTGGCTGAGGAAATCTGTGCTGCTTTTATATGCATTCCACTTTTTTCATGGTCTTGTACAGCTGACACTCTTTTATTAGTGCAGCGAGTAACAAATGTGTTCTGGCTACGCAAACAGCTACTAGTACCAGGATGGTATTGATCAGTACAAAGATCCCTCCTCAAATCGAAGCCAATCTCGCCCAATTTTCCACTTTTCATTCAGGGTTCTCTCTATTCTATTTGCCTCATATTTTTTATTCCGATTACCCCCATCAGAAGAGTCGGACTTCCTCTTTTTACCTGGAATGGCTCCATCGAAATATTTCAATCCAGAAATCATCGCCGCGCTGCACTTGCATTCACCAAATTCTACTTTTACTTTTGCCGGAAACAAAGCCACAAAACTAAAACGAAAACGGAACACGGAAAATCGGGTCCCGGACAATTGCGGACATTTGGTCCGGCACATACGCAACTTTGATCGGACCGATCGATTTTCTGTCGGATTTGTCCGTCGGACCGACGTACTTCGCGAAGTCTGCCCTACCCAACAATCTGCAGGACCATCCCTCTCTCGCATTGCACATACTGCACACACTTCGTTATCAAGCAGATCCGAGTCGCTTTCACATAATTGATCAAAATTTTCTATATCGGAGTTGCTTGATTCTGATGATAGTTGTGTAATATAGAGGGGACTTGGATAAAAAAAGTGTGGATAAATATATTCAGAGGTTTCCAAGACAACAAATTAATTGTAAAAGTGTTTATCGCCCGGGTTAAGCCGGTGGCTAGATTTAAAGCGGGTAATAGACTTGTTTCACTTATTTATTGTGTTATGCTATTTATTTTTATATAAAAATGTAGTGATGTTATTAGAAGAAACTAGAAATATTTTACTCGTCGGCGTTAACGTCGTTGAACCATATGCCAGTCGTGTCGAGTAATATTATTTCGAGACGGTATTTTTTTGTGCAGAATTAATCATAAAATATGCTCTCTAGAGCTATTTAACCATTTGATAGAAGAGGTTGATGTGACAAGGATGGTAAGGCCAAGATAAATTAATTGTGTGTTTCAGGTTCCATCCAAATAAAAATTAGGGTAGGTAGGTCGGAAAAACATTTTATTTTACCGAAACATTTTTTTTTTTTTGTTTTGAATACAGCAAAATAGAAGCATGCACATGCATATAGTACACATATCAAACATTCAGACAGCAATTTTCTGTATAATTATACGGAATTTACACTTAATACTGACTATATGAATAATGTAATTTCAAATGCATAAAGCTTCATATGCCCATCACTTACTCATTTCTTTGCAATAATAGCAACACGAGTTCATTTAAGGTTTGCTAACCCCTCCTACCCCCTTTCCCATCACTGTCAGACTATGAAACACAAGACTTGTCATTTCTTGTACACTTGCATGTATACAGACTAAATATGGAAAAGTGAATATAGAGTAGAGATATAGTAACTTCCAATACATGGGAATTTACACAATACATCAATTTCGGACTATAAAACACAACATTTACACTTCCGTCACTTCTACACGTAATATAGACTAGATATAGACTAACATGACTAGATTAGTGACTTCAAATTCACAGAGGGGATTATTATGCCCCATAACTGATTCAAACACAACACTTCTGTCACTCCTTCTACTGCACTCAATAGATGAATATAAACTAAAATAATACTATTGATTCCAAACACATGGGGATTATTATGCCCCAGCACTGACACAACATTTGTTTCACTTCATCCTTTCCTTTCCGTACGGACGACTCACAACTGATACTTTGCCCGCTTTCAAACAGTCGGCACACACAGGCAAAACCGTTCTGAACCTCTTCTTCATGTCATTTTCAACCTCACTTTCTTCAACACCGCAGTGACAACATATGTCTTTTCGGCCCATGTCGCTGCTATAATATGGTGTCTCAACTGGGGATGCACATGTCAAACTGTCCCGTGACATGGTGACTCCATGCAAAATATGTCGGGGTGGAATTACAGGTGCACCACATGTGTATTCATATTCCTCACTTAGGAGTTTAACCAAGGAAATGTTTTGTCTATCTGTCAGTACAAATTTTGAGTATATAACTCTAGGCTTTCGGCATTCAGTGCAACAAAAAGCTGTACGGGCATGTTGGGCTGTAGTAAGATGGAAATCTGCAAACTTCGGCTCTTCTACAAACTCGTGCTCTGTACCAGTGTGCTCTGTGTTTTCCTTTGTGTTTCCTTGATTCTGCTCTGTGCTTTCCTCTGTGTTACCTTGATTCAGCTCCTGATTTTCCATTGCCTCTGGACCCTCAACTTCCTGCTCAATGTCATCTTTTCTCGCATCATTTTTCTTACCAGTAGACTTTCTCACTTTTACCTGTTTCAAGGAAGGTCTGGCTTCTTCAGTTGTTTCCTGCTGTTTCACAGCTCGGTATGGAAGGAAATGAGCCTGATCACTTTCATTGACCACTGGATCTGGAAGCCAATTTAAGTTCTCTCTGTCGAGTGTCGGTGGAAGGCAACATTCATCATCTTCGCACTTGCGAATTTGAAACGTGTATTGACGTTGTCGACAGTGTTTTTCCATCCATTGCTTATACGACAGCACTTTTTAGGGGTGTACCTTCTGCAATTTATGAAGATCTAACTGGGGAAAGTGTTCTCGAAGATGACGCCGCAAGACATCAATCTCATCCTCTGAAACTGGGTCTAATGCCTGTATTGGCTTGTCTTTCAAGGCAAGTCGCATGAACCTGTTTCTTATTGTAGATTGCACTGGTTCCATAATTTCAAGCCATTTCTCCTTGATCTCTGGTTTCTTTTCTCCAAGTGAGCGTATTTGTGCCATACTGCCACACTTCTTCAGCTCCCTCTCTGTACCTTCATTACCTTCCATCCTCTGTAGCGCACAGTTTTGCAGTCCAATATTTAGAATGGACATTACCCTTTCTGTTGGATTCATCCAACTATGCCCAGGAGCACATCTGGCTAGTATGAGCATGTCGAGGTTGAGCTCATAAAATATGCATATGGATGCACATTTCACTGCCTCCAACGTGTTCCTTTGGTCTGTGCCTCCATCTGTAAATTTCATTAAGATTTTTTAATCCTTTCCCTGACTTTGCTGCATAACTTTTATAAGCGCTGCTGCATGGCGGAATGGGCTTGACATCTGGAATATAGAGTCATTGACTACTGTTGTTACTGTCCCGCGCACAAATGACTTGGTTGCATCGTCAGGTACCTCGCATTGCAAAACTACTGATGGTGTAACTGATGACATGCTCATATCATGGTCTTTTGCTGCCAAAGTTGTAGTGGAAGGCGCAATTGACTTTTTGCCTCGTACCCCAGTTGAAATTGGAGCTCCAGGTTCCCCTATTGGCACCTTTGCTTTATCGTCACAGAAAAAAACTGCTGCCTTCTCTTTCAACTCGACTGCTTTTTGTTTGAAGTATTTGAATTGTGCTGCACAGTAATGCTCATCTGGGTGTGTGACTCGAAGTTGGCGTCTCTGAATTTTGTACTGCACTTGGATTTTTGATGTGAAGGTTAAAGCTTTGTGCGTGTATGGATTTCGCGGTGCAAACTGCAGTCTTACTAAGCTCTTGGATGGAACTGGAGTATCTGGGGGACAATATTCTTCTGTTTTGCGAACAAGTTCGCCGAGGGAAAGCCACTCTGCTAAGTGTGCTATGTTGTGTCTCCGTTCGTCTGCGGCTGTAATACCTTCTACACATGTGCAAGTTGCTAAAAAAATGCATCATATTTTCCTGTTGGTCTACCTGCGTTCAAGTGTCTCAGATCGGCTAACAAACCTTTCTCCCCTAGGAATATCCGACGAAGCCTCTCTTGTGTTGTGGGATGAGCTGCTGTGGCTGCATCTAATGATAGCTCTTTGTATATCAGGTCTGCAACTGATGGCATCACGTGGGTTAGGTTTTGGAGTCTCTCACGAAACAATGCTTTTTGGGCTCTTGTGCGATATTCTTGCAAGTAAGGACGAGCTTTCTGCATCATTCTTGCTCCCTCTATTAAAATTTCTGATTCTGTCTGATCTGCTTTTACCCTGAAAATGTAGAATGTGGTAACAACAGAGCCGCCTGGGCTGAATCGAATTATGCCAATTGGCACTGACAACTGCAACCCTTCAAAATATCTTAGCCTTTGTTTAGCGTTCTCAAAAGGCTTGTCCAAATGCTTCTCCTCATTAAAGATAATTGGGGTCAAAGCAGGGCTAGACTTTACAACCTGGTCTAAAAGTTTGTATTGTGACTTTACTTCAAATGAGGTCATTCGCCTGTGCTCAACTGTGCCATGTTCATCAATAGTTCGCACTGGATGGTCCAAATTCTGGTTACATTGAACTGATTCTTTCTTCGTAAGTAGGTATTCGCTATATCCTTCAAGGCACTTTGCCAGTTCTCTGATATTTTCACCTGCAACCTTCCACTCAGCACTGCTGCCCACCACTGGTTTCTTCAGAATGCTGAAAAATAAATTAATAAATATATACTATCGGAAAGCTGCTGCAATGATATAAAGTTCAAAGCCAAACTTATAAAGACTAAAAATTTTTAGTGTATACTTGACACCTCTCACAATAGAGTTAATCATTTACCAAATCGCATGGTATTCACGCTTCGCCCGACTGATTTCAGTGACCGCTCGCGGTGTCAAGTATACACTAAGTTAGAGAATAGTTTTCTCGTTCCGCGTGATTTGGTAAACCCTCGCTATCGCTCGGGGTTTACCAAATCACTTGGTAACTCGAAACTATTCTCTAACCTTTAATTAAATGTGATTGTATTATTATTTTGCTTTCTGCAGTCAAACAAGAAAAAAGTGATTTAAACTTACAGCACAAGTTCCAATAATACGTAGGATATGTCTTATTACCTGTCAACAACATTATGATCAAAGACTAACCCTCTTATGGGGAGCTTGTATATTACATATAAATGATCATATTTAAAATCATGTCAAGTCAATGCAGTTTTATTCAGGTTTGGAATCAATATATATTTCACAAAAGTTGTATGTATATTGTAGGCATCAGATCCCCTTCTTCCTTGCATTTTGCATATTTGTTAAATGTGTACTGGTATATATGGAACTGTCCTGGGATTTTGACTGGATACATAAACTCGATTTTTAAAATGTAAGAGAAAAAGCAAAGTTTTATAAGACATGAAAAAAGTTTCGAACCTATACAGTGGCTGTGCAGCTGCTCTGCCGACATTGGAAGTTCCTTCATTTTTTTTCCTTTTCATGTCATTGTAACCAGCGTATTCACAGAATACTGAAGGGATCGGATGCACATTCTTCTGTCGTAGTGCTGCATCATTAATGACTTGATGTTGGTTGGTCACATACCAAAGAGCATTGCATAGTACCTGAAACACACAAGACATGTAAGAGCAATGCACATCAATATTTACTGAAACCCATTCAGTACAAATATAAACAACATTTGCTACTGAAATTTTTATTCAACTTTTATATGTCCAAAACTTTGTGCTTCTAATACAAAATACTTGATAGAGACTTCTACTCGGGTGGATACACCATTTTAATATCGGACAGAATTAACAAGATGAACCATACATGTGTTTCAGGTATTGATACCCTCATCGGTAAATAAATGAACTTATGTTTTCAACCTGACAAAAAGCATATTTTGACAGAAATGAATGTACAGATAGAGCAGTGTGTAAAAAGTTGCTGAAGACTGTCAGGCTGTACAGTATGGAATAATATTCAAATTGCTTAATCTGATATTAAATGTTCATGTAAGATTTTGTACAACATTAGGTAAATTATACTTGTAAAGTACTTATAAATCCTATATTGTGTGTATTTAGTATTTTGATATACAACCTGACAGTAAGAGTAGGAAATATGAATTAATGTATAATCACAGAGCAGTATATGGGAGTAAAAATTTTCTGTTTCATGTTACAAATACAGCACACCATTTAGATATATAAGCCCATAACCAAAAGCCATTTCTACAGTAATTGAGAGGGTAGTTTGTTAAATATAAGAAGCAGGGATTGTATACATACCAACAATAAATATGGTTGAAAATTGTAAATACTCCTTAGTGTCACTTAGCTTCGCAGGCAAACATCTTCAATGTATAAAACAAAAAAAAAAAAAAACAGTATATACTATATTTCATTTAGTCTATTCTTGCATATACTATTCAAAACATTGAAATTTAAAGGTGTGTGAAATTTCATTGTACCTGAAGAAAGTAGGCCCCTTCTGTGTCGGCAACACTTCGTTGGAAGTCGAGACCTTTGGACTTAAAAAGGTTGACCAGGTCATTGTAGAGCTCGTCTTTTCTTGACAATCCAACCCTTTTCCCAGAACTGTGAATGTGAACAAATTCCAATATTGGTGCAAAAAGTCTGTCTGATGTCTACATTGTATTAAAAAATGAACTATTTTGCTTGTTTTAGAGGGAGATAGAAGTTTTATTAAATGTCATTTTTATTTACATTTATATCTAAGTATAGCTGTGAACCACAAAAAAAGACATGTGCACTCAAGTTTATATTGCAAATCCATTTTAAATAGTATCAGAAATGGATTCACTGAGTCACTCTAAAAGCAGTAGGAATATTTTTACATGTTCCACACCAAATTCAATAACAATGTCAGAATCTGACAGATTGACTTGTATTCCATGTCGTTCAGGTGGATTTGAACTTAAACGGAATAGGCTAGAGTGTGTCCCATATGAATTGCTTATTGATCTGACACACCATGTCATGTATATTAATTACATATGTTGCCTTTGTTGGCGGACTTGAATATCAGAAATGAAATACAAAGGGCAGTTCTCAAATGGGAATATACCTCGTTGTTTTTCGGGTTGGGTGTGCTCTTCCTTTCGCCATGAGAAGCGGAAAAGCGTCTATGGTCTTCCTAGTAGCAGTTTGCGCTGCCTGGGTGAGAGCGGTTCTCAATTCTGATAGATAGATAGATAGATAAGTGCTTAAAGTCACACCAGGAATATCTCACCCTTATGGTGACATATACTAATATTATTAATACAATGTTCAAAAATATAAAACGGAAAGCTAAAACAAAATAGGAGAGACTAGCTCTCTTTGTATATGTTATAGACAGATAAACTACATTTCTTAAAAACCCATTCATTTACACAAATTAAAATACATACAATTGTACGAAATACATGCATTCCAGATACACAGGTTCATATATAAGTTATCACCAAACAGTCAAATTTTATTTCATTCGGTTTTTACTTACCACCTGATATACATATAGGATTTCATTCCCTTAACACAGACTAAACTCGCATAGAAAAAAACGCTTGAATGACCCATACTATCTTGATCACCTAAGCGCTTGAACTACTTCTTTCCTCAGTTTTGTTTCTGCGACGAAAGAGACTAGACGTGTATTTTTTCATACAAATTAACTTTACAGTAATTGAATATTTACACTAGAAATGACGTCAGACTTGGAGATAGGCGAGCAAACGGCGGTCCATGATCAAATAACGAATTCGGACAATGTTTCGTCGATTTCTGATACAAGTCAGAGGAAACGCGGGCGAAAACGTGAGCTTACACGTGTTCAAGAGCGTATTACGGCTCAGGAACAACGCTTTTCGACCTTCGAGGAGAAAATGGACAGACTTCTCAGCCTAATGGGGAATAAGGGGAGAGATGTCTCGCCCGATAAACCCCCTACGCCTGGTCGAGATGAGAATGAAGAGGGCACTTTGGGTGCGCCTCGTATTTTGGACAGAAATAACAACAATGAAGTCGAAGAGAGAGACTTTGATAATTTTTCTGTTATGCTGTCACATAGTGAGAGGAGGAATGCAAATTTTTCCATGATAGACTCTAATAACTCGGCTACAAAGAGCGAGGGTTCTAGAGGGGAAAACTTGGACGAACTAGAGGTATGTCGTTTTGGAAAATATACCAATCAGAAGGAGGAAAATAAGCTTGGTGATATTTTCGGTTCAGATGCTCAGACTATTAAATCAAATGCAGATGTTGGTCTTGTACTAGATCAAAGTCAACAGGAAATTTTGTCAAATACCTGGCATAACTCTACACCTATGAAAATGTCATCTTATAGAGACAGTTATAGAGCAAATTTTCCTATTTATGACAGCTCTAAAGAGACTTTAACAGTACCTACGTTAGATGATACTATAGAGTCCCTGTTGGTTAAGAAATATGGCCACAAGGCAGCTTTTGGTGGTTCAAGGGGGTTGTATAATCGCCAAATGAGGTCCATTGAAAAAATTGGTTACCAAGGTCAGACAGCTGCACGTATGGGTATCATTACTACATGTTACACACAGCAAGCATTGGGTTGTCTTTTAGACAATTTGCAAAGTCCAGAACCAAACTTAGACAGAGCTGTACAGACAGTAAGAGACATCTTTGCCATGAGTACCAAAACTTTAGATCAGATAGGCAGAACAGGTGCATATCATCATTTAGTGAGACGCAAGGCAGCTATATATGACACAGGCTTAGATGAATATAAGGATTATTCAAATACAATTATGTCTCTTCCACTTTCTAGTGAGGGAGTTTTTGGTTCACAATTTGATGAGAAGCTTAAGTCCAGGCAGGAGAGATTTAAGCAAATTTCATAAGTTTTACCTGAATTAGATTCACGACGTGGATCTAAGTCTTTTTCAGGCTCGACTAACAAGAGAAAAGCATCCTCAACTTTTCCATACTCTAATTCTCAAAATAAGAGAAATAAGACTGGCACAGAGGGGACCAGGTCATACAATAACGCCTACAACCCTAACTATGGTAGATCAAATTGGTCGAGAAATAGAAACAACAATAGAGGAAAGAGTGCTACAGTAAGTTCTTTTCGTACAAACAATAAAGATTCACAGTGACTCAGAAATTATGTTAGTGTGTCCAGAGACGCCAGTAGGCGGCCGACTAATAAAATTTGTAAAAGAGTGGGAAAAGATAACGGAAGACAGTTGGGTTCTATCTGTTTTAAAAGAGGGTTTGACGTTACAATTCCTAAAACGTCCAGAAAACACAGGTATAAAACATACTGTAATAAATGCAATGAATCTGAATATTTTTACAGAGGAGGTAAAAAAATTAAAAGAAAAAAGAGCCATAGAGATGGTTCCTGTCACCGAGAGGAAATTAGGTTTTTACAGTACTCTTTTTCTGGTCACAAAGAAAACAAGAGATTTGAGGCCTGTGATAAATCTCAAACCACTAAACAAATTTCTAGTCAAAAAACATTTCAAAATGGACACACTAGCAAAAGTTCTGAATATAATAAAACCGAACGACTGGGCATTTTCTCTAGATCTAAAAGATGCGTATTTTCATGTCCCAATACATCCAACATATCGAAAATTTCTAAGGTTCAGCATTCAAAATATTCAGTATCAGTTCCGTGCAATGTGTTTTGGACCGACAGTGGCGCCTCGTGCATTCACAAAGATTGTATCAGTAGTCACTGCCTATCTAAGATTGCACAACATAATACTAGTAGCATATCTAGACGATTGGTTGATACTAAACAGTCAAAGAAACATGCTCTTGAAAGACCAAGAGAAAGTGCTCCAGTTACTGACTCATTTAGGCTTCATAATAAATGTTGCAAAATCTCAGTTACCACCAACACAAAATGTAGTCTATCTGGGCTGTCAGTTCAGGTTAGATCAAGGTTTGGTTTATCCCTCTCAAGTGAGAATTCAAAAATTAGAGTCAGAGATATTACACCTCATGACAAAACAATTTGCTTCAGCTCAGAATTTTCTCAAGATTCTGGGAATGATGGCATCTTGTATAGAGATAATTCCCCTTGCCCGTCTACATATGAGACCAGTTCAGATTCATGTGATGCATTTTTGGAATCAAGCTTTCAAAAACTTGGAAGCTCTCATTCCAATTACACAACACCTAAAAGATCATTTGAATTGGTGGTTACAGCGAGCCAACACGCTAAAGGGCAGATCACTACAGCAATGGTGTGCAACACAAGTGTTGACCACGGATGCATCCAAAGTAGGTTATGGGGGACATTTAGAGAATCAGATTTTTCAAGGTCAATGGACAGAGCAAGAGAAATCTCTCCATATAAACATTCTGGAACTAGAAGCAATAGTCAGGGTTCTCAATCATTTTCTACATTTCCTGAGGGGTCAGAAAGTTTTAGTTCGTTGCGACAATGTCACAGTTGTCCAATATATCAACAAACAAGGGGGGACCAAATCTCCCAATCTCTGTATAAGGATTTGGCAACTATTCAAGATTTTAATTCAGAACAAAATCGAATTGAAAGCAGCTCACATAGCAGGCACAGCCAACATTTTAGCAGATCATCTGTCACGATGGAAGATTCTTCCAACAGAATGGTCACTAAACAGTCAAGTGGTGAATTGTCTGTTTACTCTTTGGGGAACACCAATGATAGATTTGTTTGCGTCGGAACAGAATCACAAAACAATGATCTTTTGTTCTTGGTTTCCGAGTCGGAGAGCTCTAGCAATAGATGCGTTGTCAATATCATGGGAGGGAATGATAGCTTATGCTTTTCCTCCAATCAGTTTGATACCCAAAGTTCTAGAACACATGTCTCAATTTAATTGCCAATTGATTCTAATAGTTCCTCTATGGCCTCGGAGACACTGGTACACACATCTGTTATCTCTAGCAGTAGACTTTCCACGCATTCTTCCGAAAAGAGAAGATCAATTAAGCCAGCCAAAAACAAGAATATTTCATCAAAATCCAGAAATATTCAAGCTGTCGGCGTGGCTGCTCTCAACAGAAATTTTGAAGCAGCAGGCTTTTCTCAGAGAGTCAGAAAACTTTTATCTGCATCTTGGAGAAAAGGTACGCAAAAAGACTATATTGTCAAGTTCAGAAGGTTTAATAGCTGGTGTCAAGAACGGAATAAAGATCCCTATTCTACCTCTTTGAAGGATTGTGCAGAATTTTTGACCGATCTGTTCCATGAAGGTTTACAATATAGAACAATTGCAGGATACAGATCAATGTTGTCATCTGTTTTAAGTCCAGTAGACAATGTACCAGTAGGGCAACATCATTACATTATTACATTGCTCAAAGGTGTATTTAATTCTAGACCACCTAGAGTTAAATTAGTTCCAGATTGGGATCTTCTCAGAGTTTTGAATATGTTGGAGAAAGATCCTTTTGAACCGTTGAAATATTCTTCCCTGAAACATCTTACAATGAAAGTTGTTTTTCTTGTAGCAATCACGACCTTCAGACGATGCTCAGACCTACAATTTTATTTCATTTATCTAAAAATAAAAAACAAGAAACTAGTTCTGCAGAATTTCAACAGTTATTTTCAGAAATGAAGTCTTTATATTCTAATTACAAACAATATTTCACAGATGGTTCAAAAGATGATGAAAAAGTAGCGGTTGCTGCAATATGTGAAAACGAGTTTAATTATTCTATTCGATTACCTAATCATTCTTCGGTTTTTACAGCAGAAGCAAGAGCTATATTATTAGCTCTTTCTCATATTGAGAAAAATCAAAATTTTAAATCAATTATTTTTTCCAATTCGTTGTCTTGTTTACAAGCCATTCATAATGCAAGAACAAATAACCCATATATTTTAAATATTATTGAAACAGTGAACCGACTTTTATCTACAGATTTCGATATTGTGTTTTGCTGGCTGCCTTCGCATGTTGGTCTTGTCGGCAATGAAAAGGCTGACAGGGCAGCCAAGACAGGGTTGAATAAACCAAATGTTATAGGTAAGGTACCTTACTCGGATTTTAAATTATGTATCTTAAAGTATGTCAATAATTTGTGTCAAGAGGCTTGGGATCGTGAAGTTAACAATAAACTTCATGATTGCAAGCCTCTTTTTAATAGTAAATATTATAATCATTATACAAACCGTAAAGATGAAATTGTGAGTTGTAGACTCCGCATGGGACACTCCTGGATCACTCATTCATTCCTTTTAAAGGAAGAGCCCCCTCCAGAATGTGTCCCGTGCGGATATCTATTAAGTATAAAACACATTCTGTTAGAATGTGTAGATATTATGCATATTCGTGAAAAGTATTATACTTGTCAAAATATTAATGATTTGTTTGATCGAATAAGCATCTTTAAAGTATTAGTGTTCTTGAAAGAAACAAACCTATACAGTAAAATTGAAAATTTGATTTTCAAGTTGTAATTTTATGAAAGAGGTTTTTACTTACCACCTGATATACATATAGGATTTCATTCCCTTAACACAGACTAAACTCGCATAGAAAAAACGCTTGAATGACCCATACTATCTTGATCACCTACGCGCTTGAACTACTTCCTTTCCTCGGTTAATTTCTGTCGACAAACTATAAATTTGAAGATAATTAGGGGAGGAAGGGAGGGAAGTAGGTGGTAAGTAAAAACCTCTGTCATAAAATTACAACTTGAAAATCAAATTTTCAATTTTATTTCATTCGGTTTTTACTTACCACCTGATATACATATAGGATAGATTACAAAGCCTTACCTTCAAACAAGGCTGTGGTATATCTTCATAATTTCTGTTCATCACAGTAAAAAACTAAATTATAAAAACTTCCACCTTAAATTGGAATGACTTCTCTAGTCTCCAAATACATGTACTAGTATATGAATAGTTCAAAAACAATGATAATCATCATAGATTAATACACATCATAATTCATAAACAAATATGTACAGGAACTCGCAGAAATATAAAACTTCAAAATGAGTTCTTAAATCAACATTTTACTTTAGCAAAACTGAAACTTTTTGCACATCTTTGAAGTAAAATTTTGTAAAAGTCGATTCCTTCGACGAATCAGCTGTGTCCAGTATGGATTTCATACTTGCACCATTAAACAGAGCCCAAGAAGAGCCGATGGACCTTGTAGAATGTGCATTAGCCTTCTTGTTTTCATCATATGCCATTTTGATTGTATCAACAATCCATCTGGAAATTGTATGAGAACTCACTGGCCTGTGAGGTTTATTTGTAGATAAAAAGAGTTTCAATTCATCAACATTATCCTTTCTACGAAATTTCTCAGTCCTCTTCAAATATTCACCTAGGGCCCTCTTAGGATCAAGTTTCTTGTTGTCTACAAAACTGGGTACAAAAATTTTTGTTCCAAAATGGTCTGCTCGATCTTGCTTAGATAGTCCATGCCTTATGAAAATCAATCCCCTGCTGGTAACTGTTACTGATCCTTCGCCCAATTGTAAGGCTTGTAGGTTTTTCCATCAACCATGGAGGTGATGAAGCTATTTTGAAATCGGCAATGTCGTCAAGTGTAATACCTGCTTCTAGAATATGTGGTTTTACACGTAAACCAATACTTTTAATTATATCAGGCTTTTTATCATATAAATGTTCATGCTGTGGTCGAAAGACACCATCAAAAGGTGGATTTAATTCATTAGAATGCAATGTAGTAATATACTGTAACGTTAATTTAATTCTACGAATATTCAAAGATGGTTCAGCTGCTTCTGCATATAAACTTTGTACAGGTGAGGTCCTGAAAGCACAAAGACTCAAACGCAAGCCTTGGTGATGTATGGTGTCCAGAAGCTGTAAATAGGACTTTCTGGCCGAACCATAAACAATACAACCATAGTCCAGCTTCGATCGAACCAGCGATCTGTAAAGCTGGAGCAAGGTTGTACTTTCAGCACCCCACTCCGTACTAGACAAAACATTTAATATATCCAATGCTTTTAAACATTTTACTTTTAACGATTTAATATGTGGTATAAAAGACAGTCGTTTGTCGAATATAACACCAAGAAATTTAACTTCATTTACAACATTTATTTTATTACCGTCCATAAAAAGTAGAGGGTCATTATGCATTCGTCTTTTTTGGCAGAAATGCACACAAGAAGTCTTATTTTTCGAAAATTTAAAACCGTTTTCAATCGACCACTGAAATATATTATTTAAACACAATTGAAGTTTCCGTTCTATCATATTCATATTTTCCCCACGACAACATATCAAGAAGTCGTCAACATACAGAGAACCATCGATATCATTTTTCAATACTTGTGCTAAGCTATTGATTTTTATACTAAAAAGTGTAACAGATAATATACTCCCTTGAGGGGCGCCCATCGCCTGCTCAAGTGAATCAGAAACATGGGAGCCCAGTCGAATATCAAAACGTCTGTCTTTCAAAAAAAATTGAAATAAAAATAGGCAAACTTAACCCCATATCATGTAAATCCTTTAAAATACCATATTTCCAGGTTGTATCGTATGCTTTTTCGAGATCGAAAAAGATAGAAACTACATGCTGTTTATTTATGAAAGCATCACGAATATATGTTTCAAGGCGCACAAGATGATCAGTCGTACTTCTCTGCTTCCTGAAACCACTCTGAATATCAGTGAGAAGGTTGTTGTGTTCCAGGAACCAGACAAGACGCTCATTAATCATACGTTCTAAAGTCTTGCATATACAACTCGTTAAGGATATCGGACGATAATTAATAGGATCAGTATGATCCTTTCCGGGTTTAGGAATTGGAATAACAATAGATTCTCTCCACGATTGTGGAAATTCACCATTCAACCATATGTAATTAAATATATTTAGTAGAATGTGTAAAGATTCCAAAGGAAGATGTTTTAATATTTGATAATGCACTTCATGTGGACCAGTAGCTGTATTATTAGAGTTCTGAAGTGATGACTGTAATTCGTCAATAGAAAAAAGGCTCGTTATAATCCTCTAAATTATTTGATTCAAATTTCAATTTTATTTTTTCGGATTTTTGTTTAATACGACGAAACTGAGGAAGACAGTTATCAGAAGAAGAATTTTTCGAAAAGGTCTTGCCTAAACAATTGGCAATATCGTGTTTAGATGTTAAAACATCAGAATTATGTACAAGATGTTGAACAGTATTTGAAGAACCTTTGCCTTTAATTTTATTTATCATCTTCCATACTTTATTAGTAGGCGTGCGAGTATTGACTTTGGAGACATAATTTCTCCATGATAGACGTTTGCTATGATTAATTGTGCTCCTGGCAGCAGCTCTACGCTGACGAAGTGTATTTAAATTACCAAGAATAGGATGCTTTTTGTATATTTTTTCAGCCTTTTTGCGATCTTTGATGACACTTTTACAAGCATCGTCAAACCAAAGATTATATTTCTTTTTATGAAAAGTAGAGGTTTTGGGGATATTCTTTTCAGAAATCTGAACAAGTGTATTTGTAAACGAAAGAATAGGATCAGTGTTACTCAAATGATTTACGTTATTAAGATTTGTAAGACAGTCAGATTGGAATTGACTCCAGTCAGCTTTATTTAATTTGCAATGTGGAATACATGACTTACTAGATGCAACGTTACTTTTTAATAGAAGTGGGAAGTGATCACTTCCACACAAATCGTCATGAACTGACCACATAAAATCAGTAAAAAGCGATGGATCAGTTATAGTAAGATCAATAGAAGTATAAGTACCATGTCCTGGATGTAAATAGGTACTAGACCCATCATTAAAGACACATAAACCATTTTGTTCTATAAAATCTTCAATTATATTACCTTTGGCGTCAGTAGTATCACTGCCCCACAAGATATTATGAGCATTAAAATCACCCAATATAATAAAGGGTTTTGGTAATTGTTTAACTAAGTTGTCCGATTCTCTACGATCTATATTCAAAGTCGGAGGAAAATATATTGAACAAAACGTAATTGTTTTTAGTAATGTTACACGAACAGCTACAGCTTGTAAGGATGTGTTTAAAGCAACACTGCTATGCAAAATAGAATTCCTAACGAAAATCGATGAGCCACCTGCAGCTCTATCCTTATTACTATAAACATTACATTGCGAAAAAGATTTTAATTGAAAGGAATCTGTGTCCTTAAGATGGGTCTCTTGTAAACATAATATTGCTGGAGAAAAATTTTGATCAAGAAGTTTTAATTCATTAAAATTAACTTTTAAACCTCTACAATTCCACTGTATAATTGAATCATGACGATTCATTTATCTGATAGTCGGACAAGAGAAGGCTTGCGACCTTTTTTCTTTGGGGATTTACTGCGACCCCTCACGTTAATCACGTTAATGTGTCTTGTGGCTCTTCTTGTTCACAACTGAACTGGAAATGTTTCATTCCGAAACCTGAAACCACTTCGCCGACGGTAAGATTGCCATCAATTTCGTATGGCTCTTCCTTGGTACTGGCGCTCGGAAGGTTAGGCCGACACACAATCCGTATTTTACACCCTTTCGGCCACTCGGCTGGGCCCTCATGATGTGTGGCGAAGATATCAATTAATGGCGTTTTCTTATGAATCGTTGTCATCAAGTTTTTCTCTGCCTGGTGTCGACATTTCAAGATTTTAATGGCAAGCAGAACGCACGAGCTTGCATCCGCCGCCATTATTGTTTTCAATCTAGTCTCTAAAACGCTTCTTTCTAGCGAGCATTCATCAAAACGCGTACGTGATCTGTTATTATAAAGGAGAAACCCGTAAACGGTTTATTACGA
Source organism: Pteria penguin (assembly GCA_035048485.1). Taxonomy (NCBI): domain Eukaryota; kingdom Metazoa; phylum Mollusca; class Bivalvia; order Pterioida; family Pteriidae; genus Pteria; species Pteria penguin. The sequence continues at coordinate 12,629,414 of CM068590.1, forward strand.
AATCCGGATCGATATCGACGAAAAAATGTTTAGGGTCGGGAGAAAAATCTAGGGTCGGCCGGGGAACCGGAAACACAATTAATTTATCTTGGCCTAACCATTTCTCCGGTCGATTTTCCACTTGATTCACTTTCGAAACCGGGTCATCATGTCACTTTCGAAACCGGGTCATCATGTCACGTGAAAAAATGATCCGATTCATCACCCGGTTTTCTCAAATCAAGCGTAAATCGGGTTATGGCTGTTTAAATTATAAATAAGAACCCTCCGACACAAATGTCAACAATTAATAGAATGATTTTTATTGAATTTCCGCAAATTCTTTGAAACATAAAGGATGTAAATATAATTTGAACAAAGACTATTTGTCGTTTTCAGTATCATGTTTTGTTTGTTTTTTTCCATCTTTTTATTATAAGATGTACTTGGGAGGTAAATTCAACAGGCCAAACAAGTCACAAGGTCGGGTTTGGATAATGTATAAAGAAGCAGAGTAGATGATTGATGATGGATGTCACCACGATAGTATATTTAGCATTGTGCAGTAGCCTTGTTGAAGGGAATACTATTCCCATTAACATTCATTCCTGCCGCTATGATCAACGCTCTAGCCTATATTGTGATTGGCGGGGCGGTGGGAATTACCGCGCACACCGTCCACTTGTGGGAATTCACAAGTTGGAAATTCGAACGATTTTATTCATCAAGGAGGATGGATCTCGGCGACAATGTTAAGGATCTCGTTGCGCTAGTCATAGCGTATGGTGATGCAACATGTGAAGCAATAGCACATCCACCACGGATCAAAGTCTATGTGGGAGGGAATCAATGTGGGGTAAGTTGTAGGTCAGTTGGAGTCAAAGAGCGATAACTCTAGTTCCTTTGAATTAAAAAAACAAGGTACATGTAGATCATTTGTAAATATTCAGCAATATTTAAGTAATGAAAACGTTCAAAGTTTGTAGAGACAGTTTCTTAGTCTATGATGCACTGATATATCTATTAAAGTAATGTAAGTATTACGAAGCATCAGAGTCAAAAATAAATAAATAAGTAAAATAAAACTTTCACCATGGTATTTATATATATATATATATATATATATATATATATATATATATATATATATATATATATATATTCAATTTGTATTTTTCCAGTCTAAGCAGGGACAAGGATATACCTCCACCGGAAATACAATGCACAGTAAAGGTCACCACACTACTGAATCAGAAGCACCTGCACAATCTGCCTCACAAGTAGCAAGTGCTACATCAGGATTGATTGATTGTTGTTTTACGTCACGCCGGGAATTTTACACCCATATGGTGCCGGTTACAATTATAAATTAGCATTATACGTTATAACAAAATTTAAAATATTTTGGAAAGACCAGCTTTCATTGTAGACATTTTATACAAATAAAACAATGACATAAGAATGACTCCTATACAAAACAATATCACAGCTCAATTATATTAGATTGCATTAACAGAACCATTAACAGACTGAGATGTAAGCCGGCGTGGCCTAGTGGTATCGCGTCGGACTCCTGATCGGGAGGCCGGGTTCGAGTCCCGCTCTGGTCATGCCGGTGTCATGTCTTTCGGACGAGACAGTAAAAATAGAGGCCCCGTGTCGTGGTATGCATGGCACGTTAAAGATCCCTCACTGCTTCGGGTGGGTCCGTTGCAAAGATCAAAAGTTGTATGCTCCGTATCAGGCAGATGCCATCACCATATACGTGAAATATTCGTGGTGTGACCTAAAGCAAAAATCAATCAATCAATGTATTAATAGAATCATTACATTTGAATACACTATATTTTCTTATACAAGGATATTTCTTTTAAAAATCGCAATATGTTGGAAATATTAACCCTCTGGAATAGCTCTTTCATATCGGATGCAGAATAATAATCTGTACGAATATGCGCTGTGTCTGCACAATCGAGCAAAATATGTTTTATAGTTAGTAGACACCCGCAAGGGACACATTCTGGGGGAGGTTCTTCCTTTAGAAGGTAAGAATGAGTTATCCAGGAGTGTCCAATGCGGAGTCCACTCGTTACAACTTCATCTTTACGATTACTATGATGATAATTTATTTTATATTTAAATATTGGTTTGATGTAACGAGGTTTATTGTTATTTTCCTTATCCCAGGTCTTTTGCGACAAAGTATCAATATAATTCAATATGGGTAACTTAAAATCTGTATACGGTATTTTACCCATAATATTTGCCTTATTTAAACCATCTTTTGCTGCTTTGTCAGCATTTTCATTTCCAACGAGGCCCATATGACTTGGTAGCCAACAAAATACGATATCAAATTTATTAGATATTAAAACATTCACCTTTTCCAGAATCCTCAAGATGTATGGATTACTCGTATTAAAATATTTTATTGCCTTAAGGCAAGATAAGGAATCTGAAAATATGCTCTTAAAATATCTATTCTGTTCAATGTGAACAATTGATAAAAGTATAGCTTTTACCATAAACAATACAACCATAGTCCAGCTTCGATCAGATCAGCGATCTATAAAGCTGGAGCAAGGTTGTACTTTCAGCACCCCACTCCGCACTAGATAAAACTTTAAATATATCTAAAGCTTTTAAACATTTTACCTTCAAAGATCTGATATGCGGCAAAAACGATAATCGTTTATCAAACATAAGTCAAAGAAATTTAACTTCATTCACTACTTTAATCTGATTACCGTCCATAAACAGTTCTTGGTCATTATGTAAACGCCTATTATGGCAAAAATAAACACAAGAAGTTTTATTTTTCGAAAATTTAAACCCGTTTTCAATTGACCATTGGAAAATATGGTTCAAACAAAGCTGAAGCTTACGCTCAATCATATTCATATTTTTCCCTCGACAGCATACTAGAAAGTCGTCAACATAAAGGGAACCATCTATATCATGTTTCAAAACTTGAGCTAAACTATTAATTTTAATGCTAAACAGAGTAACTGATAATATACTTCCCTGAGGTACACCCAACTCCTGTTCGTAACAGTTGGACGTATGAGCACCTAGTCGAATATTAAAACGTCGGTCTTTTAAAAAAATTCGAAATGATTATTGGCAAGTTACCTCGGAGACCCATATTATATAAATCTTTTAAAATACCGCATTTCCAAGTTGTATCATATGCCTTTTCTAAATAAAAAAAGATCGATACAATATGCTCTTTATTTATAAAAGCATCACGAATAAATGATTCTAAACGAACAAGATGATCAACAGTAGTTCTCCGTTTTCTAAAACCACACTGAATATCAGTAAGTAAAGTATTATGTTCCAAAAACCAGACAAGTCTATCATTAATCATTCGTTCACAGCTTTACATACACAGCTAGTTAATGATACTGGCCTATAGTTAATGGGATCAGTATGATCCTTTCCTGGTTTTGGAATAGGAATTATAATGGAATCTCTCCATGATTCAGGGAATTCGCCTTCAGACCAAATTCGATTGAAAATATCTAGTAATATATTTAATGATTCTATTGGAAGATGTTTTAGAATTTGGTAATGTATTTCATCAGATCCAGTCGCTGTATCATGAGATTTTTCTAAAGAAGACTTCAATTCATCAATAGAAAACAGTTTGTTATAATCTTCAGTGTTACGAGAATTAAAATTAAGTTTTATTTTTTCGGTCTTACGGTTTATCCGTTGAAATTCCGGTAACAGTTTGTAGAAGAAGAATTTTTTTTAAAAGTTTTTCCCAAGCAATTTGCAATATCAGTTTTCGACGTTAAAATCGTATTATTTTGTCTTAGATGTTTTATATTAGATGACGTGCCTTTACCATTAATTTTATTAATCATCTTCCAGACTTTATTAATAGGGGTATGCGTATTAACTTTAGATACATATTTTCTCCATGATAAGCGTTTGCTAAGATTTATAGTGCGTCTAGCGATAGCCCTACATCTACGAACTGTATTTAAATTAGAATTTATTGGATGCCGTTTATAAAGTTTTTCGGCCTTCTTCCGCTCTTTGACAACAATTCTACAATTGTCATCAAACCATGGGTTGTATTTACGTTTAGGTATTATAGAGGTTTTAGGTACATTTTTCTCGCAAATTTGGATAAGACTATGTGTAAAATTAAGAATAGGTTCCTTTTCACTATCATAATTCGTTGTATTAAGTCCAATCAAACAATCTGTTTGGAATTGTGTCCAATCAGCTTTATCGAGTTTCCAACGTGGAATTCGATCATCGCTCGATGTTATATTGCTTTTTAAAAGAGTTGGAAAATGATCTCTTCCACATAGGTCATCATGAACCGACCATACAAAATCAGTTAAAAGTGAAGGATCTGTTATAGTAAGGTCAATCGAAGTAGAAGAACCATTCCCAGGTTGTAAATAAGTATTTGACCCATCATTAAAGACACATAGATTATGTTTTTCTATGAAATTTTCAATTATTTTACCTTTATTGTCTGTATTATCACTGCCCCACAAAGGGTTATGAGCATTGAAGTCGCCTAATAAAATGAATGGTTTAGGTAACTGGTCAACAAGGTTGTCTAGTTCAAGTGGATCTAAAATTAAGTTAGGCGGAATATATATTGAACATAAAGTGATCGTTTTATGTAATGTAACACGTACAGCAACAGCTTGCAAAGTTGTGTTCAATGAAAGATTACTGTGTAAAATGGAATTCCGAAAGAAGATGGACGAACCACCTGTAGCTCTTTCATTTACACTATACAAATTATGTTGTGAGAAATTCTTCACTTGAAGTTTATCCGTGTCTTTAAGATGAGTCTCCTGAAGGCAGAATACCGTTGGAGAAAATTTATGATCTAATTGAAAAAGTTCATTTATATTTACCTTTAAACCTCTACAGTTCCACTGTATAATAGAATCGGAACGATTCATTTGTCTGTAAGTCGGGCAAGGGAAGGCTTGCGACATTTCTTCTTTGGGGACTTGTTACGACCCCTTACATTTATTATAGGAGTATTTTGTTGTAGTTTTATCGTCATTTACAGAGGTGGTATTTTCTGTCGAATTTGTATCAGGAGAGGAATCTTCCATCTCTATTTCTAAAACATCGAATTTATTGCGAACGACCACCTCGGGGTTCATTGGAACATTTGCGGACGACGGTCTAGTTTTAACACTTGTTTTGTTTTTAGATTTAACAGGAGATGATGATTTATTGTTTACTGTTTTCTGCACATTTGATACAGTCTGCGAAGACGAAGTCGACGAGGATGTTTTAGGTTTAGAAAGAGCAGATAACGAGGAAATTTCAAACACGATATATCAGTTTGAATGGCAATAGAAACATTTTTCTTTGAAGCTTTTGAGGCGTAGCTGTTAGTATTTACTGCAGGAATATGTAGATTTTCATAAACTTTCCTTGCTTCAGGATATGATAATCCCTGTTCAACTTTAATCTTTAAAATCTCCTGTTCTTTTTTGTATATAGGACAGTCCTTCGACGAAGCACAATGATTGCCGTTACAATTCAGGCATTTAGCGTCGGCAGAACAAGGTTCAATGCCATCAAAATGTTCATCATACCCGTCAACTCCAGTGTCAACATGACCACATTGGTGACACGTTTTCCTATTTCGACAGGTCTTTAAGCTGTGACCAAACATCTGACAATAAAAACAACGCAACGGCGAAGGATAATACAGGTCAACTTTGGCTGTAACATAACCTAATTTTATTTTTTTTGAGGTACAGATGACGTACTAAATGTAATACTGAAACGACGTGCACCGACACCTTTTTGATTTTTCAGTTCTGACAGAATGACGTCATCTGCTAATAAAGCAGGATTCTTGTCTTGTCAAATACCACGACATGTATTGAGATTAAAATGAGGGGATACTTTAACAGGAATATCACCAATGTGGTCCAACGTTAACAAGTTCAGCGATTGTTGCTTTTTAGAACATTCAACTAGAAGCTGACCGTTTCTTTGTTTCGTAACGTTTGTAACCGTGCCTGCCACTGATTGCATCCTATTCATTCTGCATAATTTGTTTTGCATCATTGATTAATAATTTCAGTGTAATGGCAGTTAACAGAATGTAAAATAAAATTGAATGTGATAAGTTTTGGCACAAATGAAGTATAATGGCTTATTTTTTTAATGAAATAATATTGTGACTTTGAAACAAAATTAATGAAATGTGTTCAGCTGTAGCAGAGTTGGATAAGTAGATGTAAAACAAGTTGCTAGTCATGTAGGCTTTGTGTTGCCATGAAGTGTCAGTGCCGATGTTATTTGACTTTAGAAGCAAAACATGTAGAATTAGCTATGTCTTTCACATACTCACTACTCCTTTGAGATTTTGTCCCTGTAATTTAACTTTATTAAGAAATGAATACATTCACAACAAAAATAACCTTATATTTTGATAGCAAAGCATAATAAATATACAATGTTGCAGGAATAAAACAATATTAAACATGGGATCTTTGTGAAATAGTATGTTGCTAATGACATCAAAAGCTAAAAACAAATTCTCATAGTATTGTTAATATAACGAACACAACCAGATGAAAATGCCATTGATTTTTCAATCAGTTGAGAGGGTGTTTTTAAGTAAATCACGTATCCAGTGTATGACAAAAATTTAGCAAGTTATATAAACTTCTGTTAAAGTAGAAAGTCCCTTTTTAGGTACAAAATAGTAAACAAGAAAAAAAATTCTCGGTATATTGCAACTATGGTTTCAAAACCAATAAACCAAACAGAACACTATGAGTCAATAATGCTAAGTAGTATACATGTAGAGAGTTTTCATATTTGTCATTTCTACTTCACATACTACAGAGTCTTCTGTATCCTCTTGAGATTCAAGAAGAATCTGTGACAGTTCGTTGTCATCACCTTCTCGTAGGAAAGTCGGGGGTGGGGTGTCAATGCACGGTTTTCCTGACACCCAATGAACGACGCCAGTGGCTTCATTTTAATAAAGATAAGCGAGCAAAGTGGTTCTACAAAATATTCGACCTTATGTTCTCTGCATTTTACACCAGAAAGTTTCGCATTCGCTCTAAAATGCAACAAAGCGGGATAATTGTCACTTCCCGGTGCAATACCTTCTGTCCAATGTCGACCAGTAAACGTATTTGATAAACCTGGGCCTCTAAGTTGTTTAGGAGCAAGTAACCCTTTTTGGAAAATTTAAGCCCGGATGAGAAAATGGCAAGTCAAACGACAGCTCAAAAAAAAAAAAAAAATCAGAAGAGCGGATTTAAAGAGGGAAGTATCAAGAGTAAGTGTTGTTTTGTATTTTTACATAAGAATATACCGAGACACAGGCCAAGAGGAGCAAGACAGTGATCAGACTGAATCAGATACCCATGCAGTGGCGGATCTAGGATGTCCGAAAAAGAGGGGGTCTAAATGGGTTTTAGTCAAACTTCTCTAGTAAGTATGTGATCAAAAAAGGGGAGGGGGTCTCCCTCTAAATCCGCCACTGCCATGTAGATACAATGGATGTAGATGAGGTAATTAGAATATAAGTAATGGGTTTAGGAGGTCAGTGGAAGGTTGCAATCCCAACCCCTCACTCACCCGGAATCCCTACCATTATATGGATCACACATAGAACTAAATTCTTTAAGTTTAATTATTTTCATAAATATGAATTTATATTTACATAAGATATATGAACTTCATTTTACATTACAATATGTTGATGAATTACGTACGGCCCATGCAAAGGCACTTGCTAACTACTGCGAGAAACATTATTGAAATTATGTTACATTTATGAATGTTACAGAGCAACATGGAAAATGAAGATTTGTCCCAACCAACAAAGAAGCCCTTTTCTGGTCAATTTTCAATAAAACCGAACAAAAGGTCGAAATCATGTCAAACAACGTCAAAGTGGACTACTGGTACGGCTTTACTGACGTACGCAAAGTACCTTGGAGTACATCTCTTTTTTTTTTCTTGTCACTATCATGTTCACATTCGAATGACGATGTATCGCAAGAAAGATGAACATCACTCGTCTAATAAATGTTAATCAAGACTCCTGTGTTCCATTGTTTTGCTTACTAAATTTCATATAAAAAGCGGCGTATTTCTACTATAATATATCCTGTTTCCACGAAGTGACTACATATCGTGACGTCAGCGATCTCGATTCCAGACAACAGAGATTTATTGATACTCTATGCGCGGCCGCGTTAAACACCTGGACTTTATTCAACAATAGCTACTTATTGCAGCATTTGATTGTAAAAGTTTGGGCACCAAGGGGTCTTTACATCAAAATATTAAACTCGTAGGAGAAAAAATAAATTGGTGTAGTGGCACTTTAAGACGTGTATTTAACATGTTCATATAGAAGGATTTGAAGGAGAATTGATATATACATTATATATAAAAATATAAAAACATATTAATGTGCAAGTAAAATATTTAGAACTAAATAACACCCTTCCGGGTTAAGGGATGATTTTTAATTGAATTAAGATAATAATCATGATAATTATTATATTCATATATTTGTAATATTGTTTCTTTGAAAGCTCAGGCCCAACACTCGGTCACTCTAGGTCCAGACGTAAAAGAGAGAACACAACGTCGTACACGTGTCTACTTTTAATATAGCGAACATCCGGGTAACACACAAAGTCTATCATACGTACAGGTTATGTATATGAACAAAGAAAGATAACTCTAACATTACAGACAGGGGTAATCTGGTTTGGGGTACTGTTGTAGGGATTTCTTGAGGTTTGAGTTACGGTATGTAAGACATACTGAGCATTTGGATACGAGTTCGGTAATGTAATCTTCGGTCCTTTAAGGATAAGGCCATCAATATAGGATAGTTCGTCCCGGCGATTCCAGAAATCTATAATAATGGGTGGAAACAAACTTCTGGCATCTGGCCAGCCATCAAGAATGATACTTCGAAGGTGCTGAAATTGCTCATCGTGCCCAGTTTCCCGACGTATTTCTTCCAAGTTTACGGTCACTAACGGGAATGCTTGATAGTATTGTATGTACATGGGCATCCATGCCTTTTGAAAATTCGGGAAAGGTATCTTGCGCAAAATTAAGAGACAAGGTGTCTGCAGTGGGTATCTTGGAACCTGGTTTGTAGGTCACATCGTTGGAGTTGCAGTAACATTTTCTGCAAGGGGGGGGGGGGGGTGCATACCATGGCCTCTTAAAAATGGGTATAAGGGTCTTATGGTCAGTTTCTACTATGATTTTTCTGCCATTAATGTATTGGTGAAAACGCTTACACCCGACAATTATGCCATACATTTCCTTCTCAATTTGGGCGTAATTGACCTCTGTGGGGGTCAATGATTTGGACGCAAAAGCAATGGGTTCGCCGTCCTGCATAATAGTGGCACCTAAGCCATACTTGAACGCATCTACCTGTAGATGGAACAGTACGTCCTTGTTAAGTAGCGAACGTAAAGGGAGAGACATTTCGGACAGGTTAGGGGCAAATTTGGCCAGATAAGTAACCATACCCAACACGGTTTCAAGTTCACTCTTAGATTGCACTGAATTGGACAAACTTATTCAGCAGTTACCTAAACCGTATATTTTATTAGGTGACTTTAATGCTCATAATATATTGTTGGGTAGTGACAGTGTTGATAACAAAGGTAAAATAATTGAAGATTTTATATCAAAACATAATTTATGTGCCTTTAATGATGGGTCCAGTACCTATTTACATCCAGGGCATGGTACTTATACTTCAATAGATCTTACTTTCACAGGTCCATCGCTTTTGACTGACTTTTTGTGGTCAGTTCATGACGATTTATGTGGGAGTGATCATTTTCCACTTATATTAAATAGTAATGTATCGTCAAATAATAATTGTATTCCACGATGGAAACTTAATAAAGCTGATTGGTGTCAATTTCAATCTGATTGTCTTACGAATCTGAATCAAATTAATAATTTAGCTGAAAACGACCCTATTCGTACTTTTTACAAATACATTAGTTCAGATTTCTGAACAGAGCATTCCTAAAACCTCTGCTTTTTCAAAACACAAATACAACCCATGGTTTGATGAAAACTGTCAAAATGTCATCAAAGATCGCAAAAGGGCCGAAAAGGAATTTAGATGACATCGCCAACGCAGAGCTGTTGCCAGGCGCACCATTAATAGCAGCAAACGTTTATCCTAGAGAAAGTATGTCTCCAAAGTCAGTACTCATACACCTACAAATAAGGTATGGAAAATGATTAATAGTATAAAAGGTAAAGGTACTTCCAATAATGTTAAACATCTTCACCATAACTCTAATATTTTAACATCCAAACTAGATATTGCCAATTGTTTGGGGGATACATTTTCAAAAAATTCTTCGTCTGATAATTGTCTCCCTCAATTTCGTCGTTTAAAACAAAAATCTGAAAAATTAAAATTGAAATTTTCGTCGAATAATCAGGAAGATTATAATGAACCGTTTTCGATTGAAGAATTACAGATGTCTTTGCAAAAATCACATGATACTGCAACTGGTCCGGATGAAGTATATTATCGAATTTTAAAACATTCCGTTAAAATCTTTAAATATTTTACTTCATATTTTTAATTACATTTGGGTGAATGGTGATTTTTCAAGAGTCGTGGAGACAATCTATTATAATTCCCATTCCAAAACCTGGAAAGGATCATACTGATCTTGTTAATTATCGGCCAATATCATTAACGAGCTGCGTTTGTAAAACTTTAGAACGAATGATCAATGAACGTCTTGTCTGGTTCCTGGAACAAAACAGTTTTCTCACTGATATTCAGTGTGGTTTCAGGAAGCAGAGGAGCACCATGGATCATCTTGTGCGCCTTGAAACGTATATACGTGATGCCTTTGTTAATAAAGAACATGTTGTCTCCATATTTTTTTGATTTGGAGAAAGCGTGTGATACTACCTGGAAATATGGTATTTTAAAGGATCTATATGATATGGGTTTAAGAGGCAGTTTGCCAATATTTATTTCAAACTTTCTTAAAGATAGATGTTTTAATGTTCCGACTTGGCTCTCATGTTTCTGATTCTTTTGAACAGGAGATGGGAGTTCCTCAGGGAAGTATACTGTCGGTTACTCTTTTTAGTATCAAAATAAACAGCTTAACACAGGTTTTAAAACATGATATAGATGGATCACTTTATGTTGATGACTTTTTGATATGTTGTCGCGGTAAAAATATGAATCTAATTGAGAGAAAACTACAGCTTTGTCTGAATGATATATTTCAGTTGTCTATAGAAAACGGCTTTAAATTTTCGAAAAATAAAACTTCTTGCGTTCATTTCTGCCAGAATAGACGAATGCATAATGACCCTGAACTTTTTATGGTTGGAAATAGGATAAATGTAGTAAATGAAGTGAAATTTCTTGGTGTCATCTTTGATAAACGATTGTCTTTTTTACCGCATATTAAATCTTTAAAGGTCAAATGTTTAAAAGCCTTAGATATTTTGAAAGTTTTATCTAGTACAGAGTGGGGTGCTGAAAGTACAACGTTGCTCCAGCTTTATAGATCGCTGGTCCGATCGAATCTGGACTATGGTTGTCTTATTTACAGCTTCTGGACACCATACATCACCAGGGCTTAAGATTAAGTCTTGGTGATTTCAGGACCTCACCTGTACAAAGTTTATACTCGGAAGCAAATGAACTTTCTTTGAATGAAAGAAGAGTTAAATTAACATTACAATATATCATTAAACTATATGCAAACCCATCAAATCCTGCATTTAACTGTGTCTTTAAGCCGAAATATGAAATACAATATCTTAATAAACCAAATAACATTAAAAGTATAGGCTTACGTGTTAAACCACTTATCGAGGAGGCTGGCATCACGCTGTCTGATATAGCTAAATACCAAATATCTTCTTCGCCACCATGGTTGATGAAGAGACCTACAGTCATACTAAAATTATCAGATTATAAGAAACATGATTCTAACTCTCTCCAATATCAACAAATGTTTTCGGAGATTGCGTCTTTGTACTCCGATAATAAATCGTACTATACAGATGGCTCTAAGGTTGATGATAGAGTTGCAGCTGCTGCAGTAACAGATAATGACGTTACTCTATCCGTACGTTTACCTGATAATAGCTCTTTATTTACTGCAGAAGCTTAAGCTATACTTTTAGCCCTTACTCATATCGAAAGAAACAAATATTCTAAAAATTTAATTTATTCTGATTCTTTATCGTGTCTTCAGGGTATTAAATACTTCAATACAAGTAATTTATATGTTCTGAAGATTTTAGAGAAAGTCGATTCTCTGTTATTAAATAATTTGGAGGTTACATTTTGTTGGGTTCCAGGACATATGGGTTTGGTTGGTAATGTTAGAACTGATAAAGTAGCAAAAGAACCTGTATATAGATCTAATACTGTAAGTAAAATTCCATATAGCCACTTTAAAACTTGTATTTTTAACTATATTGAGACTTTAACACAAGAAGTTTGGGATCATGAAGTTAACAATAAACTTCATAATTTCAAGCCAATTTTTAAAAATAAACTACATTGTAATCATAATAATCGTCGAGATGAAGTTGTTACTTGTAGACTCCGCAAAGGGCACTCTTGGGTCACTCATTCTTACCACTTAAAGGAAGAGCCTCCTCCAGCGTGTATCCCTTGCGGATGTCTATTAAGTATTAAACATATTATTAGAATGTGCAGACACTGCACACATTCGAAATGACTATTATACTGTAAAAAGTATGAGCGAGTTATTTGAGAATGTCAGTATTTGGAAAGTTCTTGGATTTTGAAAGGAGTTAACTTATATAGTAAAATATAATATTGAAATATAACATATTTTAATTGTGTATACATGTACATATTAGTAGTACCACTTATGGTAGATACGATATACAACGAGAGCTGGTCTTTCCTAGATATTTTTAATTGCTAGTTTTAATTTGATTCGATTTGTGTTGACTTGTGATCGTCGCCATATGGGTGGAATTTTCCCGGTGCGACGTAAAACAATAATCTATCTTCTAGCTTTGCTATTTTTTCTCTAGATCTTCGTTTAAGCTCGTCTGATTTTCTCTTTACTCTTACTTCAGCCACCTCTTGTGCTTCCAGTAATTGTTTGCATTATTGATGTTTTTCGTCTAATTTCTTTTGGAGTTCTATATTGCCTTTTTTCTGATTAATATTTCTTCTAGTTTCTGTTTGAGTTCTATTTTGGTTTTTTTCTGATTGATAATCTAATGCGATATCGATCATTGGTTGGGAAACACCCAAATTAGCAAGCTCTTTTGTTGAGGAGGTATACTCATACTAGATGCTGAGATACTAGGAGTTTGGTCAGGAAATACAAAGTCTTTCATCAAAAAGTCGTTTAAGAATTGTTCAGTTTTTTATCTGATCACTTTGATTTTTGTTGCATTTATTCCTCTGATTTTGTTGTAATATGTATTGTATCTTTTAGATACGTTTTCAAGATGATGAGAGTTTTCAATGATTGTTTTACATACTTCTGAAATAGTGCCTATTTTAATTGTGTTCACTATATGAAGATTCTTGAGACTCCTCAAATTTTCTTTGACAATATGATCCATGATATTCTTCTTGTGTTACAACTGGCTCCACTGTGATGAGTGTTTGCGTTTTTGTTTGAATACTATTTTTCACTTACTTCTCCAGTAAAAAGGGGCAGGCGTGGTGTAGTGGTTAAGCGCTTGGCTTGCGGCGCCGACGATCCGGGTTCGATTCCCGGGTTGCGCCACTATGTTTGAGAGGTTGGTAACCTCCTGCTTCCATGTCGCGATATAACTGAAATATTGTTGAAAGCGACGTAAAACACCAATCAACCAACCAATCTCCAGTAAAACTTTGATGGGACCAAAAACGAAGGTTGCCAGAGATATATGTCTGGATGCCTATACCTGTTGATGAATATTCATTAACTCGCATGTAGTGATATTACCAGCAACGGCATACATTATACAATATATTGACATACATGCATAATAATGTATAAGAATTTAGAAACATGTATTATTTTAACAAGAGTTCCGCAAAACTGGGCTATCCCCTCGCAATTCCCAGTGACCTTGACCCCAAATTTAATAGGATTCTTCCTCTCACCATTATCACGCCGTATGTGAAATATGAGAACGAATGGACAAACAATGTGCCCTGTGGAGTGTTTACAAGCTCTGCGTGACACGCACACACATGAACGATGTAGTTACTATATCCCCTCCGCAAGGTATTGCGAGGGGGAATAATAGATAATACATGAAATTATAGCTTCAATGCATTGATAATTATTTGATCATCAAATGTAAATTATTAATTATGAATGCTTTCAATGGGTGCATCTAAACTTATAACGTTTTATACCAGACTGGAGAAAATATGTACCCGATTTTTTCCTCCTCAGTCTCCCAATGTGTGAAACTAAGATTCTTGGGCTATCCCAACAAAGAATGGAATACCCCCATCAAAATCGGGATAGCCCAGATTTTGTTCATTAGGAAAATTTAACAAACAACATTCAATTGACATCACAATTTAATTTTCGTATTCCATTTCAATTTCAAATAGATTTCTACAGTTTTCAATATAGCTCTGTTCATCATCACTCGAATCACTGTCCATATTATTTTCTTCTACCACATCCTCCTGCACTTCAGCATTCTTCTGCTCATCATCAGTCATCTCTTCCGCCTGTTCTTCTAACTGAACCCTTTCTCTTGAAATTAACTCTTCTTGACCTTGAGGGGGTAACCTATTGAATACGATTTAAAAAACTTGATATCACTCCATTCTAGCGATTCAATAATGATAATATGCTAGCATTTAATGTTGATGCTGATTTGAAAAGTAAGTATTTACCAGCCATTTGTTGATGGCACCTGAAGGGTCATACCAGCTGACTCTGCCTTGACTGTCATGATTTCACTCATTGATAAATGATAGATGGCCTCTTTTCTCTGCAAAAAAAAAATGTTAATCATGATGAGAAAGATACTATAGGAATAATTTTTGTCATAAAAATGTTTGAGGACACGACTATTAAATTAACTTAAAACATGAATTATATACCTGTTTTTATTAGTTTCATATGGGAGAAGGATCTCTCATTAGCTACCGAGGTAGGTGGAAGACTAACGACCAAATCCATCAATAGCAGAATCCTGTCAAGATTATGTCCAGACAATACTTTATGAATTTCCCTCCACATATGCACATCGGAGCCATATCTGGGGAAACAGAAACAAACAAAAATGTTAAACAAATGAAATATTTTTATTTAGTGTGTAACATGAATATTCAAAATAAATACAATGTACTAGAAAATCCACTATACTAACCTAGTATACAGAGTGTTTTTCAATTCTAGCCACTCATCCTAAAGATCATCTAGTATGTCATCATCCCTGTTTTCAGAGAAGCGACCCTCAAAATGCTGCACAATTTGCTTGACATTTTGCTTACCAAATATTGAATTTATTTATTTTTAATGCTTAATGACTTAAAACTCAATGACGTCAATGAATACAGAAATCAATAACAACAGAAACAGGTAAATCAAGACGAAACAAGTTATTAGCTGACCTATAGGGTTTTATTAAAAGTACAGTGTACCTGAATATATGAAAAATATTTACAATAATGTAGTAATGTAGTACGTTGTTGTTAATAACATTTATATTTTTGGCTTTAGTTTTCTATTGTAATTATGTATTTAAAAGCTAGTGAATTCAATTTTGGATTTAATAAAAATATATTTAATAATTTTTTTAATATGAAATGTGTTGATATCATTATCAATATGATAGTTGAAATCATTAATAAACTATGTTTTATTGAAGTAAATTGATTATAACTTGCAACAACCATCAAACACATAACTGAAAAGATCATCAAACATGCCTCAACTGAAAATATCAACTAAAAATCAAACACAACAATAGCTGGAGTCAACAGAAATCCTATCCTTCTCTTTTGAACAAGGCCATGTGGCTAAATTTGTAATTGTTGCTGCTTTTAGGATACGCTTGTCATTCGAAAACCTGTTATCTAATGAACTTGCTTATTTTGGTGAAAGTCTTTTCTGGTAACCAAGGTCTCTCAATTTACCCTTTAACACAACACCCTTAAATTTCTTGGTCATAGCAATCTCCTCAATTGCTTCATCAAAGCCGTTAAAGTAAAGTGATATTTAGTAAAACTAAAATACCTAGTAAAATTGGACATAGAAAGCATTCTATTTATTGTAATTATTCTATTCGAAAGTACTGTAAAACGTACACAACTGGTCCTTGGGCATGAGTTGAACTTTCCATACACACTGTTTCTACATCTACAGAAGTACTCCTGAAAAAGAGATGATCCTTGATATACATTATCAATAACTTGTACTATTTGAAGTGATAGAAATAAATAGTTTTATATGATTATATATCTATTTAAATTAAGTTAAAAACGTACTTCTCAATTTGCTCATGACTCAGGTCAACAGAGGAGTTTTCTACATTTGATCCTTGTTCACTATTACCATTTTCCCTGTTGTCAGTGGAAAGAAAAAATAATAAATAACATTCGTGATATGACTGACATGTGAAGATCTAAACAAAATTCATGAAGGGAAATTCAAAAACAAATAAATAACAAATATTAAAATGAAAGCAAAAATAAAAAATAATGTGCATGAGAGTTATAATGCATCTTTTATTTAATTCAATATTTTATCTATATGTTCTATATTTAATTTAATTCAATTTTAAATGTTAGATTTTTTTCATTCGTACTTACATCTCTGGTACCAAAGCAAACTCTTTGAGGGATTCAATGGTTGACTCAACCTTCAGATAGGAATCCCCAATTGAAGGATCCTCCTTCTGCAGATATAATGACAGCCTGTTAACTGTTTTAAGCAATTTCTGAAACGGATAAGATTTACCAAATGATAAAGAATTTTTTAATAAAAGACTTTCACTTAGTACTTTTTGATACTTGAATATTAAATGTATATACCCTATTATTACAAACATTTAATAAAAGTTTTAAAAGCACCACTGATTGTCTTTTTATACCTAATCAAAACATAAATGTACATGTTTTGCTAACAAGAAGAAAAGGGAACTCCAACAATGGCGTAAATATATTTCCTCACTGTGAGGCAATTAAAAAAGTTCAATTTGCCATAATTGGCCCAGAAATAATTCAAATTTCATTTTTTCAAATTTCAAATGTAAAAAAAGAAATTACCTTAAGATAACGCAGGTAAGTAATGATGTTGATATCATGTGACAGTTTTCCCAATTCTTCAGCTTTCGAATTACGATGAGATGAATCATCTAGGTGTGTTGTGATAGCTTTGTACCAACGGAAGAAATTGTCAATGGAAAGGATGGTATGGGGGACCCATCTTGTGCCCCCAACTCTCGTTGGTAATATAGTACTCTGACCTAAAACTTTAATGACTCTTCCAGTTCTTTGTGCTGCTTGCTACTCTTCTTATTGAGGTAGAAAATTCCAGTCAAATGTGTCATTGCTCTGTCACACAATTTCTGATCCTCCTTCTTAATGGCATCCTTTATAGCTAATTCTAACCTGTGCACCAGGCAGTGTGTGGCGAGTAAATCAGGATTTTCCCTTTTAAATAGAGTTGAAAGGCCTTTCTTTATGCCAGTCATGTTTGAGGCGCCATCTGTAGTCAACCCAACCATCTTTTTGGGGTTATGTTGAATTCCTTGAGTACTTTCGAAATAGATTTGAAAATGTTCTCCGATGAAGTCGAGAATGGTGAAACAAATTTCAGGAATTTTTTAGATCTATCACCGTGAAAAGAGTAATGTGCATAAATCGACTCTTGCTCTACACCACTTACATCTGTAGCGCCATCAATTGTCAAGGAATAAAATGGTGCATTATTCAGGTTATTCACAATTTTACCGTCTCTACCATAGCAATATGTTTTATAACGATTTTTGCCGACCTATCGTTATGGTACGTGTCACCTATATCATGGCTTTTGGTCTTGTCAAGATTGCATAGCATTGCTTTTTTCTTTTTGTCCCTATTATTATTATTATTATTATATTATGTTGTTTAACGTCGCACCGGGAATATTGCACCCATATGGCGACGATTACAATTCTCATATTAACATTATATAAATACAAATAACTTAAAATGTTTGAAAAAAGACCAGCTTTAAATGTATATAATATATACAAATAAAAATGATACTAAAATCATTTTACAAATTCATATTACACATCGATACCATGATAAGAAATACATATATATATATATAACCATTCAATATACTATATTTTATTATACAAATTTACTTTTTTTTTAAATTCTATTATGTTCGTTATATTAACCCTCTCAGATAGCTCTTTCATATTATCTGCAGAAAAATAATTAATTCTAATATGTGCAGTATCTGCACAATCAAGTAAAATGTGTTTTACACTAAGTAGACATCCGCAAGGGATACACTCTGGAGGGGGTTCTTCCTTTGACAGGCAAGAGTGCGTGATCCAAGAGTGTCCGATGCGGAGTCTACTAATAACAACTTCATCTTTTCGACAGTCATGAAAATAATGTATTTTATTTTTAAATATTAGTTTGACCTCGTGAAGCTTATTATTATTTTCAAGATCCCAGGCTTCCTGAGATAAAGTATCGATATAATTTGATATTGAAATCTTAAAATCAGTATAAGGTATTTTTCCTACAACATTTGAATTATTTAAACCATCCTTCGCTGCTTTGTCAGCTTTATCATTACCTACAAGGCCCGTATGGCCAGGCACCCAACAAAATACAATGTCAAATTTCTTAAAGAGAAGAAAATCTATCTTCTCCAGTATCCTCAATATATACGGATTGTTAACATTACGATGTTTTATAGCTTGGAGACACGACAAAGAATCTGAGAATATTATGCTTTTAGAAATTTTATTCTGTTCAACATGAACAAGTGATAGAAGTATAGCTTTTGATTCTGCTGTAAATATAGAAGCATTATTTGGTAAGCGAATTGATAAAGATATATCTTTATCAGTTACTGCAGCAGCGGCGACTCTATCATCAACCTTATAACCATCCGTAAAATATAATTTATGATTTGAATATGAAGACTTGATTTCTGAAAGGAGTTGTTGATATTTAATGGAATTTGTATTTATTTTCTTGTGATCTGATAATGTGAGTATAACTGTAGGTTTTCTCATCAGCCAAGGCGGTGAAGAAGGTATTTCATAATTTGTTATATCAGATAATGTTATGCCAGCCTGTACAATATGGGGTCTAATACGTAAACCTATATTTTTAATACAATTTTGTTTATTATTGTATAAAACTTCATGTTTAGGTTGAAATACACAGTCAAAAGCAGGATTTAATGGATTTGAATATAGTTTCGTTATGTATTGCAAGGTAAGTTTAAGTCTTCTCTCTTTTAAAGATGGTTCGCCTGCCTCAGCATATAAACTCTGCACAGGTGAGGTCCTGAAAGCACCAAGACTTAATCGTAAGCCCTGGTGATGTATGGTGTCCAGAAGCCGTAAATAAGACTTTCTGGCCGAACCATAAACAATACAACCATAGTCCAGCTTTGATCGGACCAGCGATCTATAAAGCTGAAGCAAGGTTGTACTTTCAGCACCCCATTCCGTACTAGATAAAACTTTTAAAATATCCAAGGTTTTAATACACCTAAGTTTCAAATATTTAATATGTGGTAAAAAAGATAAACGATTATCAAATATAATTCCAAGGAACTTCACTTCTTTAACTACTTTTATTTGGTCTCTATCTAAGAAAAGCTCAGGATCATTATGTATACGTTTCATCTGACAAAAATGTACACATGAGGTTTTATTTTTAGAAAATTTAAAACCGTTCTCCACAGACCATTTATATACATTATTTAAGCAAAGCTGCAATTTTCGCTCTATCAGATTCATATTTTTTTTCCACGACAACAAATAAGAAAGTCATCAACATATAATGATCCGTCAATGTCATTTTTCAAAACCTCTGCCAAGCTATTAATTTTAATATTGAAAAGGGTAACAGAGAGAATACTTCCTTGGGGAACACCCATTTCCTGCTCGAATGTATCGGAAGTATGTGCTCCTAGACGAACATTAAAATGTCTATTTTTAAGAAAATTCGAAATAAAAATTGGCAAATTGCCACGTAAACCCATGGTATTTAAGTCTTTTAATATGCCATACTTCCAAGTGGTATCGTATGCCTTTTCCAGATCAAAGAATATAGAAACAACATGTTCTTTAGTAATAAATGCATCCCGAATATATGTTTCTAAACGAACAAGATGATCAGCTGTACTCCTTTGCTTCCTAAAACCGCACTGAATAGAAGTGATAAGATTATTATGCTCTAGGAACCAAATAAGTCTCTCATTTATCATTCTTTCTAATGTTTTACAAACACAGCTAGTAAGTGATATAGGCCGATAATTAATTGGATCAGTGTTATCTTTTCCAGGTTTTGGAATAGGAATTATTATAGAATCTTTCCAGGAATCTGGAAAATCTCCAGAACTCCAAATATGATTAAAAATATCGAGCAAAATGTTTAAAGATTGAATGGGAAGATGCTTTATGATCTGATAGTGAATATCGTCTGGACCTACAGCAGTGTCATTTGATTTTTCCAAGAATGTAATCAATTCATCAATGGAAAATTTCTGGTTATAATCTTCATTGTTAGAAGATTTAAAATTAAGTTGTATTTTATCGCTTTTCTGTTTTATACGTTTAAATTTTGGAAGGCAGTTATCTGATGAGGAGTTTTTAGAAAAAGTGCGACCTAAACAGTTAGCTATATCATTTTTAGATGTTAAAACATGAGAATTATATTGCAGATGTTTAACATTATTGGAAGTATCTTTTCCTTTTATCTTCTTTATCATTTTCCATACTTTATTAGTAGGAGTTCGTGTGTTTATTTTAGAGACATATTTTCTCCATGACAATCGTTTACAATGGTTAATAGTACGCTTCGCAATAGCTCTAGTTTTGCGTACATTATTTAGATTTATTATTTAGATTTGTATCAAAGGGATGTCTTTTATATAGTTTTTCAGCCCTTTTACGTTCTTTGATGACATTTTTACAATCATCATCAAACCATGGGTTATGTTTTATGTTGTGTTTTGGAACTGCAGAGGTTTTTGGAATATTCTGTTCACAAATTTCAACCAGAGTATGTGTAAAAGTAAGTATAGCTTCTTCTGAAAAGTTCACTGAATTTAGATTTGTAAGACAGTCCGATTGGAATTGGTTCCAGTCTGCTTTGTTAAGCTTCCATTGTGGAATATAATAATTATTAGAAGATATAATACTCTTTAATACAAGTGGAAAGTGGTCACTTCCACATAGATCATCGTGTACCGACCAAACAAAATCTGTTAAAAGGGAAGGATCACTTATTGTAAGATCTATTGAAGAATACGTTCCATGTCCTGGATGTAAGTATGTATTAGACCCATCATTAAAGATACATAAATTGTGTTTTGATATAAGGTCTTCAATTTTTTTTACCTTTAGTATCTGGATGTATCTTTTTTGTATTTTTGTCCCTAACTTGTTGTTTAGATTTTGGACCTAACATATTTTAGAGTCATTTCGTTATAAACTTGAAGGGGTGGTTTTTGTTTTAGTAAATTGGACATTTCTGCCATGACCGCTGACGGTGTTCTAACGTACTCTGAGTCGCCAGATTTAGTGTTGCCATGACTTGACAAATACAGTATTGAGTGTTGTTGTCAAGTTTGCATGTACCTCTCTAGCGATATTGTATGCCTTTTTCAAAGAGGTGTAGTACCTTTGAAGTGTTATGAGGTCTGATTTAGATGGTTGGGGCTCTATCTTTTCGTAATAAATTTTACCCTTTATCTTCTTTTGGGGGTGGTATTCAGGGAGTTTGATTAACTCTAAAACCTTGGTAGACAATTGGGCCCCTGACTTCAGAAATTTCAGAAGCTCAACTTCTTTTTTTCGTTAATTTATACCATTTAAATATACACTGTATACTGTCGATTTTATAACTTGAGCAACCTGTAATAAAAGTGCTTACATTGTTGTCATTTGCGTACTCGATGCAAATTGAGCACGTCATTTCACCTGGGCCATCAGCTAGCCATGGGAACTTTTTTCACTCAATTTTCAGAGAAAGCAGGACTTCGTTTCCTTTTCTCATAATTTTGATAATATGAACCTTCTGCTTTTCTTTTCGCCGGCAGCGGCTTCTCGTCACCCTTTATAAATCGCTACATACTTGCGATCTAATTGCCCTTGAAAACGAAAATACGATATTCGTATCAGATATGCTTGATTTCTTTGTAGTAATTTTCGTTTAAAAAGCGCTCAAATGACAACGATATTAGGCCCAAACTAAACAAACGAAAAAGCAAAAAAGGGAAATTTTATGGAACCGGATTTTATTCAGTCGCCAATTAGGCGAGATTTTTGCGATTTTACGGTCGTCCGGGGCCAAATTTGGTCGCAAATGCGACTAAGCGAGTGCTAATCAAACTCCCTGGAATACCGCCCCTTACGCAAAAAGATGAATGAGTTTTCCATTATTTGACATCAGATATACTGATTTTGGGGATGTACCAGATATTGTATTCCAAATTCCAGTCATCGGGAAAAGGACGTTTAATCGAATTTGTTGTTTCAGATTTAGGGTCTGTTTTATGACGAAGAAAACATTTTGTTTTAAGCCTGAAGTGATACTGTTACATGATTTCATTTCCTCAGGTTTTTCCAAAATTGAAATTAAATCCTCAATTGACATGAAATTTCCATTCAAACTACCATATGCAAGTGGGTGAGGCTTGTGACCATCATACACCACAAACTCATTCTCAAAATTATTTGTACTTTCTTTCATATTTTCTCTGCTAATATTCGCAATACCTCTGCCACCCCTTCTCTCACGTCTTCCATTTCGTTATCACTCAAACTCTGTACACCAATATCATCAATTACATCAACAATAACATCATCATCAATGTTTAACAACACTGTTGTCAGGTTGATCATACTTACCTTGTGACACAAAGTGGTTTGGATTTAGAGTATTACCAAATGACGTGTGAGACCACATTATGGTCACTACCGGACACGAGGACATATTTACACCTCTACCTACAACCTTCCTAGTGTGGGGTTCAGACACAAATTCAGCATTGAATTGTGGTGGATAGAATGAGCGAATTGGTTCACCTATTCACCTAAAGTAACACTTAGTGCATACATGTGACGCATAAAACTGTAAAATTTTAGTATAAATGCTTCCTCAACCAGCTTGTTAAAGGACCAAACAACAATGGGATTATCACATCAGATCTACAAATTTCTTGTTCAGGAGTATTGCTGCTGGAGGATTCAGGTGGAATGTATGAAGAATTTATCTCCAATAGATGACACTGAGCGGAGGGCCCCAAATTGAACTTCTTCACTGACCGCAGTAATTCTGAAATATGCCGCTGGGCATCCCTGTACCAACTGTTGATCTCCAATAAAACATGGATGTGCAATAATTGGTGGTGCACACTATATGTACTAATTTCATTGCGTTGGCATGCACATCTATTCCAATTACATCAGCTATAGTACCTCTTAAATGCAAAACAGTTGGTCTATCTGATATGACCAATGGTGGCGCCATACAAAATACTTCCTCTTGACGTCTCCAGATTGGTTGGTACAGCTCTATCTAGCCCTATTTCTCCGACAGCTACTACACATGGGATATTCAGTAGTCTCCTTAAATGCTCAAAGGGTTGCTCAATCAACACTGCTACATGTTTAGGATGAACTCCTATGGCCACTCCCCATCAACTGGGTGTTAGGATGTCTTCCGGATGGTACTTTGATTCCTTGTAATCCGCAATACCTCCCACCAAATTGACTAAGACTGTTGGGTGAATCCTAAAAATTGATGGAGACAACGCTAAAAGGTCTTCTACGGTTTCAACGTCGAAGTGTTTTCCCCAGATCCCAGAGAGGGTTCTGTCAATATGAAAATGACTGTCAAAGTTCCCCAGTGTGTCGCAGTTGTTATTCAGATCACTTGGAGAATCCTGACATTCTTCCAGCACTACAAATTCCTAGTCTGAAGGTATAACAGCAAATAAAATTGTCAATACCAGACTTTAAAAATACCATTAACTTGACACAATACTTCAAAAATTCTCATTCATGATGTTAATAATTATAATAGTAAAACTACCCTACAACGAGAAAACAAAACTAAAGCACGTGTCTAATGAACTATCCGACGTTCACGAGTTGCAAGACGACGTAGGTATCGTTTTCAAAACCGGCGACGCCAATATGGTAAATTAGCCATGTATGTGCTGTACAATATTTTAGTGGATTGACTAAGAGCGGCCGTCAGAAGATGTTTATCGTTTGGTTTGGGATTTCCTTTCAGTACTTAGAGCGCCAGGTGCTATCCAGAATGCCTCCTGAAATTGAAAATGGGAGAGTTTGTCAGCCAACGTGTTGATTTTGGCTGGAATATGTTCTGTGGGTATTAATATATTGTTTTCCAAAGAAACAAGGACAAAGCATCTGGCAAGCCGCATGACGGTATTGGCAGGTAGAGGGATTACAAAAAGCGGAATTGAATTTTGCTGCTTTTACCCCCGGAATAGGCCTGGAGATGGTTATGACAGGAGTATGTTCGTGTTTTACGAAAACCTTCTCCGATTGCCTTCATTCTTCCACAGGTTTTTCCCTGACTGACTCACCTGACTGTTGTCACTTAACCTTGACATCTGCACCATGCGAAATAGGTCGATTGGTATTAACTGAATCATGTTCTGTGGTATTGTTAATGACAGCCGACTTTGATGGCATCTCAGAAGGTGCGATTTCCATAGGCTTTGGTAAGGATGCGGTATCCTTATCAGACTGTTCATTTTGCTGCCGTATAATCTCGCTCACTAAAGCCTGAGTGTCAAGTAAAGAGGGATAAATCATTGCACTGTTAGGTATCTAAGATGCTGTGTTTATCGATCTCGTTACCCAAACTGAGTAGCCCTAACATGTTTATTCGGACGTTTACCATTTGTCCCGATCTGAGGAGGACTGTAACTTTGACGAGACCTTCTTTCATTTGGTGTTGTCGTGATTAACCCGAATTTCAGGTTCCTTAAAATATAAAGGAATATTTACAAACTCAAATAATGAGAAAAGATAACCACCTGATGTAAATTATGTGTAACACTATGTAAACATCGTACGATATATGTATATGTTACAATGAGCGTAATAAAAGTTACGATACACCGAACACGATGCGCTAAACTGAGCAAAAAAGTGTTACAACGAACATTCATATATATGTATTGTGTTACACCATACACAATGTGCTACACCGCATACACAGAGATATATATGTATGTGCTACAATGAACATGATTAAAATTGTGCTGCACCGAACACCGTGTGCTTCATTGAGCTCACAATCGACAAAATTGTTAAACCGAACATATATGCTGTAATAAGCACAACAGAAGTTAGTGAAAAACTAACAAAAATGAGAATAACTCAGCTTCAAATAAAGTTATATTAAGTAATATTTATTCAAATTTATACACAATACAAAGCTGCACCGAGCATGAGATATGTGTGTGTCATATTAAATGTATAGTCTGCTGTTCCTTTAACGTTGATTTAAGCAATTCTTATGATTATTTAGAATCACGCAATTGGCACTGTTAGACACAAACAGTAAACTGGACAATAATAATCATTCATATCGAATAAACAATTGTTGGTAGTTAAATTCATAACTAACATAAAATGCCTTCTGAAATTCTAAGTATGCAAAGGAACCAAGAGAAATAGATGTAATGAGGATTCAATGTACTGACCCGAGATGCCTCGAGTGTGCAATCACTGCAGTCCTTGCGTTTCTCCCGTATCGCAATGGTGGCTCAGATGGACTAGCCCTGTGTCCCAGATGCACTCCGCACCGGCATAGATGAGATAGATTTGACCAAATTCCCTTTGACGCCAATAATGAACGTTTTGACGACCAGCTGCTTCGCGACAAAATTCCTTTTTGATATGAACAGCACCCGCGGTTGTTGTATGGATGACTAATACAGACCTGCCTACATCGAATGATCACCAAGAGCACAAATTCAAATTGACATCAATAGAATTTGACATTTATGCAGATTTTTATTTTCTAGAATATCGTTGTACTATCTTTACAGTAGTTCAATGAATTACACTAGTACATGCAATAGTAATACATAGATAGATAGATAGATAAGTGCTTAAAGTCACACCGGGAATATTTCACCCTTATGGTGACATATACTAATATTATTAATACAATGTTCAAAAATATAAAACGTAAAGCTAAAACAAAATAGGAGAGACTAGCTCTCTTTGTATATGTTATAGACAGATAAACTACATTTCTTAAAAACCCATTCATTTATACAAATTAAAATACATACAACTGTACGAAATACATGCATTCCAGATACACAGGTTCATATATAAGTTATCATCAAACAGTCAAATTTTACTGTGTAGGTTTATTTCTTTCAAGAACTCTAATACTTTAAAGATGCTTATTCGATCAAACAAATCATTAATATTTTGACAAGTATAATACTTTTCACGAATATGCATAGTATCTACACATTCTAACAGAATGTGTTTTATACTTAATAGACATCCGCACGGGACACATTCTGGAGGGGGCTCTTCCTTTAAAAGGAATGAATGAGTGATCCAGGAGTGTCCCATGCGGAGTCTACAACTCACAATTTCATCTTTACGGTTTGTATAATGATTATAATATTTACTATTAAAAAGAGGCCTGCAATCATGAAGTTTATTGTTAACTTCACGATCCCAAGCCTCTTGACACAAATTATTGACATAGTTAAGATACATAATTTAAAATCCGAGTAAGGTACCTTACCTATAACATTTGGTTTATTCAACCCTGTCTTGGCTGCTCTGTCAGCCTTTTCATTGCCGACAAGACCAACATGCGAAGGCAGCCAGCAAAACACAATATCTAAATCTGTAGATAAAAGTCGGTTCACTGTTTCAATAATATTTAAAATATATGGGTTATTTGTTCTTACATTATGAATGGCTTGTAAACAAGACAACGAATCGGAAAAAATAATTGAGTTAAAATTTTGATTTTTCTCAATATGAGAAAGAGCTAATAATATAGCTCTTGCTTCTGCTGTAAAAACCGAAGAATGATTAGGTAATCGAATAGAACAATTAAACTCGTTTTCACATATTGCAGCAGCCGCTGCTTTTTCATCATCTTTTGAACCATCTGTGAAATATTGTTTGTAATTAGAATATAAAGACTTCATTTCTGAAAATAACTGTTGAAATTCTGCAGAACTAGTTTCTTGTTTTTTATTTTTTGATAAATGAAATAAAATTTTAGGTTTTTCCATCAACCATGGAGGTGATGAAGCTATTTTGAAATCGGCAATGTCGTCAAGTGTAATACCTGCTTCTAGAATATGTGGTTTTACACGTAAACCAATACTTTTAATTATATTAGGCTTTTTATCATATAAATGTTCATACTGTGGTCGAAAGACACAATCAAAAGCTGGATTTAATTCATTAGAATGCAATTTAGTAATATACTGTAACGTTAATTTAATTCTACGAATATTCAAAGATGGTTCAGCTGCTTCTGCATATAAACTTTGTACAGGTGAGGTCCTGAAAACACCAAGACTCAAACGCAAGCCTTGGTGATGTATGGTGTCCAGAAGCTGTAAATAGGACTTTCTGGCCGAACCATAAACAATACAACCATAGTCCAGCTTCGATCGAACCAGCGATCTGTAAAGCTGGAGCAAGGTTGTACTTTCAGCACCCCACTCCGTACTAGACAAAACTTTCAATATATCCAATGCTTTTAAACATTTTACTTTTAACGCTTTAATATGTGGTATAAAAGACAGTCGTTTGTCGAATATAACACCAAGAAATTTAACTTCATTTACAACATTTATTTTATTACCGTCCATAAAAAGTTCAGGGTCATTATGCATTCGTCTTTTTTGGCAGAAATGCACACAAGAAGTCTTATTTTTCGAAAATTTAAAACCGTTTTCAATCGACCACTGAAATATATTATTTAAACACAATTGAAGTTTCCGTTCTATCATATTCATATTTTTCCCACGACAACATATCAAGAAGTCGTCAACATACAGAGAACCATCGATATCATTTTTCAATACTTGTGCTAAGCTATTGATTTTTATACTAAAAAGTGTAACAGATAATATACTCCCTTGAGGGACGCCCATCTCCTGCTCAAATGAATCAGAAACATGGGAGCCCAGTCGAATATCAAAACGTCTGTCTTTCAAAAAATTTGAAATAAAAATAGGCAAACTGCCTCTTAACCCCATATCATGTAAATCCTTTAAAATACCATATTTCCAGGTTGTATCGTATGCTTTTTCGAGATCGAAAAAGATAGAAACTACATGCTGTTTATTTATGAAAGCATCACGAATATATGTTTCAAGGCGCACAAGATGGTCAGTCGTACTTCTTTGCTTCCTGAAACCACACTGAATATCAGTGAGAAGGTTGTTGTGTTTCAGGAACCAGACAAGACGCTCATTAATCATACGTTCTAAAGTCTTGCATATACAACTCGTTAAAGATATCGGACGATAATTAATAGGATCAGTATGATCCTTTCCGGGTTTAGGAATGGGAATAACAATAGATTCTCTCCACGATTGTGGAAATTCACCATTCAACCAAATGTAATTAAATATATTTAGTAGAATATGTAAAGATTCCAAAGGAAGATGTTTTAATATTTGATAATGCACTTCATCTGGACCAGTAGCTGTATTATTAGAGTTCTGAAGTGATGACTGTAATTCGTCAATAGAAAAAGGCTCGTTATAATCCTCTAAATTATTTGATTCAAATTTCAATTTTATTTTTTCGGATTTTTGTTTAATACGACGAAACTGAGGAAGACAGTTATCAGAAGAAGAATTTTTCGAAAAGGTCTTGCCTAAACAATTGGCAATATCGTGTTTAGATGTTAAAACATCAGAATTATGTACAAGATGTTGAACAGTATTTGAAGAACCTTTGCCTTTAATTTTATTTATCATCTTCCATACTTTATTAGTAGGCGTGCGAGTATTGACTTTGGAGACATAATTTCTCCATGATAGACGTTTGCTATGATTAATTGTGCGCCTGGCAGCAGCTCTACGCTGACGAAGTGTATTTAAATTACCAGGAATAGGATGCTTTTTGTATATTTTTTCAGCCTTTTTGCGATCTTTGATGACACTTTTACAAGCATCGTCAAACCAAGGATTATATTTCTTTTTATGAAAAGTAGAGGTTTTTGGGATATTCTTTTCAGAAATCTGAACAAGTGTATTTGTAAACGAAAGAATAGGATCAGTGTTACTCAAATGATTTAGGTTATTAAGATTTGTAAGACCGTCAGATTGGAATTGACTCCAGTCAGCTTTATTTAATTTCCAATGTGGAATACATGAATTACTAGATGCAACGTTACTTTTTAATAGAAGTGGGAAGTGATCACTTCCACACAAATCGTCATGAACTGACCACACAAAATCAGTAAAAAGCGACGGATCAGTTATAGTAAGATCAATAGAAGTATAAGTACCATGTCCTGGATGTAAATAGGTACTAGACCCATCATTAAAGACACATAAACCATTTTGTTCTATAAAATCTTCAATTATATTACCTTTGGCGTCAGTAGTATCACTGCCCCACAAGATATTATGAGCATTAAAATCACCCAATATAATAAAGGGTTTTGGTAATTGTTTAACTAAGTTGTCCAATTCTCTACGATCTATATTCAAAGTCGGAGGAAAATATATTGAACAAAACGTAATTGTTTTTAGTAATGTTACACGAACAGCTACAGCTTGTAAGGATGTGTTTAAAGCAACACTGCTATGCAAAATAGAATTTCTAACGAAAATCGATGAGCCACCTGCAGCTCTATCCTTATTACTATAAACATTATATTGCGAAAAAGATTTTAATTGAAAAGAATCTGTGTCTTTAAGATGGGTCTCTTGTAAACATAATATTGCTGGAGAAAAATTTTGATCAAGAAGTTTTAATTCATTAAAATTAACTTTTAAACCTCTACAATTCCACTGTATGATTGAATCATGACGATTCATTTATCTGATAGTCGGGCAAGAGAAGGCTTGCGACCTTTTTTCTTTGGGGATTTACTGTGACCCCTTACGTTAATCAAACGAGACTCTTTCGTATTTTTTTCATCATTCAATGAATTAGAAATTTCTGTAGAAATGCTATCAGAAGGAGGTGTATCTTCCATCTCTACTTCTAAAACATCAAATTTATTTCGAACAACCACGTGCGGGTTCACTGGTACAGACGACGGTTTAGTTTTAGAACTTGTTTTCGATTTTGATTTCACAGGAGATGACGACTTATTTGTTAATGTTTTTTGCGAATTTGATACAGTTTGGGAAGACGAAGTAGACGAGGATGTTTTAGGTTTAGACACAACGGACAACGAGGGAATATCAGATTTCAAACATGATATATCTGTTTGAATAGCAATCGAAACGGTTTTCTTTGAAGCTTTAGACACGTAGCTGTTAGTATTTGTAGCAGGCAAATGATGATTTTCATATATTTTCCTTGCTTCAGGATAGGATACTCCCTGCTCAACTTTTATTTTGATAATCTGCTGTTCTTTTTTTGTAAATAGGGCAGTCTTTTGATGAAGCACAATGATTGCCTTTACAGTTGAAGCATTTAGCACCAACTGAACAAGGATCGTCACCATCAAAGTGCTCATCATATTCATCTACTCCTGTGTCAACATGACCACATTGGTTGCAAGTTTTCCTATTGTGGCAATTTTTAACACTATGGCCAAATCTCTGGCAATAAAAACAACGCAGCGGTGAAGGGTAGTATAAATCGACTTTTGCTGTGACATAGCCCAATTTTATTTTTTGGGGTACAGATGATGTAGAAAATGTAAGGAGGAAAGTATGAGTTTTTATCTCTTTGCCGTCTTTTTTAATAATGAAACGACGCACAGCAACAACTTTTTGACTTTTAAGTTCGCCAAGAATGACATCATCTGCCAATAACGCAAGGTTTTTGTCTTTGTCTCTCAAAATACCACGACATGTGTTTAAATTGAAATGGGGAGACACTTTGATAGGAATATCACCAATGTGGTTTAATGTTAACAAATTAATTGACTGCTGCTTTTTAGCACATTCAACTAAAAGTTGGCCGTTTCTCTGTTTGGTCACATTTTTTACCGTACCGGCAACTGATTGGATGGTTTTATCTACCAAGAAGGGAGAAGCCTTAGCTAAAGCCCTATCTTCAGATGCAATAACAAGAAATCGAGACCAGTCGTCATCAGGTTGTTCAAGAGTGTTTTCAACAGTGTCCGCAAGACGTTTTCTTTTGTTCAAAGTTTGGTGGTTTAATATTGGAGAAGCCATGGGAAAGGATATAGAATTCATTCTCACAACAACCCACCCTCCAGGGAGTGTCAACAAGGACCAGGCAATACACTGTGGCTTTCCTACAGCAATGCACTGGAGATGTTGTGAGAGTATACTCGACCATAAAGAAAAGAAATGCATATAACTGCAAAAAAGTTCACTCGTAAACCAGTCGAGAAAAACATTTAATAACAGTTATTATCACGCAAATACCCTCCATTTACAATCGATTGACCCATAAGCCACCGCCTTCTCAAGTACAACGCATATTTTGAAGATATATTAAATGAAACGAATACAATACAACAAAGGTGTTATATTTAATATACAATATTGGACGGAGCAATACATGAGGGCACGGCATGACAAAGCCGATTGATCAGGATCGGGTCCATCCGATCTCCCGTCTAGTTGAAGTAAAGGCCAAAGTGAAGTGTTAGACACAAGCAAACCACAGTTTGAATATATCCTCAGTCACCAGGATCCCGTCCTCCAACGACACGGGTCGCATCCCACGGCAAACAGGATGCCTCATGTGGTCTATAACCGTGACCAGCAAGAGGGTGCTTGGGAATCTCATGCGAGAATTCCCCGGGTGCCTCATTTAGTCGCCTCATACGACACGCAAGAGGTACGGAGGTCCTATTCTTATCACCCCGGGGACCCCACGGGGGCAATAGTAATACAACATACATCTTTATCATGATGATACCTGTTTGAACATTAATTTTAAAGTAAAATGATGAGATTGTAAAATCAATACTGAAAAGTATTAACCTGTCAAAAAAGTTTTTAGAAGTCAAACATGATATTCAGTTATGACAAACTTGATTGTAGGTGGATAACTTTTTATAATATGATCCTTTCATATTAATTTTATGAGTTGACCAATGATAACACAGGTTTGATAAACCAGGTTTGTATCGTAAATCTTTCGAATATCGTTACTACCGACTTGCATGAACAACACATCCGATATGACTTTAAAAAGGAACGAGGAAAAACTTCACACCGTTAGAGACCACCCCGACTCTTGATTAACCTCGTGAAATCGCTAACCAAACGTTAATTCTTAAAGTCCGGATTCTGTGCCATAATCTCATATACTAATGCCAATGTAAACACCTTTGATGAATCCATCATCACCACAAACGATGTCACTCATAAATTAATTACAATTACATGTAACCTATGACTGCGATATCTAGGCTATAAGATAAGCATTATAACATTTCCCTAAATGCTATGGGCAACCTACAACAGATTCAATAATAATGATAGGTCCAATGAATGTAAGTTGCTGTAAAAACCGTGCGATTAATCAATATGGTTATCAGCGATCCAATGAAATGAAACAAAGCGAATGGCGCTAACTCTGATTATGTCACTACATATGCAAATGAGGGGTTAAGCAATGTATCTCATTGGGCAGTTATCAAGAAAGATCAGCACGCACTGGAGTAGTGATAAAACGTTACATCAATGAAATAAATTGGTTCAAAGTATAAACACGTGTTTCATTAGTTCATTAGATACGCAAATTAGGAATCAAGCAATGCATCGCATGGGACAGTTATCAATAAAGATAAGCACAAGCTGAAATCGTGATAAGCAAGACAGTTACATCAGAGAAATAAATTGGTTCAAACAATGTACAAACAATACATACATAAATGATATTTTCAATAACATTTGTGTTTATTTTTTCTCAGTCAGTGCCATGTTACATGTTCCTCGTGATTGTCTTGCCAATAAGCAATAGTAGTCATCTTTTTCCAGTAATCACTTCGAAGTGCATCTTAAGTTTTTCACAGTAGATGTTTATTTTGAACAGAGCGACTCGAAATTTTGTTTTTTAATGATATATTTTTCTTATTTCTTCAACCAGAACAAAAACATTGAACTAACTGTCGAATTTAATATTGCAAAGGTAAAAAAAAAATTACGAGATTTGAAAACCAATACCTTTGGTTCGGAACATTATAAAAGCATTAAAGAGAAGACATCTGACAAAGCTATATGACACAAATCACCAAAGACCTGCACAAAAAAAAAAAAATGATAATAGAATACTCTCAAAGAATATCGTATTAACAACATATCGGAAATCAGCGATGACAACTATTTATATTAAGAACTACAATGAATAAAATAGGAACGATACTAAAATATAACGTATGTTTCGCTGCGTTATCCACTGCCGGTTTCGACATTTTCTGTAGATGTACTGTTGGGACGACGTACGGGGTAAAAAAAAAGTGTTTTGATGTACATCACCACCTTTCCCCATGTCCTTCAAAAGTCTATACTTCATAAGATTCGGTTACATGTTTCTCACTTGAACATATATGATCAGAAGGGTTGTCAAAATCCTTTCGGGCTGTTTTAACAAATGCAATCCATTTTTTTCCCTTGATTTCTGGTAAATAAATAAGTCTGCTTATATTTGATTTGAAACGGTTCTAGAACGCAGAAGGGAGGAGGTGTATTTTTGGCAAATCGGAACTTTTATCCGTTCTTCTTTAGTCCAAAACGTTGAATGAAATTTCAAACATGAGTTTACAATAAGAAGAACACCTGGGTAAATTTGAATCAAATGATTATGCATTATTATTAGAATGATACAGAATAATTAGATTGTTCGAAAATTAATTTGATCAGATTATTTCATATTTATAAACACCTACACTTACCATGCACATGATACATATAAGTGTATAAAATAAATCTAAGTAATGCATTTAAAGTATCTGCATTTAAAGTATCATATTGTTAAAATTCTATGATAGAAATAATATTTTGAACATATAATTTAAAATGATTATAGATATCATTTCAAGTGTTCATATGTCTTGGTTGTTTTCTGTAAATACTTGCATTACTACGTAACCCATTTTCAGTGTCCACAGTGAACAAGTGTATGATCTATACACAACAGTCTACGTTTATAAAGTCTATTTCCGGAAACATTACAAATTCCGTGGGTGTGGAGGATAAATCATAGATCTACTATCTTGTATTATGATCCGGGTCTTCTCTGAATTAGAAATATATCTACTCATAACCGGAATATCGATCATTATTCATAATAAAATCGACTCCAAGCACTATTTCACAATGAATAATATTTCACATTATGGAATATTCTTCTCTTAATACTTTATCGCTCAAGACGGCATGGCCTAGGGATATCGCGCTCGCCTCCTGATCAGGAGGCCGGGGTTCGAGTCCCACTCTGGTCATGCCTTCGGATGAGACAGTAAAACCGTATGGAATATATGACAGGTTTGGTTAAAAAAGAATATTCAAATGAAATGTGAAAGCTCAATCTCTATGCGATTTCTCGTAATTAGCGATGCAATAGTGTTCGTCCATATAAATGTATAACTCCACGTGAGGCTGAATCTCCAGAAATATCAATACACATCCCCCGTCTTTCCTACCAACTTGAAAGTATTTATACATTTGGGCTTTTGGCAATGTACATTATTTCATTTGCAAACCATGCGCATTCAATAAAGAAATCCTTCTATTAATAGCCATACTATAAATCCAGCACTATTCATGATTTTTAAGGGAAAGTGTGTTATGTACAGAGCTGAAAGGGGGGGTTGGGGGGTTAAGTGACATTTACTGCTGATGGTGGAGAAAAGAGATGGTATTACAGATATCCTATACGATATGGAAATAAAAAAACTATAAAATTTATAATTCTGAGATGTGTTTCAATGTTTTGAAATTTCTGCATTTTAGATTGAGAAGAATATAGTAGTGTGTTCTCGTCACTTCAAGGCCGAAGACAACCACTGGACATTAGTAGGGAAATGCTTGAAGCCAGATGTTGTCCCCTCTGTGTTTGAATGGAATACGGGTAAACCTGATAAACTGCCAAGAAAACCACCAACTGAAAGAAAAATTCTGGTAGAAATGACCAACAATGCCGTAGACATTGAAAAAACACAAACTCACAGCGATGACAAACAGCTCAGCAAAGAGGACCAAGAAACAACACCGGATGAAATATCAGTCTTGTGAGTCAAAACTATTTAGCTAATCAGATTAAGTACCTCACTGCCAATCCATTCTATCAGCTGACTTAAGATTTAAACAAACTGCTCAAAGTTTACGAATCCTGATTTCCGCTTAGTCGTTCAGTTAACTGTTTTACCTTGAAAATGGACCTTCATCTCCTCGTATAGCATGGATCCTCTTCTTCCTCAATTTTCTCTTCTCCTCTGATGGGAAATGGTGGAAACTTAGGTCATGGTGGATTCCGTTCCCGTTACATCTAGGAACACAGCAATATTCGTCCCCTTTCCCGACTGCATACGCTTTCCCTAGCTGTACTGGGGTCGCCATCTTTGTTATTATGCCTGGTATAGCCTCGCTTTCATCGCGATGACCCGGGGTCCTATGAATGCATGCATAACTGTGAAGATCGGTCTGTAGCCGATACTGCTAAGTTTTTCAATCTCTATCCAAGTCTATACTTGCAAGACGTTGATTCTGCACTCGATACCTGACAAGATACGAGTGACTACTTAGCAATGGTTGCCACAGGAATGGATAGTAGAAGTTTACTCCTTGTTATTTGGTCTTGTTTTAAACGTAACAAACACTTTGCTACTTCCTCCTACACTACTCCATGTCAGTCACAGTTTTTTCCAACGCCATTGACTCCACCATCATTTGTCATACTAATGAAAATATATTTAAAGCTACAACGATAAGTGATTTTCAGAAACATCCCTATTCAGCCTACTTAGTTTGACTCATTACGGTTATATAAATTGGTACAGGAAATAGGATGTTCTTCAAAGAAGACTCGCTTTATTTGTATATAAGTTATATATGTATTTCTAATATTTCTTCACTATTTAACATGTCTCACATCTAGGACGACTTCAATAATGTTTGAGGACATAGTTTTTAGAAATGGGGAGGAATCGTTACACAACGTGAAAATAATTATTAATTCAATTCGCATCTTTCTTTTGTGATTTATATATATCTTAATTTTCAGTTTTCTTATATAAACTCCCCCGTGGGGTCCCCGGGGTGATAAGAATAGGACCTCCGTACCTCTTGCGTGTCGTATGAGGCGACTAAATGAGGCACCCGGGGAATTTTTATGAAAGATTCCCAAGCACCCTCTTGCTGGTCGCGGTTATAGACCATATGAGGCATTCTGTTTGCCGTGGAATGCAACCCGTGTCGTTGGAGGACGGGATCCTGGTGGCTGAGGTTATATTCAAACTGCGGTTTGTTTCTGTCCAACACTCCACTTTGGCCCTTACTTCAACTAGACGGGCGGTCGGATGGGCCCGATCCTGATCAATCGGCTTTGTCATGCCAAGCCCTCATTTATCTTGCTTATTACATCTTGAAATACTATCTACATTGTCTAGTTTTTTGTTTTGTATGTCATACATAGCATTTTCCAACTTTTCATTTGAGAAGGCGGTGGCATATGGGCCAATCGATTGTAAATGGAAAGTATTTGCATGACATTGACTGTTCTGAAATGTACTCTCGACTGGTACCCGAGTTATCTTTTCTGCAGTTAAATGCATTTCTTTTCTTTATGGTCGAGTATACTCTCTCAACCACTCCAGTGCATTGCTGTTGGAGATCCACAGTGTATTGCCCGGTCCCTGTTGACACTCCCTGGAGGGTGGGTGGTTGTGAGACTGAATTATTTTCTTTTCTCATGGATCCACAAACAAACCACCAAACAATAATCAAACGTAAGCGATTAGCTGACAATACTGACATCACGGAAAAAGATGACGATTGGTCTAGATATTTGGTTATATCTTCAGAAGATACTGCGTTGTCAAAAGCTAACCCTTTCTTGGTCGACAAAACCATTCAGTCGATTGCAGGAACAGTTAAAAATGTCACGAAACAACGCAATGGTCAGTTATTGGTTGAGTGTTTCAAGAAACAACAGTCCATAAACTTGTTGCAATGTGACCACATCGGTGACATACCAGTAAAGGTTACTCCGCATGTAGCCCTTAATACCAGCAAGGGAATACTGCGTGACAAAGATCGCAATTTAGCTTTACTAGCTGATGATGTTATTTTAGACGGATTAAGAAGTCAAAAAGTAATTGCTGTTCGTCGTTTTGTTATCAAAAAAGATGGGAAAGAAATTAAAACGCGTACTTTTTTACTTACATTTAGTACGCCAACTGTACCATCGAAAATAAAACTAGGATATGTCAATGCTAAGGTTGACTTGTATTATCCTTCACCATTGCGCTGTTTTCGTTGCCAGAAATTTGGCCATAGTTTGAGTACATGTAGAAATAAGAAAACGTGTGATCGATGTGGTCATGTTGACATCTGTTCTGATGAATTCGATGAACATTTTGCTGGTTCTCAGCCATGTTGTGCAGCTGCCAAGTGTGCGAACTGCAATGGATGCCATTCTGCTTCTTCAAAAGAATGCCCTGTCTATAAAAGAGAAATGGACATCATCAAGATCAAAATTGAGAAAGGTATTTCTTATCCTGAAGCTAGGAAAATATATGAAAGCCATCAAGTACCTGCAGTGAGAACTAATAGTTATGCTTCGAAAGCTTCAAAGAAAATGGTATCTATTGCGGTTCAAACTGACATAGCAGGTTTGAAGACTAACCTCACTTCGCTGTCTAGTCTTTCAAATCCTAAACTATCATCATCAACTTCATCACAGACTACATCTAAATCTTCTGAAAAAATCGTTCACAGTAAATCGTCATCTGCGAGTTCAAAATCAAACAAGTCTGATACTAGAGCTAAATCATCTAGACAGTCATCTGCGAATGTTCCAACAAATTCTGAAGTGTCTGTTCGTAATAAATTTGATGTATTAGAGGTAGAGATGGAGGAGAGCTCTCCGTCTGATACAAATAATCCCAATTCATCAAATGACGAGACAATTATTAAAGATACTCTCAAAGTCAGTGATAGGAGTCGTAGTAAATCCTCCCCAAAAAAGGGTCGTAAACCCTCTCTTGCAAGACTTGCAGATACATGAATCGTTCTGATTCCATATTACAATGGAATTGTAGAGGTTTAAAGGTGAATTTGAATGAATTTTATCTTTTAGATCATATTTTTTCTCCAGCGGTTTTCTGTATTCAGGAGACCCATCTTAAGGATACAGATGTTCTTAAACTAAAAAAATTCTCTCAATATAATTTATTTAGTACAAATGAAAGAGCTAAAGGTGGTTCTTCCATATTTATTAGAAATTCAGTTTTACATAGTAATATTTCTTTGAATACAAATTTGCAAGCTATCGCTGTGCGTGTAACATTACATAAAACTATAACGTTCTGTTCGGTGTACATTCCACCAAATTCTAACTTGAATCTAAGTGAGTTAGATAATCTTGTTGATCAATTACCCAGGCCATATATTCTATTGGGAGACTTTAACGCTCATAACCCTCTGTGGGGTAGTAGTAGTATAGATAATAAGGGTAAGATCATTGAGGATTTTATTGCAAAACGTAATTTATGTGTCTTCAATGATGGATCAAGTACCTACTTACATCCAGGGCATGGTACATATACTTCGATTGATCTTACAATAACAGATCCTTCGTTGTTTACTGACTTTGTATGGTCAGTCCATGATGATTTGTGTGGAAGTGATCACTTTCCAGTTGTTTTGAAAAGTAATTTTGCGTCTAGTGATGATAGACCTCCGCGCTGGAAATTATGTAAAGCTGATTGGATTCAGTTTCAAACCGATTGTTATGATATGCTTAATACAGTAAATTATGATAATGAAGCTGATCCTGTACTTACTTTTACAAATAAATTAATTCATATTTGTGAGAAAAATATACCAAAAACCTCTACGTTACCATATCATAAATACAACCCATGGTTTAATGACGATTGTAAAACTGCCATTAAAGAGCGCAAGAAGGCCGAAAAACTTTTTAAAAGGCATCCTCTTAATTCTAATCTAAACAAAGTTCGTAAATACAGGGCTATAGCCAGAAGAACTATTAATCACAGTAAACGCTTATCTTGGAGAAATTATGTTTCCAAAATTAATACGCATACGCCAACTAATAAAGTATGGAAGATGCTCCAGAAAATACAAGGTAAAAAGATGTCATCTAATGTAAAACACTTACAACAAAATGATAATATTTTAACTTCAAAAGATGATATTGCTAACTGTCTAGGTCAAACTTTTTCAAAAAATTCTTCTTCAACAAATTGTGTTCCTGAATTTCAAAAAATTAAAACAAGAAAAGAAAAATTGAAACTAAACTTTCAATCTAACAATGACGAGGATTATAATAGTCCGTTTTCAATTGAAGAACTAAAATTGTCTTTGGCCAGAACACATGATACAGCCACTGGTCCAGACGATATACATTATCAAATTCTGAAACATCTTCCAATCGAATCCCTAAACATTTTACTCAATATTTTTAATCAGATTTGGTTTAAAGGTGAATTTCCACAGTCTTGGAGAGATTCTATAATCATTCCAATTCCAAAGCCCGGAAAAGACCATACCAATCCAACAAATTATAGACCGATATCGTTAACTAGCTGCGTATGCAAAACTTTAGAGCGGATGATTAATGATAGGCTTGTGTGGTTTCTTGAACACAATAAGTTACTTACTGATATTCAGTGTGGCTTTAGAAAACACAGGAGTACTGTTGATCATCTTGTTCGTTTAGAAACATACATTCGTGATGCGTTTATTAACAAGGAACATGTTGTATCTATATTTTTTGATTTAGAGAAAGCCTATGATACAACCTGGAAATACGGTATTTTAAAGGATCTGTATAGTATGGGGCTTAAAGGCAATCTGCCGATTTTTATATCTAATTTTCTAAAAGATCGATCTTTTAATGTTCGACTAGGATCTCATACTTCTGACTCTTTTGAACAGGAGATGGGTGTTCCACAAGGTAGTATTCTATCTGTTACTCTTTTTAGTATAAAAATCAATAGTTTGGCTAAAGTTCTTAATAAGGATATTGATGGATCTTTATATGTTGATGATTTTCTTATTTGTTGTCGTGGTAAAAATATGCGTACTATAGAGAGGAAGCTTCAGCTATGTTTAAATCATATATTGAAATGGTCTATCGAAAACGGTTTCAAATTTTCCAACAGCAAAACTGCCTGTGTACATTTTTGTCAGCTTCGTCGGGCTCATCAAGATCCTGAACTTTATTTAGATAATAATCTTATAAAAGTAGAAAAGGAAACTAAGTTTTTAGGCTTAATATTCGATAATAAATTATCTTTTCTACCACATATAAAAGCACTTAAATTAAGATGTCTCAAGGCGTTAGATATTCTAAAAGTTTTATCCAATACAGAGTGGGGTGCTGAAAGTACAACCCTGCTCCAGCTTTATAGGTCGCTGGTACGATCGAAGTTGGACTATGGTTGTATTGTTTATGGGTCGGCCAGAAAGTCCTATTTACAGCTTCTGGACACCATACATCACCAGGGCTTGCGCTTAAGTCTTGGTGCTTTCAGAACCTCACCTGTAAAGAGTCTGTATGCTGAAGCTGGGGAACCATCTTTAAATGAAAGAAGACTGAAACTTACTTTGCAATATGTAATTAAACTCTATTCAAATTCTTCGAATCCCGCTTTTGACTGCGTTTTTAAACCAAAACATGAAATTTTATACAATAATAAACCCAATAGTATTAAAAATATTGGATTACGGGTTCGACCACATATAGAAGAGGCTGGAATTAGATTATCTGATATAGCAAATTATGAACTACCTTCTTCACCGCCTTGGTTGATGAAAAAATCGAACGTTATATTGAAATTATCAGATCATAAGAAAATTGATACTAATTCTTTGAAATATCAACAAATGTTTTCAGAAATAAGATCTTTGTATTCGGAATATAAATCATACTATACTGATGGTTCCAAGGATGATGGCAGAGTGGCAGCTGCTGCAGTAACTGATACCGATATTTCTTTATCCATACGTTTACCAAATAATTGTTCTATATTTACAGCTGAAGCTAAGGCTATACTTTTAGCACTTGTTCATATTGAAAAAAATAAACACTTTAAGAGTATCGTTTTTTCTGACTCTTTATCATGTCTTCAAGCTATCAAAAATTTCAATACTAGTAACCCCTACATCTTGAGGATTTTAGAAAAGGTAAATTCTTTGTTGTCAAATAATTTTGACATTGTATTTTGTTGGCTTCCTGGACATACGGGATTCGTAGGTAATATTAAAGCTGACAAAGCAGCAAAAGAAGGATTAAATAGACTAGATATCGTAGGTAAAATACCTTATACAGATGTTAAATCATCTATATTGAATTATATTGATGCTTTGTCACAAGAAAACTGGGACCATGAAGATAATAATAAACTTCATGGTCTGAAGCCGATTTTTAAATATAGAATAAATTATCATCATTCTTGTCGTAGAGATGAAATTGTTACTTGTAGACTCCGCATTGGGCATTCTTGGATAACGCATTCTTACATTTTAAAGGAAGAGCCTCCTCCAGAGTGTATCCCTTGCGGATGTCTATTAAGTATTAAACATATATTGTTGGAATGTGCAGACACTGCACACATTCGAAATCAGTATTATACTGTACAAAGTATGAATGAATTATTTGAGAGTATCAGTATTTCAAGAGTTCTAGATTTTTTGAAAGAAGTGAACCTATTCAATAAAATATGATATATTGAAATGTAACGTATTATAATTGTGTATATATGTATATTTTAGTAACATCATTTATATGTAGATACGTTATACAATGAGAGCTGGTCTTTCCTAAATATTTTTAATTGCTCTTTTTAATTTGGTTTATGTTAGCTTGTAACCGTCGCCATATGGGTGAAATATTCCCGGTGCGACGTAAAACAATAATGTATCTATCTATCTATCTTATATAAACTACGTGTATATAATTTCAAAAAAATGTTGCGAATATAATATATGCAGATATATTGATGAATATAATTTCAAAAATGTTGATTGTTTTTACTTATAAAATAGTAAGTTATCACTATACAACAGCATACAATTTATGAAGGCGGATCAGTAGATCAAACAGAAACTTCGGAGATTTCTGACTATTATCTCCTGCGAAGTACATGATGACTATGGATATTATCCCGCTGAAGCCGAGTGGTTTCAGTCATGCTTCCTACATGCTACTGTACTATATTCATAGCAAAATGCGAACTTAATCGGGGCAGTTAATTACCTCGAACTATGTAAACCTAGCCAAGATACTAACGAATTTCTGTAACTTATTACGAAATTTAGAGAATAACGATGGTTAAGCTTCGGTCTAGCTGTCTGCTAGGAACATTGATGGTGATATTTATAACTACCACGTTCCTGCAAACTTACCATTTAAATATGCTATAATGATATTATAATCAGGTCAAAATGATCTTCCGATATCATTTATACTTTATTAACATTATCCTTAGAAACATTTCTCTATTTTTGAAATTTTTAAAGTTTTACATTCTAAAAACTCATATAAACTTTTGTTCTTTATTATAGTTACATTTTATTTACTTTGTTGTCCAAATTGCCTCAAATCCGATAGTAAACTTTGTCACCCTAAGTCCTTTTGAGTAAATCGAAGTAATCTTTCAGACACTTTTATTAGGGTATGTCAACACCTTCTAATAATCAACTTCCGTGATAAGTCGGAAGATTAACTAATGCCAGATAAACCGATTAAGGGTGCATTGTTATACCCACGCTATATCCATCTTTTCATGTGAGGCCACCTTAAGGGTAATTGTGTAAACTTTATTCATTTGTGAAATTAATTCCCGTTTGACCCCTAACATGACCAACCTGCGTCTGCTTGAATCTCTAGCGCGTCACTTGTTTGCTGGAATTCGAATATCAAAGACGTTAAAGATATTGATCCTTACGGGTCATCTTTTACAGGTATGCATTATAAAATAACTTCTAAGCAACATTCAGAAATGGAGCAACCTAGTGCAAGTAGTGGATCCACATCCCATGAGACATCTGAAGATCAACAAATAAGACCAGCAGAGATTCAACAAGTGCTAACCCCCAGGCTGGTACATCACAGCAATTTACTAGTACTATCAGTCAAGCCTCCCCTGACAATGTGTTAACACAACTATGTAACATTTTACAAAATCAAAACCAATCTCTGAAACAAAGTGCTTCTTCGGCTGGTGTCAAGCTGAAATCATAGTGGCCAAGAATCGGTGCATGTGTGGCTCAAAAACTTTGACTGTTGGAGGCAATTCCATAATCTAACAGACAGTGAAGCTCTTTTTGCAGTAGGATGTTATTTGGAAGGCCAAGCTTCCACATGGTTAGAGACAGTCTCTAACGAAGAAATAAATACCATCCAGAAATTCAAAAGTGCTTTAACAGAACATTTTTCACCACAGGAAGCTAGCTATGGTTTGCTAGGTATAAAGCAAAATGAGGGCGAGACGACAGAGAGATACCTTGCCCAAACAGAGTCTACAGTACTTGGACATCAGTTACCGGAAGTTTATAAGGTACAATTTACTTTCAATGGGCTGGACAATAAAATCATAATTCCATAACAGCCAAAAACTGTTCAGGACTTGCGTCAAACAGTAGTAATCACAAAAGCCGAACTAGAGTGTGCTGTTTCACGGGAAGCTACAATAAATATAGAACATATATACCTTTTACTTAACTTTACCTTAAGCACATTAGCCGCGCAGTTAAAAGAAACAATGAAGAAAGAAATAAGTGAGTTTATTTTCAAAGAAACCAGCAACAGAACCGAAATCATTGGCGGCCGCAAAATACGCAACCATGGCAATTGGCCAATATGATGATACAACATGGCCAGCAACAGAGACAGAATGGGAGTAGAGCATGTGCAGGTTGTGGCAAGTCATGCTTTACCAGACGTAGCTGCCCCGCATTTCGTGCTAACTGTGGTATAAAGGGTCATTTCGATACTGTATGTAGAAAACCTAAGCAAAATCCAAACTTTTCTTTTCAGTATCAAAAGCAGAACCAATAGTCAAAATACACAGCCTCAAAACTCTGGACTATAATAGGGACACGCGCCTGTCCTCTTAAAGGATAGGCACCATACTAACAAAGTTTCTGCTGAACTAACAAATCCTCACATTTTGTGTAACAGGGTTTATTCAAAATCATGACAACACCTGTGTCCAGGGTTCCTTTTGA
This sequence comes from Pteria penguin, assembly GCA_035048485.1. Taxonomy (NCBI): domain Eukaryota; kingdom Metazoa; phylum Mollusca; class Bivalvia; order Pterioida; family Pteriidae; genus Pteria; species Pteria penguin. Next base: position 12,674,236 of record CM068590.1, read on the forward strand.
TTTTTTATATTTTTATTTACAATTATGAAGGTTAATTTTGAACCCTGAAATATAATGACAATAATAAATATCCATGATAAACATACATATTAAAATACATCAAGTGTTCGTATATATATATATCAAGTAAAGTATATGGTAATATTGTATTAAGTACATGTACGAGTTATTTCCTTTTATGATAATGTATGTTATTTAAGAGTTTCTATTATGCTTCACATATCGTAAACCAATGCGAAATATAGTAATATAATAAATATCATTTGATGATAATGCAATTGATAGAAATGAAAATATTAATACATTTGCTCAATATAAGATTAATGAAATACAAAAATATACCTGATTATGGGTCAGGGTTCATTCAAAATCATACAAAGTATGAATGGTGATAATATATATGGTTTACCTACATGTATGAATAAAATAGATAAATAATAAATATTTACTAGTATAAGCTTTCATATGATAACTATTTCATACGGAAAAATACAACATCCACGCGCTCAAATTCGTACACATGCAAAATGTATTAAGCATGGGTATTAATTAAAAGGATAGATGTTAGAGATATTGTATCATTATTAGAAATACAAATATTATAATACAATAAGGTTGGAGAAAGTAACTAACTTACTGTCAAATCGTACTGTCAAGTCGATGTAGTGGATATCACATAATATGCGTGTATCGAATTCAATGATCAATTTCAATGTGTGTTGTATGGCGTTCTTTGTCTAAATTGTGAATACCTGGTCAGTACCAGTAAAACGGCGGGAATATATACTGACCAATAAAATTGCAAGAAACTTACCTCACTAAAAAGTGACCAATGCATATCAACCTGACATACATGCTTTAAGGATAGTGAGTTAGATATGGAATAAACAGGAAGAAAAATACGAACACTGATTTGAATATCCTTATTTTAATCAGTATACAATTAAAACTACATAAATACATTTGACAATATCATAATTAATTTGAAATATAAAATATGAATATATCACTATCACATTTTGCACGAGTAAAATAAAACCTCACAACCCTCTAACAGTGCTACATAACCATCTAAATCTCTATCAACCTCACACCCCAATACCTCCTCCCAGAATATAATGGCATTTAGTTTTCGTTTTATATTTGTTTACTCTGTCCTTCAATGTTAACAATTGTTTATATTCGGTTGTAATATCACAAGGGTTCGGCAAGAAGCGGTCTCTGCCATGGGTCAATGCAAATACAAGTGCTTAAAATAAGGTCAACAGAGGACCTGCATAGAGACTGGCTGCAGACGCTTTTCACTCCCTTTGTTTGGCATCGGGATCATTCGTACCGATAAGTTTTCATACCGCTTGTACGAAAAATTGGGTTGTTTCGTACTGATTAGTGAGATCATCCGTACTGGTATTTATCATTAAGTGTAATTATATTTCGGAAACAGAAATTTCAATATTGTAGTAAGTTGAAGTTCACTGTATTGTATACTTTGTAATAACAAAGTCCAAATTAAAAGTTAATCGTTTATTTTTGTTTCATGTCCAAATGCAATATCAATACAAAGCTTTAAAGTCCGACAATGAAATTATAAAGTTCCAAAAACGAAAGAAAGAAAAAGAGTTCTCAAGGAAACAAGTTTTTTAATCTCTCTCACAAAAGTAACATCTACAAAAGTCAATGACATCCGTAAGCTCCGCCCAAATTCAAGTAAACAGCCAATCATGTCATGAGTAACAAAAGTATTCTTGGACATTCTGGTAAATGAAAAACAATTAATTAAACCCAAACAAGTGATAACAGTCTTAATTCATGAGTGACAAGCATTTCAACACCAAAGAGCAGCAAGTCTTTACAACTCTGAAATCGGATACATAGGAGCATAAATATAGCGACGGCGGCGAGCTACGGAGAAAGGATAGATGTCAAATTGAAATATGACCAACATGTGATCAACGTTTCCTAATCAAAACCAAATTGCATCAAAAGTAATGTTCAAGTAATTCCCATGATATTACCTTCCCTGATAAATAGAAAATAGCTGATGTACTTTAATCAAATTTTGTCATTTATAAAACCCATTATTAAACATATACATAACATCCGCCCCAATAAAATTAAAATTGAGTATCAATTTTAAACATGGGTTAATAAATGCAAAAAAAAATTCAAAGAATACTATTGCAACAATATGTACACACTACCTGTATAATATGCATCATAATTCTGAAAGGTATCATACTTATGAAATACAAACAATATTCCAACGAACATTCAAATATTTTCAATGAAATATACAAAAATATATTGTAGACATGATACAAGTAATACCCAAACACAGTACCTGCTCATCCCTGAATCATATGTAAAAACCATTGCAGTAAACATACTTTGATATACGAATTACATGATGACAAGAGCCTAAGTAACAATAAATGAGGCATCAATTGCAACAAATCTGACAATATTTCAAAGTACATTCAAATATTGTGAACAAAGATACACAAAACATTTGTAAACATGATAATACCCAAACATAGTACCGGCTCATCCCTTAATCATATGTAAAAACCATTGCGGTAAACATACCATGGTATACCAATTATACATGATGATAAGAGCGTACGTAACCATAAATGAGGCATCAATTGCAACAAATATCCCAAAATGATCCAAATTTAAATCTATGTACACTTTACGCTGTATATTTTACACACCACCCCATCAAACCGAATATTTTCTTCCTGATATACATAGCATATATGACCATATTCATAAAGTACAGTACCGTACCATCCAACACATAAACAACTTATCGCTTTATACTAAATGTATAATTATCGAGACTAACTCCTGCAGTTATTATGTAACTAGAGTAACCCATCCGCCTCTATTAAGATAACAGATTGTGAACAAATCTATGCGTTATCATATTAATTATGCGATAAAAGTTAAATGTTCCATGAATCAAACTAACTCTATATACATGTATATCGGGCATTCAAATTCAACATATGGGGATAGTTTCATATACTAGCAGTCATTATATTAATTGATAAATGGGGGAGGTCTGTCTAGAACAGCCTGTCGTGCTTTCGTATTCAAACTAGAGGAGGGCACCCAAAATGCATTATCGGCCGGCTCCCCTGCAACATGAATCAAATATTGTATTCCTCTCGGAGAATGTCTTTGTCCTATCACTTTTTTAATTTTGTGGAATCCATCAGAATCTGATGACGTTGACATATATGTGATAGGATCGACGTGATAAGTGTCTCTGAAACGAAGTGGTGGTTGCCTCGATCGCTCGGACCGTCTAATTGATTGAGGCTGCGGTTTATCCTCGTGTGCAACCGGATCCGTCTGGCAACTTTGGTGAGCATGTGTAACCCGCCATGAACTTGTCACACTAAAGAATTTTGACGGTGTCGGTTCTCTTACGTATGCTCGCTTTAGCCTGTTTATATGGACGTCCTGTTCCTTACTGATGGTCGCAGTGGGATCGTGCAGTCTTACTATGTGTTCGCTGATGACACTTTTAATCACAAAAGGTCCGGTATATTGTTCTTGTAGCTTTTGACCTTTTCCAGTCGTTTGCTTTTGTAGGAATACATAATCGCCATTTTGCAAAGTCAATGGTCTAAGATCCCGGTTTGCCGAGTCTAGCATCCTTTGTTTTGATTTCGTCACATTATCAATGATTTCCGCTCGGACAACGTTTATTTTTCTTAATTGCTCACATAAATATTTTTCCACGTCAGTTTTGCATGTGGCAAGCTCCATTTGGTAGTTAAGCAGTGGAAATTTTGGCCTTGTTCCATACAGAATTTCAAAAGGAGAGTATCCTAAACTGGAGTTCACGGAATTATTCATAGAAAATACAACTGACGGCAGTATTGATTCCCAGTTTTTTCTGTCGCTTGTCATGTATGGTGTCAGACGTTCCGCTAGTGTAGCATGCATTCTCTCACAAGCCCCTAGACAGTGGTGCATGAAAGCGGGAGTGAACTGCTGTTGTATATGCAGCATTTTGCAAAGTTCTGTAGTCACTTGTGCAATAAATTCGCTACCTTGATCGCTTATTACAGTATTGCACGCACCGAATGTTGTGACAAGTCTGAAAAACGCATTCGCGACCGTGATGGCATCTTTTTCACGTATGGGAACCGTAAACAGGTACTTGGAAAACATATCTACCGCTGTAAATATGTAACTATTCCCTGTTGTCGAAATCGGTAAAGGTCCATATAAGTCCATTTCCCATACCTCAAATGGAGCACTTGGTGTTGGGTAGGCCGATATACCCGATTTTGTGGGTAAGCGTGTAATTTTCCTCTTTTGACACGAATCACACGATCGGACATACTCGCTAATTATTTCTGACATTCGTTGAAAGAAATAATGTTCTTTGATTTTGTCTAAAGTCACCTGAATTCCACCATGCGCCGCAAAAGGTGAATCGTGATAGAGATGTAAAATTTCCGGAATCATATCTCTCGGGACAACTAATTGATAATTGGAGAAAGTTTTAGCCCGCTTGGATTTCGCTACTCGAGAGTGAAAAAGCATGCCGTCAATAAGTGCGTAATCCGAGTGTGTCAACAAAATGCTTCTAGTAACTTTTTGCGAATTTGGTAACGTACCGTGTTTAAGATATTCAATCAGCGGTGTAACAGTTCATCGTCATTTGATTGCTTCTGAATAATGTCCGTTTTCAAAAATTGTGTATTATAAAACAATCCAGCATCCGTGTTCTTGTCAGGCTGCGAAGAATTATCACTATCGGCCACTGTAGATACTACATTAACAGCACGTCCATTATCATTTACATCGTCCACTGTTATTGCTTCATAATCAGCACGATCGATAATGTGTTCGTCAGTGGTTTGATCAACATTTAATTGAGCGACACAGCGGGTGCAATTATCTGCGTCTGTAGCAATGGAATGCAAATTCGTGTCTGCTCGTTTGACCTCAGATGACCTTTGAATCCACAGTTGTTTTGATTTACGGTGTCGCCTGCGCTTCTGTTTCAACGGTGCGAAAATTTCCTCTGTATCTCCGTCATATTCACACGGCGCTACTTTGAGAACATTCGTATGTAATACATATTTGTTATCGTCATCTGTGTGCAACAAAGAATGCAAATTTTCACCGTTCGGTAATTTGACGGAAGTTTTCTCAGACACGTACGGAAAATGTGGGTCCTCCTCGTCTGGACTACTTTCCATAATTACTGGGAATTTCGGATTTCTCGACAATGCGTCTGCAACGCACATCTCTGCTGCTGGTTTGTATACAATGTCAATATCGAACTGTTGTAGAATTGCGAGCCATCTTTCGTAAATCGCTCCTTTCAATTGTTTTTGAAATAACGGTCGCAATGCCTGGTGGTCACATTCAACAACGGAGTGACGGCCTCGCAAATATGGCGCACAATCTAGAACTGCATGTACCATTCCCAACAGTTCAAGTTTAGTAGGTCCGTAAGATCGTTGCCACTTTGAAAGTCCTTTCGAACCAAATCTCACAACACGCGAAATACCATCTTCGTGAATTTGGTATAGCATATATCCGATACCGTGACTTGACGTGTCAACCGAAAGACGAAAAGCTAAGTCATATCGCGGAAAACTCAAAACCGGGGACTCCTTTAAAAGTCGTTTGAGTTCATCGAAAGCTCTCTGTTGATCGCTATCCCACTTAAATTTTGTGTCTTTCTTTATAAGTCGCGTCATCGGCTGGGCGATTGCGCTGTAATTCGGAATAAATTTTCTAAACCAGTTAAACACTCCCATAATTCGGTGCAGTTCCTTGAAATTTTTCGGAGCGGCATAGTCAATTATCAGTTCGACTTTTGATGACGGTGGACGAATACCTTCATGCGAGATTTCATGTCCCAAAAATATACATTTCCTTTGCGCAAAATTACATTTGGAAAGTTCTAGTTTCAAACCTGCTGTTTTGAGGCGGTCAAACACACACTGCAAATCCTCTAAATGTTGTTCAAAAGTCTCCGAACATAAAAGTACGTCATCCAAATAGCACAGTACGGATTTAAATGTCAGGCCACGTAAAACTTTGTCCATAAGTAGCTGAAAACTATTGGGACTCGTTTTCAAACCCATCGGTAACCGCAGAAATTTAAACGTTCCGTAACATGTATTGAATGCTGTGTACTTTGTGGAGTCTTCTGAAATCGGCATCTGGAAAAACCCTTTGCTAAGGTCAATGGATGTGATGTAATTTGGAGTACGCTCTGTAAAAGATTCGGTCAACTCTTGTAAGTCAGGAATATTATAACGGAATTCCTGTGTTTGAGAGTTCAGGAAACGAAAATCACAACAGAAACGGTACCACGATAGATTTTGTTCCTTCGTTACATCATCGCCATGTGACTTTAGCTTGCTTCGTTTCGCAACCAACACTATCGGGCTAGTAATCGGAACATCTTCGTTTTCGTGTACTTGTGTAATAATTCCCTGTCGTACAAGTTCATTGAGTTGATGTCTTAAAACTTCCTTTTTGTCCGGAGGTAATCGGTACGGTCGATGGTGCTTGGAAACAGCATCGGGCTTCAGGTGAATTTTGTGTTCTACTACGTCAGTCAAGCCGATGTTCGGATTATCCAGAGTCACGAACACTGATCTATTCCGAAGTATGCACTCCTGTAATAACTTACGGTTTTCTGTAGATAGATCCGAGTTCATCTGGCATTTATCAAAGAAGTCTGCATTAGATTTGGTCATGTCATTAGTCTCACCGTCACCCACTTGAATATTAGCACATTGCACGGTACTGTCACCTATCTTAACGCGAGTGATGTCATATGTATTGTCAAGAGGTTTAAAATGTGCTAAAATAGAACCTTTATGTACAAAAATGGGTTCATTACTAGGGTTTAAAATTTTCAAAGGGACTGCGCCATCACTAGATATATTACAAACATTCTTCCCAAGCAATAACCCTTTGTGTAATAATGTATTATGTACACTACAAAATCCTAGCATTCCGACCATTTTGCTCTTGTCTACCTTACCAAAAATCAACATTTCTGAATTTGGTGATATTGTGAAATTTGACTTACACCTCACCTTTGTACTCTTCATCTGCCCTGAAAATGTGGCAAACCTGTCAAAATCTAAGACTATACCCTTAGACATAAAATATGACGTACCAAGGATGAGAGGATGAGATGCATGATCTAAAATATCAACATAAATTTTGTGCTTAGCATTTGAGCAAGGCGTCTGCACCTCGATTCTGGCAGTACCAACCACATCTATACTTTGATTATTTGCTAAAGTGACATTTTTATGTCCACAAGAGATAAAACATGACTTACTTTGTACAGGTAAACGCTGGTAGAGTGACTTAGATATAATATTTACATTACTGCCAGAATCCAAAAGAGCAGCAACCTTTACTCCAAATATATTTACAGGCATATACATGAATTTCCCTATTTTATGAAATTGAGAATCACCGTCACTGGCACTCGAGTCACTAAAGCCACAGGCTGCTGGTGCCGGGTCCAGACTGGGCGCTATTCGTTTTCCGGCAAACTAAGCGTTTTGCACACTTTCGCGAGATGTCCCTTCTGTTCGCACAATTGGCAGCATGCCTTCGGGTCTTTTGTTCCGGTGCCATTCCAATTGCATTGCCTCTTACGGTGTCCTTCACCGTCGCAACTATAACACGTTAGGACCCTTCTCCGCGGTCGCGATGCACGGTCGGTTACCTGAGGCGAAGTCAGCTTGGCCTCTAGTCTTTCAAATATTTTCCCCATGGCATCGTCCTTCGTTCTTATGGCTGACACTGTTGGAGTCTGGCCACTTGATCGTTATCCGTATGCCTCTCCCAATTTTGCCTTTTGTAAGGCCTCCTGAAAAGTTTGTGGATTGCCGGCACGAACGAAAAATGCGAGTTGATGCGGCAATCCATTAATAAATTTGGAAATCAAGTCTCTCTCTGGTTTTTGTTATCGCGTCCCCTTTTCCGAAATATCGCTATGAAATCCCTCCAAAGGCTGATTCTCTTGGAGAGACATTGTATCAAACAGGGCAGATTCTGCGATGGTCCTGGAGTCGAAAGTGTCAAATTTTGCATATTTATTTTCGAAAGCAAATCGTAACAGAGTCCAGGCTTCTTTAATGCCGCTTTGAAGTGTGTTGTACCACACCACCGCTGGACCTTTAAGATGAAGATGAAAGGCAGCTACAATTCTACGGTCCTCATTTAAATTTTGTAAAATGCAGAAAGAGTCAAATTCATCCAAAAACTTTTGTCCATTTTCTCCAGAATAGCCACTAAAGATATCTAAATTAACTTTAGTTGTTAAAGGAATCCCTGCATTAGATCGTAAATTGTTGTTTCTTATAACTCGTGGTGTTGCATGTATCGGCACTGAACCTGATGCGGGATTGTCAAAATCATTAAATCCGAACCAATCATCCATCTTTAATTTACAAAACGTTTCCTTTTTAAGTTTAGATTCTCCACCATGTAGTAAGTTGAAGTTCATTGTATTGTATACTTTGTAATAACAAAGTCCAAATTAAAAGTTAATCGTTTATTTTTGTTTCATGTCCAAATGCAATATCAATACAAAGCTTTAAAGTCCGACAATGAAATTATAAAGTTCCAAAAACGAAAGAAAGAAAAAGAGTTCTCAAGGAAACAAGTTTTTCAATCTCTCTCACAAAAGTAACATCCACAAAAGTCAATGACATCCGTAAGCTCCGCCCAAATTCAAGTAAACAGCCAATCATGTCACCAGTAACAAAAGTATTCTTCGACATTCTGGTAAATGAAAAACAATTAATTAAACCCAAACAAGTGATAACAGTCTTAATTCATGAGTGACCAGCATTTCAACACCAAAGAGCAGCAAGTCTTTACAACTCTGAAATTGGATACATAGGAACATAAATATAGCGACGGCGGCGAGCTACGGAGAAAGGATAGATGTCAAATTGAAATATGACCAACATGTGATCAACGTTTCCTAATCAAAACCAAATTGCATCAAAAGTAATGTTCAAGTAATTCCCATGATATTACCTTCCCTGATAAATAGAAAATAGCTGATGTACTTTAATCAAATTTTGTCATTTATAAAACCCATTATTACACATATACATAACAATATAACAATGTAATAGCCTTTCTCTTAGCAAAAATACAGCTATTCAAAGGGTGATATCACGCATTTACCACATGTGATGACCTTTAATGTCATAGGTCAACCAATCAAATTTCAACTCTATCACACAATACCGCGTACCTTGTCTGTCTGGCGGCTTTTCTTTTAGCTCATTCAGAGTGATAACACGTGGATTTAATTCGTGTGTCGAGTTTAATTGGATTGATAATATCTATACACTTAAATTCTCTTAAATCCGGGTAGTCCGGCAATTTGATTACCGGGTAGTCCGGTTTGATACCAAAACTTAAAGCAATGGAAGGCGAAAGGCCGGATACTGAAACAGAAAATGAGAAAATAAGATCTGAAGAGGTTGTCGTAACCACGGAATATAGCGGCGATAATATTAATATAGATGACGCTATCAGTTGTACATACAATGCGCAAAGTAATGGGGATAACCGCTCAAGGTGCGACAAATTTGAGAATGAAAGGCGCTTGAAACGGAAACGGAGCTCCAACAAAAGACGGAGGCGCGGTAGTAGGTCTAGCAGTTCATCCGCGACAGATTCTTCTGTACCGGGGTCTACTGAGACTTTGTCCTCTTCATCGGGGTCGAGCTTCGATAGCTCCACGACATCAAGGACGAGTTGTATCTCTAGAGCCCCTTCTGACATATCGTTTCCGTCTAAAATGTCAAAGAAATGGAAACTAGATAAAAATCTAAAACTAGATTGCGCAAATATCTACATGGCATAACAAAACAGAAAAGAATAAAAATAACTAAACGCTATCCTATACCAAAGCATAGAGTTCTGAGAGGACTACGAGTAGACAGCTTCGTTAAAAACCTTTACAAAGCAGAAGGTAAAAAGTTCAATTTTAGGCTTGACAAAAATCTAGCTAACCAAGCCGCCCGTTGTCTTGACGCTGTGGGACCTATATTGAGGCTCCAGAAAGAGGCTGAATTAGCTCAAAAAATGGGCCAGATCTTGTCGTGCTCTCGTATAACTGACTGACGAACTATGCTGTTAGATTAATTGGAAACTCATATCACGTATGTATATACGAGCATTTCAAAATGGAAAGGATTCACCTCTTGAAGGATTTGATAATCAAACACGATTTCATGGGGAAATTAGACCTCAAAGACGCTTATCTTACTGTACCTATTTACGGAAACCACCACAAATACCTGGGGCTCAGTTGGGAAAACAAAACATGTTTTCCAAGTCCTTGCCTTCGGCTTGGCTCAGGCCCCAAGAGCATTCATAAAACTAATGAAACCAGTAGTAAGATTATTTCGAAGACAGGGTATTCGACTTATTGTTTATCTGAACGACATACTAGTTCTCAATCAAAGTACTTCGGGTCTTTGCTCAGATACAAACAACGTTGACCAATTTGGGGTTAATAATAAACCAAGAGAAATCGGAAACGAATCCCGTTCAAAGAATCGAATTTCTAGGCTACGTAGTAGACTCCGTATCAATGAGGTTAACTCTTCCACAGTTCAAGATAGAAAAAATAAAACAGAAATGCACGTCATTACTCAAAGAAAGAAAAACAACGGTACGAAAACTATCGAGTTTCACAGACTCTATCCAAGCCTTTCAACAGGCTCCCTTACATTATCGAATGATTCAAAGGGACAAATACACCGCAATGTACAGAAACAAAAGTTACGAGTCTATGGTTCACCTCGGTCACTAGAAGACATCAGGTGGTGGCTGAAAAATCTAGAAGCTTTAAATAGAAAGGCGATTTTAACCCCTCTCCCAGGGTTGACAATCGAATAAGACGCATCAAAAACCGGATGGGGGGCGCATTGCAAAGGTGTAAGCGTTGGGGGTCATTTGTCCCTAAAAGAACAAATAATGCATATCAATGCTCTGGAGTTGCTGGCTGCAACCCTGGCATTAAAGGCCTTTTTAAAAGATCAAACAGACATTGCAATTCTATTACGCATGGACAATCGGAGTGCATACATAAACCGTGTGGGGGGAACAAAGTCCCCTGTATTGATAAAACTTGCCAAAGACCTCTGGGACTGAGTATTAGCTCGCGACATTCACGTCACAGCTATGCATATTCCAGGAGTAGACTATGGTATGGCGGATTTCGCATCAAGATATTGGATAGATACAAGCGATTGGCAATTAGAAAGAAATATTTTCCAAAACATTGCGAAATGCTTAGGTCCATTCGAAATAGATCTATTTGCAAACAGATTAAACGCCCAACTGCCACGCTTCTGCAGTGGAAACCGGAACCGGGAGCAGCGGAGATAGATGCGTTTTCCCTTCAATGGAAGAACATGAAAGTTTATGCTTTTCACCCATTCAGTCTGATAGGGAAATGTTTGGCTCAGATCAGATTTTAAAAGGCTACTCTAGTGATTGTAACCCCGGTGTGGCAAGCTCAACCTTGGTATGCAAAGATTCTTCAAATGTGCATAGAGAACCCGATTTTACTTCCACCGTCGAGAAACCTTTTGAGGTCCCCCACGGAACAAATACACCCACTGATACAGAACAAATCACTACACCTCGCCGCTTGGAAGGTTTCCGGAGAGTTTGTTCTCATAAGGGATTTTCAGAATGGGTTATAACGTTACTCACTTCCTCATGGAGTCAAGGCACAAACAATAGTTACAATTGCTCCTGGGGAAAATGGAGTAGTTGGTGTGGTTTTTTATTGATTGATTGATTGATTTTTGTTTTACGTCACACCACGAATATTTCACGTATATGATGACGGCATCTGCCTGATGCAGGGCATACAAATTTTGACCTTTGCAACGGACCCATCCGAAGCAGTGAGGGATCTTTAACGTGCCATGCATACCACGACACGGGGCCTCGGTTTTTACTGTCTCATCCGAAAGACATGACACCAGCATGACCAGAGCGGGACTCGAACCCCGGCCTCCCGATCAGGTTTCCGACGCGATACCACTAGGCCACGCCGGCTTAGCTGGCGTGGTAAAGGACAAATTGATCCATTTCGATTCTCTTTGGCACATATTTTAGATTTTCTTGCAGAGTTGTACTCAAGTGGCTTAGAATATCGCACTATAAATTTATATCGTTCTGCTCTTTCCTCGTGTCATGATAAGATCGACGACCATCCAATGGGTGAACATCCCCTGGTCAAAGGGTTAATAAGAGCTATTTTCCGATTGAGACCTCCGCGTCCTAGATATACATTTACATGGGACGTCGATTCAGTATTAAAACATTTAGATTCCCTTGGGTGCAATCGTAAATTGAAATTGAAGTACGAAAATTAGCACAGTACATTATATGTTTTATGTATATATTTTACGAATCAACACGCATCAAAATACGTCATACGCACTGTTCGTGGAAGAACGACAATATAGCTAAAAAGTTCAAATAATTTAATATGTATATATTTTAAGCAAACAAATGTAGGTTTAACATCCGTACGAATAATCCCGGTAGTATACCCTATGTTCTCATATTATAGGTAAATTTATTCTAAACTGTTTGATTATATATATAAGCCTAAAACGTATTTAAAAAATGCCCTTGCAAATGTTGTGATCTCTTCGTTGTATTAAGTGAGACACGGCTGTCTAAAACGCGATGTCTGTAAACAGGACCCGGTTGCACAATGCGTTGTTAAATTTAACTTAGAGTTAACCCATACTTAAACTCATGGTTAGATTAAATTCAAGTTTAATCTGTTGCACAAAGTTAACTTACGGTTAAGTTCATGGTTAAATACCCATAATTTAACAGTGGTATGAAGCATGATTAAATATTCAACTGCGAACTGAAAATGGTGGATCGTCTGCGTTTCGCAAATCTGCTTGAAGTTAGAAAACCAAAAACCTACCGAGAGAGATTGCAAAAGTTGCAGGAAATGACAGAAAATGAATTAAAATCAAGGTTTCGCTTCAATCGGAACACCCTTCAATACGTCGTAGACTTGTTAAAGGACGATAAAAGCCATTCAACGGGGAGAAGCATGGCGCTTGATTCTGAAACTCAGGTAACCACAATTTTTTCCCCTCAAATACATATTTGTTTACCTCGTGCAGATTGCATCGCAGGTTCACGAGTTATTCCCCGTGTTTCCTTGAACGCTAAAAATAAAGCTGTAATGTAAATCCCGAAAATTGCGAAACCTTTTTTTTTCAAATCACACCTGTTACTACAGTAATTTTCATATCTCACAAAAAGCATTTGAAATCTTTGTCCCTTTTGCTTCATTGTTGCTTTACATAGCACTGAATGATATTTTAGTCATATGTGAATGGGTGTCGTTTTCACTGAAAATACATACATGTATCAATGGATATTGTCTTTTTCTAACTTTAAATTTTTATGATTTAAAGTGAGCACAAAAAGATGTATTAACTCAATAAAAGGAAATATGAAAAAGGTTAAACGCCGGTAAGTATGTCATGTATGTAGAGGTGAAAGGAGAAGAAATATTAGATTTTGACAGTTTACATAGCAAATGTAATTACTGAGTGTTTCTTACAGCAAATTTAGGTGTTCACAATGAGCAAGGCTTGGACGACACACACACATATATATGAGTCTATAGATTTGAGTGAAATATCTATTATATGATGGGGTATGCTTTTCAGTCAGGAGCGGATCCAGAACTTCATGTGCCGGGGGACCGCTCCTTCCATAGGTGGGGGTTCGGGGACCTCCCCCGAGAAAATTTAGCAAAAATGAGGCAAAATGGTGCAATCTGTTGCTTTTTTTTGGCATTATTCATCAACATTTTCTTGACTTCAAATATTCCGCAAAAACTCTGAAATCCTAGCATTATTGGCTGCATTGACAGCACCCGTGTTCCTATACAGGCCCCATCAGAGGACGAGCCAGCCTACGTCAACAGGAAAGGCTGGCATTCAATTAATGTCCAGGCAGTATGTGATGACCGAGATATGCCATATCTGTAAACAGTAAATCATGTGCCAAAATTTTGTCAGGACACAAACTCATAATGTGACCTTATACATGTTTATATTGCATTATGACTTTAGTTCTTGCAAAAACCCATGTCAAGGATTAACTTGGCACTTAAAGACCCCTATATGTTGAGTAGGTACCCGACAGTCATGTCAAAATCCTTGAAGTCTAAACGACTATATCCCAATGCGTCGTTTCCGAGATCCCTTGATTTCACGTGTCCGGTCTGAATTTTTCCCTACAGAAGTTGGAAATTAAAGACATCCTCCCATTTACATACATAAAATCCCGACTCGTAATTGTAATCAATCCTCACAGCACCGTATTTATGTCATGGCAGTTCAACTTAATTAACATTGTCTTTTTTCGCCATAGGTAAATTTCTGAATATTGAGGCACGATGGCCAGGCAGCACACACGACGCACATATTTTCAGGGCATCAGACCTCTGTATCCATTTGGAGACAAGTCATAGACAGCTTCAAGATGGTGTTCTTCTAGGAGACAGCGGTTACCCTTGTCGACCTTTCCTGCTAACCCCGTACTTACGCCCTGCCACGCCCATTCAAGAAAGGTACAACAGCGCCCACACGAAGACAAGCTGTATTATCGAGCGGTGTTTGGTTGGTGGAAAAGAAGATTCCATTGTCTTCATTCAGAAATACGGATGAAGCCTGAAAAAGTGTGCAGGATCATTGGTGCGTGTGCAGTGTTACACAACATCGCCATCGCCATGAGGGACGACGCAGTAGAAACAGATGACAATGACGGGGACGTGGATTTCCACAACAGGGTCTCTGGTCTGTATGAAGGACAAGATGATTGTCGGGCCATTAGGAACTACATTGCTAATACTTATTTCTAAATCAGAGACTTGTTCATTTATGTCTATGTTTTAAATATATATCCATATCCATATATTTAGAAGGGCGACTTACGTAAAATACACGTGTTCATATCATTGTGAATATAAAAACAATGGTAATGTATTTGTATGTGTGTAAATACATTGTTTACTCTTTAAAATACATTTGCTGTAACAGTAGTTCATGTCAATAAATTACAATATGGAACAATAATGAACATTCACGGATTATATTCAAGAACAGAATATAACATACTACGTGTAATAATAACTATTGATTAGGATTCCTAAGTTAGCATATTAAGAGTTAATTGTGCATCTTCCTCTTCTTTCTTTAACACTTCGTATTGTGCAGCATGTAAATCACCCATAGTAACTTTCCTTCTTTTCTTCTTTTCATCACCAACAGTCACGTGAATGACTACAAATATATGATCTGGTTAAATTTACAACACTGGAATCCTTATACAATGCAAACCGCTCTGCAACCTCTCAACTATTCGAATGAGTGATATCACTTTTGAAAACGAATAGGTGATATCATTCATTCGAATAGGTGATATCACTAATTCGAATAGGTGATATCACTTGTTCGCGACAAATTGATGATATCTCCTATTCGAATAGGTGATAACATCTATTCGAATGGGTGATATCACTTATTCAAGTAGGTGATATCACTTATGAAATTTGATAAGTGATATCACCCATTCAGATAGCTGATATCACATATTCGGTGAGTATTGAATGAGTAAATGTACGTAAATATTCTGATTTTGAAAATATAATACACTGACTACAAACACACAGACAGATATCATAGAAATTTTATATCACAACAGCTTTCTTTTTTTTTTTTTTTTTTGCTTTAAATTTTGCAGGAAACATTTATTGTACCAAGTAAAATACATGTATATGCGCAAATCGAGGTAAAGGCACCCGCACGTGTCCATGCGTTCATTTGTCGGCTTGTCCTTCTGTCCGTCATTGAATCAATGTTATATTTTTGGATACGATACAGACTACAAGTCGCTTTGATTTCATTAAAATATATGTCATCTTTATTAATTTGGGGGTCAAAATCAAGAGCACATCATTTTACATTTTACTTCTCTGTTATCCGTTTTTTTTTCCAAATGTTCCTCCAATACGTTGTCATCAACATTATGGCTTTCACTGGCACACAAATCTTGACAACCAGACATACTTCCACGAATATCGCCCACGTCCGCATACATGGTAACGTCTACGTCTGTCGTCCCTACGTTTTCTGTAATATATGAAACTAAAAAAGTGGACATATTTTTTTTTAATTATCAAGAAATACGGGAATATAAGTTTGTTTAGATACAGAGGATTCCTATAACAAAAAAAAAAAAAAAAAAAAAAAGAGAGAAAGAAATTAGAAGGTAACTTTGAAAACGGATTTATTACTGATATTCCGGAATTACCTTTTGCACACGTGTGTAAAATTGTACTTTTACGATCACCAATAAAAAAAAAAGAGTGTCCAAGTATGAAGAAAGGAAAATGAATTATTAAAATTGGTTTACAATTTTGAAACAGGAATTGAAAGCAATATTCTATAACTAAAACATGATAAATCAAGAAAAAATTCCTTTTTACAAATTGTCGACTCGTGGGTTTATTGAGCAAAAAGTCTGATGACAATGTAATTATAGAAGTGACGTCCATCTTGCAGATAATATGTTGCTTCCTTTTTATAGAAAAGGTTAAAATTAAAATTTTACCTTTTCTTAAGCCGAGCACGGTAGAGGAAAATCCACCTGATATTCCACTGAAGGACGGCAGATCTTTATTTAATTCTATTATTTTCTCTGTGGCCGCAGATAGTGGTGCTGGTGTTGGTCCCCCTCCTGTTTTCCTCTTCTCCTTCTGATTTTCAGTATATGTTTTCTTGGCGTCTCTGTTTAAGTTGTTCCATTTGGATTTAATTTGATCCACAGTTCTCTTTTGAACACCTAGCGCGTTTACTTCTATCCATTTCAATTTTTTATCCGAAAGGTGAACCGCGTTCGTAAATTTGCTTTTCAGCAAGCTAGGATGTTGCTCTACCTCTTCAATTAATAAATTTGTTTCATTTAATGACCAATTATTTGATCGATCCCGTTTGGCCATCATCAAATCTGTCTACTTAGAAAAGGTAACGCTTGACGTCATTTCTATTATAAATGACGTCATTTACGACGTCATTGCCTTATGTACACATATGATCAAAATTAAATTGTGGATAATAACTTGGGATCTTTTATTTTATTGCAAAAATTATTTATAATTAAAAATACGGGAAGATAACGGATATCGAATGCATTATGGGTAAACTTGCCTAACTTTGAGTTAACTACGAGTTAAAATATTAACCTCGAGTTAACTTATAGTTAGCTAACTACACGATTGTGCAACAAATTTTAACCACGTAGTTAGCTAACTTGAAGTTAAAATTTTAACTTATAATTTACAGCTAACTAGAAGTTAATTTAACAACGCATTGTGCAACCGGCTCCAGAATGTTTACAATCAACTTACACGTGATCTAATTCAGAAGTCGCATCATGGAGGGCGCGATAAATAAACTTGACGAGTAACTTTAAAAATCTGCATTTAAGTCTGCTAAAGTTAGTGTTTACTGAAACTGTTTTCTTTTGGAGTCTCCCTTCTTCGTTTTTGTTTTGATTAAACTGCGCATGCATGAAATCAGGTTACTGTTGTATTTATGGAATACCCTCTTTATTTACGAAATATTTTCTTTTTATTTTGACATCTCCGAAGGTTTCAAGCAACAAACGATGTTATTAACGCAAAGTTAATAACTTCAGGCATACGAGAAAAATACAGTTTTTGTTTTACATGTCCTAAATTTTTGAAATTATATCAAATTGTAGGGTATACAACTTTAATTATCTTGTTAGCGGAAAAAGTGCTTATACATTGGAAGAACTGAAAGCCTACAAATCTGTAGAGGCATACAATCCGTTTGTATGCGGTTGGGTAACAGACGTCTGTCATTTGAGTGTCAACAAGAAGAGTTTATTATTTGCAAAAGTAAGTGTATTCTTTTTCAAATAAATTTCTTTTCCCAATTGGTGCCTCAGCCTCAAACGAGATAAGCTTACCACGTGGATCATAGATAAACTAGCGTGGTTCAGAAACGGCAGCATTATTTTATTGGGAAATAATTTTGTATTTCTTTTGTGAATTTGTGGCATTTCATAATTTTGGAACTGGAACTACAAGGATACAATTAATTCATTGTTATTTGGACATTAAGAATACCAGGATTGGTGACATTATTATCTGTTATATCCGTAGTTATAGCTGTATTCTCAGCAATTTATTGAGCGCAAAGCGCCATTTGATTTTCCAAAGTTGTGCGCAAGGCGTCATTTGAATTTAAAGTTGCGCGCAAAGCGCTAATATGGGTTTTAACTCAAATGACGATATTTTGCCAGAGAAGGAACAACACAAAGACGAGCCAACCATGACAGCAATGATGCTTGAAATGCAGAAGCAAATTGCTTTGCTTACTGACACTGTATCTAATATAAAGAAAGATCATGCATAGCAAAGTTCAATGAATAATCCTCAAAAGCGGAAGAATGAAGATGATTCTTCGTCCAGTAAATCAAAGGAAAAGAGGGATGGAATAGACAGTATTACAGATTCTGAAGATGAATCTAATGGCGAGAAGGACGGTTTTGACTCTCTTGTTGTAGACATAAATGAACAAGATAATGAAAAAAAAAAAAACGTGGGACGACGATATACTAGCCGAATTTTCGGAGTGCTTTGGCTCTGACGACAGATGTGGAGAGCCGATAATTAAAAAGTTGATGAAGGAATAAGACTGCCTTTGAGAGAAATGACACAACTTGCCATGGAGGTCTCAAGCTAATGACATTTGTCTACTGTGATCTATCCTATCGCAGAAGAGAACTAGTAATCCAACCGGATTTAAATGAAGAATTCAGGGGTTTGTGTTCTAATGATTATCCTGTTACTGACAACTTGTTTAGCGATGATCTTCGTAAAAAGGTAGAAGATATGATAGAGGCCAACAAAGTGGGCTCAAAGATCTCCGGAAGGAAAGGACATGGTGTGAGATATACTGGATATAAAAAAACATCACTCTGGTCATAAATCCTTTGTCTTAGGAGGTTCGTCTAGCAGATCTCAGCATTTTTTGGGACAGTGAGCAAACTCAAACTTGCGAAATGCGAAACAGCGGAAGCAGTAGAAGCTTCTGATTAATATCAAGTGAGTTTGTTGAGAAATTCAAATGATAATTTTGTCGCTGGGAAAATATCTCAGTACGCATCAAACTGGAGATTAATCACTTCAGATCCAAATATTTTAAATATTGTTGATGGATATTCACTAGAGCTTAAATCTACTCCTAAGCATACAAAGATTCCAAAAACTATTCAATTCAATGAAGCAGAAAACTGCGTGATTGATGAAGAAATAAGACTCGTTGTAAAAAAAAAGTAAGTGCTAGAAAAAGTAACCTCTGATGATGAAAAAGAATATGTCAAATATTTTCGTTAGACCAAAAAAAAAAAAAAATAAATTCAGGGTTATACTGAATCTGAAACAAGTGAATAACTTCGTTGAATATCACCATTTTAAAATGGAAACACTCATAACAGCATTAAGTTTGGTTTCTAAAAATTGTTAATTTGCGTCTATGGATTTGCAAGACGCTTACTATTCTTGTAGAGTGACTGAAAACGATAGAAAATACTTTCGATTTATATGGAGAGGTATTAAGTATCAGTATACTTCTTAAGCGATGGGCTTAGCTTCGTCACCTAGAATATTCACTAAATTAATGAAACCCATTTTTGCGACATTGAGGAAACGGACATGCTAATGTCGCGTATATAGACGATACTTTATTAGTCGGTGAATCTGCAAGTGAATGCACAAGGAACTTGCAATCGACATCGAATCTGCTAGATAAGCTTGGATTAACGGTTAACACTGAAAAATCAGCATTCACTCCGACACAATATATTGAATTTGTTGGATTTCAGATAAATTCAAAATTGATGACAGTTGCGTTAACTGAAAGGCGGGCAAGTGCTATTCGGACACTCTGCAAAACTATTTAAAAAAAAGCATTTTATAACTATACGAGAACTTCCACAATTAATTGGTAAATTGGTGGCCACTGAACCCGGAGTCCTTTATGCGCCTTTATATTACAAAACCCCGGAAATTGAGAAAGGTTAACAACTTAAGGAGTGTATGGGCAATTTCGATGCTTTGACAGAAATTACTGATAGTATTGGGGGGGGGGTCAACGAAAACAATGGGGAGTGTATTCAAGGAACGTGGTCAGAGAAAGAGAGCGATAATCATATTAATTATCTTGAACCAAAAGCTGGGTTAATTGCGATAAATACCTGTTTTGAACCCCTCAGTAGCTGTCATGTTCGTATATATATGGATAATACAGTATCCGTATCATACATTAACAGGATGGGCGGTAAGATTGAAAGTTTGAATGAATTAGCGAAAACAATTTGGCAATTCTGCATCGATCGTAACATCTGGTTATCAGCGTGTCACGTCCCGGGGGTCGAAAATATTGAAGTCGACTTCCTATCACGAAATCGTAATTCTGACCTGGAGTGGATGTTGAATAAAGACATATTTCGGCAAATTATGCAAATGTATGGTTCTTGTGACATTTGATTTATTTGCATCAAGCATAAATCATCAAATAAAGCCTTATGCATCATATGGGCCAGACAAGAATGCAAAACTTTATAGATGCATTTAGCATACAATGGAATGAGTTTAAAAATATTTTGCCCTATCAGCTTGATTGGACATGTGCTTCAAAAAATAAGGACAGATCAAGCGGAAGCGGTGATAGTAGCTCCGATCTGGTCAACACAACGATGGTTTCCGCAACTATTACAGATGATTTGCAAACAGAGTTGTCTACTACCGAAAAGAACCGATCTGTTGGCTTTACCCTACAAGTCGAACCGACAAAATCCTCTTCGGAAAATGAGACGCTGAGTTTTCCGTGTCTCCGGAAAGCGTTCGAAAAGCGAGGAATATCTGAGGAAACAAAGAAAATTCTTATGTCCTCGTGGAGAAACTCTACCAAAAAACAATATTGGACTTACCAAGAAAAATGGGTGTCATTTTGTAATGAAAGAGGTCTTGATATTTTTGAAGCAAATGTAAATAATGTTTTCTCTTTTTTTTTTGTCAGCATTATATCACCGTGGCTTAGGATATAGTTGTTTAAATACCGCTAGATGTGCTTTATCGTCTTTTTTTTGCAGTTAGACAACTCAATCAGTATAGGTTCTCATTCATTAGTTCGTAGATTTTTAAAAGTGTTTTTGTACTGCGACCAGCTTTACCTAGATATATCATTACTTGGGATGTAAATATTGTATTGAAATATCTGAAACCCGAGAGTCCTCTGAGGTCATTGACGTTATTACGCAAATCTCAAAAATTCTGATGTTATAAGCATTGTTATCTGGTCAAAGAGGCCAAACGCTTCACTTGATTGATATGAGAAATATTTTTATACAAGACGATCACGTGAAAATCGTTATAGGCGATTTTTTTTTAAATCTTCCAAACCGGGACATCATACTGCGGAATTAAATTTTCCATCTTATACACCGGACCGTGATATATGTCTTGTACAAACGTTGCGATATTACCTACAGAAAACTAGTTCGATGCGAGGATCAAGTACTCGTCTATTTATTACATCACAGAAACCCCATAAGGCAGTTTCACGAGATACCATAAGTAGATGGATGAAAATTGTCATGAACAATGCCGGGATTGATGTAAGCATGTTTAAGCGTCATAGTACGAGAGCAGCAGCATCAAGTGCTGTTCATGCAATATCGACTATTTTGCGAACAGTTGGTTGGTCAAAAGATTGTGTTTTTAGAAAATATTTCAACAAACCTATTATCATGGACACATCTTATAGTAGGAAACTCCTTGAGAATTATAAATGATTAAGTAATGCATACAAATGCGTTTATTTTATATGAATTAGTTTAGAATAAAAAACATTGAATATATATAGTGTTATTACAATTTGGATTTATCAACTCTAAAGTCTCATTTGAGTCACCAATTGGGGGAAGAAATTAGAAAAATAAACGAGACTTACCTGTAAGGTGAAGTTTGACTGTAATTTCTTCGACCAATTGGGTGCTGAGGGATCAAATGCCCTCCGAAACAATTTTCCCACCCTATATGTATATATTCATTTGATTAATCCAAATTAGCTCTAAAGTGGTATCCACGTGGTAAGCTTATCATCTCATTTGATCCCTCGGCACCTAATAGGTCGACGAAATTACAGTCAAACTTCACCTAACAGGTAAGTCTCGTATTACTTTCTAATTATGTCCATATTCCTTGAATGAAAAGAAAAAGTTTTGAGATATTTTGCACTAAATGGTTAAGAAAACTTATACAATTAAGTAACAACTTAATACAGTTCTAATAAACAAAAACCGACGTAGCCTGGTGGTATCGCGTCGAACTCCTGATCGGGAGGCCGGCGATCGAGTCCAGCTCTGGTCATGCCGGTGTTCTGTCTTTCGGATGAGACAGTAAAAACCGAGGCCCCGTGTCGTGCTATGCATGGCACGTTAAAGATTCCTCACTGCTTCGGGTGGGTCCGTTGGAAAGGTCAAAATTTGTATGCCCCGCATCAGGCAGATGCCGTCACCATATACGTGAAATATTCGTGGTGTGACGTTAAACAAAAATCAATCACTCAATCTAATCAACAATGATGTACAACAACATATCCCCACCAACATTTCCTCATCCTTGTGCTTACTACCTGGTACATATATAACTTATTCTGTATAAATTTTATTTAATTGTCATATATACTTGTATTTACTTGGCCTCCGTGGGGTCCCCGGGGTGATAAGAATAGGACCTCCGTATCCTCTTGCGTGTCGTATGAGGCGACTAAATGAGGAACCCGGGGAATTCTCGTATGAGATTCCCAAGCACCCTCTTGCTGGTCGCGGGTAAAGACCGAACGAGGCGTCTTCGTTGCCTTAAGATGCGACCCGTGTCGTGGGAGGACGGAATCCTGGAGGCTGAGGGGGTTGGCATGTTGCGATATTCTAATTTTCAACACTCTACCTTGGCCCTTACTTCTGCTAGACGGGCGGTCGGATGGGCCCGATCTCGATCAATCGGCTTTGTCATGCCGAGCCCTCGTAATTCATGTAGAAGTATTCATTCACTAGAGATTTCTATCTCTCTATATATTTGTAATACGTTACCTTATTTACATTACTTAGCTATAGATATGTACATATTGAATGCGAGAAGGCGGTGGCTTATGGTCAATCGAGTATGAATGTAGAGTATTCGCATGATAAAGACTGTATTGTTGTTTTCTCGTTTGGTACACGAGAATACATTATATTCAGCCTAAGGTGTTTCTTTGCTTTATATTCCGAGTATCCTCTCGCAGTCATTCCAGTGCATTGCTGTCGGAGATCCACAGTGTATTGCCTGGTCCTTGTTGACACTCCTTGGAGGGTGGGTGGCTGCGAGAATGAATCACAACTTTTCTCATGGATTCTACACAAACACCACACCAAACAATTACCAAACGTAAGCGTTTAGCTGACACAATAGAGAACGCTCAACAACAAGATGACGACTGGTCAAGGTATTTAGTTATATCTGCTGATGACTACGCTTTATCGAAAGCTTTTCCATTCTTAGTGGACTATACAGTCTATTGCTGGAACTGTTAAAAACGTCACTTAACAACGGAACGGCAATCTCGTAGTCGAATGTGCATCAAAACAACAATCCTTGAACTTGCAAACGTGTGATCATATCGGTGAAATACCCGTTAAAGTATTACCGCATTCCATTCTCAATACTAGTAGAGGTATACTCAGGGACAAGGACCGAAATTTACATTTGTTGGCTGATGATGTTATTCTTGATGGCTTCAAGAATCAAAGGGTTATAGCTGTAAAACGCTTTATCATTAAGCGTGATGGTAAGGAGATTAAATCTCATACATTTCTTCTGACGTTTAGTACGCCTACTGTACCTACAACAATTAAACTAGGTTACGTTTTGGCCATCGTAGAGAAGTATTATCCTTCTCCTCTGCGTTGTTTTTGTTGTACTGTACATGTATGGCTGGCTTGGGTGAGTCATGCAGCCTTAGTGAAACATTTACACCTAGGCGTCAGGTAGTCATGACTCTACCAGTTGTTCCGCCCCCATCAGAGAGCGAATTTCTTCCTTTTTCAGAAAACTTCATGCAACACATTCAAAAATCTGTTCTGTTATCTGTTAACGAATAATATTTGGATTCTTATATTCCAAAGTGTACAGGTGATATATTCCCACCCCTTTTATCAAATCTCTAGAATGATGAGTATGATTCACTATCCAGAGAGGAATTAATCTTAGAAAGTGATCAATTATTTGCCAGTCTCGAGGTAAATCAACAAGTGTGATTATTCAGAGTCTGAAACAAGAGAACAAGCAAATAATAAGACATGGCACAGATTGCGCACTGGTCGCATAACAGCTTCACGTATGAAAAGTGTCTGTGTGACATCACCAGAGAATCCATCGCTGAGTGTGGTAACTTCAATATGCTACCCATTCACACATGCAGTTTCTAACGCCGCTACACGTTGGGGATGTCAGCATGAAAAGTCTGTCCCCAATAAATATATACAACAACGGGAAGGAAATCATTGTAATTTCAAATACGAGAAAAGTGGACTTGTGATAAATCCCGATTACCCACATATTGGTGCTCCTCCCGATGCAGTGGTGGCTTGTGACTGTTTTGGAGTAGGAGTTGTGGGAATAAAGTATCCATATTGTATTAGATATGACAAGATAGGGGAATCCATTAAAGACATTTCCTCTCATTTTTTTTTTTTGTACTTGTTTTGGGGGAATGTTTGTTAAATAAACATTAAGTAATCAATCAGTCTTATAATTTGATGCAAAAAGTGTATAAAGCAAAACTAATATCGATTTATATCAACGAAATGGACACTTTGTAACAAGCCTTACATTTTAAGAGACTTTCAAAAATACTTAAATATATCAATATCCTATCTATTTACTATATCTATAATTTCCCCAACATCATAATCTATTTAAAAATACAAAAAGTCATTTCTATTAATTTCATTTTCTTTCCTTATGTCCCAGTCATAAGTCCCAATATCAAAGAATGACCCATTTACAAAGGACTTATTGTTTCGCACGCATGCTCAATTAATGTCACCCTTTCAAATAATCTTATTGAGTAAGGCTGGTGATTTTAGTCCTTATAATGACTTTCCTAGACTTTGCTATCCTCAGGCATTCATGTTTCATATATACAACTTTTTGAAACAATAATTTGTTAGTACATTGTGTAGATACTTAATAAAGCAAATAATATCAATTTCAGGAAGAAATGGAAAGAACTGTAAAGGTGGGAAGGGTCGACACTTGTGTACGCTCGATTAAATTAAAAGATGAAACATCTTCCTGTAAAATTACCCCGTGGAGGGATTTTGCAAAATCAAAAACCACAGTTGGAACACACATACAGCTAGGGAATGTTGCTGTTGCTCAGTATAATGAAGAAAAGTCTGTTTCTACTTTACAGGTAAGTTGAAAACATAAACAATTCTTCTAAGATTATTATAGGCCATAAATGTTCTTGAATAAGTATATTGGAATCACTTTGTCCGTCTTTTTGTCCACAGCACTTTAGCCTTGACCATAACTTTTGAACCCAAAGAGATGGGGATTTCATACTACACATGAGTAATACTTGTGTCAAGACTTTTCCTGTGGTTGGTGATGATTGACTCAATGACTTTCACCAATGAGAACATTAAAAACTGTCATCCATCTTGTCTACGTGTAATTCACTTGATTACGAAAAGTCGAAGTAGGTAAGCTTCTAGTATAGAAGGTGTCAAATCTGTGTAAAGTGATCGGAATCGGTCTCAGTCCAGAATATCATTTAAAAGTTTGGATAACGAGATATCAGATGGAGTAATAAGAGTCTCGTAACGACCGTAGAACTTCCTCAGTGACGATGCTAGTCTAGCACATATATAACCCTGGTTGAGCAGCTTAACTGAAAGTCGCCTAGCCCTCAGAACAAAGTCATTGTAATTTGAAAATTATATATATATATATATATATATATATATATATATATATATATATATATATATATATATATATATATATATATTCGTATTTTAACCCACCCATCCACACCCCCCCCCCTTTCCCGTTAGGAACGGCGCCAAACGTAATGGGTCAGTCTGGTAATCGTAAACACATTTTTTCATGGGCGTTCATTTGTTTATGATAGGGATCTGATTAATCGAAAGATGCCAAATTTGTTGCCACTGGGGGCAAAAAGTATGTCAAATGCATCTTAAAGGGGGAGGGGGGCATCATATTTGATTCAGCTTGTTTTTCCCCACCCTTGAGACAGTATTGAATCCGTAAATATGGACTAGCATTTCTTCCTCCATTACAATTAGCCATTACCATATACGTGAAATAATCATGGAGTGACATAAAACAATATTCGTTCAATCAATCTGTCAACCATTACAGTGAAGGATAGCATATACGGCATCTTGTCACCGATGAAACAAAAGTTTAAACAATTAAACAATTAGATTTAGTTTTATAATTACACATCTGATAATGACGAAGTATGTTAATTAACTGCAATAATTTATTTAAGTTTGAGACAGTAATTATCAAAAATGATCAGACTGAATCAATAATGTCGGTGCTTTAAAATATTCTTTGTCGATGCACTACATTCGCATGATAATTTTTGCAAATATGGATACCCGAGCAATAAAAGACAATGTAACGGATTTAGCGTTATCCAAATGTCAACCATAATGGCCAAGTTAGCACTTTCAGGTAGTAG
Organism: Pteria penguin; assembly: GCA_035048485.1. Lineage (NCBI taxonomy): Eukaryota > Metazoa > Mollusca > Bivalvia > Pterioida > Pteriidae > Pteria > Pteria penguin. The sequence continues at coordinate 12,701,193 of CM068590.1, forward strand.
TTACATCGCTCGTCTTAAGACCTTTACGGCAGGAGATCTACGAGTCCCTGGTGACGTGAAATGGTTCGGCCGTGGAGATATGCACACCAACAACATTCTGCATGATTTTCTACGCGACATGAAGGTATTCAGTCCAGACTGCGTCTTTATCCACTTGGAAGGGAACGATCTTACAACGAAGACATCCCCAAGAGATATTTCTGATCGCATCATGACTGTTCGAGCTGAACTTCTCTGTACCGGAGTCAGAGACGTGTACGTATCTGAAATAATAACCAGAGGAAACTTTTCGCGTTGCCCCGATAAAGATATGACCAAAAATATATTTGATATCATACGAAACAAAGCCAACGAACTTCTGAAGGCGGCCCTTGGTCAGTATCTTGTCGAGTACAAGGATATAAAATTCCCGAGAGACTACGACGTCGATCTTGTTCATCTCCAATCTACCCCATCAACTGATTCCATGTCTACAACAGGAATGTCGAAGTACTTCTTTAGACTTCGGCGTATTTTCTTAAGTGTGAAAGCTACAGTTGATCATAAACAACAATAATAAATAATAATAATAAAAAACAATCAAACAAAACAAAAACAAAACGGCCCTTTTTCAGGGCCTCCATCTATTTTTAGAAAAGAAGCAGTTGGCTTAGGTATACATACTGAATACTACAAAAAAAAAACCCCGAAAATAAGTTATTCATTCCTAGCACCTGTGCGCCCTGGTGATAGTTGGCAAGCAGCAGAAGATGTTTTGACAGAGATAAACGAGTTAGAGCAGGGTGATGACCATTCAGATATGACCAACAATGACACAGACATCACCACCAATGACAAATCTAAGGACGACATACATGCATCAGCAAACGGCACATTAGCCAACTCTTTTCTCGATGCTAATATTGTCATTCATATACTTCAATCAGCAAAAGAGACTGAAGCACTAAAAGTCATTCCAACGGGTCTGAAAGAGAATGTTTACTTTCTCATCAAAAACTCTAGTAACTCTAGTCAGAGGAGTAATGGAAAACGCAGTGCATTTTCTGATGACTGTAGTGTGTGGGGTGCATCGAGGTCCGGATTATCCCCTAAAACATCCTTCTTAAAGGGTGAAGATGGCTCCTTTAAAAAGGTCTTTGTAAGAAAAGGCATATACTGCTTTGAAAAGAACATAAAGGCAAACGAATTTATGAACAATTAAATCCACAGCCGGACCCCTCCCACTAAGCTTATTGACGTTGATACGCGCTCTTTGGTGATTGGGACGGACGAGGAAAGTGCTTTGGTAAATTCAGTTACAAAGGCGTTTCCTGACGCGACACACGTGTTATGTACACGACATTTACACCAGAATGCAAAGCAGAAGCTTGTGGACGACAGAGTGGACAAATATGACCGTGAGCTTATACTAAACAAGCTTTTTGGTAACGACGGACTCGTTAATGCTGGTGACAGTATATGCTTTGAGGAACACTCATGGCATTGAAAGTGACTTGACAGCTGTCTCAGACAAATTTCTAAAATACTTCACACAGCGGCTGAAAAATAACATAAAAAGTAAAGTTAACCAACCAATGACTGCTGGACGATTGAACAGACAATGGACGAATAACAATTGGAATCCATTAATCATGTGTCATAAAGTCAGTAAATTGGAAATCGCAGCCGGTACTTGACCTTGTGACATGCATTTCTGATTTAATTGAGACACATACAAGGACATGAGATGCGCTTTAGTTGGGAATGGACAGTACCGACTAGCTGACGAATACCGACATTTTCTGGTTAGCAGGGCAACAAGGACAACAGACGAACGTCAGAGACTATATTCTTGGTTTAGAACTTTGTCCTGGAGACTGTGGCACTGTAACATCGACAAACGGACGGACCAAAGTTGTAGCACCAAGGACACAGGGTAAAACAATCGGACAACGAAAAATTAACGAAAGGACACTGACAATAAAAAACAAAAGACATAGACTGCTGTTTCTCATGTTAGTATGTGGGCCTGGAAGGCCACAGCTGTAAGACGCAGTTGTGTGCCGTATCCCCTTGTAGGGATGCCAGGTTTCTATTATACTTCTTATAATTGTGTGTAGGTGTGTGTGTTCATCTTGGATATATGATACTAAGGGTAATTTTATTGTGACAAAAATCACCAAATCTTGCATACATGTTGAGGAGATGGTGTATGCTAAAAAAAAAATACAAACTATAAAATGTATTATTTATTCGAATTGCCATACCCTGTGTACTTGTTGATGTCTATAGTGAATTGTGATGTCTTTTCTTTAATAAATTGGTATATTTTGTGATCAATAAAAGGAACTTCCACTATGTTTAGTTACAATAGTAACTAATTTATTATATTTATAAGGGGACAGGCGTGGTGTAGTGGTTAAGCGCTTGGCTTGCGGAGCTGACGATCCAGGTTCGATTCCCGGGTTGCGCCACTATGTTTAAGAGATTGATAACCTCCTGCATCCTTGTCGCGATATAACTGAAATATTGTTGAAAGCGACGTAAAACACCAATCAACCAACCAAATATATTTATAAACTGTTTATAAAGTACTTCCGTTGACTATGTTTAACTTACGTGTTTGTTGCAAGATTAAACCTCATTAAAATGTTCGAATTACAAATGTCTTTTTTTTTTATTTGGCCAGGAATGAATGTATTTCTTGTTCATCACTTCTATATATCGTTCTTCTGAATAACTGTTATTTTGGGGTTACCCCTAACTTTCCCACACAGATACTTTCTATTCGCCATGTAAGTATATGTGTTACAACATACATGTAGTGTTATAGATAACATGTTTTTAGATAACATGTTTTCTGATCATAGAATAATCTTTAGGTGGATCTAATTAATACTTGCAAGAATATATTGATTAACTTACAAATCAATTTAATGCTGTAAAATTATGTTTTGGCTATCAATAGTCCCGTTATCCAACTGTCCGAGACTGATCTGAATTGAGTGAATATGTACCTTGGTCGTGCTAATAACCGGTTTATTTTAAATATAACTTAACATCCTAGTATTACATATATTACAAGTACTTATTGAAAAACATTACAAAAAATTTTCAGCAATTTTACTAGACAACACTACATACATGTATGCATTATCAGAGGAAATGTGGGAGAAATCAAACTTAAATAATAGGTATATATTGGAGGCGATATCAACTGAATTATATATCATAATTTCATGTTTGCATTTATGATACATATTATGATAATATTGTTTCGGTTCATTCTCTCTACTGTACAGTACAGTAGCTATCAATACGTAATCCATGAAAATAGAAATCCCTAATATCTAATATCTGTCTAATACAAAGTTATATATTTTGTAATAATTCTTTTATAAAATGTCTTCAGTGATATTATTTGAACAAAATCATTCCATAACATTGAATTATAAGGGCCGTTTCGGTAATTCCATAGCCGTTCCGGTGTAGCGTGAAATCCGCCAGCCCGTGAAATCTGCCAGTCAAACCGGAAGTCTGGCAAATCTCACGCCGGGGTCGTGAAATCTGCCAGCCCCGTGAAATATGCCAGTTTTAAGTTTAATTTAAATGAGAGTACATAGAATTAATAAATAAAAGTAAATCTTAGCTTATCTCCGACTTTGGAAAAAAACCATGTAGATTTAATATCAAGAGCTCCTTTCAAGTTCATTGCCGTTACTGCGTACATTCGGACTAAGCCTTGTCACAAGATGTTGCACATTGGTCAAGCAGCGGGTGTCCGACACATGTAGAGCTGTGATTATCAGTGGCTGAAGGATAAATGTTTTATTACATTCGACAGGGCATTTGGTTATAGTATAACCTAATTAAAGTAATATTTTTATATCTTCCATTACGAAAACAGTTGCGCGTTACTGTGTGTATAGTTATGTGGCAGTCAAAAAAAAACACCAAAAAAAAACAAACAAAACACCCAAATACCGAAAACCCCAAAAAAACTCAACCCCCCCCCCCAAATAAAAATACCAAACCAAAAATAAAAATAACCCCCCCCCCCCCTACGGTAGACATGGCATGTAACCTATTGTCACGATACCCCGCTACAGTATTTAGCATGATTTGAATCATTTTCATTTGTTAATTTGTTCTTTTCGGGGATATTAAAATCAAGATTTTAAATGAAGTAAAAGTACTTTCGTGGTACTTGTATGCAAATACATCAGATACAAAAATTCATACATCACAGTACACATGAAATTTTGCAAATGAAAGTAATTATTGATCAATTAGTAAATATGTATAGCTCTTGCACCTCAATTTCTAAAACGTAGTGACAAATTTTAAATTCATACAGCATCTAAACTGGCAAATAATGATAATCTACGTCGATGAATCACCCTTGGCCTAGTTTTAGAAGGCTTATATAATACAATGCAGTCAAATCTGTGTTTCTATCCCAATAGGGACAATAAATGCATTTATCAGTCAGCTGTATAAACATGCCCCACCTAAACACATTGGTGATTTTCATGGTGATTTTGAGTCTCCTATAGTACGTCATACATCGATTAGGTACGTGTTTATCATGAAATTGCTACTGGTTTTGAATTTTGTGTTCGTTTCCTGTCGTTTTGAGCATGACAGTTGGTAAGCAGCATATTGGCATAAATGTTATCGATCGATATCTTGCAATGAACATGTATATGAATTTGTCGGGTTAGATGATTAGATTTATTCTATTAAATCAATTATTATAAAGTCATGTCTATGATATTCTTCCAAGAATTAGGTAATTTGTATGTGAATATAATAAGTTATATTCTCACATCAAGTTCAGAAGCATTATCTTTGACCTTTGGACCTCATAATCAAAAGGAATCTTTTCTTTAACACTAGTTGATAGCATATATCTGAATTTCATTTGAAACTGATCTATATATGATACTAAGTAATGATGCAGAAATTTACCTTGTTTGGGACAGAATTTGATTGATGGCTGAGCAGAAACTTCGTGCCTAGCTTGGCATTCATAATATTGTGGGGACATAAAAACGTCTAACAGTCTGTTTATCCAAAGCATGTTCCGGTTATTAGATCCTTAAGATCTAATAAGAGCTATAAAAACTAAAACTTAAGAGGTTGTCAGCCGCTACCACTTCAGGTAACGTTGCCCAGCTCTTGCCACGTGGAGGCCACCTCAATAAGAGCCTTTTTGGGGTTTTTTTTTTTGTTTTTTATGTTTTTTTAGTTTTTCTTTTTTTTAAATTTTTGATAATGTTTGTAAATAGTTCAGGGCAGTATCTCCTGTCTAATTGTATGTTGCTCTGCAAACAATACATATAAAATCCTCTGTAGCAATTGCAGCCTTCGTTGAAATGCCGCAGCATCTGGTATGTAGCCACCGACCGCACACATCACATTTGATCCATCTTTGGTGACCTTTATCACTGCTGTGACAGCCTGGCATGTCGCATGCTGATCCATTCCTTAGCCTGCCATGATGGATAAGGGTTTCCTGGACATGTTGTCTGTAAGTATTGCAATGAATTTGCCGCATGATTTGATGAGGAACACCCTTGATGATACATTCTGCATTCTGAAAGGGTAAAAAAGGTTCTTTAAAATGAAAAAATAGTAACATGAAAACAATTTCCTTCAGTGCAAATCTCCCAATTTAATCATTTCATTATTTGATATGCATTATCAAATTGGATCCAAAGTTGTCACGAGTTTCTGTTCCCTTTTTCAAATTCAGTTTAAGTAATGAAAACAAAGATGCTAGTTTTCAAAATGGGTGTATTTTATGCGTCACATTTTGAAACTTTTGTTGCATTGGCGCATTGACAAATGCTGTGTGAGCCTGCTTTAAAGAATCCTAGCAGTACAATGCCCTCTACTGCAGCATTACACATCAACAAATTTGTTCCTAGACTCATAAATGACCTTTGGTCAAGGTCGTAGATCAACCTTGCATTAAATATCACGTCATCTTCATCTTATCTGTTCACCTCAATCTCTTAAATAACTTTTAACCTAAAAATGCTCTTGCTTTGGTATTTCATTCTAATTCAATGGCAGAGTGACCCTTTGAGGTCTATTTCACTTCACTTTGGATTGACCTCTTGATGGACCATGTTAAAAAATAAGAACACTAATCAGTAACCTCGAGTACTTCATCTCTATGAAGTTTTATCAAAATCCTTCCATTAGTTCTAAAGGAGAAGTCCACCAGGGCTTAACATAAGATAGAAATTAACTGCATCTCCTCTTCCTATTTATCTAATAAAAACTTTAAAAAAAAGAATCCCCACAAACTGTTTCTGCAATTCAGTTCGTAAGAACAGCATTTACCTCCATTGAATTGAAATATATACACAGATTTAATGCACTTTAGGTAAACCTTCGACAAGAAAATGAAAAAGAAATACACAAACAAAAAATACCGGTATGAAAATATGACAGTTCAAGAAAACTTAAAGTGTTTCAGAGGCTTTATATCTGAATGGAAACAATTTACACACCATTCTCTAACAGAGGATGCTCTTAAGTTTGCATACTCCTCTGTTGTTGGCTAATTTGTTATCTTGTAAAACAAAGAATACTTCATCCTTCATTTCAAAATAGATTTATTTAAGTTGAAACATAAAGACAAGACAAAAATTGGATTTCTTTTTCTTTCTTTGTCTTATGTAGACTTTTAATCATAATCAGGTACTTTTTTCTTTCATATCTTGCGCCTTAATTTTACTTTTTGTGTCAACAACAGTCATGGATTAAAGGTTACGAAGTATACATACTACAAAATTATGAGACATAAAAAGTATTGAAGAAGTAGCAAGAAACCTTTTGCATACAGTTTTATCGCTTGGTAAATCGAGTAGCCTGCCAGACTATTTCAAACCAACAATAGAGGGTAATGCAAACTAGAGAGCACCAATTTTTAAGACACACATCTAGATATCTTGGATGCAATTGGTTTGTCAATATATGCAGATGATATACAGAAGTTTGTTAAAGAAGGGTACCCTTTGCGACCTGTCTTCCTGCTTTGGATCCACCCCTGAATGGATCTGGCCTAAGAGTATGTGACCTGTAATACTTTATCTCTACCAAGATTTAACAAAATCTTTTTGGCATTTCTGGATTAGAAATTGGTAATATGAAAAATTATACAAAGGACAGACAGACAAGTAGTAAATAGACTCAGGAAAAGTAGTGCAAATAGCAGACTTGAACCATTGGTTCAGGTAAATTAAAAGACAACAACCTAAGTTTGAAACTGTTTTCATTTGATACTACATACATCTGACCTAAACAAAACCTTAAGGCACATGTAATAGGAGAGTTACCCATTTTAATATAAATACCATTCCTTTATATGGCATATACTTTGTATTGAGAGAATAGTTACTCACACTGAATGATTCTCATCAGTATCTAGGATGACATATAACTATATACAGAATTCTTTATATCACTGAGCTGATGAAGACTGGTGGAACAGACAAAAGCTTCTCCGCTATTATCTTTTTGACATAACACTTCATTTATATGTACCAGACAATCTGTGTGTCACCAGACCACCACAGAAAATATGGTAAAATTGGCTTTGGTCTGGTAAAAATTTTCAACATTCCTATTATTTTGAATGGAGATTTCAGTAAAATTATAAAAATGTCTGGTAAGTTTTCAAAACTTTTACAAAGGCTGATGTATATGTACATGAGCTGCTCCATGCTAAAAGAGGACATGGATTTGAATGTGAATTGTATATCCATTTTTAAGAAGAAACATAATTCAGGTGAAATTCCCTGTGTCTTGAAACATTATACTCACCATTAATGTATAAACACCACAACTATTTCCATCTTCCTGCTGGTTTGAGACAACTGGTAGGTATTGCCACTTTCCCAATTTCTCCTCCAATGCATCATCCCGAATTTCAAAGAATCTCCTAGAAAATTTGATATATTGTCAATTTCTCTTACTTAAACAGTACAATAAATGAAATGTACTTGATCTTTATTTCAAGGGGACTTTACTGATTATGACAATATGTCCTAAATCTAAAGTCACAGGATATATGATAACTAAACTTCAGGTTGTCAATCAGTTGCATACTTGTCATGAGCAAGTCCAAGGTCCTAGGTTTGTGTCCTGAGTTTTGCTTTAGACAGTATAGACCAATGTCCTGTATCACAATAAATGTGGCCTGTAAAAGATCCCTATCGACTTTGGTGAAGTCCACTGCGTAGACCTAAATTTCAACTCGGTGGGTCACCCAACCAGTCAGTGTCTGCACTTTACGTTGCTAAAAGTTGCAAAGCTAGGTAGGGTAAACCACATCACCAGAAAAGCTACCTCACTACCGAGGGTATTAAACTCCCTTATGTCTTCATCACACTACTCTCTCTTCCGTGAAGTTTTGACCTGTCACTCAGATACTATATTCACTACGCTGTCACCAAATGCAACATGTCTGTGGGTCACCCATCCAGTCACTGCCCGCATTCAACATTGCTTAACCTGCAAAAAGGATGGGCAAAGTAAACCACGTCACCAGAAAAGCTAGCTCATTGGTGTCGAGGGTGTTATGTCTTTGTCACGCTGTTGTCATATACGTGTAATGAATTTAATTGTGAAGTTCAACAAAAACCAAACAACCAGAACTTATTTTTCTAGGATTTATGATTTCAGTAAGAATTTAATTATAATCACTGTAACTATTACACATTGTAACATTAACAATTCTCGGTATTCTGTGAGCTCAAATGGGACAAACCAGTAGCATTATCATTTCCTTTCCCTCTACTCCTGATGGATACTTCATTGTTTATTTTTGTAAACATGCATAGTTGTTTAAGTGTCCTCAGATCTAGATATTGTGTCTTGAGCAACATTAGACATATCTAAATGTATACTTTAGTCTGTACAACGAGAAATGTCAGAGCACATTTATTAATCATTTACCTCTATAACGCCACATACTTTTCTCCATGCTGACCGTTCACCGAATCTAGGACACTGACAGATCTCTTTTTAAGACCTGCTGCAATAAGTACCCAATATATGTTGTTGATGTTGACAGGCAAAATTAAAGTTTTGAATAATAACATTTTGACCTGAAAAATACAAGAAACTCTGGAGGATTTTTGTAATTTTCACCATCAACAGTTTATTTTTATCAGTTACACAGAAAACACGGAAAGAGGGAAGCTTTTGTGATCAAGTGGCAAACATATAGAATTAAGTATTGGGTCTTTTCGTTATACAGAGTTATTTCCCATATGAGCAGGTATATCTGACGTCAATCCATTGTGACGTCAACCAGTACGAAAATCAAGGGATATGATATAGAATTGTATAACGTAACAACGATGACCACAATTTAGTGGAAGCACAATGATTGACAACTCCAGCTTTCACCTATTTAAGAAAACTGGGAAGCACTTGAATTCAACTTTTGAACTATGGGATGCTTCAGTGCCACTTACAAATTGATGCTAACATCAAGGGTCTGTTAACTTCAGTTTTTCTTTTTTAAATCATACCCCTACTAGTACCTCGCTACTTGCCATAGATAATATTTTTGTATATTAGAGAGGTTCTAAATAGTCCTCCAAAGGGAAGTTTGGTACATTAAAATTAAAAGAATACAAGCACTCTATACTGCTGCATAGAGTTATTATTATTTTTTTTTTTTGTATTTTCATTTTGAATTATGAACATGTACATACATGCATGTATATACTTGATGAAAAAAATGTGAACCTTATATATGATGTTGCCTGGCAAACAACACAGAGATACATAGACATAAAATCATTAATAAATGTGATGGTATTTCTTTTAAAGAAAAATTAAAACGAATCATTTATCCTATCAGGCTTTTTTTGTTTGAATGCATTATATTACCTTCTTGAAAATCCAGTGGTCCAAATTCCCATTCTCCCACAATGCCGCAGTATACGAAGGAAATACAAAAACATGGGTTTCGCCACAATTGTTATCAGTTTTCAGTTGTGGGAGATATGCAGATATGCATTGATGATATGAAAGATGTAGCATTTACTAGCTATGTGTATACAATAACATGTAAGAAATATGCAACAATTATGACTTATTATATTTAAAATATTTCACAGCTTTCAATATCAGCGAAGTGAAATTCTTCTATAGTTGTTTTATTGTTGTTATTTACTGAATTGATTTATTATGCTGCATTTGGAATTTTTCATAATTTAATAGCAGCATCATTTAATTTTATAAGACTTTTAATCAAGGACTAGAACTGTCCTAACCGGACAAATAACCAACCCCCCTCTTCAGCAACAAAGTTGAAACATGCAACAATTCATCCCTTTATGACAAGACATTGAAGATGAGTAGTCAACACAGCTTCACGGGAAGCTGAACCCTGTGAAGCTGAACATTTCGTGATTATTATAGGGTCTTGACACAAGAAACTTACAGGTGGATTATAGAATTCCTACCATAAATAGATCATCAAGACGTATAATCAATGAAAATACAAATACCCAGGTGATTGGATGCAAACACTTAAGTTGCTTAAAATCCCATATGGACTTTTCATACCATTTACTTTTAGTTTTAGGGTGGGAACAAGATGTCCACAGATATATCAAATAATACTTAGATACCTACTTGTAGAAGGTGGGGAATGACCCTGGGGACCCCTGACTTTTACCATACAACTTCCTTTGTCATGAGAAAAAAAGAAAATATACGGGTGTGGACCTAAACAATTTTTGAGATAATTGAATAATAAATTAACTAAACTGTGATGAATACTGTATTTGCTGGAAGAGAACATTAACCAGAATATATGATTCTACAAGATTTTACTCTGAAACTTACCTGCATACCCACCCTAATGACAAATATGGCCTAAGATAGCATTCAATGTGTTATTTGAATTATTCCCAATATCTGAACTATGAAATAAGCCAACTGAGATGTATTGAGTCTTAAATTTGTAATATGACAAAAGGGGACAAAACACGTGACTTTGGAAGAAATAAGTTGAGAAATTTGCCAGCAAACCCACTGTAAATTGGAATAAGGTCATATAACTTCAATGTATTACAATTGTATTTGGAACTTTCCCTATATTAAAACAATAAAAGAGTCAGAGTATGCGATTTTGCCAGAATTTTTATTGTGGATTTGGCCAACATACTTTATTACAAATAAGGTCTAAGGTAGTATTCAATGAGGTTTTTAGACTGTTGCTAACATCTGAACAATGAAAAAAGGACATTTTTATGAATATTGCCCTTGTTATATGAGAGAACAGTTTCAACAGGTTATTTAATAACAGTTTAGCCGCGAGAATTGCTAATATATCCACCTTAAAGAGATACAAGTCCATAACTAGTATTTTGAAATGTATCCTTCGGACAATTCCCAGTATATGACCAGTGATAGCATGAATAATGCATTTGTTATATGAGAAAAGGGGCAAAGAATTAGACGTTTGAATAATATTTTCTGATTCCAATATTTTTGTTTAAATGAAATGCATTAACCATATGGGGAAATTTAATATGAAATAACATTGATGTATTGTTTACATGAGAAAATTTATATGAAATAACTGAGAAAATTAATATGAAATAACATCGTTGTATTGTTGACTTATTAGTTATAAGTGTAATTCATTATTAGTGATAAATCTAAAATGTATAAAGTGAAATCATATATTATATGAAATCTATATAAGTATGAACTGGAAAATAAAAAAATAATTATGCTATTGGGATATTAAAATATTGAATGTTCATGACTACTACCTCATGTTTATGCATATGGGCTTTTAGTTGATGACAAGTATGACATAATCAATGGACCCTTCCTCAGTGGGAAAGTTTTAATTCTCGGAAATATGTATTCCAGAGTACATCCTGTTTCATGTTCATGTAATTAGTTAATTGATATGTTTGTTTAAGCATTAAAGGGTATGCACAGGTGTGTACCTTCATGTATGAAGCCATGTGCACTAATATCCGTGAATACTAATTAAAAGATTTGTTATGTGACAAGTTTTGGAGGTCAGTTAAGGAAGTAAGACCATATATAGCATTCATTATGCTGAATAGATTATTCTGAACATCTGAACAGTAAAATAATAACATTTCATCAATACTGCATTTATTATATGAGAAAAGGGCTGGAATATATGATGACACAATATACCGGTCTTCAATACGCCTGCAGATAAAAGTATACGCCTGCGGCTTTTAAACATTATATTATGTAATAAAATTGATATATGTGAATACAGATGATACATATTTATGCAATTACATACTTTTGTTTTGATATGAACGGTATCCTACTTATACTCTCACGAACTTTTCGGTTTCGGAAGTACTCGAGAATCATAAATCTGTCCTCAATACGTTTGGTATTGACTCAAATAAATTGAATTTAAAACTTCCATATTTGTACTGCATTCCAAAAACGCACAAAACTCCCTACAAACAACGCTTTATCGCTGGTTCCTCGAAGTGTTTCACAAAATCTGTATCGATGCTACTCACAAAAATATTATTAGAAATTAAATTTGGCCTTCATAGATATTGCGAAACAGTATATTAATCAAATGTGGATCCTTGAAAATTCAAAAGAGTTGTTAGAACATCTAAAATCAAAAAGTTTTACTAAAATTCACTCCATCGAGTCTTTTGAATTTTCGACTCTTTACACAACGATCCCTCATCAGAAATTAAAAGACAGATTAGCGGAAATTATTCAAAATGCATTTACTAGTTAAAACGGAAGCCGCAAATTCAAATATATAGTAATAGGCCACGATAAAACTTACTTTGTTAGGGAAAATTCTGATTCCAAAAATAAATACACTGGAACAGCTGTCATCCAGATGTTGAACTTTCTTATCGATAACATTGTTGTGGTGTTTGGAGGTAAGGTTTTTCAACAAATTGTCGGCATTCCAATGGGCACTAACTGTGCTCCGCTTCTGGCTGACATATTCCTTTACTCATACGAAGCTGAATTCATTCAGTCTTTGCGTTCGCAAGGAAAAAAACAATTGGCTCTTGGCTTCAATTTTACTTACAGATATATAGATGACTTGCTTTCAATAAATAATCCTTCATTCGCGGATTACCTTAGCATCATCTATCCAAATGAACTGGAGGTCAAAGAAACCACAGAAACTAGTAATTCTACTTCGTATTTAGATATGTTGTCTTTCGACATCAACGGTCAATTGAACACCTCACTCTATGACAAACGCGACGATTTCAATTTCGCTATCACAAACTTTCCTTTCATAAGTAGCAACATTCCAACATCGCCCGCATACGGCGTATTCATATCTCAGTTAACACGTTATTCCAGAGCATGTTCAAATTACAATGACTTTGTTCTGAGGGCTAGGCGACTTTCAGTTAAGCTGCTCAACCAGGGTTATATATGTGCTAGCATCGTCACTAAGGACGTTCTACGGTCGTTACGAGACTCTTATTACTCCATATGATATCTCGTTATCCAGACTTTTATATGATATTCTGGACTGAGACCCAGACCTGCCTACCTTTACGATTTTGGCGTAATTTTTACGATTTTTTGATCGAAATTACGCTCTACGCTTTCGCCGCTAAATTTTACGCGAAACGATCTTTTTCGAATTTATTTCTAAACGACATGACTATTGACTTTACGTCTTTGTCACTGAAGCGTTTGAATGCACCCGAAGTCCTAATTGTATTTACAAGCGCGTAACTGATATAGAGAGTGACAACGAGTGACAATGTCAAAGCGAGTGAACGCAGATCACGATGAAGCAAGAGATTTCAATAACAATAATGATGACAATGCAGCTACTGCGAAAAAGAAAAAAATAGGTCAGAAATATAAGACTGAATACACTGTGACATGGAAATGCCTCGGTCCATCCCGTAAAGGGGAAGAATATGTCTACTGTAAGACTTGTGGATCGGATTTTTCTTGTTCGCATGGAGGCAGATATGATTGTAAACGGCATATAGAAACCAAATCTCACCAGGATTCTTTGAAGTGTGTCAAAGAAAATTCGAGCGTGAAAACGTTTTTTACTCATACTGAGAATAGTGCACTTAAACATTCAAGGAGCATTACCAAGGCAGAATTGATGCTGGTTAATGTAGTTGCAAAGATGAACTTATCCTTAAGCTCAGCACCGGTATTGGTGGATACGATGAAAAAGATGTTCCCAGACTCAAAGATTGCACAAGGTATTTTCACATTTAGTCATATTATTTCCATTTTATGTTTGATTTAATAAACTTTTTGATATTTGAATTGTGAGCTCGAATAGTTTATGTTACAAAGTCAACACTTTTTAAATTTCTGTTTCAACAGAATTGGCATGTGGTAGCAGCAAAACAACTGAGTTTATGAAACAATTAAGCCTAGTGAAACAAGACAATCTTACAAAGCGCATGTCCAGAGGACCTTTCACTATCTCTACAGATGGAAGTACCGATGAGAAGAGCAAGCAGTATCCTATAGTGGTCCGTACATTATGTGTTGATGAGGGGGAAGTAAACTCTGAACTTCTAAGTATACCTATCTGCACAGGATCTGCAACAGGTAGTTACTTGTACTTTTCTGTATTCTGCTTTAATCATTGTTAATGCATGCAATTATATATTGATGTTCATGAATTAAAACATGTTAACAACAGTCATTTAAATTTCTCTGCAACTGGTCATAATCTAATATTTTTTTTCAGGAGAGAATATTTTTAAACTGTTGGATGCTGAACTGTCAAAGAGGAACATACCATGGTCAAACTGTCTAGCATTAGGATGTGACAATGCAAATGTGATGACTGGAGCTAAGAAGGGAGTCTTTGCTTTTGTTAAGAAAAAGCAAAGTGAGATTTTTCTGGCTGTATGTACACTTCATCTTGTGCACATTGGAGCCAAAAAAGCTGCCTCAGTCTTGCCATCAGTTGATGATGTTTTAATAGACATTTACTATTACTTCAACAAAAGTGAAAAGAGACAGACATCATTTAAGGACATTCAGGACCTGTTTTCTTTGGACCAAAAAAGAATGCTTAAGCATGTGTGCACGAGATGGCTCAGTATTTCAAGGTAAATAGTTTAATCAAATTTGAATTAAAATTTCTTGAATGCATTTTACTGTGTACTTAATTCACACCTTAAGTAAGAACATAACATGTTATGATATTACCATAATTGATATTTCATACTGATATTACACATACATATGTTTTATTCTAATCTAGGTGCATTGAACGTCTGTTGTACAATTGGGCAGCCCTGAAGTCATATTTCAAGGAAGAAAAGGAAAGTAAGACTAAGACTAAGACTAGAAGCAAACAAAGTAAAACCAAAGACACTGGTAACATCACAAAGGATACTCATGAGGAGCCATCATATGCTCAGAAGAAGGTGGACAGCATTTACAAATTTGTATCATCACCTACAAATAGATTGTATGTTCTTTTCTTACATTACACAAAGTGTTTGATGAGGTCCTTATCGGTTTACAGTCAGAGGAACCAAAGATCCATTTATGAAGGAGAATGCTTCATAAACTCCTTAGAAATATCATGGTGAGATTTGTCAAACCTTCTGCACTCCAGTTTAAGTCAGTGGACCAAGTGGACTACAAGCTAAGCTACAACATCAAGTGTAACAATGAATTGTTGATTGGTGAGGAGTGCCAGAAATTCATTGCAGAGGGAAATCATCTGAGAGAAGAGAAGATAGATGAATTCTACAAGAATGTTGTTCTTTATTTTACTACATTATGTGACTACTTGATACACAAATTGCCTTTGAACGACAAATTATTGATTGCAGCAGAAGTTACAGATGTTGCTCTCCAGTCTTCATCCAAGATAGCTGATGTAAATTACTTCCTGAACAGGTTTCCTTGTCTCCTCCCTCCAGGGGTGTCAAAAGACACAATTATAGAACAATTCACAGATTATCAGAGTACTGATATAACAGCTTGTATATCAGATTCAATTGACAAAACATGGTGGGCAATAGGAAATATAAAAGGGACTGATGGATCTCAGAATTTGAAGGCACTCTCTATGTTAATGTGTGGTATCCTGACCATGCCACACTCTTCAGCCCATTGTGAAAGGGTCTTCTCATGTGTGAGAAAAAACAGGACAGAACAGAGATCAACCTTGGGGGATTCAACCTTGGAAGCTCTTTTAGTTGTGAAAAGCACACATGACATAGATATTAGTGATAAAACTCTAGATCATATAAAAGGATCCTATTACAGATCTTTGAAGAAATGGCTGTTTGGTGGTGTGATGTTGACATACATTATAAGTAGCTGCATATGATTTAGCTAAGAACAGTACTATTCATGATTCATGATCTTGTTTGAATGTTTGAAGGTTTCTTGCAATTCTTTTTAGATTTTAGATTTTATCATGTTTATAATGCATTTCTTTTATAAATTTTAGTTAATATCCATAAGAATGGTCATAAGATGATGATTTTAATAAATTACTTCAATGTTCACTGATGTTTTCTCTCAAAAATATACTTGACGGTTCACATTACACTTTGCCCTCCAAAATTACACTTTCTAGAGCCAAATGTTACACTTTCGGCAAGCAAGGGGTAGGCAGGTCTGGAGACCGATTCCGATCACTTTACACAGATTTGACACCTTCTATACTAGAAGGTTACCTACTTCGACTTCTCCATATATAAATACATATGGAATTCACACGATTTGACTCTTTCTACGGGGTATATGTGACAGGTGTTGCTAGCCAGCAGGAGATGCTCACTCTCCCCGGGCACCTGATCTCACTCCATCACAGGGGTTCACATATGCCCTTCAAGTAGACATATTTTGTTATTTTCCATTTGTTTTTCATTTTCACTGATTTTGTATGTCCTATGGTTTCATGATTTTTGGACTTGTGGTTTGGATTTATCCATCATCTTTACATTTATATTATCATGACATGCACGCCTGCTAAATCCGCCGCCATTTTGTTTATTATTGTTTATGTACAGAATAAGCCTGCTACAAGAAAATACGCCTGCAACTTAATAGCGCTATATAGATTTATAATACTAACATGTATAAACTTGTATCATTTGTCTAAATAAAATTTCTAAGTTTCAATACATTGTGAATGTATTAGTGTGAGATACGCCTGCTAGATCGGACTCCATTTTGTTTGTACTGGTTAATGTACTGCTACAAGATACGCCTGCGAGTTAACGGCGCTATATATCTTTATAATACAAACATATATCAACTTGTATCATATATATATGAATAAAATTTCAAAGTTTTAATACATTATGAATGTGGTAGTGCAAGAGATTCATGTTTACGTATAGAGTGATACACGCCTGCTAGATCGGACTCCATTTTGAATTTTTGTTTGTCCTGGTTTATGTACTGCTACAAGATACGCCTGCAAGTTAGCGGCGCTATATATCTTTATAATACAAACATATATCAACTTGCCTCATCATTGGAAATTATTTTTATGAGATTTTTGCCTTAAAAATTTACTGTCTCCACCTGTTTCGGCCTTTAGTACCAATTTGGCTAAAGATAAAGTGGCATCTTCATTTCTTGGACCTAATTCGGACTTTTTCGGCCGTGGAGACGACCGGAGACGGCAATTGCCTTTTTAATGCATTGTCGCTCGGGCTTCAAAGCAATGAAAATCTGTCTTTGGAAATTCGATATAGAACTTGTTTAGAAATGATTCGGCAACGCTCTTTTTACACCGACGCTCACAACAGTGACGGACTGACACTTGTTAGCGAGTCGTATGACGATGCAGTGAGAGCGTGTTCAAAAAATTTGTCTTTTTCTTCTGGATTTACCATTCACGCTGCAGCAACTGTAATTGATAAACCAGTAAGATCTCTATATCCAGCAGTGAATGGCATTTTTGATAGATCAATTGGAATTTTAAATAAAACATTTTTACCCAGAAATTCTTTTTCTGAAAAAAATCCAATTAATATTCTTTGGTCAAGTGTGAATAATTTTGATGTAAAAGGAATTTGGACTCCAAATCACCGTGTTTCTTTCGGACAAAATGAAGGAATCAAATGTTTTAAATATAAATGATATGTCTCAGTTTCCCCCACTCTCACCTGTATCAGACACGACACAGATAAATGACGAACATTCGGACATAACTGACAATACTGACTCGAACATACAAAGAATGACAGACAGCTTGACATAACTGACAATACTGACTCGGACGCACAGACAAAGAATGACGGACAGCTTGACATGACTGACACACAGACTGAGCAGGATGAAATTGTTTTCTTTCGCCAGCCATATCGAAATCCCACTGAAAATGGTTTATCTGGAAAATTTTTGAATTTAGACGAAACATTAAAAGTTCTCACTCAAAATTCTCCTGGTAATAACCTTAAATCTGTTCCAAATGGGCGAAAAGAAAACGTTTTTTTTTCCTGGTTGACAACATTGAACGGACGAACAAACGATCCTTTGTAGATGACTGTGGTGCATGGTTGAAACCCTCGTTAAAAACTCATCATTATTTGGCAAATTCTTTAGGAACTTCCGACTACATTAAACGCGATTAAAACAACTTTTCCAGTCTCAGATTATATTTTGTGCACTAGACATTTAATGGAAAATGCTCAGCGTAATCTTTTAGGCCAGAATGTCCCAGAGAAAAATCGTAGTGAAATAATATCATCTATTTTTGGAACATCTGGGCTTCTATCTTCTGATTTTCGTATTTCCTATTTTGAGTGTGAATCAGAAATTTTGGAAAAATTCGGGCATGTCGGCGGCAAATATCTTAAAGATAAATTGCTCCCTTCATTAAAAGAAAAAATTTTCTCCCGAGTCAAAGAAATTCTGTAATACCTTGAAACTGGAAAAACAATAATTGTGAGTCTATGAATCACAAAATAAAATTGTTAGGGGACTGGAAAGTTTCGAAAATACCAGACTTAATTGAAAGGTTAAAAGAAATACATGAAAATCAATTATTAGAAATTCGCGGGGCATTACATGGCAGGGGAAACTTGGAACTGACAGACGACATTTGAGACTATCACATGACATGTGGATAGATTTGACGGACGAACAGCGTAGGAAGGTCTTTATTAGATTTGTAAGATTTAGGCCGACCACGACAACAATTGAATCAACTGACGGACGACTGACTATACCACAGACATCAAAACTTGCTAGGAAACCAGGACAGACAAAAAGAGTGAGACAGACAAAAACGACGACCATTAACAAAAGACACAAGACTTAGACTCTCTCTCTTTTCTCTCTCACACTATAGATTTTGGCTCCTTTCTCCTCCGCTTGACGGTTGTGTAAAGAATTAAGCTAAATCTTCTTTAACTGTATGACTTTTTCCTCCTCCGCTTGTGTTAGGGATTAAGTTAAATTTTTACTGATCTCATTTTCTTATATGACAGAGCTGCCAATCAAAATTTAAAAAAAGACCCAATTGTAGAACCACGTCCACGTCGTTGGGTCTGGAAACATGTTCAATAGCATGGCTAAGAGTTCTACATTATTTCTTATTTTATATAACTTATAACGTATGTAAAAAAAGATAACTCTTGGAATGGTGTTCGAGCATGCAGGCGTATTTCATCCGAATATTTAATCATTGATATCTTGTGTCACACCAATAATTATGATCTAAAACTTTTATGTCATTAAGATATATAATTCAAGTTAAAATATGGTTTTATTAAAAAATAAAAAAAAAAAACGCTATTAAGTTGCAGGCGTATTTTCTAGTAGCAGGCTTATTCTGTACATAAACAATAATAAATAAAATGGCGACGGATTTTGCAGGCGTGCATGTCATGATAATATAAACCTGGGTAACTTGTGTTATACAATTCATATCAAAACAAAAGTATGTAATTGCATAAATATGTATCATATTTATTCACATATATCAATCTTACAACATAATATAATGTTTTGAAGCTGCAGGTGTATACTTTTCTCTGCAGGCGTATTTAAGTACGACCCCAATATACAGTTTACAAAAGAAGTAAGACTCATTACCTATATGTCAAGCAAAGCAAAAAAAAAAAAAACCCCAAGAATTGTTATATGCATATGACAATTTAAATGAATGATCCAATTTATTTCAATCATATTAAAGATACTAATGAACTATTGTATGGCAATGAACTTTATGTGTGCTTCAACAATGAAAATTAATGGAAGTAAAATATCTCAATGTAAGAAAATAATTATCAATTATTTTCAAACATCGCCATGTTTGGTGTTATACTCATGTTTCCATGTATTGCTAACAGTTTTCATTACAAACATTCTTAGTCTTTCACAGTTTTAACTATTTTTAATCAAAGATATTACCGAAATTAGAAATATTGGTTAGATATTAAGTAACATCTAATTAAATATTCTCCTATAAAGATATATTAGCCACAAGATTCAGCCAAGAAGAAATATAATGATCCTAAGCTGAGACATAGTGATGTCTCAATGCACATGATATATGAAATAACAAATTCATAACTAAACATAATAAAACACAGTGTTTCAGGAGTCATTCTCTTACAGTAGTGTTGAACAAATTAGTGAAATACCTGGAATTTTGCTATATTAAGAATTGATATTCTGTTTAAATAAGTAATCACTTTGTTATAGTACATTATATTCCATCACTAAATATGTTTAACACACACAATAATACTATGTACATATACAGAAGAATTCATTCATTCAACACAATGTCCATTATTGTCACTACTGATATTGATCATACTCATGTAGGTATATGAGCCTTCAGTTGATTAAAAATATAACCAAAGAAAAATTAGTAATATCTAAATACCTCGAACAAAGAATTTCTTGGCTGATTCTTTATAACTGTCTCTTCTGTTTCTATCAGATTTGGTGGACGTCTGGCACAGGTGTTCTGGATAAATGGTATAATTAGAAGAAATAAATGAAACATACTTGTTATAAGTAACAACATCCATTCTGATTCAAATGAACAGTGGTAAAGTAATATCAACCATGCTTTATATATATTCTGGAAATGGACCCTTCCTCAGTGGGAAAGTTTTAATTGTCTTAAATATGTATTCCAGAGTACATCCTGTTTCATGTTCACTTAATTCATTGATTAATATGTTTAATCATTAAAGGGTATGCACAGTTGTTTACCTTCATATATGAAGCCAATTGTGCACCAATACCTGTTAGTGCTAATTAAAATATTTGTTATGACATGGATGATCAATTAAAGAAATAACAGTTCAAGAAGTAATGATCTAATTAATTATATTCATACTAAAAGTAATAATATAGTAGCAATATAGTATTGTAGGAATATATATCTCTGGAGCGTATCAACAATATAAATTAATATAGGTAAATTTTAGAAATCTCTGTACAAGAAAAATGTCACAAGAAAAAGAAACAAGTTAGGTTAAATATCATTTTTAAAAATGTTTCTTACAATTTATATATTATCACACACACACACACACACACATCAGCTGATGTACCTTGCAATCACTGATTTCATCAATAAAAACATTCATATAAAAGTTCATTTGTATTTATAAATTATTATAAAACAGTATACAGTTGTTGGCTGGGGTTGAGGTCAACAGCTGATTTGTTGGACCCGAGGACGAACAGTTCATCCAAGGGTCCAACAAATCAGCTGTTGACCGAAACTGCAGACAATTGCTTTGTTATACTTTTTATATAAACAAGAAGGAAAGATAACTCTATTTTGAATATGTCGAGGGGTCCCTAATGGGGCTTGATTTTTAAAGAATTAATTTCATCGTTGAAAAGAATTAAATTTACCAATATTCAGTGTCTAACAGAGGGAATCAATAAAATAAACTTAAATAATAAAAAAAAAAATACTGGTTACCATAACGGGATTCTAGATCTCATCGGTCAACAGTTTGTCACGTGACCGGTCCAACAGTCGATATTTACAGCTCGTTTGGATCGACTGTTTTTAACAGTCGATTTATTGGACCTTTTTAAATATAGATTATTAAGGGTAAAATAGTAAAGGGTATAACAATATTTCATTTTACTATAGAAGTGTATAAAACTAAGAATTACAGGAACATGTTAGATGTAAGAAAGAAAGCTATAATGGTGGGAAAAGTAAAAGAGACTGAGGAAAAGTGATTGAATTAAGAGAGGCCGAGTATCTATAGATCTGTCACTAGTCAGATATAGATAATAATTGAAAAGAAACCACTAGGAGTTTAATTTCCAGCTACTGTTATAATTAGCCCAATCAAATGCAATGATGTCAAGTAATGAAGTATTTGACAAGTAAATTTTCAAGCATCATTACTTTGTCACTGTTAAATGTAGTGTGTTTAAAGAATTTCTTCACTGCATTTTAGATTAGACTATTAATGTTACGGTGTAAATATATATTGAACAGAAGGATGCCATACCAATATCAATGTAATAATCTTTGTTTGACATATAAAAAATCAAACAATTTGAACAAGTATGATTATTGATTTGTCTTACATAGTTATTTAAATATAAATATATGTCTATAGTATTTATATTCATGTATTGTATAGCTACATGGTGACTTCTGCCCCATAACTGAGCCAGTAACTCCTTTTTTTTCTGTTATGGCGATGAAGTATTTGTTTACATCTGTTGTATTACACTGCTACCGCATACAGCATAAAACAATATAACAAACAGCAGTCCCGTCTTACAAATGAACCATCTAGATGTGGCTGAAACTTGCTGTTGTGAGTCGGTATACATTATTAAGGAACTCTAGCTCTGCAGATTTCATTTAATGGTTGTTGTCATGCACTCACTCAAAGCCAAAGGAATGGTACTATAATCAAGGCATCTGAAGAAGCACTGTTCCAATACCTTTTATTCTAACTTCCTGAACCACAGAGCCCTGATACGTCATCCTTGAACTTGATCATCCACACCCCCCCCCCCCTCTCCCCATAAGAAACAGAATTGTATCAGGGCCCTGTGTCCTGAACATGCTGAATGAATCGCTTGCTGCATGTCTTTAACAGCTATAAGGTCTTTAATCCTAGCACTTCAATGGTGGTCACTTCTCTTTTTTTCTTTCAAAACTCCCGACGAATAAACAAATGCATGTACATCTTCCTCCCTGCAGTGTCCTGAGGCCGAGACTAAACCATTAGACAGACGTGTTTCAGATCTACGTCACAATTCTTAAAATTCAAACTGCATTGAAATGGAGAACTGAACCTATAAGGTGATTCAAAACTCTGTTTATTTATTAATCAGTGGGTAGCGGACTAGATTTGTTGAGGTTTTCCGAACCTGAGTTTAGGCCTAAGATAGACCTAGGCTCACTAGCCGTATTTCGTCAAAATGAGTAACAAATATGCGTAATACATGAACGTTATGTAAAAAAAGAATCAAAACGAGTTTGTGAGAGTACCAATTGTTTGAATAAAACCTCGACTGGTAGACCATTTAATGTTTGTATGCGTTTGAGCAGAATTGACGTTCAAAGTGAAAGTAAGATGTGCATATGTATTTCATAAAGAAAAAATAATTTAACGTTAGATTATTCAATGACAGTACTCAAATTGAATCGGTATTATATTGTTTTATACTATCAATGGTAAATTATTAATAATTTCTGTTATTTGACGGAATAAATCAACTTTAAACTAGCCTGATTGGCAAATTTCACGGTGCTGGCGGATTTCACGGTACACCGGTAATTGGCCGCCGTTGCGGTAATTCGGGTTACCCGGGGCGCGGTGCATTCTGGTCTAACGAGAATAAAATAGAAAAATGAGCTCTGAGATTATGGTCCATGACCATTTCCAGCGTATGAAGATTACACCTCTGTAAAGACTGAAACGAGTGATTCAGAAATAAAACTCGAATTTTCTCTGTCAGTACTAAAATGTTTCCTAATGTTAAATTCGTTTTATATTTCTAAACATAAGTGTTAGAAAATTACTCTTTCCTCTAGTGTTGACAATAGTTGTTTATATTCGGTTGCAACGTCACAACGATCCGGCAAGAAGAGGTCTCTGCCATGGGTCAATGCAAACACTAGTGCCTAAAATAAGGTCAACAAACGACCTGCTTCGAGGCACCTACTATTACGTAGGAAAGAGATGAAATGCGTGTCTAACACCACGTTTATTCCAAACAGCTACATGGTGTACACACCCAATACATTATGGGATACTCGTTAGAAAAATCATTGTAGGGAGAAATTATTCAAGTCAGTACATGCATTAACATTAATTTGCCATGCGAAACAGCAGTATTGTATTATATCAGGTATATAATCATTTATAATACAGTGTTCCCAAACCAATACTTCGACAGACATTCTCTTGAACATTGACAACTATGAGTAGTTAAATATAACTTACTATGAAGTCGAGCTAAGAGAGCTGCTGCAGGAGACGTCTATACTGGTGGAGATCTAGGAAACGAAGGGGAAGAGCTGTGGGATCCATGTGATGTGTTGACGTCACTTCATGTGATTGGTCTTCCGATCCCGAATATTACAACACTCCTCCCGTGTTTGAAAAAAAGACGCTTCCACCAACACAAAATAAAGCAGCAAACTACGGATTGAAAATCCGCAAATATGTTTAACTATATCTTGGACAGACCAAAACTCGTAGAAAAATAAGAATGAAAGAAATTAGCCACCACCCGTACAACATAACTGACCATAAACTAAAGCCAGAGAAAAATCGATAAACCAGAGACGACAATACTCCATATTCACTATGTAACTACATGTCTCATTAAAAACTGTATCATAAATATCACAAATGCCATATATATTAATCTTTATTTTAAAACTATACCACCACCTTAAAACTTATATATTACATTAAAGTTATACTGATATATATACAACTGTCAACTATAGCTCCTACACTAGACATTAGCATTGCTTATATAGATTCAGACCATTCGCTCTTGTTAGAGAAACAACCTTCTTAGGAGACATATGCAAATGCTGAGCAACGTGATAGGCAACATCCCCAATATATGCTGGGGTGTTCACCTCTTTTGCCCACCTGGAAAAATATGGAGAATCAGTTTCTAGAAGCAAGCGATCTTTCGGAACAGCTAGTAATCCACCAACCTGTTCTTTTGAAAAACCCTTAACTGCAGATGTGAAGCCAAAGTACGAGTTAGGGTAGTCACGAAGCCATTTACTTGCGAGCTCGCAATCTCCAGTGAAGCAATGAATATGGAGATATTGACGAGAATCGACTTTTCCATGCATAAGTTGCATGCATCGAGAACTAACCCCTAGCGCTAACTTGTCTTCTGAAGAACCACGAAGATGCAAAATAATAGGCTTGTTAACTCGAGCCAAAGACAAAACACGAAGAAAAGTATGTTCTTGACGCCTCCATAGGGAAAAATCAACAGAATGATCTAAACCTATCTCTCCCAATGCGGAGATACGACGATTACTCATTAATTTAGTCAGTGTATTAAACTTATTCTCTGAAAGTTCATCAATATGTTTTGGATGAACACCAACAGAAATGAACCATGACGAAGCAAATTTCAGATGCTTTGGATATGATCTAGGTTCACTGAAGATAACAACGCCTGAATCAACTTCAACCGGAAACAACGGCTTTCCCTTAGACGAGAGACGAGAAACAATATCTTCAGAAACTTTATCAGTCGATTTCCATAATTTCAGAGACGTACGATCCAAGTGGATATGACTATCAAAAGCAGGAATCAATTTATTCTCGTCTTGGACAATATCAGGCGGCGAAGTAGATACAATACGTTTAGAATGATATGCAGGTCTTCAGCGAGAGGATCATTATTGTTTTCATCCGAAGCGTCGCATTCATCTATCGCGATCATACCATTGTCTGGATCCCGATCTAATTCAACAAAACCGTTTTTACGGAAAGATATCCGCTGACAGTCAGATAACTTTGACAACAGGATGGAAAGACAACGCCAATGCAATAAAGTAGCTAAAGAGTTCAAAAGATGAAGACTAAACTTCTCTGGTACATCCCAGGAAGCATATAGACATAATCCGCGCATAATTTTTCCAACTCAGGGTGAATCTCAGAGCGATCAGGAACTTCAGACGAGCTGTTAATAAAATCCAAGAGATCCATCAGAGTTCCTTCGGGACCAATAATCGTATATGCCAAAGACTTGAGAGAGTTCAAACGCAAATTATTTAAGTCGAGAGAGTTCGATGATTTCTTTACGTCAGATATCTCCTGAAGAAATTTAGGAAGGTGATGATACATAAAATGACGTTTTAATTTCTTATCCCGAGTGTTACAGCCAGGGATAGGACACGCAGAAGATCCCGATCTACGAACAGACGAGGATGATGATGAACACGCAGTTAATTTAAGTTTCTTCTCCGGAACTATTGTTTCTATTTCTGTCTTCCGATTCCGTTTATTATTATTTACTTTATTTCTCTTCTTTTTCTTTTTATTCACTGTTTCTATATTATAATTATTTGGATCATTCTGGTGATATTGACTATTTTGAGTATAATTATCTGGATGATGAGCTACCTTTTCCTCTTCACCAACGACGGAAAGAGAAGGACTGGTATGCGAGATTTCCGCAGAATGAGATATTCCACTATGGCGAAGATATAACGGTTCTCCATTATACGTTGAATAATATCCATAGGGATAAGGTTGAAATGATTCCCTATTACTCCCATCATAACGGAAATCACGAAATAAAGGATAGTCATATCTAGGAAAAAGAGGATCCATGGTATAAAAAGATGAAGGTTCCGAGTTATTATCTGGAGGCAAAGACGAAGGACAGTTATTATCTGGAGGCAAAGGCAAAGGATGACGATGACTTGAGGATGAAAAATCTGAGATACCCCGAGACGGAGAGAGCGAAGGATTATGTTCATCTGGATTTCTCTGAATGTTCTGATAATCAGTCATTTCCGCAGCCGGAACAGAAGTAACTGAAGTACCAGAGGAAATTGGTATATCTGAAGTCGATATAAGTATAGATACTTCAGAACACATAGTCTGGTCCGCAACATGATGAGATGAATCAGAAGTCGAATCCTGAATTGGCGAAACTGGCAAAGCTGGAGCAGACTGCTCAGAGAAAGGAGAAGATGCAGAACAAATCGATTGCGAGGAGTTTGCAACGGGAGAAGAAGAAACTGGATTAGCTGCATTCTTTCTAACAACAGGAATGGATGGATCGCTAAGGAGACGTACATCAGTGCACATTTCAGAATTCTCAAAGCGAGAACCAACGGATTTACGAATGGGTGGCAAGGACTCACCAGAAGGCAATGGAAAATTTTTCTCTATCCAACTGTCTTCAGCAAGCTAAAGAATACGAGCCTCCTTACGTGCTTCCCGTATCCAGCGGAAATCCGCCCCTGAAGATGCAACAGGGAAACCAACTCCTCCATTTGAGATCTAGAAAGGTGAGAATTCAATCCCAGATCATGAACAAAAAATCTAGGATTAAGCAAAATCCCCTTCCCAGACACCCTCCGTACAAAATCCGCATACGACTCGTTTCCCCTACGTTCTGATTTCCAATCCCACTTGTTCTTTTTTGTCGCAGACATCTGTAAGTAATACCATTTTCATTAAGTACCAATACACTGTGGACACTCATATATGTCAATAGATTTAGCCTCATCCGCTGAAATCCCAATACAAGAACCATGGAACCATTCACGACATTCATTACATTGAATCATGAATGATCCAGTATATGGCCCTTGACACAAGCAATAGGTACTTGTAGGATTAACGGAATTATCTATTCCCTGTTTATATTTTTGTATCCACTGG
Source organism: Pteria penguin (assembly GCA_035048485.1). Classification (NCBI taxonomy): domain Eukaryota; kingdom Metazoa; phylum Mollusca; class Bivalvia; order Pterioida; family Pteriidae; genus Pteria; species Pteria penguin. Next base: position 12,729,065 of record CM068590.1, read on the forward strand.
GGTATATGTCTATCATTGCATAACTTAATCCTATTATGGTTTACTGTTATTAATTTGCCCCTTAATTTGATTTTATATAAATAATCAGTTATTTTTTCAATGATTATTCCAGGACCTTTCCATGTAGGCATAAGCTTTCTACATTTACCCTTTACATTAACCGTATTTAGCACATATATAATACCCCCCTCATTATATTTCTTGACATGGATCTTAAGGTCATAGTTTCATTTCATGAGGTTCTGGGTAGTTTTTAATGTATCTCGTGCTAATTTATGGGCTAGTGTAATTTTTTTCAGATAAATCTGCCACATTTTTCATGATCAGCATCATTTGGGATAGTTGGAGGAAATACTAAATCAACTAGTTGATTAACCTCCCTGCCTAGCATTAACATATTAGGAGTATAGCCAGTACTACGGTTTACTGCGGATCTTAATGCTCCTGCTATTTGTGGTAAATATTCATCCCATTTTGTGGGTGTTTTACTCACAAAGCATCTGACAGCATCCATAAGAGTCCGATTAAACCGCTCTACTTGGCCATTTGCAGAAGGCCTGAAAGGGGTAGTACGAGTTTTACTAATACCCATTCTATCACACAGGTCTTTGAATAATTTACTCTCAAAATTAGTTCCCAGATCAGTAAATATCTGAAAAGGAAAACCAAATCTGGAGAAAAATTCATTTTCTGCTGCCTGTGCAGTAACCTCTGCAGTTTGGGATGGTAATGCTATACACTCTACCCATTTTGTAAACTGATCTACCATCATCAATATAAGAGAGTTATTATTTGTAGTTACTGGCAACGGAACAAGGAAATCTAAATGCACTCTTTCCATGGGAAAACCCGCATGATTTGATGTTTAGCATGTCTGCTGGGTTTTTTATTTTTATTGCATACTATGGAAACCCTGAACCGACATGCGTTTTGCTTTTTGCTCTTTGTGTTTTGCTTTTTGCTCTTTGTGTTTTGCTTTTTGCTCTTTGCTTATTGCTCTTTGCTTTTTGCGTTTTACGTCATCAATATTCGACCAATTAGATTCGCCGTTTCATCTCTGACAATAGCATGGGCATGGAGTGTCGAAAGTGCGGCAAAAATCTCCCCCAAAATGAAAATGTTAAATTCTGCTTTAGTTGTGGTGATCGGGTGGATGCAACTACTACAGGCAATGCCAGGCATCATAACAATATGAAGTGTATCCTTTCCTACCGACTAAACTGACAATTTAAATTTTGAGAAAGAGGATTGCGTGCCCATCAATCACGCCTTCCAAACTTTAGCGATCTCTTAATTAGAGTTCTGAGATTCAATTAAAAAAGGGTATGGGCAATGCCACAAAAACATGCAGAAACCATCCACACAGGACATTGGGAACTCATATACTGACATTACTGTACTAAATGTTTATTCGTCATAGACAGAATGTTCCCTTCCTGTTGCCTAAATTGATATACAATAGGTGAAAATAAACAAGAATCCTTACTTTCAGGAGACTAAACAAACATTGTCTTAAGTCCCAGGGAGCGGCATATATGTAAATGAATAAAATAGTATAATGTAATATCCCTGATTTCCAACAATCGCTTTTATATTCAAGCGATCGCTGAAAATCAATAATTTGGGCAAACTTCCAATAAAATCATAATCATCGTTTATAGAATGCGTGTGCCGTGCAGTCGGAGCATTCTTTTCCTTAACTACTATAATTCAAAGATGACGAAAAGATAGCGGAACTGTTTCATATGGGGTTTTCCATCAAAGAAATAACAGCAACATTAATGTACAGATTCGGAATAAAGAGAAGGTTTGTAACTATTATGTATACAAATTAAATTTTCAGCAACACCCCCCCCCCCCCAAAAAAAACCCCTCCAATTCTGATTCTTGTAGTAAATTACCTGTCATGATGCCCATACGGTCTTCCCTTTTTCACCTTGAAACATTGAACAAATTCAAAATATTGCTTTATCGTCGCAACTTATAATCACCAGGCCCCTTAGCATTGAATCTATTGGTCAAATAAATGGATCGGCAGAGTAACTTCAGCTGACCAGAGGTGGAGCCCCTCGGACACCTCCCCTTTTCACCCAAATTTATTGATTCACAATGCTCCTTTTATGTTTTTTTTTTTAGCTTTTTTTTTTAATCTGACATTTTTATTTTTCTTTTCTTTTCATATTGTATTTTTTCTAATTTGCCTTATATGATTGAATTGTATTACTAGCACCCGGCAGATCGAGAGAAGACTTCGAGCGATGAAGCTCGGGAAAAGAAGGCAAGAAAGCGACATTGAATCAATCTTGAAGCAATATCTGCAGAATTGAGGGGCTCTGGTAAAAACAATGGAATTAAACTAATGTGGCATTGTTTGCAACGGAAGCATAAGCTTGTAGTAAGGAGGCAAGTGCTATTTTAGGTTCTATAAATTATTTCATACATTTATATAAATACCCTGCGTGTTGCATGGTTTCTTCGGGATACCCAGTCTAATTCATTTTCAACGTCTCCGTAAACATATGAAAAAGTGTAATGTAATTTAAGAAATAACTTTGACATACTATGCAGTAAATCAATGACGTTACAACATATAACAGCTTCATGTCTAGTATGTTTGCATAAATCGTGGATCCACTAGAGCTCTACTCAAAATCGCCCATTATTAGCATGTTTTTAATGAATGTATATGATTATAAAAAATAATTGCACCTAAGATTAGTATATTCCAACAGAATTGCGAAATCGTGTGATGTGATTGTCTCGAATATTAGTTACCAAATGTACAAGGTTCGATATATAATATAAAGGATCAGTGTGCACTTGGGCATAAGGATACGAAGCGAAGCCGAAGACGTCACAGGGACCCGAAGTTGTGCATATTATCCACAGAAAGTCATAATATAGCCATGGAGATTGAACGGAGAATTGAGGCGTCCCCGTTTTTCACTCTCCATGGCTATATTATGACTTTCTCTGGATAATATGCACAACTCCGGTTCCCTGTGGACGACGTTGGTGTTTTATGCAGTCTTATATAACGAATTTATCATATCCATGACCCTTTTTATGAATGACACGCTGTTTTTCTTGACGTTCCATTTCATTTTTATTACGATGAGAGTAGGCTATCTGGCCGCATAGGACTGAGACAATCATGTGATACAATTTACGCAATCATTTTGGAAGAATTTAGTCCGAGATGCAATAGAAGTTGTAGAATTCTGTTGTTTTCAGGAAAACAGTTAGAGACATCATGGATCATCTCATGCCCAATGAATTGCAAAATAGGAAAGGCAATAAGCTGAAAAGACGGATATATAATGCAAAGGGTCCAAACCATGTCCTGCATGCTGACCAGTATGATAAATTAGCACCATTTGGGTTCTATATACATGGTGCCATTGACGGATTTTCAAGAAAGCTTGCATGGCTATCCGTTGGTAACACCAATAGAGACAGTGCAGTCATTCTTCGTTTTTATCTTCGGTTCGTACAATCAATAAGAGGTCTTCCTAAGATAATTAGAACAGATGGTGGGACCGAGAATGTTTTGATGCTAAAGGTACACGATTTGTTGCACCAACACATAGGAAGTACACATACATGCTGCATAGTTGGACGATCGGTTCATAACCAACGAATTGAACGTTTCTGGGGTTACGTAAGACATCATTTCACCCAACGATGGATCGATTTCTTTTACGATCTCCTCCATGAAAATCTGTACAATCCTAACAATGATGTTCATTACGAATTACTGCAATTTTGCTTCACCGGGTTCCTGACTGGGGAACTACACGATTTACATTTAGAATGGAATCATCATAGAGTACGAAGAACAAAGGGATCTACATGTCCAGGGGGTATACCTGAAGTTTTATTCACAGTACCAGAGTTGCATGATGCATATGACCAAAAATGTTATATACACGATGATTTGATATACTTTACAGACACAACTCTAGGAAATTCGCTGAGAGAATATGGATGCACTGACCAATTCGCTGAAATATGTCTTGAAATAATGGATATCAAGGGCTTGGATATACCACAAAATATGGAAGAAGCATTGGATCTCTATGGGAATTTATTCCTAATTTTCGAGACTCCCGATCTATTGTAAGATAAATTGAAATTGACGGATTGAGACACTCCATGAATTTTGGTTTAAACAGTATTCATTGTAAATAGTTTACAAGATATAGAGAAACCTTGCATAAATTAGTTTAGATTGAGCAACAAGTTGAAAACTTATATTCAACTTATATTCATGAATTTTGTACCAAAATGACCTTGATAATTACTTTTTCTGTGAAATTATTTATACATGTGGCAGGTGATATACATGCATACATTCTCAGAATCTCGCAATTAGTGCAATGCACCCAGATTAAGTAGATGTAATTTTTTTCTGTCAATTCTGATTATGCTGCTCCATGTTATTTTTGGTCATTAATGAGACACGAGAAATGTACTTTTCGTGAATAAAAAGTTATGTCCCATAAAAGGGTGTATATTTTTTTAATCTGTGAATATGAAAGCAAGGTAATGACATTAATGGAAAAAGTTACTATCGCTGAAACCAGCATTGTATTGCCATTTACACAATGAATGAAATTTAACCATTGACTTTATTTCAGATTTATGTCCTCTGGGCCCGGCACCATAAAACTTTGAAACAAAATTATTTCTGAGACTTAATTTTGTCTCAGGCTTTATTTCACATGAATAGAATCTATGAAAGTTGTTTTATTTCATTTCATTTGCGTAAGAACTATTCAGGTTCAACATTTAATATTTGTATTGCATGTCGAACAGTTTGAGTATTCAAGCTTTGAATTTTTTCTCAGAGACCAAATTTTGTCTTAAAACTGTTACATAATATGGTGCTGGGCCCTGGTCACTACCAATACTTCTGTGTAATACACAACTTGAATTAATTCAATTGATTCGATGGAATGTTGATGCAATTACAACATTTCCGATAGGCCTCAAGGACATGACACACGATTTCCCTTTCATACTACTGTACAATATTTGCAGTTATTTCAAGGTTAGTTGGTTGGTTAGGGCTTTACGTCACTTTCAGCAATATTTCAGCTATATCGCGACATGGAAGCAGGGGTTGACCAACCTCTCATACATAGTGGCGCGACCTGGATTCGAACCCGGGCCGTCTGCACTGCAAGTTAAGTGCTTCACCACTACACCACAGCTGCCCCTCAGTTATTTCAAGGGACATCACCTCTTGTATAGTATGTGGCAAGTGTAACATAACATCACATGTGGTACGCCAATTTGTCCCATGACTGAACTTTCACCTAATACCCTCACATACCATTTCTCATATTACACACTACACTATAAAGACAAACAAAAATGCAATGCATTCTCTTGATTTATTTGCAATTCTGTGAAGAGGTCAAACATTAACTATAAATGTACTTGTGTAAGAATGGATTTTCATTTGGTTACACACTGTAATGTAACATCAGCATAAAAATATCAAGGAGAAAGTCTATGGTTATTATCAAAACACGAACTGTCCTAACAGGACAAATCCCTCAAGGCATACATTAATCAAACAGTTGGTGTGAAGTATCATCATTTTCTATGTCATAAGGTAAAAGAGTTATCATGCAGAAACCTCTTTTTCTACAGAGAGACCGAGAGACATGTTGAAACCAGGATACCCCCACAACTTTGTTTGTTGGTGGGGATATAATAATACAAGTACATGTAATGTAAATCAAGAACAAAAGTTCCACAAACATGAAAATGGTACATGTATACCTGTCTTGTTTTTCCAGTAGTGTATTAACTAAAGGGCCATAGTTTTACCAACAGAAGATTTATAAATTCAGTATGAAAAGTTTAGCTATGATTGATAACAGTGGCGTATTATGCATGAATTAAAGTGACAAGAACCGAAATTCTACCAATATATAGTAATAACTCAATGTAAAATATAAACATGTTGCTACAAAACAATAATATAATGAGTCATACTTACAGGAAACTACAAATTAGATTGTTTTTATCTGCAGCAAAATGATAATACATGTATAATGAATCATGCCTGACAAGAAATCACAAAATGCTGCTATCTGCAGCAAAATGATAAAATATGAGTCATGCTTACAGGAAATCACCAAATATTGCTATCTGCAGCAAAATGATATTATAATGAATCATGCCTGACAAGAAATCACAAAATGTTGCTTAACATCAGTACATATATCAGCAATACATATAGTCTAAGCAAATTCTTTCTTCTTTCTATCGCACCATTCCCTGAACTCAAATTGAAAGTTTGGATCCAAGTGTACAAAATTGTCATTTATTGCTTCAATGCAGAGCTTCTCATCACCCTTATCCATGTTTAATGCAATGAATTTCTTCAGTGGTGGGCTAAGAAAAGCCAGCTTTGACTGATCTACACTTTCTTTGAAGGTTAAAAATTCGTCAAATTTTTTATCAGGCAACATTACAAACTCTCCCCATCCAGTATTTGAAAATTCAAACTTCTCGCCCTCAGACTCTTTTAAAAAGAGGAAGTATCTGACAACATCGTTTTTAGAATAAACTGCTGTGAATCCTTTCTTCTCCCTCCATATTGCCAAATCACCTTCATGTTCAAGCTGAGTTTTATCACTACATTCTTCGATAAATTCATGCAAAAGATATGAATTAACATCATCATCAGTTGTGTCAAGATTAAGAGAAATGCAGGATGCTGCCTCATCATGTTCTTCCTTCTCCAGTTTTTGGGGTGTTAGATCAGGTGGGAGTTGAAATTTGGGATCTGTTTATAACTTTCTCATATGTGTCTTCTCTATTAAAGTTAACCTTCGTTATACGGTAAGGACTGTTTGGCCCCCTTACTTGGACCCATAGGTCTTTGCCCCGTTTCTCCTTCACCCCACAAACTATCACGTATGTTCTCTTTCCCTGAAAATCCTTTCTTGGAACCTGAAACATTAAATTATTTAATAATTAGTATTCATCTAACAGGAAGCCCAAATAGATCTACTAGTATATCGCTGACCTGAGCATTATGTATCAGTATAGTTATACAACAAATGTATATACATGTATCGGTACTAGATGTGTTATGTTAATTGCAAATCAAGAGCTATGTTACGAATATGATAAACAGATAATGACACACCAACATTTATGTCAATTACACGTATAAAGCTGTACCAACAACATCTATGAACAAGCTGTGTTTGTGAAACACGAATGCCCCCGCAGCATCTTTGATAGTAGGGCACTGTAGGTCAAAGGTGAAGGTCAAAAGGTCAAACATGTGGTACCAAAAGTTGTGTCTTCCCTAGATACCGGTACATATACATGCCAAATATGAAAGCCCTACCATATCTACTTACAATTTTATACCACTTTATAGAAAGCGGGACGTACAAACGAACGACCCAAACGCTATATGGCCCTGGCAATAGACAGGGACATTTGCAGCAAAATAAAATAAGGACGGTGTATAAAAACATATGGCCTTGTACAATAATAATTACTTTATTTGCTTAACCTTTATATAATTAGTACCAGTTGTATACATATATTTTATTATTTTACTTACAAATAACAAGATGTATTAGTGAAATACGAATGGAAAAGAAATGTCTACTGTGACCCTGACCTTGCAGTTGTAACCTTGGCTCAAGGTCATGACACATATCCTCCTGCCACAAGGAACATTTGTTTCAAGCATGAAAGTGTTTACAACTAAGTAAATATGGCCTTTACTACATGCATGTCTAATGTGACCTTGAGTTACATTACAGTATTTATCTGGGATGAAGATCATGACGCAACAATTATGGTCGTGGGCATAAGATAAAAGATTCAGCTTAAATTTTTTATCTATTATCATGGATTTGATCAGAGGTCGAGGAAATGAATTAATTGCATTGAACACCATCTAGCTTTCTTTTAAGTTATTTGTTTCATTCTATTTTTACCTTCAAAGTTGAGCGGGTGTCAGCTGATTTCCTTTTAAGATTCATGATCTTCTCTTTGACATCTAAAACTGTAAAATATTTACATGTAACGGCATGATAAAAAGGCAACCAATAATGTGTTTGTGAAACACCCAGGCCCCAGATGGAAGCAAAGCCAACATTTGGCCATTTAAGAACACAGGTCAGGCAAGGCCAACATTGGGGTAAGAATGTTCAAAATGATTAATGAAATATCAACACTCAGTCTCTTGTTAATTTCATAAAATGTATACATTATGTAAAACCATTGTGACTATGGACAGTTTTTACAGTAACAAATCTCAGATTCTGAGAGAGCTTTTTTGCTCAGCTAAGAACCGACATTTGTAACCTATTTTACCACTGTTGGTACCAAATTAATTGGCAGACATCAAAAACGTCCAATTATCATGTTTGTTTGTTTGTTTTTCATTGCTTATTGTCGCACTCAGGATTATTGCACCTTAGTGACTGATGCAGTCTCAGAACTTTTTACCTTTGCAACGGACCCACCCGAAGCAGTGAGGGTTCTTTTACTTTCCACGTCTACCGCGACACGGGGCATCGGTTTACTGTCTCATCCGAAGGACACACACCGGCATGACTCCAGTGAGGCTCGAACTCTCGACCTCTTGGTCAGAAGCTGAACACTCTAACCACTGAGCCACGCCGGCTTATCCATGCAATTATCATGTACATGTATTTTACAGATATATTATAATACATATGTATGAAAGGGACATGTGGTATTTTTTTTCTATCTACTAAGTCGTGGCCAAGAGTTAGTATCTTATGGCATCAACTTAGCTATCTCGTGGCCACGACTTACTATCTTGTGGTCACGACTTACCTATCTCGTGGCCACGAGATAATTCTTCTTGCTGAATGGTTAGTTTTCTCGTAACCAATCAGAAGGAAAAAATATCTAGTGACCAAGAGATAGCTAAGTCGTGGCCACGAGTTAGTAAGTCGTGGTTACAAGATAGCTAAGTCGTGGCCACGAGATACTAAGTTGTGGCCACAACATAGAAAAAAATTTCCACATGTCCTTTTCATGCCACCGTATATTGAAATTAACATATTGTAGCAAATACACGGTTCTTGCGAGTTCAGCGACGTCACAGTTCATTGTTTACATGTACATCTTATCCCCAATTTAAATCAGGCCACCAGCCAATAACGTGTCAGACGGTGAGACCCCAAGACCGGCGACCAATACAATAATAACGCCGGTTAAACTTATCTATTCGGACTAAGTCTACGCCGGTTAAGGGGGCTGGCCAGTCGGACTAAACCAACTGTGAACATTTAGCCAAAAACAAACATTTTAAAGCAATACATTATTAGTATAGGACATTTACATGGACACTCACAATGGAATTTAAAGCAAAAGATATTATGGTATTGCACGATCTATGGTACTTTATATGGGTAGTGGGAATTACCGAAAAGACCTGATTTACCGAAAAGACCTGATTTACCGAAAAGACCACAGAATTGACCGAAAACACCCTTTTAATCACAGAAAAGACCATTATTATATGAAATAAATGTATCTAAATAATCCACAATGCATTTAAAAACTCATATCTTGTACCAAAAATTGTCATCTGTTCATATTTCAAAGTTGTATATAAGCCAGAAATTCCTCTGATAAAACTGAATTCTGCGTCTAAAATTTTTAAACTATTATATTTTTATTGATATAAAATCAACAATATGACATAAAATATTGATGAAATATATATAAATATATATATTATATAGAGGCTACATGTATATAAAGAGACCAGACAATAAATTTATTGGGTGACACTTGGTGTAGTGGTTAAGCACTTGGCTTGTGGTGCGGACGACCGGGGTTCGATTCCCGGGTTGTGCCACTATGACTATGTTTAAGAGGTTGGTTACCTCCTGCTTCCATGTCGCGAGATAACTGAAACATTGCTGAAAGCGACATAAAACCCTATTCAACCAACTAACCAATAAACTTATTTTTAAATATTACATATCAAAGTTTGTAAATATTTCTGTAGAAATGATAATCAAAAATGGACTTATAGTCCCCCAAAAGGTCAAACATGGGTGCCAGAGCTAAATATTAAATGATTTTACCGTCTCTCATATCATATTGTTGGTTTTTTCTGTGATTAAAAGGATCTTTTCGGTAAATTCTGTGGTCTTTTCGGTAAATCAGGTCTTTTCGGTAATTCCCACTACCGTTTTATATTATTTAATATGTTTTCTTACAGTGAAAGGTATGATAATCGTTCATAAAAACGTTAAATGATGTCCATATAAATGTTATTTCGGTAATTACACTGTTATTTCGGTAATTCAGTGTTATTTCGGTTATTCTACGGGTTATTCTACACACCGACTGTGAACTGATCGATCTGAGCATAAGCAAATTTGTTGCACTGAGTGATAGACAGCTGACAGAGTCGAATGACTATGTCTGAAAAAATCCAGATTCGCGCATGAAATATTGAAAGTTACAGTACAGTTTGTTTACCTTTATCCGAATGACTTTCATCCACACTTGGCCTTGCCGGAAGTTTTGGACGCGTAGCTCTTCCAGACGGGATCCCGATCCCGCACGAGGGACAAAATTTATAAAATTCCTTGATTTCAAGGCCACATCCCTTGCAATTTGGTATGTCCACCCGATCCCCACAACTAAAGCAGAATTTTATATTTTCATTTTGGGGAAGTTTTTGGCTACACTTTCGACATTCCGGCTCCATCTTCTTCTGTTCTTGCCACTTTTCCCGCTATCCCGGTTCTACCTGTCACTTTTCCCGGTTCTTGTCACTTTTCCTGGTCAGATATGAAACGGCGAATCTGATTGGTCGAATATCGATGACGTACAACTAGCAAAAAGCAAAACGCAAAGAGCAAAGAGCAAAACGCATGTCGGTTCAGGAATTCCATAGCATACAGCACATTTGTACATCCAAATGTCTCGCAAACCAGTAATACTTTTCTTTGACCTTAAATAAGGTTCTGTCTATTCCTTGATGACCTGATGATGGTATATCATGGCATAATGAGAGTATTTTAGATTTTAGTACTGTAGGAATTACTAATAAAAGTATCATTCTTACACTTTTTCCATAAAAGTCCACTTTTATCAATACTGAATAACTGTCTGTTTAACCAGTATGATTTAGTAGCAGAACTACTAGGGAAAAGTATAGAATCTGTTGGTACATTCCCAGTACTTAGCCATTCAAAAATTATATCTAAATCAGCATCGCCCTTTTGAGCATCTTTAATATCCGTTGATAAATCTGACAATAAATTGACGGATTGAATGCATGGATCAGGTATAACTGAAACATCACTCTCATTTGAATTATCTATGTGTATTGGATTTTCCATAATATTGCACTGAACTGATTTTGAAATACTTCCTAGTTGTCTCCCTAGAGGAACTGCATAATCAACATCCTCTATAAACTGACCCCAAATTTCATGAGCCCTAGTGCAATACTTGCATCCTCCACAAGGGAGATTACGGAGTGCAATTTCAGACTTATAATTTCCACATTGATCTGGAATTGGTAGTCTGGATAATGCATCCGCATTTGCATGTTTATCACCAGGTCTATTCTTGATGGTCATATTGTACTGGCTTAATTCCTCCAGCCAACGAGGTATCTGACCTGAATGATTTTTGAAATTCATAAGCCATTGGAGACTACTATGATCAGTTCTTACTAGAAAGTGTCTGCCTAGCAAGTAGTGTTTAAAATGCCTTGTAAATCTCACTACAGCTAACAATTCCTTTCTAGTAGTACAATATCGTCTCTGTTCAGGTTCTAATGCAAAACTAGCAAATGAGATAACCCTCTCTTGATCTCCCTGTACTTGAGATAATTCTGCCCCTATTGCATAGTCAGATGCATCTGTATTCAAAATAAACTGATCACTTGCATTTGGAATTGAAAGTACCGGTGAACTACTTAGGGCTCTCTTCAGTGCTTCGAACGCTATTTGTTGCTCCTCCCCCCACCGAAATTCTTGTTTGCCTGTAACCACATATAAAGCAACGGTAATTCTAGCAAAATCTTTTATGAAATTTCGGTGATAATTAGCAAAGCCACAAAAACGTTCTACATTTTTAGTGCACTTAGGTATCTGCCAGTTTTGTATAATTTCTATGTAACTATCACCTATATCCAGGTGAAATTTTTAACGTTTAAATACAGTAAACCGCTTATATAATTATATGACGGTAAACAATAAAAACGCAATATAATATTAATAAAATAATAATACTAATCACAATATATAACGGTATAGTATCTCACGTAACCGCAAAATATGGTTAGTATAACAATATATAACAATATAGTAATATTGTAAGAATTAATAAATAACAAATGTATATATCTATTATATATACAAATAATTCATAAACCGCTATAGTCCTTGAAGGTATATATATATATATATATATATATATATATATATATATATATATATATATATATATATATATATATATATATATATATATATATATATATATATATATATATATATTTGTATATTTAAACTAGATGATTGATTTTTGATGGAAAATAATCAATCATTAACAAAAATACATGTTAATTTACAATAAACAACTTTACCTATGATATAAATATATCACTAAATTAACTAGAGGTTGTACGATTAAATCAGAATTTAAACTTAGACAGGTAATTATCCCGCTCAGAGGTTTCCCAACAATGAAAATTAACTTTGGCAGATTTATATATCTAAACCAGAGGTATGACTTAAACTTGGTTAGAAATACCCATCCCAGAGGTTTTCTTTCAATAATCACACTTTAAACTTAGAAATATTGTAAAATAATACAATATATCACCCCAAAGTGCCAAGAAATCAACCGCTATTTGCTACCTTCCGGAGATAAGTTTTTAAAAACCAATCATGCATGACATAAGCATGTGGTAAACTATCCGGGCAGACAAATGCAAATCTTTCACGGTTCAGTGATTTTAGAAATTTCACGATCGATAAAGAAAAAAAAATTACAAAAATTTACTTAAATAATCCAAAAATTTATCGACATTACAACCGCTATTTGCAATCTACAGGATCTAAAACTATACATGCAAGGCCTATGTTAACTTGATATCATTTCATGTAGTTTAGTCCGAATAGAAAATGCAAACATTCACGGTTATAACAAATTTTGAAATTTTAAATAAGAAAAAGAAATCAATAATATTCATAATTACATACAAGATATATATTTGTCTCTCAATAAAGCTGTATCCGCAAATTAAACAAATTGTTTAACGGAAATTGACTTTTCAGCTCAAACTGAGTTTGGTGGGAAATTTGAACTCCACGTGGTAATGTCGGTGTGCAATGGGTTCGAAATTAGTCGCAGCGCCATTATTGTATTATATCAGGTATATAATCATTTATAATAGTGTTCCCAAACCAATACTTCGACAGACATTCTCTTGAACATTGACAACTATGAGTAGTTAAATATAACTTGCTATGAAGAGCTGCTGCAAGAGACGTCTATACTGGTGGAGATCTAGGAAACGAAGGGGAAGAGCAGTGGGATCCACGTGGTGTGTTGACGTCACTTCATGTGATTGGTCTTCCGATCCCGAATGTTACAACAGCAGAGAAATGAAACTGATTCCAAGTGATTTTCTCAGTCAGGAATGAGGACATTGGCTGTTGGATTTCAAAAAAATAATTTATATGTGTGTAGAGTTTAAGTTAACATAATTTTAAATCTGCAATTGAAAAACTATAACGTGGCATCGATAAATCAATCACAACAGTTTGGTACAATTCATTGTAAGGTTATACATGTAGAGGGATAAGTTATAAACTTTAGCAACGATACATACTCTTGAGATATGAATTATAATCATAGTTGTAACATGTCAATTCTATGTGCCAGTATTGTTAGTTTCTTTTCATTAGTTTGTTTTTTGGTGCTAATGGACGACAACATACATGACCTTCGGGAGACATTATTTTTCTAGGCACAACAAATCTTCACGTCTCCCTCCCAACTGGGCAATAAATTATACCGAAAGCAGAAATACTAAGGTCATTCTTGAAAACATGTTTTCATGTAGTAGCTAGTAAGCGTGTAAGCAAGCTCCTGTTCGGAAATAAGAGGGTGGTGGTCGGCTTTAGCAAGGCCATTCTTTTCAGGTCGACAGCCATCGCCTTGAACTCCTCTTTGCTTCCTGGAAAGCTGAAACCGGCGAGGCCTTGTGGTATCGCGTCAGACTCCTAATCGGGAGGCCGGGGTTCGAGTCCCGCTCTGGTCATGCCGGTGTCTTGTCTTTCGGATGAGACAGTGTCGTGGCATGCATGGCACTTTAAAGATCCCTCACTGCTTCGGGTGAGTCTGTTGCAAAGGTCAAAATTTGTATGCCCCGCATCAGGCAGATGCCGTCACCATATACGTGAAATATTCGTGGCGTGACGTAAAACAAAAATCAATCAATCGATTCACGAAAGCTGGATCACTAAGAATGTCAATATATGTGAGGACGAGGAAGGTGATGCACAGCTTATTAGACCTTTATTCGTTCATTTGCAAACCCAGACCGCCAACCAAACCCGCACTTGTAGGTCTCATGAAATACGTAAAGGACACATGGATCGACAGTAATGTTTGGCGCATCTCATCCTGGTCTGTTTACAGGAAAACCATCCGTACAAAAAATGACGTTGAAGGTGGCATACCAGGATGAATGTCGATAAGGCACAGGTACGTCATGTGTACATTATTTGATAATATTTTTTAAGCCACACCGATTTGATTTGCAGTCCTTCGGGATTTTTCATGAAAAGCGAACGAAGTTTTTTTTTTTTCAAATAAAAAAAATTGAATTATGAAAATCATGGACAGAGGACCGAAAGATTGAGAATAAATGTTTTTCAGGGATTTTTCATGAATATTTTGTAAATAATGACATCAAATATAAAATTTAAGCTTTATTCTTGTATTTCAAGGAAACAACTGAATGAATTATTTAAAACATCTCAAGAAATAACAGAATGTTAAAATGTATTTAGCTCAAGCGAGCTAAAATAAACCTCAAGCGAGCTAAAATAGACCTATTCTTATAATGTTGAATAGATATCAAACATAGACTTAAGAGCATATCAACTAAATACCCAAGTTGCTGAGTTTGAGGATTTTAAAGGCAAGTAGAGTCAATTGTACAATCATTAATTGTAAAATGTATAATGTAAAACAATGTTGTTTCCAGTGGTGTGTGGTATATCATTCTGATATCAACATCTACTATTACAAAAAGAAGGATATTTGAAATTCAGAATATGAAATAACTTTGTATTGAAATGATAGAAAACAGAATGTGCTGGCAAAACATAAATGCATGATCAATGTTAAAACAGACTGACCAAAAACAATATGCCCTCAAGCTCTGATCTGGGGTTATACTTATAATGTTAATATGAATATGTTACGTGACGCTTCACTTTCATTGCTTCTTTATATGATTAACATTCAAGTTTTGCTCATATATCATATAAAATAATGAAGTGTTAGATAGGGCTGCAGCGATACACTTTGCTCACGATACGATTCGTATGGCGATATGTTGTTACGATACAATTCGTATCGCGATACACAAAATTTTAAAATAACAACAAAAAAAAAGATATATAGATGCCCTTTAAATTTTTAATCAAACAACAAAATAACAATTGAAAAAATTTGTGTTAAGTAAACATTTTCAAATCTTTAAAAAAAATCAATTTAGCAACTACAGGTTGCTTTTGAAACAATTAAATAAAAAGTGACTATATGATATAAACAACATCAACATCTCATCTCAACGCAATATTGAGTATAATGCGAACACAAAAATTGTCAAATTAAACGAGTAGAATAATTTCCAACAGGAATCATTCTAGTAATTAAAGTAATAGCTGTATTGGATCTCTGACATATCACGACTCTAGCATTTCCATTAATTACGTGTTGGATTGTTTAATATAAAGAGTCCATAACATTTTTATGTACAACGTGTACAAAAACTTTAAACTTGGCAATAACTTATCAACTAAAAACTTTAACCTTGGCCATAACTTATAAACCATTCAATATATACTGCTTTCGTATTTTTACATGTGTATTACGTGTGACAAGAGCTATTTCGTAAGTTTTTGACCGGATGACTGACAATGTTAAAAAATAAAAACTTCAACCTGCTATTTACAAATTATCCCCACCGGCGAGTTATGTTGTCTTCTAAGAACTCTTGTTAGATAAATAAAAACCTGAAGTTTTCAATGTCTAAGGAACTGAAATCCTACATCAAATATTTCCGAGATACGTAATGCAAGTCAAGTCATAGATACAATAAAATCAAGAAGGATATGGTAAACGTAATATGCATTAAACACACTTATTTTAACATCATTATATACTGTAGCCATTCAAACAATTCAGCAAGTTATCACAATAATCATTAAGCAACACGAGCAATAACACTGATGTGGACGATATAAAGCATAGAACATATGTTTTCCATAGAATGATATAAATCACATATAAAATCAAAGCAATTAAATTTATACAACATGGATAACTTACGATTAACACTATTAAAGTGTTCTTTGAACAAAAAAGCACTACATACTAGCATGTCACAAAACAGGTCCATAAATACTAGCACACTTCTTGAGGAGACGGCTGAAGGTGATAGTCTTCTGAGAGTACTGTTTCCATGGGACGAACAGCTTCCCCTGAATCTGGTGAGACTTCTGATGTCGTTGGAATTTGCCTTTTTTCACCATCTTGACTCGGAGTGGGATCTGCTTACCCTCGTCGAAAGGTAACTGTATTAACCAGTAGAATGACGGGTATGCTTTTTTTGCTCTTTTGTTGATTCTGTTGTGCCAGCCTTCGCAATCGTTGTTGGTACGGATGCTTCGGTTGAAGACGCTCCAGGAGTCAACAGGCCAAAGAGAATTTTGGATCCAAGTGGTGTCTATGTAGGTCATTACATCCTGGAGTTGTGTAGTAGTTTTTCTGCTGAGCTTAGCGAAGGTGCCTGATACGTCATCAGATGGAAGGAACGGTAGGGCGGAGACCTTGCGTAGTAGCTTGTAGATCTCGTCTCTGTTGATGTATGCGGTCTGCAGTCGGAGTGCTGACCATATCGGTGATTCGAAATCGACGACGAACTCTGTTACTGTGGGTTGGCTTGGTAGGAGTGTCCAGACGGCTTGGAAGACACTGAAATATACGGGTTTTGTAATCTGCCGTCCACTGCTATTTACTTTTAAGTTATAATCAATGGAACCTATCTTAGAAATTCACATTATTGCACTTTCCTTTTTGAAATACTGCAACACCAAACTTATTCTTCTGAGAATCAATATCGATGTCTTTTATGTTTCATTTTTATTATCCCGGGGTACAAATTTCATACATGCAAAATGAACATCTAATGGCAGTAACACTTTGTGTTCCCCTCATTTCAGAATTTAAAGAAATTAAACTGAACAAAAATAATATAACAGAAATAATAGAAAAAAAAGTAAGATTTTAACTTCTTAGTTCGAAAGGTCACTTTAAACCATGGACACAATCCACTTATATTTTTACACACTAATACGATGACAGACTATCACAGTTACAATTTCTTAGATGCATTTTCTTTTTTTTTCTCTCTAGCATAAGCCACAGCTTCTGTGATGGCATCATTTAATTGACTTTTCCATTTCAAAGATGGCAAATATGCATGGCATCAATTTTAAAGCGGCAAAGTAGCCTGAAATTTTGTCTGCTTTTGTCTTGGCTTTAAACCTCTTCATTTCATTACTTCTGATGAAAACGTTGTATCCGTCTACAAATCTGACCTTTGCAATACATGGAAAGTTAATTTCACTTGTAATGCACAAAACCATAAGAGTTATAACATTTACCTAACGTAAAGTAACATCTAAATGAGGCCAGACCAAGTCCAAGACTATAAACTCCAATTGATTGGTACAGATAATTTGGAACAATAAGTATTTAAAGAAAACATTGGGATACTACAAATGTATTTCACTTTAGTGTGCAGTGTATATTATACATGTTATTTCATATACATGCACATGTAAATACCAAAATGAACGTATCATGATTTTAGTGCTTACGGACAGACAATGAGCACAATAGGCCACCCTTTATAAAGGAGGGCCCTATCGACTTTGACAAAATGTTAATTCGAATTTTGGAAGAAGATTGTAGTGGGGTTACTGCTCTTAATATTTATCTGTACCGATTAAAATGTATAAAGTTGGTTATAAAGTAATAACTGCCAATACCTGTTTGTAACTGAACCTCACTTTGATATGTGTGGGTAACAAAATTGTTATTTCCACATGGTCTTTTGGCGTACTTCACTCTCAGCTTGTTTTCTCCATAGTGCTACTTTAACTGCATCTGACTGGTGATATACAGTTACCGGCCTAGAGTGCACTTCTTCCGATTTAACTGTTCTGGTGCTCTTCATTTCATCCTGAAATATTTGAAACGTTGAAGTAAATTACATTCGCGGTTGGCCGAAAACGGACAGACGAAATCCTTAACGGGGCACGAAAAAAAAAAAACCAAACAAACAAAACAAGAGCATGGCGGAGCCAGAATTGCCTCGATCCACTCAAAAGGAAATGGCGAAAGTACGGTCAAACACAAAGTTGTTTCGAGCTACTGAAGTACCTATAATGCTTCAGTATGAGTAAGAAGAATTTGGTAACATAGAACTTGTTTGTTAAATCCTTGAAGCATCAGTTCTGACATCAGTTCTAAGACAGAAAAAAAACCAAACGAACAAATTCAGATACAAGATACCTTAATTGTTAGAGAAATGGATTGATATTCTTAGACATATTTTAATACATATCTATTATCTAAAGAGTTAACAATGTCAATACCTGCAAAGCATTCCGTGGTAGGAGAAGCCAATCATTTTAGGAGCAAAGTGGTTGATAATGGAGTGGTATCCTTCCAAAGCAGATGTTTGCTGTTCTGTGGACAATCTCACTATATCCTTCAACATCTGCCGCGAAAGGATGATATCATACACGTTTGAACCTAAAATAAAAGGACAGTTATTTTAAAATCAATTATATTCATCATGGTCATGAATAATGATTTAGAATTGCATTTTACAAGATATATAAACATAAATCTAGCAAGATACCTGGATCAAACCATTTCTTGTGTCTCTCCCTGCCTTTCAAGTCCCCATGTAAACACCTTGGAAACAAATCACTATGTCCTGTATGTTCATTTACAAGATTTCCACTTTGCAAGTATTTGTCCAGGAGGCAAATCCATGGATGTTTCTGCTGTCCAGTAGACATGATTTGTCATGCTTTTTGTCCATTTTTGAACCAACCCGCAATCTGTCTGTTTTGACAGAGTGAACAGTTTTTTTCTTGAAACCTGTAAATGTGTACCCAGAGGAAAAAATATTAATAAGTTATAAAATAAGTTTTATTTTTCAAAAACAGTGAATCATTACAAATTATCAAGGTTGTCTTCTTATATACATTACCTGGCTAAATTATTTATAACATACCTTTAGCAACATGCCAAACATCAAAGTAATGTGTAGTGTCAGGCATGTTCTCCCTAACAAACTTATTAATTTGAAAATGTATGTCAGTGATGAGGGTGTTGATGCTAACTCCCTTTAGTTTGAACAGCTCAGTACTTCTTCTTAGGCCTTCCGTTTCCATATTTATACTACCTCTTACCTCATTGCTCTATAAAAGAAAGGTTTCATTGAATATATCTGCATATTTTATCATAAGTAGGAAAGAAAAAGGAGGAGTTACTGGCTCAGTTATGTGGCAAAAGTCACCATGGAGCTATACAATACATGAATATAAAGAATATACTAGAACATATAACACATCACAAAAATATTTGACTGTAGTGCAATTACGATACCGACTTAGGACGGTCATTTAATTTGACAAAAGCCAAACAAATGGTGTGGTTAACCGGTTTACGGGCCCACCTTCCCACTCACCGTAACAGCAGAACAATCAAAAGACGTACATTTAAAAATTTATAAATAATCCTCCATGTAAAGAAGAAGGGTCAACAGGTATAGCATATTGAGAGGTCATAAAAATATAAACACGTAAGGTATTGTAAAACACATAATGGTATAAAAATATATGCGACATCAACATGATAAACCGTGCTCTGCCAGTCTGAAAGCGAGGTAAGACCCTAGATCTGTAGGAGTCCCGACTAACAGTCAGAGGGGACGAGGTTCAGGACCATGTCTCCTCTGAAAGAGGTTTGGACAAGGCCCGTCATATAGTCCCCACCGCCCTGTTAGTCAGCGTGCAACGTTCAGGTAAAAGTCTGCATAAGGCTGTAGAGGGGCCAAATACAAGACCTATAGTCTTTTTGATGATCTCAATATCATATTGTCTATTTAGGAGACGTTTGACTATTTTATTACATGATAAAATAACGTAATCGGAGCCTTTTACTTTCCTTAGTTTATATACGAGATCACCGTAAAAATTAGGATGGGAAATTCCATTGGATACATACTGTTGAAAAGAAATATTTCCAAATTTAGATAGAAGTTCTGAATAAGATCTGAAGAATTTGCCGAATGTTTTTCTTAGCTTGTGATATCTGTAACCCTGAGTTAAAAGTTTAGTAGTAATTTGTAAATTTCGTTTATGAAAGTCCAAAACATCGGTGGAGCCTCTGACAAATCGAACTAATTGAGATATATAGATACCATATGGTGGGAGTCGAGGGACATCGCCATCCAAGTAAGGGAAATTTACAATAGGAAATCCAAAATCCTCACGTTCATCATAAATATTAGTATATATTAGGTTGTTGATAATTTTGATGTTTAAATCTAAGAAAGGTGTAGATTTATCTCAAGTATTAGCTTTATTCAATGTGCGCTCTGGTGGATATATTTCTGATATAAATTGTTCGAATTCAGGGTTATCGATAACCAAAATGTCATCCAGATATCTGCAAGTATTATTAAATTTGTCAATGAGGTCAAAACGTTTTGATTTTTGAATAGAAACCATAAAATTGTAATATGTTAAAGAATATAAGAAGTTGAATACCAAGGATTTGTATTAAATAAAACTTCATAATTTATTAAGTGAATAAATCCATTCTATAAGACACTGTTATAAAATATTGTTTATGTTACACTTGTGCTTACATACCTGAACTAATTGCACATCCACCTCAACTTTTTTGTCCAAATCAAGCATGTTATAACTGCCATATTTAGCATTATGGCCTGGGGTGTCGCATCTCCCATCTCCAGCTAGGTTCACCGGCATGCCTGAGGTGGTTACTTTCTCGAAGTAGCTTTTTTGGTGTTGATGCCATGTATGTGCTATAGCTGGGTATAGGAAATAACGCTGGTGCAAGCTGAAAGTACTGCTCGATATGCATGCAACATTCATAAACATAAAAACTCGCAGCACTTTACTAGGAATAGATCCAGTCAAAAGAAGGAGATTCCCAGCTGGTTTTCCATTGATTATAGGTTGACTGTACCAGTAATTGCTGCTTTGACATAATCCACATTCTCGAGCTACCTTCACCATGGTACCATTCACATACTGTATGGAAGCTATAGATGGCCTTGCACAAGAATGGCATGATGAAAAGAGCTTCATTAGCTGGGGTTCAAACACAATAAATTTCCTCTCTTCATCTTCTGTTTGATTCCTATAATGCAAAATCAGAAATTAATGATTGACTAATATTGGGGTTGCTTGTCATTTAGTGTTTGATTTGATCAAATGTTAATTTTTTTTTTGTAAGTTTACCTTGTGTTGTCATTCATGGAGATTCATTGCCATTATCATCTGGGCAAAGTGGTGAAGAAGGTTAATACACTGAGTCACTCCTTTCCGATACCGGATAGGGGGAAGATGTAGGTTCGTCATAGTTCCCTTGTAATGTTTGTGTATTCTTGCCAATTTTTAGATCCACTTGAACAAAGGCATCCTTCAGTTTAGGTCTGCTTTTAACAATAACTTTACTATCTGTCTGACAACCTATAACAATAATTCATAATATAATAATGATATTTATAATGATATAATATTTCAACTGAATATTAACCCCAAAATTTATAATAATAATATTTTATTCATAGATTGTAAAAATCCATTTAAATACATGTACAGCTTGGGCTTCACTGTTATGTTTATAATTTAATTCCAAATTTAGATAAAATCTTACCCTTGGTTGATGTTGAAACAGATGTACAAGCAGAATCCAGTTTGACTTGGCATTTCCTTGACTTTGTTTTCCTACTTATATTAACCTGGCATGAAAATGACATTGCCCCAGTATTTGATATGGGTACATGATCAAGAAGCACCTGTAAATGAGAGAAAAGTTGTTGTGTCTAATCTATATTTCAAATGATATTATACCTAATATGTATTTAAGGCAAAGAGATATATATGTATTTCAGTTTTACATAAATGTAAAGAATATGCAAATTTGTTATCATTTTACCTGATCTGAATGCGTCTCATTCTGATTCAAACCAATATCCAAATCACTACCACTTTCATTTGACTGCACCTGTTCTTCGTGTTCAACAATTATCTACATATAATAAATAAACTTGAAATTAAATGTTTTTCCTCTAATATTCTAAGCATTACTACAAATATTAAAAACATTAAAAAAGAATATAGTGTAATTTCTCTACTTCTATATATCTAGAAACAACATTGTTGCTTTGCTAAAAACTCTGATGCAGATGTAATTATATTGAAAAGGGATTAATATGAAATAATGAAAACATAACAAAATCAAGCACTCACCCTGGTTGTTTCTCTTTTAGCATATGCTCTCCTCGTTTTCTTAGGTGGGGAACACGGATATGATGTATGCCACTTGAACCTGGCTTGGGTTCCTTTTCAGGTGACTGAATAGCATGTATTGGTGGACATGCCCCCTTATTCAACCGAGCGTGCTTTGGCCAAATCCCTGTTTGAGTTTTCTCAAACCGAACTTTAAAGGGATAACATCCAAAGTAAAATGGTCTGAACACAAAACTGAATATTTCGAAGGTCCATCCCAATTTTTTCTCTTCACGTTTACAAATTCGATCCAGCGTTTTCTCTGATATGGATCCGTTATACTGCGGAATTCGTGTATAGAAACGCCGTCTTGGTTGGTGTTTACACAATTGGCAGCTACACATCGTTTTCCAGTACCACTACTAGTACCTCCACGGTCCCCTCTTGGCATATTTCGTTTTAAAATTGCAGAAAATCGTGTACGTGTTTATCCCTTTTGTAGAGAGCTTTCGACTGCGTTTAATGTCTGACGTCACGTACGGAAACAGCCGATTGCCTGCTGGTCAAGTAAAACCACAGGTGTGCTTAATTAGCGTCAGACACAAAGTCGGCTGTATCTCAACTATTAGGGGGTATTTTGACACCGGATTTTTTGCAATGAATTTATTATCACCATTCCTATCTACTATGATTTTATGACTTCGCATTGTTGGTACACTTTAATGAAAGAACCACAAAAGCAAACATTAATATTTGTGTAAGAGGAACTTCAAACTATGGAAAAGTAAAAACAATGACTAATATGGAACAGTAGACAGATGCTTTTATAGTATATGCATCAATTAATTTGGCGCCCACCCAGATATATCCCTGGATATGTTGAAATACACGAACTACATCAGGTTGACAGCTAGTAGGTCCCCAGGAGGGTTCAAAGATTACTATCAACAATTTCGCCTCAAAGAGGAAAAAAAAACTCAGTCTTGAGCGGGAGTAGATTCAGAATAGTGTTGGAGATAAATAAGGAATGTGATCGCTGCAAATGTTATTCTCCTAACGTTCAAAGTTCATGCTTTAAATCGCCGTGTAATTACCTTTACAATTGTATGAAGTGTAGTGGACACATTCACCGGCTTTTTGCCCTTACAAAGACCAACAAGGGTGCTGTGATATATTGTCATGGTTGTGCATGTCGACAGACACACATGCCAGATATGAAGGTTCTACGTCTTAGGGTAAAAAAGTTTCATTGATGTAGGTCAAGGTCACAAGATCTGACACCAACAGAAAGTCCCGGCCCGACGTAAAACAATAATATAGCTATCTATCTACCAACAGAAAGGTATTGCAATTAAGGACACACGCTAAATATGAAGGTCGAACGTCTTCTGGTTAAACAGTTATGACCAAGGTTAAGGTGTTTGTGACAGACAGACGAATGAGATTAAATGACCCCTCGGTTTCGTTGAACGCAGGAGACAAAGAGGAAGCTTTGACGTGGATTTTGAGGTCAAGGCCGGGTTGCTGTGGATACAAATCGGGGACAAAATACCCGAGGGAGGGGAAGTCATTTCAGAGGAAACCGAGGTTAATATTCATATTTGGCCACTAGGAAAAAAACCCTTTAACGTACTTAAACGATTTAGTTGCATATGCTAACGTACATGCAGGTTAGTTTTTATCCGTTATCTTCAAGCAGTCAATAATCTTCACCTTTTTAATAATGCTTAAATGAACAAAACATAAAGGGTTCTGAGCATTCACAAACACATCACTATAGGGTCTCAAGCCGGTTATTCTTCAATAAGAAAATACGTCCAGATCGTTAATTTGTTTTTCAAATTAGTTGATGTTTTCCCCCTAATTCCAATTCTCGAAACACAGTACCTGTCACAAGATGCATGTGTATCCAATTATATGCAAATGGTAGTAACTTTTCACATATGGAAAAAAAAATACCTGTTGCAATTTTTGTCTTGTATTTCGTTCACTTGATTTTTTTTTGGGGGGGGGGGGGGGGGGTGCTGCCCCCTTCTAAAAATGTCTGTTCTGGGTTATTCAGCAGAACCAGAAGTTTTGCAATCAATAAATGTATTTTCATGCAAAATTTTAAAGGTAGAAATATGTTTGGATGCTGAAGGAAGACTGCTACGGGCAAGTGTAAATTTTGTTGTACAACACTTGCAAAACAGGCACCCGAACTTTCATATTTAGAGCCTGTGCATTTCACTCACTTTCGTTGGCGTAGATGACATTTCTGGTAATTTCAGTGTTTCCAGAATGGCAGTTCTCAGACCTTTGGTGTATATAACAGATTTTATGAATTCGTCAGCAAAACGTGCGCTACTTGTAATCGCATTGCACGATACAAGAGCGGGATTTATTTGTACTTTTTCTGCGAATCTGCTAGTAGCCCAATATTGTTTAGGTTGACCCCGGTATATCACAATGTCTCTAAATGAAAAGATAATTAGACAGTGTTGTTGTTTTACGTCGCACCGGGGATAATTCACCTGTACAGTGATTGTTTTATAAAAATTGCAAAGAAAGCATGCCCACGATGCATGATATTTTGCACTTCTACCGAGGCCCGATGTAAACTGTCAACAGTATTTAGAATGCAATTAGCAGTTTGTGTATATTCAAATGTGTCACTCGAAGACCACAGAAAGTGTGAAAGGAGGATATAAAGAGAAATATGGAGGACAAAAAATGGCAAAATCAAAATTCTTACTACAACTAGTGCAGCTGGAAAGGGTGTTAATTTCACAAGGTGTGAATTTGGTCTTCCGAAGGATATGGACACATTTGCTCAGCAATACAGTTTTGTTTGTGTATGTGCATCTTTGAACTCGTCCTTATCTGCGTTAAGACCGAACGCCATTTGCGCAACACTAGGTCAAGGCTTTTTGGTCGGAATAATTCCAGACCCTAGTCGTTACAATAAGCTGTGGAGAATGCGTGGAACGCAGAAAATACCTCCTCGTGTATAAATAGTGCGTCAATATTTAGAAAAAGCGTGATTAGATTTACTTTCAGTACTTATAATTCATATTGTACGAGTCAATACAATATAAGTTTGATCAGATGAGAAAATAGAGGTGCCGTTATTCCATCGATTTAGGCGAGTTATATTCATGCGCAGGAGGACATGCAGTCTTTCCGAATACTCGACGGAAAGTCCCGAAAAAGTACGATTGACATTATTGTGTAGCTGTGCCGTAATTTAAAAAGTACACTACCAGTCCTTACTAGTATCCGTTGTATTATAATTAGTAAAACTATCGCTTCTTTTTATAGCAGTGGAATTCGAAGTACTCTACAGTCTTCTCGTCACAACGATAAACAAACGTCTCGGTAGTTGTTGATATGTAATGCTACTAAAAATAACCAGTTATTTATAGATCTCCACGTGTAAACGTGGTTTTCCCCAAATGTACATGTACAGCGGGAGACTGTCCAGATTGTTAATTTCACACTACTGTCAATACCAAAAGTGATGAGGGAATGAGATAACTATATAGTACGAGACGGAGACGTACAGGGGCGGAGCCGTTGTTTATATGAAAACGAGCACCTGTGCGCAGACCGTTTTTTGTCAATACTGATCCTAAACACTACACGCTTGGTGTGTGATCTCTTGGCGGATCACGACTTTATTACCTATGATGTACTTGACCATGCAATTCCGACCTTGAGGACTTTCAAGTCCTTTCGTTGTTTTTCTTTATTTTCTGTTTTGCTCCGGAGATGCATAGATTAAAACTCTCCTACATTTGAAAGTGTTGGTGTCGTCTTTGCAGTGACCCTCTTTCCCCCTTTTCGGAGTTTTCAACTTTTAGAAGTGTACAACTCCGCTTGAACGTGCATTGCTTTCGAACCAGAAATTATTTTGTCCCTTTGTCCGTTCAATTGTGTCGTTTTCGTTTGTATGTCACCGTTTAACTTGACAATACCATCGTGTGTTATCCTTAAAAAATCCTGCAAATTGCATTCGACTACTGTCGGATGCAAGTTACCTATATGTATTTTAACACACCTGTTACTTTTTTTTAGTGGAGTGATACCTGATTTGTTTTAGATGCTATCAATACAAAAACTGTCCAGGGGTTGCTGAACGCAAAGTTTACTTTGGATGGTATATAATACATTTCCAGATAAATATTTTCTTCAAAAACTAGTTGAAAAATCTGTTTTATGATTTCGTTCAATTGTCTGTCCTTTCCTCCTTTATTATGCCACGCCCACTGAGTAAATCCACACGATGGTTTTGAATTTCATCTCCTAGAAAACATAATGCTTTGAGACAACTTATGCGTCCTTAAGGTGGATAGGTCGTGTGTCGTCTACGTTCCAGTAGTCTCCGAACGAAGTTCCCTTTTTTTTGCCCGACAAAAATGAGACATGTCGATTGGAAGACGCATCCGTCGCAGGGTAAAATTGACAGTGAGACTCTGGTCTCCATTTTAAATTACCAAGCCAGTCGTCTATGAATCTCCAATGTTCTATTTCTGCGCGAAATTCTGACGAGATTTCAACAGATTTGCTATTTTGTTTTGACTGCTCGACTAATTTCACACGTATACAGTTTTGAAGCAGGGACGGCAAAGTGCATTGAAATACATGCAAATCGTTGGAGATTGTTAAGATCTGTATTCTGTAAAAGAGGAATACTTTCTCTTGAATTTTGTTTTTCTTTCTTTTCCGTTGGTAATATGTATGTTTCTAAGTCAATAACAAAGCCGAAATTTTTCACGCATGTTAACGGGGTTATCTGACATTTTGTTGTAGTGCCAAAGTATATCCTAGTCTTGTAAGGATTTGGAGAGGGGTGTATACATGTTCATGGCGTCCCCAGGGAATGTTCGAAATATCGCATGCAGGGCGAGATCATAGAAGTCGATAGTCAATATATTGAATGTTATCGATGTTAAGATGCATAAGTTAAGTTGTTATTTGCATCCCAATTGTTTGGTAAATGAGTGGGGATATTTTTCTCGCGAGTGAAAGTGTAGTAAATGTAAAGACTCAACCGGCAAAGTGTTAACCAAAATATTTCTGGGGTGCACGTGCCAAAGAAAGGTGGTCGTATCCCGACTTCTCGTCACAAAAGATCATACTGGCATTCAAACCCACCATGCGATGGACATCTTTCAAAGTGTCCAGCTTGTAAAGGTTATTTTTTTTTTTCGTGTAAGATTGGTTAGTTTTGATATTGAAATGCTGTGAACGCTGTGTTATGCCATAACCCTCAGCGAAATCATGTGATAAGCGCAGTACTCATTATCACCCAAGAAGAGGGGTGAGATCACGCAGACGTGTTTTAGAGACAAGGAAGGTAAATATATTTTACTACGTACATTTCAGAGCAAAGGCGGTTTTGGCCATGGTGGCCTTAAGTTGGAATTATAGCCGTGGTGTAAAAAAAAGTTTAGAACCGAGGTGAATCTGTCCATGGCAGACTCAAGTTGGAGTTAGCCGTAATTGCTTATGGTTATTTAGCCAAGGTGGACATGATAGAAATTTAAAACAATTTTTTACATTTCCAAAGCGCACAAAATATCGGTATATTTGTGCGACCCTTATGGTTATTTCGCCAAGGCGGACATAAAAAATGTGAAAAAAAAGCATTTACATTTCTAAAGCGCACAAAACATCGGTATGCTTGTAAGACCTTTGGTTTGTGAATTTGCTAGATAATATGCCTTTCCAGCGAGCATGCATGGCCATTACTATTAAGGGCGTTATTATGATGTTATAACAATTTTCGAGCGCTTGGCTTGCGGCGCCGACGATCCGGTGTCGATTCCCGGGTTGCGCCACTATTTTAAAGAGGTTGGTTACCTCCTGCTTCCATGTCGCGATAAAATCGTTGAAAGCGACGTAAAACATCAATTAACCAACCAAATATACGTGTGTGAACTTGTGTAAAGCCAATATATTATTAACGTCACACTTATTCCTTTTGCAGCGCGGAGCTCGTAAAAAAGTTCCCCGCGGAGGGTTTGACTTAGTGTTATTATATATGTTTCGTCTGTATGTAAAGGCATTCAAGGCGGATGTGGCTTGTCAAACAGGAGACGCTCACTCCCCCCCCCGGGCACCTGGTCTCGCCTCTGAATTTCATGGGTCCGTGAATGCCCACTGTGGTACATTGTTGTTAGTGCCATAGTCATGTGCTACCAGTTACTTTCGTATTTTATTTGTACTGGTGTTAATGGGCTTTTGCAGTTTAAATAATCATTTGAAAGCACATATTTTACTCGGCTTAATGTTTCAATTATAATTCGATACAAATAAGAAGCTGGAATAAGTAATTGAGACGGTTATCTGTCATGGACAAATTATTAGGGCAGTCAAGATGGAACTCGTTAGTGATTATCCGATGTACATGTTAATCAATACTGTGACGGCTTACAAACGGGCCTATACATCTTGACACGCGATATCATTTTAATTAATGACGAGATAGAGAATGGGAAATGTGTCTGGGTAGGGGCAGCAATGTCAACGCGACTAAGTTGGCAGTCCCTGTGGCTAGGTTATATTCTAGGGAAGTCAATAGAGCTATTAGTTTTTCATAAAAAAATAGTAGGCCCGTCTGTATGTACAAGGTGTTAAGGACGGAAGTGTGGTATTGGATTTTTTTTTATTTGGGTGGGGGTTTCTCGGAGAAATGAGCAACACTTGCAGGTTGTACTTGCGACAGATTCTTTTTCGTTTGAGTCCCGCTCTGGTTATGCCAGTGTCCTGTCTTTCGGATGAGACAGTAAAAACTGAGGCCCCGTGTATGCTTGGCACATTAAAGATCCCTCACTGCTTCGGGTGGGTCCCTTGCAAAGGTCAAAATTTGTATGAGGCAGATGCTGTCACCATATACGTGAAATATTCGTGGTGTGCAGTATCCGCCAAAGGCATTGGACCGGCCGGACAAATTTTTGATCGGTCCGATCTGCGCCATTTAGTGCAGGACCGGGTTGTCCGGTGTTGTTTCCGTTATGTTTATTCCGAGTCGGCTAAATGCTTCATATCCTAGATAACAGCATAGCGTTTGGGCGTTCCGCAGGTCATTGATTTGTTTACAGTTTTAGTCGAAGGTCGAGTAGCTCGACGAGGTATGTCTTTCTCTGACACGTTAAAATATGTCGAGGGGACAATCCCCGGTAAAGCGCTGAAAAGAAAAGTGACAGAGCAACAAAGCGCTGAAAGTAAAAGCAAGCAATATGAGGAAAAACGGCCTGCAAGGCACTTTAACACAGCATGGCAATTAGGCAGACCGTGGCTGATGTATAACCATTATAAAGATGTAATGACGTGTACATACTGTCCAGGAGAAATTCAACATCCATGATTTCAACTTCAAACCCGAAATCATCCAATCCATTTGTAAATGGCTGCTCCAATTTTTAAAAATCGACTGGTACGGACCATGACGTGTCAGTTTGCCACCAGCGTGCAGAACAGCTGCAGGAAGAGCACCTTCGGCCCTCAAACAGGCAGATAGTGACCGCCTGGCTGCAATGTTCAGAAATGCCCATGCTGTTGTCTAGAACAACAGAT
Source organism: Pteria penguin (assembly GCA_035048485.1). Classification (NCBI taxonomy): domain Eukaryota; kingdom Metazoa; phylum Mollusca; class Bivalvia; order Pterioida; family Pteriidae; genus Pteria; species Pteria penguin. The sequence continues at coordinate 12,759,487 of CM068590.1, forward strand.
CATGACTTTGTATGATTAAATAAACTAGATGCGGCAAAAGGGCTGAACGTAGGACAGACATATAACAATGAAAAAGCATCCCTCGCCTTTACCAAATGCATCGCAGAGGCGGAAAGGAATGACATCATGAAATACTTGGATGATGTGAAGTTCTTATCTGTAATGGTGGATGGTTCTACTGATATTTCCGGTGATCAACAAGAGACTATTTACCTACGCGTGACTAAAAACGGGAAAGTCAATGAGAAATTCCTTGCTCTATGGTCCGCTAAGAGTACTCGCTCTTCAGACTTGAAAGACTTTCTACTCGACATATTTGACAAGTACGGAATAGAGAAAGGTATGAATAATAATAGGATGATATTCACTTGACTACAGTATATGTGCAAATCATATTTTTAATATACATAATACAGTATTATGAGTATATCATAAATATGATTTAAATGTCATTAAAACAAATTATTTCTGGCTCGATCATGTCGATGAATATTTAATATACAATCCACAAAAATGTATGAAAACAATGGTTAACACCTGGTCCTGCTTTTTGGCAACATGAATGCAAGCTGCATCCACTAAATCGTGTAGCTACATACACGAGTCTTGACACCCTTGACAACATGCCATGCATGTAGAGTACGGCTTTTTTATCATCTGACATTAGTCATATGCATTGTGTCGTTTACACCTTTCTTTCAGGTGTGTATTAAAGTCTTTAAAATGTGCTAAGAATTTGAATTCGATTTACAAATATTAGTATTTGCATTTCATTTGATCATATTTCAGTGATGTATCATTTCAGAATGAAAAGGGTGATAAGATGCAGATTCTGATGTTTTGTGGATCTGTCACTTTTTGTGGGTACATTGTGATTAGTTCTTGCTTTCAGACTGTTCTTGGCCTTTTGATGCGCCTCTCTATGAAACTTCAGAAACCAGAGTCCAATGTGTCTGAAAGCAGAGACTGGGTGAAGTCCACTATTGACTTCCTGGAGGATTTTAAAACAAGGTAAACATAACACGAAAATGATGAGCAACATATTAATTATACATTTAATAAAATATACTGCAGGTTCACTTTTAGTATATCCTTACGATGAACAGTCTGAATGGTAGAAATGTGTAAACACTCAGCTTAATCACAAGACGGTAAAGATGGTATGGCCAGATTGCAAAGCAAATTCAAAACATTAACACAAAGGTTAACAAAAATGTTGACAGGCAGACACACATCAATTCATAAGCCAGAATTGCTTTGCAATCCGACCAAAAATTTTATTTTAAACATTAGCTCTTGGAATTCTTGATATTACAACAGTGAATTGTCAGAGGCGCAAGAGGTTTTAGACACTGGTGTGTATGAAGGGATGCAACTGCGAGGAAACGCCTCTTTATCATACAGCACAGGCATTATTGAGGAGTTTGTACAGGCATAGGTTTGACCTAGAGACCACTGGTTATGTGATTGCAGCAGCTAGCTGTCTACTGAATTTGAAATCTTGGCCTCTTCAAGACTCTGATGAGTTTAAAGGTGTTTCAGATTGTGGATGTTATTTCACAGTTTCTCGTGTTTATAGAATCAACTTGTTGAATAACATTTAGTTCTATTGCTGTTTTGTGCTTTTATGCATGATGCTTAATGAATAGTTACTTTCATCTTTGTGCTTAATGATATTCCATGTTTAATTTACGTTTCATTATGGTGTCTGATATACACATGTAATAGTACGAGTAGTATTTCAGGACACTTTGTATTGTGGGTAAGCAAGGTACAAGATAAAAAGATTTATATGGGTACTAATAACAGGTACTACTGTATGAAAATGGTCCCTCTGCAAGTAGAAAATCGGCGATTTCTCTGTACACCGAGGCTTCGGCAAATAATCAGTGTTCGAGGATGTTGAAAGTATTTAGCCGGCGCTAGTTCGTTAGCAAGCGAGAAATGTCCAGCAGACGATTTAGATAGGGCGATTACAATGGGAGATCTTCTCCGCGCCAACGTCCAAAGCGTCGTCGCGGAAAATAAATCGCTCTTACAGTGACGTCGAGGCAACGGGCTCCGTAGGGCGTGTTTGAATTTCTTGGCTTCTAAGCTTGATCGCGGGATTTTATTAGTTTGTTTTTTAAATTTTAATTTGTATACTTGTCAATAATTCACAAAATAACAAATAAAACTAAACGAAAACAATAATGAAATCCCGCGATCGTGTTAAGGAGCTGGCAAAATCAAATATACCCTCACGGCGCCCATGGCGCCGAGGTCATGGTAAGTGCGATTTGTTTCCTGCCACGTTTTGGACGCCGGTGCGGAGAAGATCTCCCGCTGTAATCGCCCTATTTAGATCGTCTGCTGAACATTTCTCGCGTGCAAAATAATTAGCGCGGGAAAAAAGTGAGGGCCCAACAAAGACTAAATACTTTTAACATTCTTAAACACTGGTTCCTTGCCAAAGTCCTCGGTGTACCGAGAAATCGCCGATTTTCCACTTTCAGAGGGACCATTTTCATACAGTGGGGGCATATTACATATCATGTATCTCAATCAAGTATCTTATCTGTAATGTAAAGACCGAAGTGAGTACATCATCATTTTCATGTTCATGTATGTGTTGAATTTGAAATTCACACATTACACCATTTCTTGGTGTGGTGGTGGAACATTTCAGCCAAAGGTTAACACGGAGCTGCGCACCAACTCTTGGATCGGTCCAACTACAAGATACAGCAGGGGAGTGGGAGACCTGCAAAACAGTGTTGTATGAAAGGTAACTAAAGCAATGAAATAAAAATGGAATAAATAACATGCCATGTTCGATATTATTGCAGCAAGTAAATCCATACTTTTATTTACCGAGTCTGAATTTAAAACCATGACTTTGTTTAAGCTTCATAATATACAGTGTTTACAATTTGTAAATATTGTATAAACATAATTGTAGTATACTTAAATTGTTGCAGGCATGGTGCCGACCTGAGGTTGAAGAACTGGAATGTCATTTTCGATGCAGATTTCCCTATCATCGTGACGATAATGGATCTTCTTTGTATTCCTCCAACAAGCGTCCAGTGCGAAACTACATTCTCGCAGATGAAGCTTATCAAGACAAGCAGAAGGTACCGCTTGAGGACGAGCACCCTGAATGATCTCTTGACTGTTAAGTTGCTTAGTGTCCCAATCCAGAAGTTTTAAACAGAGAAGTCTGTAAATATTTGGCTGGTACGTAATATGGGAAAGTTTATTAAAATTTCTCTGTGCTTATAAAATTCAGTTACATTTTTATGTTATGAAAAACAGTCAATAAGGTGCCTAATAGGTAGACTCCCACTATTGAGTTCACTTGTCTAGTATTAACTTTGGAATTCAGCTGTCTGTCTGTTACACTTAAGCTCAGACTTTACAACAAAAACCCTTCATTTCTCATTGCAGACTTTTACAACAAAAACCCTTCATTTCTCATTGCAGACAAAGTCCACACAGAGGCGCCATCTCCACTACAAGCGTCAGTCGTCAAGGAAAGAAGTGGTGGGCGTGCAAGATACCAGTATAAATAATACTACTGTATTACATCTAAAAGGTAATAACACTGTATAAATAAAAATTGTTTCTTCTTTTAATTTTTCATAATGTTATCAGATTCTAATAGATATGGAAATTAGGAAATCGAAAAAGGGGGTAAAGAGAGGGTAGGTCAGGTAACCCTAAACATATATAGCATTTCTGGAAGATGTATTTTAGTATAAAATGGCGTCTAAAACTATTGGAAGATCCCTCACTGTCATTGACTGCTTCAGATGGGTCTATTGCATTGGTACAATATATTAGACCATGTACAAGACCGGTATCATAATCAAGCAAGTGAAATAATCTTTGTGTGATTTTTGACAACAAATAAAGAAACAAAATACAATAAAAAAATTAGTGATTTATTTCTCATGCAATTTGTTCGACAGTTTATATTTCAATGTAATGGCAATAATATATATGTAAAATACATTATTATGAATATGGTCATCATGAGATTGCATATAAAATTTACAAAATGGTATTATTGTGGGCCGGCACTAGCCGGCCCATCCTTTGATATAAGTTTGGGAAAGTTGCATGCGTTTCTGCGGTACAGCAAGGCCCCGCCCCCAGGATTTTACAGCAATGATAAAATTAGGTTTATATTCACTGCGGAGAGAGCATGTCTCACCTCGCTGACCCAGTTTGATAGATTTATGTAAGCGTAGTGTCTTCGAGACTTTCACTGATTTTAGAATAAAATTTGTTGGAATATTTTCTGGGGATGGGTGTTACGACGGAAAGTCCCGAAAAAGTACGATTGACATTATTGTGTAGCTGTGCCGTAATAAGAAGTACACTTCTAGTCCGTACTAGTATCCGTTGTATTATAATTAATAAAACTTGAGAATATCGCTTCTTTTTATAGCAGTGGAATTCGAAGTACTCTACAATCTTCTCGTCACAACGATAAACAAACGTCTTGGTAGTTGTTGATGTGTAATGCTACTAAAAATAGCCAGTTATTTATAGATCTACACGTGTAGACGTGGTTTTCCCCAAATGTACATGTACAGCGGGAGACTTTGTAGAGATTACTAATTTCATACTACCGTCAAGGTCAAAAGTGATAAGAGAGAATGATAGCGGATTCGTTTGACAAAATCGTCAGACTCACTATATCGCCTAAACGAGTACGCGGACTTCTGTATTCGATTTAGAATTTCTAAGATGTAAATGAAGAAAATTCTTACCTTATTACTTTAGTTAGTGTGTATGTTTAAACTGCGAATAAGAAGTAGATAAAGCCTAATGTGTAACATTGTTTTAAAAATGGTCACAATGCCTCAATTGATTTTAATTACAGCTTGATTTTATTATGTTAATAATGTCAACGATTCCGTTTGAAAAGCGAAGTCGGATTTGTTGTGTTGGACCTTCTCTATCACAATATAAGATATGTTTTAACATTTAACTAGATATGGCAATTAACCATATCATTAAAATATTGAAATTTCTTGTTATGATATGGAAATAAATAGAAAATATCTTTATATTGACACAGAAGTCCGCGTACTAGTTTTAGTTCTCGAGTCCGCCGTACATGTCCGTTTGAAACCGAAGTCTGCTTTTCCGAGTGATCGAGACCGCTGTCACACGAGGTAGACAAACCTTGTTTTATCGCCGATAAAGATGTCATTAAGCATAAATAAGAAGTATTTACATTTCTTTACACTTACACTATTCATAACAATTAAGTTTATGTTGTTGCTTATTAAAATTAGACGAATATTCGTCTTGACATCCTAAGTCGGCCGTCGAAGTCCGCGTACTAGTTTTAGTGAGTTTGTAACAGATCAGTGCCTCAAATGATAAATTTAGGACTTAAGTTGTGAATATCTTCATTGATAAGAATAAACATGTCCATTACATGCGCGGATACAGAGGGAAGGGGTTTAGGGGGGTCTGGAACCCCCCCCCCCTGGAATCCGAAAATTTTACCCCGAAAAAAGTAATATTTGGGCATTTTTGGGGTTTGAACCCCCCCCCCCTCGTCTAAGAGAAAAATTTACCTTTTTTGGTTGGACCCCCTCTGACAAAAATTTCTGGATCCGCGCATGCATTACAATGTCTGTAGAAAGTTTCACAAAGAAATATTTGGAACTTTTAGAGTAATCACTACTTTTCATTTTCAAGTCGGACTTTCTCAAGTCCGCGTCGGCGTCCGCGTACTAGTTTTTTAGTGAGCGCCAGATGAAAAGGCGAATGACTTTGATTTACGATTTCAGGCGAGAAGTATAACGCTCAGCTTTTGAGTACACTTCGTATTGGAAGAAGAAGAAGAATTCAATTCAAATATGCTTTAAACATACCCATCCATATCGAAATTTACTTGAGAGTTCTTCAGTGTTCTTTAGAGTTCTTCATTTAGGAGGACCGTTAAACATGACATGTACTTCATAGTTCAATCTTCTGTTGCATTTCCAAAATGGGCCGTCTTTCCCCATACGATCGGATGCTTAGCTGGGTCCATGGCCATGCGGATTTGACCTTGTATATCTCGGGAAGTGCTTGGAGTTTTTAAATGAAATTTGGTGTCATTGTACATTAATTCTTTATGTGTGAATGGGCGAAAGTCCGAAGCATCAAGTCCTTCATTGTTTTTGTTTGTTCTGTTCAACGCAGACCGTGTTTTTGTCAATACTGATCCTAAACATTACACTCTTGGTGTGTGATCTCTTGGTGGATCACGACTTTATTACCTTTGATGTACTTGACCATGCAATTCCGACCTTGAGGACTTTCAAGTCCTTTCATTTAATATTTGAAGCGCTTTCTTCATAAGCAAAATTATTATTCGGTTGCCTAAGTGACTTTCGGTTATTCATAGCCAATCGGAACATCATCGCCATTTTTTACAAAAAAAAAAAAAACAAAAAAAAAAAAAAAAAACCCAAAAATTGTGTACGGAAATGGACGAGTTGTTACGATTGAATGAATGGCCAATTATTTTTTACAATTGTTTATTATGGCAAGACGATTTTAAAACCTTAATTCTTGTTTATAAATTAAAACTTGAGAATAGTAAGATTACCAGTACGGCCACACCATTACCACAAATTTAACCAGTAAAGGTTTGTTATCCCAGCAAACAGCCAGTTGCTTATAGATTTGTTGTTAAAAATAAATAGTAGATTGATTGATTAATTATTGTTTCACGTCACTCCACGATTATTTTACGTAACAGACTCTCCCGAAAAAGTGGGGGATCTTTTACGTGCCACGCCTACCGTGACATGGGACCTCGGTTTCACCGATGTGCACACGGCGGGAGTCGAACCCGGGACCTTTCGGTCACCTCATCCACTGAGCCCATCGGCTTAAAAGAAATGAAATGGTAGATGATCTAACTAGTAATTTTAAAACTACATTTCCATACCAAATGCAGGCTAGTCCGTACGTCTCGCTATTGCCTTATGTACTTAATGGGCTAAATGAACCAATTTTATAAACTATTAAAGCTGAAAAGGAAGTGATACTGGAAATTTAAAACATTATTTTGGGTTTTTTTTATTCTTTGCAGTTTTATCATCATCCCCTTCCGGCCCACATTTTGGTGCTTGTACCAAATTGTTTCTTGTATGTAAATTAAATATGTATAGATTTATAGAGTAATAAATATCATTATAATAACATTGTGCCTGTTTGGCTCAGTCGGTTAAGACGCTTTGCTCGTTGTCGAGAAGTCCCAAGTATGAGCTCAGCCAGTGGCATGCAGGTACTGTCTTTCGTACGAGACATTTTAAACCAAGGCAGTGTCTAAATTTCTATATATTGCATCAGGTAGATCTAGATACTGTAACCGCATACATGAAATAATCATGGCATGCCGTGAAACAAGATTCAATAAATCATTTAATATAATAACATCATTTCTTAATATTGTAGGTTTAAAACTAAGTGTATAATACAGGGAAAATTGTCCGATTGGGCTTGAATTGTTTTTTATTGTTATTAAATTGATATTTGTTGTGTTTAAGTTGTTTATTGAGTTATTGTTAGTATTACTTTTAAGTGAGGTGTGAAAGATGGATGCACTTGTACATGAATCAAAGATATCTAGTTTGTGAAGTCTTTGTGGGTTTAAAATATGTATAAACAGCAGGTCTTATAATAAGGTTACTTATGTTGAGAAAATAAAAAGCGCTCCCAGTATAAATGTTACTCAAGACAGTAAGGATGTTCACCCTAATCGTATTTGTAATCCCTGTAGAACAAGAGTCAAATATGCGAAGCAAGAAAAGGAGAGTCTGTCTAGGTTTGTTGTATGGAATTCCACTCCTCATTCATCTGAGTGTGTGATATGTAAACCTGTCAGTAGGGGTAGAGCAAAAAGGTTTAAGCGTTGCAATGAGTCGGATGAGAATGAGTCTGAGTTGAAAAAAAGGTGCAATTGGATGTCTCCTACATTGATTGTACGAAAGTAAAGTCTTCTGTTTCTGTCGATGAAACTTTGTTTGGAAGTCACTGTGATAATACTGACACAGCCCAGTCATGTGATTTTCATAATATTGTCATTCGGAGTACACCTGTTGATAGATTTTGAGATGTAGATATAGCTCAGACCTTTCTCTGTACTGTATGTAAAGGTGTGCCTTGTAAGCCTATCGTTACACCCTGTTGTATTTTTGTAAGGAATGTATTCATGGGTGGTTTTTAATTTCTTCTGCATGTCCATTGTGTAGAAGATTACATTATGTATTGAAGAAGGGGATTTATGTCCTTTGTCTGGACAGCTGTTACAAATGTTTGAAAGTTCAATGCATTAATGCAAATTGTACTCGCACTTGTATGTTGGAAAATTTTGACGAGCATGAACAAGCATGTGTACTGAAATCATAACAAAAGATTGTTGACGTCTCTACTCGGCCAAAGGTTTAGAAATTGCCATTGTTTTCTGTCGGTGCAAAACACGTTATGCATAGACGGCTCAAGGCTATCATTTCAGAAGTAAATGATTTTTTGTACTAGAAATAATGAAGATAAAACTGATGTACTATTTTTCACGTTAAAAGATCATCTTAAGAGTGTTAATGATAAAAGATGGAAAGAAATAGAACATATATGGAGTGGTGACCACGACATTTTGTCTCCAGAACAATGTTTAGCAATGAGGGTTGATTTATTACAAAGTAAGGGACAATATAGATCACGTTATGATTTTTACATGGTAATAGTAACTGTGTTTTTCAACCATCTAGTCAGGTCGAGTCATGCGAGTCCAATTTTTTTTTTACCATTTTCTGCTGATTTTTCTGTAATTGACAAAGAAGGCAATGTTTAAGTCTAATCCTAGTGATAATGCAGAAACTGTTAATATTACAGATTTCTTTCTTTCAAATTTTCCTGAACAACCCGTACCACTTAGTTTAGAGGTCCGTTGGAGATATCACGAAGCCATTGCTCCTACTATTATGGAGTTAGAAAATCAGATTTTTGATGGCCCTGAGAGACATGGATTATTGAAACATCAAAACTTATCATTTTGCACAGTAATAAAAGATGGTTGTGGTGGAATGGGAGATGTATCTGTATAACGAAAAGCGTTATAATTCCCTTCCTGATAAGGTTTTTAGGTTTTCTTTCTGTGTAATTAAGATTCAAGCCATTGTTGATGGGAATGATATTGACCTTTTTATTGAAAACTCACCTGGTAGTGTAAGGACAAATCGTTCACTATTAGAATGTATATCTGACGAGAATAATTATGCTTCAAATGTTATTTGTACGAGACCCATAGAAAACGAAATAAAATTTATTCGTCAAAACCTTTTGCAAATTAATACAAGGGATGGCTTTTATAGACATAAAATTATATTTTTCAATACAGTGGTAGATGAAAAGAGGGACAGAGCAGATTCTGGTTTACAAGGAGCTGGTTCTAACTGGTTTTTTTTTCCACAAGTGACGAGGCGACTAATATACGGTACACGTCTGCCAAATGTATTAGTTTCTTATCGCGCTTGTATTTACAATAAGCTACTTCAAATCACGTGACGAACCGTTCTACTTTTCTCCACGCAAGCGGAGTTCGGATCTAATTTTCGTCCACGAGCCGCATGTATTCATTTCTACAATCGCGTACCGGAAATTTTTATTAACTGAAACGTTGCGCACGCCACCTACAACCAGGGGTCGTAACTCGTCATGAATGTTCCGAATTATTGACAAACACCTTTAAAAGGAGTCAGTGTGTTTTATTGCCCTTTTGAAGATTGTTGCAGGCATCAGAACTGCATTTTATCACTTTCTATAGATAATGTAAATTGGGGACTTGAAGGAATACTCTATGCGTATATATCTGTCCATTAACTTTGAATTCATGCCTCGGGTTACATGCCTCAGGATAGTCCCATGAACGTAGTAATCCTAAATTCATGTACATAGAAAGTCAGATAGAAACCATCTGGTTGTAGGGAGAAGGGATGGGGACGGGAAGATTTTTACAACAATTAGAAGTTTGGTACAAATATGCGGTTGCACTTGTAATACAACATACACAATGGATTTCTTTCGCATATGTTTCAGAAAGTGAAGTGGACCTTGTAGTGTTTGCAACAAAAGCATATAACAAATTATTGAAAAAATTAACAGAGAAACATACAGAGGTTCTAGAGAGCTTGTTACAACAGAAAAAGAAACAGAATAAGAACAGATAAAATCAAGGAAATTGAACATATGAACGTTCCAATTCTGAAAATTAGAAGTTGCAGAACGTCCATGTATCAGAATGATACACTCAAATGTGAACAACAGTTTCTATTGATCCAACTCCTCACATAAAAAAAAAACTGAAAAAACTTTTGATCACTCCAATAGCCAATTCTAATGGTTGATATGATGGATCAATTTCAAACTATTTCTTCAAAGAAGATATGTGGACATGTAACGGAATCCAAACCCGACCCGAGTGAAACCGAAAGACAAATAATGAACCAAGAGAGTAGTAACGACACTGACTACCATTCACAGAATAATTTTCTTCACCTGGTGAAAGGCTATATACTTTTCCAATTTCCATGAAAAAAAACCCCACTACAAACAGCATTGTGTCCAGAGACGAGTAATGGGACTGAACGTGTATCAACATCCGTCTCTTAACATCATTTTAGACACATGGTCCAAGTGTACTATTTTAATGACACAGGTACTCATCAGTACGATAAGAGTCTGTTTTAAGTTTATTTGGTGTTAAGGTGAAACAACAGTAAAGGATTGGGATTAAGAATGCCTTTTATACAGTCCCGCCCTCCAGAGATACTTGCCTTTATAGGGTGTTTGGTGGACCAGATGTACAGCACTTCCTCAAAAACACTGCAAACCATTTTGACCATTTTTCGTGTAGTCATCAAAACAATGATTAAGGTAAATATACGTATGTGAAATAGTTGAAATGATAATTGCGTTTGGGCAATATATTGATTGATTAGGTTTGTTTAACATCACAATGATTTATGCACGTATCTGGTGACGACCTCTGCTTAATGCAGGGCAAACAAATTTTGACCTTTGCAACGGACCAACCCGAAGGAGTGAGGGATATTTTACGTACCACATCCACCGTGAAACGGGGCAGTGGCTTTCAATGACTCGTCCGAAAGACAGCATACCGTTGAGATATAGCTACTGAAAAGTTATTTGAGAAAAGAATAGTTTCTTATAGGGAAATATAATTATTGCAAGGGAATTAACAACAATTTCTCAGAGGTAAATATAATCTATATTGTAGAGTAACCAAAACGATACTTGCTATTAGGTTAACATAATTATGGTGAAGTAACCTTAGATTAATAGTGCTATTTAAAAGAAAATAAACAACCTTGTATGTTTTGTCATTCTGTTCAAGAATTACCGATGCATTAAATATTAAGATATTCATGTCATCTTTAAACTGACAAAGTAATTTCATCCATTATATCCCAACACATTATATAAATGAGAATTGGGAAATGAAAAGTGTAACATTACAAACAAATCCTTCCTTTGAGACACAAAAGGCAACAAATTTAGACGCCTCGCTTCAAGCAGTAAAGGGATGGCATATTTGTAAAATATTTTAAAACTGAAGAAAGTGATATAACTTACTTTAGATCCATTCCAATAACAACAGATAATTAAGAATATTTGAGCTTGTCTCTCAATATTCTCATTTATCGTGGTATTGGTAAGAAAGGTAACTCTCTCTGTTGTTTGCTATTTGTTATTTGGGTTATCTTTCGTGCATATATGTAAATTATGGATGTTTTCATTTAATCTGCGTTTTTGTTCAATTCCAAGATCCCTCTAGCGCTAATTGAAAATTGTGAACAAAGGAAGTTTGCTGTTAAAGAATTCTAGAAGTTTTGGACATTCGTCAGCACATTGGAGCCGGATATTTATGTATTTACACGTTGGTGGTATCGTTCTCATTTTTTTCCATATAATTATTTCTAAGAAAACAACTTGGTAATACTGTCTTCGTAAAGCCTCGTCGCCCTCTGACTCTGTCAGGGAGGCCATTTGCAATTTTGTATCGAAATCGCGCTATTGCGTCGTTTTTAAATGTACGCAGCACTAGCTACACGCCTTTAAGCACACAAGAACAAGCTTTTTCAGTACTGGTATAATAATAATAATAATAATATTTGAGTGAGGTTACTACAATGAGGGGGGTTACTACAATGCAATTATGTTGAGATATACAAGTTAATCTTAGTTTGCTTAGATCTAATTAGACGATGTTTGTTATGATACGTTTTGTATCTACAATATTTATATTTTTTTGTTTAATGTTGTTTAATATCTAGCATATAACTTATCAAGTATATTCTTTTCATTATATAACTGTACAGTTGACCACGGTTTTTTTTACCATGCCTTCAAATAAAAGTAAAGTCACGTCCAGGAAACGGAAGTCCACGAGTCCATATGCCAAGGCGTCCAACACTACAAGTCCAGTGGAGAGTACATTTTCAGCGACATCTACGAGTACTACCCGTACTGTTAACACTACTCAGGGGACTCTGCTTGACATGATTCAGACAGAGCAAGTAAAAGGTACAGTACACGATACTGATTTACTTATTCCTAGTGTTGATTTGTCTGCAATAAATCCTCGACCCCTACCTTCCGTATCTCTTAAACTGGGGTACAGTGTTGATCATGCTACTCGTGTTAAAATTATATCGGGAGAGTACATAACCGTTAGTACTTTGCTTAAGTCTGGTAATACAGACTAAACTGCCAATGTTTTCCAAGTGAATAAAAATGGTGAGTTAATACTGAATCCTAAGGTTGGTCCTCGCATCACCACAATTGACCAGTGGCTTGATGCCTTCACAATTTTCACGAGTGTTTATTTGTCTGCTCATAACACAAAAACACAAGACTTGCTGAAATATATGAATGATGTTCGTACATTTGCGAAAATGGGTGGTCATTTTGCTCAATATTATGAACAATTTAGGCTTAAACTGACAACAAATTGTCTTACTTCCTGGGATTGTGTAGACATGGAACTCTGGCTTAGGTGTGCAGTACCAACCACATCTTATCCTTCACCTTTGGTCTCCACTTCACCGAAGTGTTGTTATGACTACAATAATTTTGGTACCTGCTCTAAGCCTAACTGCCCATATGGATACCTTTGCTTGAGACCTCAGTGCAATAAACCTCATCAAGCAATACATTGCACACGTGTCCGCAATGTTAGTAACCCGCCCACTAGAAATATAAGACCACAACGACCCTTTCCTGCTAGCTTTCCCCAAAGACCCGTCCGCCTTCTCCAAAGACCTAATGACTTTAGGCAAATCACAGATTAAAGTGAAAATTATAATTCCTTACTTTGATTCCTTTCCAGACAGGCAAACATCTTGTGAACTTAAGCTTGGTCTTCAGTTAGGGTTTCCCTTACATTACAGCGGCCCAAGAACTGGCCTATTTTCAAGAAACTTATCAGCAAAAACACATAGTAAGGAACTACATGCAAAAATACTGGAAGAAGTTTCTAATGGTAGAATGTCTGGTCCCTTTGTCACTCCTCCCTTTCCCAATTTCCATGTGTCCCCCATAGGTGTTGTACCAAAGGCAGATGGTGGTTGGAGAATGATAACACACTTATCTTATCCCCCTCAGGCCAGCATCAATGACTTCATTGATAGTTCACATACCTCTGTTAGGTATACTTCATTTGACAAAGTGATTGAAAAATTTGCTGACGTAGGTCCTCGTGCCTGCCTCAGAAAAATGGATATTAAAAGTGCATTTCGTCTCCTGTGTGTTCACCCAAATAGGGAAAAAACCAATTGGCTTTTGGCTTCAATTTTACTTACGGATATGACTTGCTTTCAATTAAAAATCCTTCATTCGCGGATTACCTTAGCATCATCTATCCAAGTGAAATTGAGGTCAAAGAAACCACAGGAAGTAGCAATTCTACTTCGTATTTGGATATCATGTTGTCTTTCGACATTAATGGTCAATTGAACACCTCACTCTATGACAAACGTGACGATTTCAATTTCGCTATCACAAACTTTCCTTTCATAAGTATCAACATTCCATCATCGCCCGCATACGGCGTATTCATATCTCAGTTAATACGTTATTCCAGAGCATGTTCATATTACAATGACTTTGTTCCTAGGGCTAGTTAAGCTGCTCAACCAGGGTTATATATGTGCTAAACTAGCAACGTCATTGAAGAAGTTCTACGGTCGTTCCGAGACTCTTATTACTCCATGTATCTCGTTATCCAGACTTTTAAAATGATACTCTGGACTGAGACCGATTCCGATCATTTTACACAGATTTGATACCTTCTATACTAGAAGGTCCCCTACTTTGACTTCTCCATATATAAATACAAATGGAATTTACACGATTTGACTCTTTCTACTGGGTATTTGTGACGGGTGTTGCTAGCAAGCAGGAGATGCTCACTCTCCCCGGGCACCTGATCTCGCTCCATTACAGGGGTTCACATATGCTCTTCAAGTAGACTTATTTTATTTTCCTTTTTTTTCTTAAATTTTCACTGATTTTGTATGTCCTCTGGTTTCATGATTTTTGGACTTGTGGTTTGGATTTATCCATCATCTTTACATGTGAATGGTACCATGCTGACGGTAGCTCAAGAATGTGGATTTTTCAAGAAAGCAGTTATTGCTACAATCAACCAACTTTTAATGGAAAACCAGCTAGGAACCCTGTGTTGGTTGCAAATTCTTTTCACGGGAGTCTATTGTTAATAAAGTGCTGCGCTTTTTTAAGTTCATGAACGTTGCATGCATTTAATTCAAGTGATTCAGCCTGCACCAGGACCACTTGTTTCCAAGATGTTTATATCGGGACTTGAAAGGCAGGCAGAGAAATGATTTGATCCAGGTATCTTACTAGAATTTAAAATGCAATTGTTTTACATCATTATGACCATGATTTATATAATTTATATTGAATTTACTGTGCTTTTATTGTAGGTTGAAACGTGTATGAAAAAGATCATGATGTCATCCTTTCACGGCAGATGTGAATATTAAAACAATTGTACTTTTATTTTTGGTTCAAACGTTCAAGAAGTTTAGGATGTTATCCTTTCAAGGCAGATGTTGTCCCCAGAACAGCAAACATTAGGAAGGATACCACCCTATTATCAACCACTTTGCTCCAAAAATTACTGGCTTCTCATACTATAGAATGCTTTGCAAGTAATGTCATCAATATAATATATAATGTAATATACTGATGTAACATATTATGCAATCTTAAAATCTGATGAGTAATACCATGTGTCTCTGGAGTTAGTTCTATGATAAATCGTTAACTTGGCGCACCTGTATGATCCTTTGAAAGGTAGCGGCAACCACTTGTCAATATTAGAAGTCCTGGTAGACTTAAAGAAGGGCACATACCAAGAATAGAATGGATTACTTCCTGACCAGGAAAAGGTCGGGACCATTCAGCAAATGCCATTTCCTACCAACAATCAGGAACTGTAAACGTTTCTTGGTTCATTACTTACTTGGGTAAATTCTTACCTAATTTCTCTGAGCACAGTGCACCACTCGGCATGCTAACAGAAAAAGATGTTGAATGGTATTGGATAGTTTCACAAGAAGCAAGTTTCAATCAGCTCAAGGATCGTGTAACAAAAGCACGAATCTTTATCTATTTTGACCTAAATTACTGCTAGTTCTTACCGAGGATGCCAGCTTTAAAGGCCTTGGCGCAGCTCTACTGCAGAATGACAAACATATTGCCATTGTGTCGCGTATACCCACAAAATACTTTCAACTCGTGTCGCATTAAGTATTTTTCACCCCAGAACCCAGAAAATAACAAAAAAAGGTTCATTTTACATTAAAGTATCAAAAATAATTAAATATCGAAAACTCTTTTCAAATCAC
The DNA here is from genome assembly GCA_035048485.1 of Pteria penguin. Lineage (NCBI taxonomy): Eukaryota > Metazoa > Mollusca > Bivalvia > Pterioida > Pteriidae > Pteria > Pteria penguin. The sequence continues at coordinate 12,775,440 of CM068590.1, forward strand.
CAAATATGCAACCGACAGGCAGGGCGACCCTCAATTAAGCAGGATAATTTTATTACACTCGAGCAGTGTAGTTAAAGTACAGGTACAGTTTTACGTCACGCTTGGGGAACAGAGATGAACGATATCCTGAGAGACAGGGACCAGAGGGAAGATTAATTCTCTTTCCTAAACCAAAAGCAGGTCTAGAAAAATATCTTCGTTGGAAAAAGGCGTGTGGCAGACCGTACGATCAATTGAATATGAAAAAGATGAACACAAAGCCGTTTGATCCAAGGTAGGTTAAATTATTGTACTGGTTTGGCTAAAATTCATAATGATTTCAATACTTGTCATGTCCTTAGTTAATAGAAATATTCATTAATCTGTTACATTTGTTTATAGTTATTTATGCACACGGAGGAAAACAAGGAGGAGGGGGAGGTTTTCCTTACGGCCGTTTGTGGTCGAGAAGGGGTAATTTTGTTATTTCGGATTGGAAGGACAGCACAATAGTACCGATATTTTATAAGGGAAAGGGATAAAATGTGGATGAAGAGTTGGAGGGGGGTTAAAACGCAACTTTTGATTTTAAAAAGTCAATCACATTAATTTAAAAACCCTACTACAGAATACAGGCTAATGGGTCTACTATTAAGACTAACAGACCAAAACCTAAAAGAAGATGTGATTTAATTAAACTGAATCTCTCTAAAAAAAAAGCAAAAACTGACACTTTATTTCAACAACACCACAAACTCCTTCGTCATATAATTTGTCATCTGGACTAGCTCCTAATAAGCCACATTTATGAAAATGTGTTGATGGATTTTTTTGAGATATTTTATTTTTGCATTTTCATTTCTTTTGTCATATTCCAAAGACTCGGTAAAGACATATATTTTTCAAAAATTGTACCATTTGTTGTTGGTGCTGATTTTCGATCCCATACCTTTCCAAACTAAGATGCAGTTAATCTTTTTTCCCTTTCCTTAATCCAGAGTTGTGAATCAGCCTGATCCAATGTTCCCTTTCCATTTCTTTCAGATCACATGATTTATTCAAGAGGTTCTATTCAGATGGCAGATCTACAGGCGACCTATGAACACTTGTGTCACCACAGCCATCTTATTCCACAGGGCACATCTCATCGATATTCTTTGTCTAAAACTTTATGTAAATAAAATATCATTAATATTTCGTAATATTTTACAGGGATGAGTAGCATGGATATGTTTACCCTGGCAGCTGAAAATCATGGAATCAAAAGTGAAATAGAGGATAAGGACAAATATCTACATCACAATAAAAAGCTTATGGATGAAAAACATGATGTAGAAACAAACAAAAACATTCCCACTTTTAGTGTCGATATTGTGCTAGGAGAAGAAGATAAAACTACGGGACTAGTTAAATACTGTACTGTAATTACTTACGTTAGTTTTCAAACGTTATTAATTTCGTTTTCCAAATAAATCTAAAATTGAACATGAGAAAGGTAGAAAAGATTTGACCAATTTTTCTCAAAGGGATGCCCTTTTCCTGACAATTTGACGTCTTAGACATAATTGTGGACTTGGACATTTCCATTCGTTTTAATCTTTCACTTCAGATGTTGTTCTCAACACTTGGATTAATCATATGTATTTAAGTTGGGTCAATTATGTATATGGCCCGATGGAGGTGATTATTAGCATCATACCAAAGGAGTTTACCCAACCACAATCATTATTCTTGATGGCACTAAATTTAAAACACAAACACCATGTGCACTTGTTCTGCAAAGTCAATTTTATAGTGATTACAAATCAAATACAACATTAGTAGGGCGAGACCCTTATGGATAAGTAATTTATTTCTAAATTGTTCACTGGTTCCATTTCAGTCAAAGCTATCTCTGAACACAGTGGATTTTATGATGTGATAGCATCATTGAAATCTAAGGGTTATATAAAGGAAGGGGATGCAGATATGGAAGACAAGGAATTTACAATTAAGGATCAATTACTAGGTATATATGTTCTCTATTTATTATAACCACTAGGCCGGTGTCATTGCTGGTGGACTAATAGGGCATCATAAGTCTAGTTTTCAGAGTTTTTGTACTGACATGAAATATATACTTCAAATTTTCAGTCATCAAATTAAGTAAATCACTCTAGAACTAAGGAGTATCTCCCTCATGCATAGCTCTGTCCTTGGGTAGATCTTTTGGTTCACCTTTTGGTCATTTTAGCTTCAACACTGCTCTTCACATTTTATATATTTTGAGAATTTTAATCATTCAGCTACGAGCATCACTGAAGAGACCTAACTTGTCGAAATCTGCATATGGTGCACAAAATTAATAGGTATATATCTTCTCTATTTATTATAACCACTAGGCCGGTGTCACTGCTGGTGGACTGATAGTACTAGAAGGCATCACAAGTCTAGTTTTCAGTGTTTTTGTACTGACATGAAATATGCACTTGAAATTATCAGTCATCAAATTAAGTAAATCACTCTAAAACTAAGGAGTACCTCCCTCATGCATAGCTCTGTCCTTACATTCTTTGGTTCCCTTTTCGGTCATTTTAGTTTCAACACCGCTCTTTACATTTTTATATATTTTGAGAATTCAAATTATTCGGCTACGAGCACCACTGAAGAGACATAACTTGTCGAAATGCGCATATGGTGCACAAAATTAATATGTATATATGTTCTCTATTTATTATTAGCTCATTTGGGTATCAGGCTAAATATACCACCACCTGCATCATCAGGTAGCGAAATGCCAGTCTCTAATACTATCTTAACCCGGAAAATAATTAAACGTAGAGTACACATTGGGCACTTGATGGCCAAAATAAAAACATACAAGATTATATCAGACTGCATTCCTACATCCTTATTTCAAAACGTTAACAAAATCTACAAGATGCGATATCATATAAATGCAGTGATAAATCGGAAATACTCGAACTGGAAGAGGTCGATTGTACAGTGGACAGCTGACGAGAGACTTCGGAAGGATCCTGCTACGTCATTTGTTAATGAACTTTGATTTAGTAAACTAGAAATCTTTGTTTTCATATTTTGATGAGAAACAGTCCTGTTCTCATGATAGGAATTTCTAACCATAAACTCTCATGAGCTATTTTTACTATAATTTCATATGAAAGCTCACGTGGACAGAAGGTTGGCAACTTTCTCATGTGCATTTAAACATGCAAAATAGGCGAACATCAGCTTAGCAGTTCCAGAAGCTAACCTTGTTTGCATGGTAAAACGCTCATGTGAAGGTCACGTGAGCTTTTGGTTAGAAGATCATGTTACCAGCTCATGAGCAATTGGTTAGCTGAATTTGGCAAGGGAAGTCAACTATGTCACTTCATCACTAGCCGGTAAAAAAACCGGTGCTACATGCTGGTGGAGGTCGCTTCAAAAACAAGGATTCTTTGAATAAATATAGAACATATACCTTTTAATTTTGTGCACCAGATGCGCATTTCAACAACTTATGTCTCTTCAGACGCCACTGTGTTATTGGAATTATTAGAGTTATCGCTCTTTCTCTATACGAACTCTTATGTTTGGAGGTAACATTAGTTTTCGTTCAGCCATTTGCATTGTGTCAAGTTTGATATGAATAAAAGTTTCATCTGTTTATAGACATCTCCATTCATTACTGGCGTGGTGGCAGCCGGTTATCTTACCTACGCTTTCCGGAACAATCGGAGCAACCATTCTACAGTCTGGGTGGTGTATCGTCCATGCAAACCTTGCATAAACAGGGCAGTTTATCCAATTGCTGTTCATTGAAATTTTTATCTGACACTTGAACACTGCGTTTGCACGTTTGATCATTCACGCATGAACAATGGCCCAACACAGAGCACCAAAACAATGGTCATTATCTAAGAACGAGACAATAACCACGTTTGAGGCGTGGCGTCAGAATTTACAATATACCCTTTCATTGGACCCCAACTTCGCCGACTTCCTTGTGGATGGATTTGTTTGGACTAAGAAAGGCAACTAAACAAAGCGCCCTTCAGGCAGATGACATTACCCCGCTGCCCACCGTCGGAGAAACACACTTGGAACTCACACGTGACGGTACGGTTTTACACATGGAAGCCCTTGTCGTCAATGACCTCGACGTTGATGTTTTGGCAGGTATGCCATTCATATCAAGCAACGATATTACAATTCGTCCATATAAGCAGTATATCATACTTGGCGATGGACCTGTTATACACTACGGTTCACCATCGGAAGCGCCCATTTCCGGTCCATCCGGGTTAGACGCAACCCCATGCATATTTTACTCCGTAATGAAGCCCCGTCAACCGTTATCTGGCCAGGGTCATATCTTGAAGTTAGCATTCCGAAGGAAATACATCTGAATGTACTCTTATAATCGAGCCTAGTACTGATCCTAACCAGGCAATGGGGACTGGCGCGGAAAAAAGCCCAACATCATTGAAGCTGTTGGAGGGAAGGTGCGCATTCCAAATGACACACGAGAGCCACAAGTTGTTCGCAAAAAATAAACGAACATTTGTGCATAAGTTCAGCTGGTTTCCGCTGAAATTGACGACAGCTCTGCAACTCTATTGACGACAGTCCCTACCCAGTGAGGGACCATAGGCTCTAATAACAAGCCTACATTATCACATAGTTGCCGGTAAAGCTGGGACCCCGACAACATTCTTCGAAAACAATATGAAGGATGACTTTAAAAACACACTACATGAATACGATGCAGTGTCTTTCGAACCTGAATTTTCAGGGGATACAAAGGTGCAGTGGGGTGAATTTAAGTCTCACATTAACATGGGTCCCGTTACTTCAGCCCTCAGCGAAAAGGCATTTTGCCTCAATTATTCACGCGGACAAGCTCATTTTAGGACTTACAACAAAAGTGTGACTGAGCTTGAGACACTTGGGTGTTCTTTCGTAAACCAGAGGAGATTCGATATCACGGTGGGAGTACCTAAATCCATCATTTTTAGTGAAGATGGCAAATGGAGGCCACCAGACTTATTACTGCGTTCGAGGATGTAGGGAGATACAGCAAGCCACAACCTTCCCTGATGCCTGATGTAAACTCCATACTGCGGGTCCATTGGACGATGGAAATAAATAATTGTCTCCGAACCTCACTAGCGCATTCTATCAAATACACTTTCAGAGGAATCTATGAAGTTTTGTGGAAATTGTCACGCCCTTCAAAAAGGGGTCAGAGTCTATACCCGCTGTGCCTATGGGCATGTGGGGTCCGAAACTGCGCTAGAGGAGACTCATGGTGCCGCGTCCTAGGGAGGGACTGTCTCCATGACGGAAATTATTTGCAAAATTAGTGACGATTTATACTGCGGTTGCCGATACCTCCGAAGACTTGTTGCAAAATTGGAACGATGTCCTTTCATCCTTGCAGAAAGCTGGGTCTTTGCCTTCTCCCAATTCTCAAAGACCCTTATTTGCCCGCGCTACAACCACGATTCTAGGTGGATGGACATGGAGCCAGGGTAAATTATCAGCTAGCAGTCACAAAATTGCGTGCGCTTTAGCGTCATGCAAATTACCAGAAAACACCGTCTTCGGACTACGGATCTTTCTTAGGCGCTTATAAAGTACTGAGTCGTGTCATTCCAAACACCTCCGGATGTTCTGAGCGCCATAGAAGATTCTGTCACAGGTCTCACATCAAAGGACAATAATACGTGGACCCGATCATTTACGAGATTTGTTCAGTGAGGCTCAGAACAGGCTGTCCTACCGTACAACAGGACAATCGTACTCCCGTCACCAACAGGGATACCCTATGGATGTTAACGACGGATCTGTGTCAAAACGTGGTGGATTAGGTGCTAACCCTGTATGTTAATGCGAGACAGTCGATTGTTTTTAGCCGGATTTTTCTACAGTGCGAAACTTCGGGTTTACAGACACCAAGTGACATGGTTACCCTGCGAGATTGAAGCATTCTGCATTGTGCTGCGGTGAAGCACTTTAGTCCATATATTATTCAATTCTCACAACCGAAACGTACGTATTGACCGACAGTAAACCGTGTGTTCAAGCAATTGACACAAGTTGAGCCGTGGAGATGTTCTCTGCTAGTCCTAGAGTCACTTCTTTCCTGTCGTGGCAAGCAAGATACCAAGTTACCTTAAAGCACCTCGCAGGATCTGCCAACATTCCGTCGATTCGCGAGCAGAAATGCACCGGAATGCAATGAGCCGAACTGTCAAAATCTGCAGCTTTATATTTACGGACAGAAGACTCCGGTAGTCCGATCGTGTTGCGTACATGGACATACTCAATGATAAACATTCGCTTCCGTTTACCACACGTTCGGCCTGGTTATCGCCCGCCCCCATCCAAAGCAGACTGTCAGAACCTCCGCCGCACCCATGCTCATTTAAAGCAGGGCACTCGCCGTCAAGAAAGTCGACAACATCAAAGATGTAAAGCGTATTTATCCACCGCAATCATAGCGAGAGAGACGGCCCTGTTTCCTGTAGTCGTACGACGCGATTGAACATCTTAAATCATCCACCGAACTTATAGTTGTACCGCGTGATGTCCTTAGTGGTCTCCTCACGCGCTTACACATTAAGTTGGACCATCCTACTAAGCATCAGATGCAGTTAGTAATGAAGCGCAAACTTTTATGCCATTGTTGGACATGGTTAGCAGCTATTGAAACCCTTCGTGAGTGATGCTTGTATACATGGTGTGTGCGTCGCTCAAGAAATTTCCCGATCGTCTCATAGAACAGTCGAGCGAGTTGTATCTTTGCGAAGCCGTAGGTGTGTCATTCGCCGCAGATGTACTGAAGCGCGTACACGTCAAATGATCATTGTTTTGCGAGAAGCCGCGACCTCGTTTACACAGTTGCCCGCCCCATCATTAGTGAGAGAGTAAGAGATACTTCGCAACGCTCTTTTGTGCTTAGCTATGGAGTTACATCCGATTGGAGGGACCACCCGCCATTATCAGGGTCGATCTGGCACCAGGCTTTCTTTATCGCGTTACGCGGAAGACGGTATGTTATGGAAATTTGGATAACTCATTGAAATAGGCCGTTCCAAGAATCCAAATAAAGATCCCGTCGGGGAGAAGGCCCTGTACGAACTTGTGTCAGGGATACTTCGCAAGGGCCCGTGTGGAGGACCAATAACCGAACTTGGTCTTGTTTATGCCGTTGCGCGACTTAATTCAAGAATCCGAAGCACTGGCTTATCTGCACGCGAGCCTTTGGACTCAAAGAAACCAGTTTAATCATGATCAGTTACGATTACCGACCACACTGTTATACTCGCCACACATACTTCACGTGAACGAACTCACGATACCAGTGCGCGTTCCAAGTCAAGAAACAATACTTATCGCCGATGTCAAAACATAAATGTTGGCGACCTTGTTTACCTTATTTGCGACCGCGACAAAACAAAGGCACGTAACCGTTCATTGTGGACAAGCATAAATGGAGAGTGGTGTTACATTAAGAAGTTCACGGGAAGTCAGTTACGCACGTCTTACAAGGTGAAGCTATCGGAATGTTACCGTGTGCCATTTGATGTGTCGCCAAGGTTGTCAACTGACACTGCGAATGACGACCATGATGACGTCGAAGAGTTACGCGAAGCGAATGTACACACACCCGTTGTGGCCGATCCTACCGCCATCCCCGCGCCGCATATACTCACCGAACCCGCAGATGACGCCGAAGTGTGTGCCAAATTCGACGAGACACAACAAGATACCACAAGGACTTTCGAACTTGATTCTGACTCAGATACCGAAACGTTGTCCCATCAAGATGAGACTAACCAGACAAGACCCCAGAGAGAAAGGCGTCTGCCTCGACACCTTAAGGACTATGAACTTTATTGACACTATGAAGTGTTCAGTAGTTTAGATTGTGTTCATTCATACATACATTATATAGTTAGTGTTATATTATTAGTTAAATCATTAGAGTTATCTCTCTTTGGCTAGAATAAAATGTATTGTATCACGTGATGTTTTGCACACGGAGTAGAAAATCAATAAATGGTGGATCACACACGTCGTTGTTGTGTCGTGCTTTCCAGCCTGAAATCAGTAATCCATTCTCCTGATAGTTATCAGAACTATTACATGGTGTCAGAGTCATCTAAAGAACCCAGAACATGGATCTGACAGGTTTACCAATTCCAACTATGGACCTGGAAACTCAACAAATCTCCCAGAAGTGTTGGTGGAAAAAATTCCAACGACCACGTGACTATCATCTTCGAAGGGCCGTTGTTGGACAAAGATGAAGGAGATCAAAGTCAATGTACCCTTGTTGCTATGGATCGGCGACAGAGGCCGCGATATCTTCGGCACTTGGACCCGACATCACAGGGGACGACAAGAAGAAGTTGAAGTTGAAAGCCACACCCCTAACGATTTGGCCCGATTCAAACGGTATGTTCAACCGAAAGTTGAATCCAATTTTCGCTAGATTTAAGATGCACAAGGAAAATGCAGGGCACCAACTCTATAGAACAGTTTGTCACTAAAACTGAAGTCCCTCGTGAAGGACTGTGCCTATTGCGTCACCCAGACGAAATGGTACGAGACCAGATTGTTTTCGGAATCTCGTGACAGCTGTGTCCGTGAGAAGCTGATCAAATGAAGGAGAAGCGCTCACCCTCGACAAGGGCTATTTTTTCCAAACAGCCCAGACATTTCGAATATACACAAAGAACAGTTGAAAAAACCATGAATACGCAAGAAGTTCACGCAGTACACACCCGTAAATCCGAGGAAATCCGGCGGCAGTGCACAGAATCGACAGAATTCCGCGCAGAGACCGGAAACCTGTGGTCACCAGAACAGTCGCTTTAACAATTACAAGCCACGTCTGATGTGTGCGGACCAGCTCAAAGGAAAAACCCAATATCGCGCAACGATGAATGCGGAAAAGTGTGGCAATCCGGAAGCACCAGCAAGGACAAAAATGCCCAGCCTCAGGGAAGCAGTGCTCCACAATTGTCCTTCGCTTTAATTCATTTTGCTAGGAAAAATGTTATTCAAATATGTTCATGAATTGAGCTCGTCAGATGATGGCAGGTAATGAATATGCAAACCTTGTCAATGAATGATGTATATGTAGGTAACGAAGTTACAAATTCTTGCAATGGTGTTTACTCAGATTTCAGATGAATTTTTCATTAGGATTGTATTGGTAACAATGACAGTTTTGTAGATCAAGCTTTTTTTTTTTTGTCATATGACTGTAGGTGAAAAACCTGTTAAAATTTAAGATAGATATGGCTCCCAGGTAAATGTTTTACATAAGAGAATATACGATGGTATGGCGACGTCTGTCCCCCTCGTCCAAGCGACGCAAGATTGTCTGCTTTTATGGAGATCAGAGGTTAAATCACCCTAGGTTGTTGTGAAGATTAGGAATGTGTTTACAAGGGCAAAAGGTCCAAGGTCACTTTCATGGTCATAGACACTAAATCTACCCCAATACTAGGCTTGCGAGAAAGCATGAAGTTTGACCTAATTAAACTTGTGTACACATGTGACATATCAGCCAGTGAGAATACTCCATATGACAAAGGAGCAGGTGTTGTCTGAGCTTTTCCCGAGACTTTTGAGGGAATTGGATTATTCCCAGGGGAATCAAGTATTTGTATTGATCCCAGTGTACTACCGTCATTCATCCTCCCGTAGGATCCGGTAGCACTGCAAACCAAACTTGCAGACGAGCTGAACCAGATGGAAGCTCAATGTATTATAGCTAAGGTAACAAAATCCAACAAGCTGGGGTAAATTCCCTTGTAGTAGTTGAAAAACAGGCTCAGATAAACTTAGAGTGTGTTTTAGGACGCCAAGGATCTAAATAGGGCCATTTTAAGACCCCATCACCCAATGAAAAACCCTAGAGGATGTACTACCCGTCCTTAGTGGCTCTAGATTTCTTCACAATAGCTAGATGTGAGAACTGGTTACGGAATGTCAAATTGACTGAGGAGTCTTCATTCATCTCACCACTTTCAATACCACGTCGGCAGGTATAGGTTCCTAAGACTCCCATTTGGCCTGAATTGTGCCAGGACCTGTTTCAGAGAAACATAGATGAAGCTTTCAGTAACCTTCCAGGAGTCATCGCGCTGGTGGATGACATCCTTGTACACGGCAAACTGCAAGTGAACACATACCAAGCACTTCGCAGGGCTCTAAACAGAGCCAGGGCAAAAGGTCTCAAAATGAACCGAGACAAACTCCAAGTTGGCCTAACCCGAGTTAAATACTATTGGTCATATTATAACTTCAGAGGGTATTCAGCCTGACCCTGACAAGGTCGCGGCCATAAATGAAATGGCTCCCCCGCCAACAAGGCTGAACTTGTTGAAAACTTTCTTAGGCATGGTAAACTTACCTATCCAAGTTTGCTCTCAAACTGTCTTGAAGTCACACGTCCGTTACGCCAGTTATTGGCTTAAAGATGCCATATTCACGTGGGACAAAGCCCCAATCCGATGCGATTCAACAAGGTCAAGGGGGGGTCATACTTACTTCTAGCCCAGGTCCGTACTCTCCTACTTTAACCCCCAGAAGGAGACCACTATACAAAGTAGGACGCATCCAAGTACGGCCTTGGAGCCACCATCATGCAAGATGGTAAACCCGTAGCATATGCATCCAAATCCTTGGACCAAATGAGATAGAATACGCTCAGATAGAAAAAGAGCTCTTTGCTATTCTATTCGGAAGTAGAAGATTTCCACAATCAATATCTGTACGGCAGGAAAGTTTGGTTCAATCTGACCATAAGCCGGTTGGCCCCATTCTTCAAAAAACCCCTACAACGCAGCTCCCCCTCGTCTTCAGAGAATGCTCTTACAGTTACAGAAGCTATGACCTTGAAGTGACTTATGTACAGGCAAGCTAATACCAGTTGCCGACACTCTGTCCAGAAAGTCTCTACCCAAACCTACCCAAATATTCACAGGTCTTGACGCTCATGTCCATAACATAGTCACACAAACTCCAGTGAGCAGTCGCAAAATAGAGGAAAATTCGTTTAATAAAGCGACCGAAACCGATTCTACACTTCAAGTTCTTGCTAAGGTCATAACCTATGGATGGGCTGAAGTAAGAAACCAGTGCCCCACACCCGTCCTTCGAGTACTGGAACCACCGTGAGGGAACTTACATTATATCAAGGTCTCATCTCAAGAACCACAAGATTCTCATACCCGCTCCTTGCGTGAGAATATACTCGAAAACTTGCACGTTGGTCCACAATGGGTATTGAGAAATCGCTCAAAAGAGCTAGGATCTTGCATTTTTTGGCCAGGTCTGACTTTCTGCGGGCGGGGCGCATGGAAAAAGACCCTACGACGACCTGCACTATAACCGACCGTTTAGACCCATACACTTGATACCACGAGGAACTGTACTTCATGACGATAACGTAAGACCTCATCTAAAAAATTGTCCTCACTGCATGATGCACAGGAATTCAAAACCAAAGAACTCTTAGTTCACACCCCCAATCATGAGGAACTACCATGGCAAATTTGTAGCTTCTGACCTTTTCCAATGGGTATAATAAGGATTTCATGCTTGTAGTAGGAGCTACTATAGTAGGTTTGTTGAAGTAGTCCAGTTGAAAAACACCAACAGTAAATCAGCCATACAACACTTGAAGTACATTTTTGCCAGATATGGCATTCGGAGAAATTTGTTTCCGATAATGGCCCACAGTACAGTTCAACACGAGTTTGCTGAGTTGCTTCAACATATGACTTCATTCATTCAACCTCTAGCCCCAAATATGCACAATCTAATGGGTTCGCGGAGCGCACTGTGCAAACGGTCAAGCATATTTTCGAGAAAGCCAAAAATCGAGTCACAATAGACCATCTTCTCTTGGTCTGCTAGAGTTACAGGAACACCCCTTTACAAAATTCAGGTTATTTCCCCTTCTGAGTTACTCCAGGGTAGGGTACTTAGATCAGTGCTACCCACTGTGAAAAGTCAGCTCAAACCAAAGCTTACATTGACCCTAGTACTATACGTAGTTCAATGAAACTTGGTCAAGACTCCCAAGCTAAATATTACAATGTCTCATCCAAACCCTTACTTCACACTTAAGATTGGAGAAAATGTTAGGTTTCACAGAATGACAAGCATATGGAAACCAGGTGTAATCGTAGGAAAAGATTGATGACACTTCTATACTCTGCAATCACAGTATGGTTGGTACCTTCAGACGAAACCGTCGTCACATTATCAAAACTTCTGAGAATTTTGACATGTCTCCCACCCCCTCTTACAAAATTATTTGCTGAAAACCCTCTCCAGTCATACTGTCCATTGGAAAATATCCCCAAAGATGGAAGGCACACCAAAAGTCAACCTCAGGTCAAAGTTACTCCCACAGTACACCTCAAGGTCCACCCACGAAGGTCAACCAGGTGTTACAGGGACAGTAACAAATCTTCAGTACCCACAACCACGAATACCCAACCATATATAACCCGTAGTGGTCAGAGTGTGGAAACCAAAGGTTATTACTTCTTTGTAACATTGTATCATATTTTGCAAAATGATCAATATTTTCATATAGCAAGTTACTCAAAAATGTTTCTGAAATTTCATATCTGTCTTGTACAATTTAATTCACTGAGTGAAAAGACATTACAAATGATTGTCTGATGACTTTTAATTGAATGCAATTGATTTTCACATGTGTATGTTTTCAAAGAATTTCTGATTTGTTTGAATTTCAAATATCACTTATTACATGTAGTTGAAATGTGATTCTGTCATTACATGATATTCAAACCTGTATGTTATATATTGGCGCTTAATATTATGTGTATTACATGTCTCCAAATTATGTTAAATGATATCTAGAATATGATATAGGATTACTAAAAATGGACAATATGGACTTTGAATCATGAAATTTTCATTGTAAAGAAAGGAGATGTTATATTATTAGTTAAATCATTAGAGTTATCTCTCTTTGGCTAGAATAAAATGTATTGTATCACGTGATGTTTTGCACACGGAGTAGAAAATCAATAAATGGTGGATCACACACGTCGTTGTTGTGTCGTGCTTTCCCGCCTGAAATCAGTAATCCATTCTCCTGATAGTTATCAGAACTATTACAGTTAGTATCTTTAGTGACATATTTCATACAAGTAGTATGTGTTAGTGACATTTACTAAAAATTCATAAAGCTTTTCATTTTCAAAAAATTAATAAGAAATCACGCCACTGTGTTATTGGGATTATTTGAGTTATCGCTCTTTCTCTATACGAACTCTTATGTTTGGAGGTAACATTAGTTTTCGTTCAGCCATTTGCATTGTGTCAAGTTTGATATGAATCAAAGTTTCATCTGTTTATAGACATCTCCATTCATTACTGGCGAGAGATGCTCGTGGCCGAATGATTGAAATTCACATAAGATATAAATATTTGATTGATTGATTGATTGACTGGTGTTTTATGTCGCTTTCACAATTTTTTTTAGTTATATCGCGATTTGGAAGCAGAAGGTTATAAATATTTGAAGAGCAGTGTAGAAACAAAAATGACCGAAATATGAACCAAAGAATCAATCTATGAAAGCTAAGTTGAAAAGACTCATTTATACTTAACTTGCATTTTCGCATGTGCTTCTCACGGTGGGACTAAAGGCCGAACCTAACGAACCTGTCGAACCTAAGCTTTATTTAAGCTATTTCTGGATATATTTAATTGATTTTTATGTTTAATCATGTATTGAGGTCCTGTCTAATCTTTTCTACACCATAAAATTAAAAATATATCATATTTATCGATATATAGCTTTAAACGTGTCGAACCTAAGCTGTATTTCAGCTATTTTTCAATATACCTTATTGATTTTAATGTTTATTTATGTAATGAGATCAAATCTAATCATTTCTACACCTGAGAATAAAAAATATACAATTATTTATGAAATATACCTTCATCACTTGTCGAACGTAGGAGAATGCGGTGGGTCTAGGTCGACGCCATCTTGGATTTACTAAGAGCTGGCGTGGTGTTGACAATCACCAGATATTTATTTCAAACTTTTATATATGAATACAAATCTTAAATATCAATTAGAATTATTTGAAAGGTAAAAGCAGGAATCAAGCTTGGAATATTCGTCGGATAAGATAGTAAATAAATTCGAGATAGACCGTTTTGTAAATTTAAAAAATGTACATGCGGCGGCGCGAGATTTGAGATTTTTGTATATATATATGTCTTTGGCCTTACTTCTAAAAAAAATGGCATACGACGTAAAATATTCCATTGGTACTGTTATATGCTCGGGAAATTCTTTATTCTGAAGTTCGACATGGGGTGCACGAGTACTGATATTTTACAATGAAATATGTAGGTTATTCTTTCATAATCAGTTTTTGTTGGTACCAAAATGAATAATTTGTATATCAATTTAATCAGCACTTTATTTCATTTGAATGTAAATAATGTATCTAGCTATACAGCTTTCTTTTTAATCTCTAATTTTTATTAATTTCTAAGAGAATTAGGAAATAGATATGATAAGCTAAATATATTTTGTATAGGTGCCATCTGAGAATATCTCATGATATTTTGAAGGATATAGCTGTCGATGGTATTGAGCGTTACAGCTCTGACTACTCTTCTTAAAATTGAGATGGCCCTTAAAAGGGCCGTTTATTTTGATGTCACATTTATTCAAAGATATTCTACTTTGAAAAATGATGGACGGATGAAACCGTGCTTATTTCCTACGGCAACGATGGTGTTGTTTCTTGTCCAGAAGAGGGTCCCCGGGTTGCATCGGAGGTATTTCCGTACATCTAAGTGTATAGCAACACTGGAATGCCTTCTGATGTCATCTGGGTGCGCGGCAAAATGTATATAGTGCCTTTTCATTCTATGTAGGCCGCATTCCATTATGTCTGGGACGCATTCCTTTCTGGTGCCGTGGGCGCAATAATGAGTCTCTTTCGGATTAGTTATTGGCGTTAGCAAGGTGTCATGGCATACCTTAATGGAGTGGCTGCTTGTAGCTCTGACCGCAAGGCCATCTGGTGACAATTCTATTCTGCTTTTCCTCATGGATTCTGCCAGACGCCTGATGTAAGATTCGTCAAAATGGCTGAAGCATTGTATTTCTCTGAGGTTATTTACTTTGACCCAGCCGTGATGGTCAAATGGCAGAAAGTCGTCGTGCCCAAGAGCTTTTACCAGTCTGTGGGAGTCTGCGGAAGTCATCTCTGTATTCTGTATGCAAACAAAATGTTGTATGGTTTTCGAAATAAAAAAACCCATAGTTTGTACCCACCATGAATACAAGGACCAATCACAAGTTCTCTTACATTTTTACCACAAGGGAAGATCAAATGATGTAATCAACATATTTTCCACATTATAATTAGTCTTGTTTTAACAACTATTATAATGATTTTTACTCTATAATTAATAAATTCCATTCAATGCAATTATAAAGATCAAGGCATATTTCTATAATTATATAATATGCATTAATCGGTTTATAATTTCATTTCTTAACGACTAAATTGAAATATGTAATCACGTTACAGGTTCCCGCTGGGAAAATCAAATATGAGAGAAGATATTTACAAACTAGTGATGTTTAAGAAATACATTAAAATGCTCACAACATAATCTTTTGTATATATATTCATGTCTGAAATTATAATCATTCGAATATGCATATATACAAATTATACACTATTGCATGTTCCTGGTGTAATGAAGGTACAAAGCCTAAAGAATTCAAATTATTTTTATTAACATAAATGTCATGAGTCTAAAGCTGTTGATTACAGAGGTATTGTCAAATCTTATATCGCCTGAGGGAATAGAACACCTGCAAACATGCCTTGATCGACGGGTGTCCATCTTAAGGATATCGAGTCAAATATGCTCGTATATTTAGTAGTTTGCCTATCTGTACAAACTTAATATAAACCGACAAATCTTTAAATTTATAGATAGATTGTTTTAGAATAAATGGACATACATAAGTTTTACAATTAAGTGATAAAAATTTAGAACATTACGTCCCTGATTTAATTTCATACATTTCCTCGCAATTTGGCGAATTTCATAAGTGAAATGTATAAACCACTCTCTTCATTATAGAATACATAGTATTTATTGATTAACACTACTGGGTCCAAAAACCCCTGAGAATCCCGTTTTTCACTGCAAAACTCTGCAACACCCTGAAAAACTCTGAAAAACACTGAAGTCTGCCTGAAAAACACTGAAAAACTCTGACAGCCCTGATAAACACTGAAAAACTCTGAAGTCTACCCTGAAAAACACTGACGACCCTGAAAAACTCTGACGCCACTGAAAAACTCTGTAAAACTCTGAAAAACCCTGAAAAACACTGACACCTACTGCGATGCCCTCCGGCCGTGCGATCGCGGCCTCGCGTACGCTACTTCTATTACGGTCCCTTTTATATTATAAGCCTTAAAATTCGTTTCGCTGTTATCTATATATGACCGATTTAATAAGTATTAAATGTGATGAATTTATAAGCGGGGAATAGAAAAAAAAAAACGCATTTTTTACCATTTGTCAAGGACTTTATTTTTACGATTTTTATAGATAAAAAATACTAAGATATTGTTCTCTATTCTGACTCTTACGTTTGGTAAGATGATCTTTACATTTGCAGTTATATAACAATCACATGATTTACGTACTTAGCAAAAAACAATTTTATTGACCACAGGGACTTTCCAGCGCGATGTCACTTGTTTTATTGATCGACTTAAAGGAATAAAGAAGAATGAAACAAACAAACAAACGAACGAACACAAATAATCTAACTTACAGCAGTGTAGCATGTCTACTTAACATCGTTTTTTCATAGAGGTGCATTAAGGGAGGGGGAAATAAGTACAAACTATTAGACACAAGACATTTTAAATTTATTTATTTATTTATTTATTTATTTATTTATAATAAAAGCACTATTTTTCCGTACTGTAACATTTACGGCCAGCGCGGCCTTCATTTATTTATTTATTTATTTATTATTTATCTATTTATTTTTTTAATTATTAATTCATCTATTTATTTATAATAAGAAACATTAAACTTTTCCCTATAACGAGGGACGAAAAAAAATACATCAAAATGAATTTAATTAAAAATAATTTTAAGAAAAATCGATAGACGAAGGCTTACAGAAAACGCATAGTTTTAATTGTAAAATAGATAAAATAAAATACAGAAAAAAAGAAATAATTAATTTTTATATCCCTATCAATCATTCTAACAAACACATAATGATTGATGTTTATTTTTTACATCTTTTCAATCTGTGTAAAGAATCACCCCCCAAATATCGTTATGTTACGACCTTAAGGCCGCTCCCCACTCTCTTCTTCGAGTTTAAAGGCATTCATGATTAAATATTGATAAATCAATATTGCATTCTTCATAAATTAGCGGCCATTCACCGATATAAAAGATGTGAAGTTGCGTTAATTTAATTCTACCAACCCCCCCCCCCCCATTTTTTTTAAACTGGTGTCCAACTTGAGGTGAACGAGCATGGCTTTGGGTATGCGTATTTCCTTCTCGCTACAGGCGTTACGTAACGCAGCTACTTATTTAATACGTATGTAAAATTAATGGAAAACTGAATAGCACTTTATATCACAGCTTTACATATCTCTCACATTTCGCATGTATTCTTATAAATATTGCTATTATCAGAGGAAATGCGGAAAGAAGAAGAAATTGAACTTAAATAAATTGATTTGTAGTTTTAGTTTATGACATAAAAAATAATTAAATGATCGTGTGTAAAACAAAATATTTCAGCTTTTGAAGATTGAAAAATCAGGTTTTTGTCCTAAACTTTATAAGTCACTGTTAAACTGACACTTTAATTTTGACAACTAACACAAAATTAACATTGAAATGTTATCAACTGGATATGTTTCAACCTGTTACTAAATATGTTTTGTCCCCTCATACATACGAAGGTACTGTTAATTACGATTCCCAATTTACAGCATGATAGGTATACAAAACTATATGAGATTACGAGCGATATTTACCCGGGTTAAACAACCGGATGTTTATTACGTAATAGAGTACTGAATGACCTGTAGAATAAGGCTAAAAAACAAAGACATGTCGGATTAAAATAAAGCAATTTCAGATTCCATGCGTGTTGCCGTTAACTTTCTAATGAAGATTATCTAGTATAATATTATATATATTATATTATATATATATATATTATATATATTATATATATTTATATAAGAAAGAAAAGGGGCGTGTGTGGTGTGTGTGTGTTGTGTGTGGGGGGGGCGGGGGGGGGGGGGGGGGGTATATGGTTTCTCGATTGAAATATATACTATATGATTTAAACATCCTACTCGACATTTACGATTTGGATCCATAGGTTGGGGCAGATCGAGGTATCTGCTCTAAATATGACAACCGGTTACTTGAATTTATATGTCATTTTGAAAATAAAAGGTTAAATACTTTACTAGTTTTGACAGGACAGGGTATATTTATGTAAGACTTCTATGTCCAGTCAACAGTGCGAGCGCCTTGTATTCGCCATTGCTATACATGACCCTTACTGGATACATTGTTACAATACGTAATAAGGGAGATACTGGTTCTTAGAGGCGGATCTAGAAATTTTTAAAAGAAAAAAAGGGGAGGGGGAGGGCACAGTCTCCATTGAAAAGGGGGGGGGGTTGTGTTAGGCGCAGCGCCTTGTATTCGCCATTGCTATACATGTCCCCCTTACTGGATACATTGTTACAATACGTTTAATAAGGGAGGATACTGTTCATAGGCGGATCTAGAAATTTTTAAAAGTAAAAAAGGGGGGAGGGGGAGGGCACAGTCTCCCATTGAAAAGGGGGGGGGGTTGTGTTAGGCGAGCGCCCTTGTATTCGCATTGCTATACATGACCCTTACTGGATAACATTGTTACAATACGTAATAGGCGGGCGGATCTAGAAAATTTTTGAAAGAAAAGTGGGAGGGGGGGGGGCACAGTTCCCATTGAAAAAGGGCGGGGGGTGGGGGTGCTGTTTAGATTAAATCATTTTATTGTATAGAGGTTACATGGATGTAGATTAAGTAGGTAGTGTTATAACAAACGGCAGATACGTTGTTACACTCGATATATTGAATTACCGAGAAGAATATTTAATCACTGAAATATTTTATAGGACAAAATTTACCGTATGTCATTCGAATGAAAGAGCGACACGTAGACACGTAAAAATTTTTATGTTAAAGAAAAAAAAAGTTATTGTCCCTGAACTTTGTTATATTACGCTGTTATAATAAGAACAAAGGTTAAATTTGTGTGTCTTAATTTTTTGTGAAAAGTATTGATAGAGAAAAAATTATTGCGTGTGTGTGTGAGTGAGACGGTGGGGGTGGGGGTGTTTAAAACCTAAAGGTCATTCACATGTGGGTATAGTCTCTACAAATGTTGCAACAGAATTGGAATAGAATGCATTGTGTTATTTAAAATAAATGACAAGCGATATTTTCTTTGTGGTTCGATTTGCTGTCATTTACTGGTGTATTAAATTCGCTTTTCGTTTGTATAACATTTTATAGGTACTGGTCACATTCAAATATTATTTATTTATTTATTTATTTATTTATTTATTCATTTATTTATTCACTTATTTTATTTATTATTCGATAATTTATTATTTTATTTCACTAATTTATAGTTCTGAAGCTTCTTTTTATATATATTTTTTATTTATTTCTTCCGCTTTTAATATACACAGTTATGAAACAGCACAAAGTGATATTTACAGGAATATATGTACATACATTTTCATTTGGAAATACTAATGTATATATAAATATCTCGGTACGAAAAGCCTCTGGGTTTGTCTTGGTTTTGAATAATGCATCAGTAAAAATTAAATTAATAGATTCGTTAAAATAAATTCACTTTCAAAACTCTCGTACAAAAAATGCAAGTTATGTTTTATTTATTTTCTCTTCCCTTTTTTTTTCTAATTCACAACTCATCACATTTTATATACATAAATGCTAATAGGGCTTATAGAAGGGACCGTATAGAAGTACGCGAGGCCGCGATCGCACGGCCGGAGGGCATCGCAGCAGGTTTCAGTGTTTTTCAGAGTTTTTTCAGTTGGCGTCAGAGTTTTTCAGACTTTAGCAGAGTTTTTCAGGGTAGTCAGTGTTTTTCAGAGTTTTTCAGGGATACTTTATTTAGACTCAGAGGTTTTTCAGTGTTTATCAGGGCTGTCAGAGTTTTTCAGTGTTTTTCAGGCAGACTTCAGTGTTTTTCAGAGTTTTTCAGGGTGTTGCAGAGTTTTGCAGTGAAAAACGGGATTCTCAGGGGTTTTTGGACCCAGTAGTGTAAAGTTCCGGATAAATATTTACAAACAATAAGAGGTAAACATTGGACAATAAGTTATATATATATATATAACCCTCTACTTAAAACTAAGTTACATAGACATAGAGCAGTATTAGATAAATTTACTTTATGTTTAGTATCTATTGATGTCTGCACTTCTTTCGTTTCATGCCTAATATCCGGTTTTCGTATATGGATTATATATTGAAATACCAACTTAAACAATTCAAATATATACCAAATATATCAACACCAGAGATTGTTGGAGCACATACGTGCTTGTAAATATTTCCCATGAATGCACACACACACACACACACGTATGTATATATATATATATATATATATATATATATATATATATATATATATATATATATAATTTCCTTAGAATATGTTTAAGCTTTTATTTCATTTTTATTAATTAATCACGCCGTTCTTCGGTAGAAAATTATCAAAAATCATTTTTTAAAGTATAACATGCACACATTGACAACTAGTCTTTTAGGCTGTTATTTACTACGGACCAACTGGCTTCAATACCGAAAAGGCTAAGGCGCCTATGTGTCTGGATTTGTGGGACACGTCAAGAGTGTCCGATTCAATTTGTCATATGGCTTCGGGAAAAAAACATAGATACATAGATTTGAACACTCTCTACATTCGCTTGTCAGCTGTCCAGTTACTGCAGATAGATAAGTATTACTTAATCTTAGTTTGTTTAACACATTGTATATTAGAATATTCAGTCGTAAATGCTTTAAACTGACTTAGGAAGATTTAATTATAACTCAAGCGCTTTACGCATATTTTCTTTAGTTCAATTTCAATTCGCCTAAAGCGATTAATTATAGAATTTTCAAAACAAAATTGAATTTAGAAAGTTATTTACTTTCACTTCCTTCTAAAAATGCAAAATTATTGTGTAAATATAGATGTTGTAACATCAAACTACCAATTGAAATTGGCAGATGGTACAATGTCCAAAGATCTGAGCGTAAATGCACACTGTGTGAATTAAATGAAATTGGTGATGAGTACCATTATATTTGTATATGTAATAACACTGAAATCAAGGCATTTAGAAAAGTGTTTGCCTGAAGTTTACTATGTTAATCCAAATACATTTAAACATAACAAATTGTTCAATTCAAAAGATAGCATTCTGCAGTTTAAATTAAGTAAGTTTATTTCTTTTATTAAGGACAGAGTCCAACCTCTAGGTTAATTATCTCCTTCCGCATGTGCTGATATTTATATACTGTATATTTGTATATGTTCTCTACACTGTTATTTATATGTGCAGTCTATGAGAATAAAGATTTGATTGATTGATTGAAATAAAGTTAATTGAAATTTGCAAAATGGTGTCCAAGTCTAAGTACCCTTGTGGTGTGTGTAGCAAAAATTGCTCAGGGAATAACGAGGTAGCTTGTGAGAAATGTGATAGATGGTTCCATACTGTTTGTGAAGGTTTGGTTTCGTCAAACTTTGCCTTTCTAGCGAACATTCAACTCGATTACATATGCTCATCTTGTTGTAAGCGTGAAGATGGTGGGTTCGATTTCAATGCCTCACTTCTTAGGCTCCATAAGGCGTCATCAAGTGGAGATTTGGAGGAAGCCTGTAGACTGGAATCGGTTTTCTTGCGACTACAACCCGTTTGTAAGGCCAGGGCAGAATTCGATAACTGGTCCCAACATGTTGATGAGGTGGCTGTATGTCTCTTAGGGAATAATTGGTAAGGTCAAACTCCTGTTGCAGTTACTGGGGATGGGAATTGTTTATTCAATGCCATATCGATGGATATTGAGGGCAATGAAAGTCGTGCAACTGAATTGAGAGTTAGGGTTACCACAGAGTTAAGTCTACACAAGGACCATTACTTAAATGTAAATCGAAACGCTAAGTTCGACAACTGTTCCCCTACAATCCAAGAAGCAATTGATGCTTCTCATTCTAAAGGTCAGTATTCTTCAATATGGACGATGCATGCAGTCAGTACTGTCATAAGGTGACCCATAGTTTCTGTGTATCCAGTTGTAAATGGTCCCGCAGATAAACATATAGGCATATTAAACACCGTTCTGGTTCCCAGAGAAGAGCATGATAAACAGAAAACTGTAACTATCCTGTGGTCTGGCCCTAAACCATTAACGAATAAAACTTGGCAACGGAATCATTTCGTCCCACTTATGAAATCAGCTGGAAATGCAAGCCCTGTATATAACCTTGAAGACGAAAAAGATTTTCTTTAAATTTTCTTTCTTTAAATGACACTGTTGACACGTTAAAATCCTCTTCATATTCAGAACAAGCCGATCCGCAACTAATGGACCTAACTGAAATTTCAGTGAATCATCCATATTCTAATCCTGATGAAAACGGACTTGACAGTAAATACCTTGCAACCAAAGCGCAATTAAAACTCGTACAACAAAATTCCCCAACGTTGACCAAAATCCCTAAAGGAATAAAAGAAAATGTTTATTTTATCATAGATAATAACAAAAACATAAATCGAAAATGGTGAAAAATCTTTCTATCCCGATGACTGTGGAGCCTGGGATCGGACAAAAACAACCACAAAAACCGAGTATTATATCAAAAGTAATTTAAATCTCGAGACCGTTCAACGTCGCGATGACGGGACTTTTTTTCAAAGTAATAAAAAAGGTAGAAATAGATTTAAAGCAACCCTCGGCCGAACATGTTACAAAAGTTAAACGTTTATACACTAAATTAGCAAGAAGCAATGATTACAGGCGTAGGGTAACTTGGTTTGAAACGCAAACTCCGATTACACTTGCTATTGTGGAATACTTAGGTTCCTACCCTCAAAATATTCCCCATGGAAATTCGGTTAAAAATAATGTGCCCTATCGAAGATTAGATACCAATCAGTAATTAGAAATGAAATAGATAAGGGTAGTCAGCCTAGAGTATTCAAAGAAGCCGCAAGATCCAGATGAAGAATTTCCAGATGATGCGATTAGTTTAAAAACCGCGAAAAATGCAAAATATGTATATAACAAGAAGTTGGACCCTAGGGATAATCAAAACGTGGCAGACGATGTTCTCTCTGTCATTAGTATGTCGTACGAAAATGACTTTGTAAAAGAAGTCATATTTACTAACCCCGACAAACCTCCCTCTGTAATTTGCTATTCACACGAGCAGTTAATGTCTTTAAAGAGTTCGGTTGCAAACGGAGGAATCATTGGATTAGATAAAACATTCAATCTCGGTGCTTGTTACATCACCACCATGACATTCAAAAATAAGAAAATTTTAAGGACCACTACTGAAGAACCACCGATTATGATTGGCCCTCTTTATTTACATTGGGACGGAACAAACCATTCCTATCATCGTTTCCTGTCACATATTCAGATGAAACTCACGGGCTTAGATCACACAAAAATAGTTTTCGGTACAGATGGAGAAAAGACATAAGTGAATGCCATGAATTCATGTTTTCCGGATGCCACTCATACCCCGTGCACTCGACGTTTAAAAGAGAATCTATTGCACAATTTGAGAAATGAAATGCCAACCACAGATGCCAATATTGTTATAGATAAAATTTTCAATCGCGAACACGGCTTGTTATCCGTTGATGACGAGGTCACCTTTAGCGAAATACAAGATGAAATCCTTGAATTGTGCGATGATTTGACATACATTGTTTCATTTCTACAAAAATTAAAACATTCAGTATTTATTTCTCGGAAAAAAGCTCCCTTTATCCCAAAGTTTTGGACTAATAACAATAATGAATCCATAAATAATGTCATCAAGTTAAATACAGACTGGAAAATCCAAAAACTTCCAGAGCTTATAGAAAAGCTAAGAGACCTTGGCCTTACACAGAAAGAAACATTAGAGATGCGATTCATCATCGCAGTGACTTCAAACTAGCGTCCTATGCACAAGCACTTTCGGTTGCAGATGAGGTGTGGCGAGAGATGGATCCCGCGCAGAGGTCCCGACGTCTCCAAAGACTTCTAAACCTAAAAATCCCGATTCATTAAACATGGTAACAGCATCTAATGTTAACTTTAAAGTTCCACAAGTGGCAAATGTAGCAAAAAAAACCTGACCAAACTAAACGAATCAAATCATGTAGGACCAAATCGCTAAACATAAAACAAAAGGTAGGTGAACTTTAGAGTGCATATATCCCCAATGTTCGCTCTGAACTGCAGAGCTCCGTGCATCCCCAATGTTTGCTCTGAACTGCAGAGCTCCGTGCAATTCCTACATTCAGATGTTGGCGTGAAACGGATATTTACGAAATTATGTCTTCTACTGCGAGCGAAGACCTGTCTTTTGTTTAGACCCGTGAGGACCGCTTACAACAATGACGCAAGTGTCGGTACGTATATTTATGATGATTGTAGATCATTAGTCCGAATTTTCTCTGCCAGTACATACATCGTAAGATGTTTACAAGAGATTTCTGAAAACAACTATTCATTATAATACACGTGAGAAAGCATTATTCTTCAATGCTTTATTCAAACGTAAAAGATGTGTCCCGATATTGATACTCTAACACAGGGTGATAAGAATTGCAGTACGCATCTTTGTAATCGCGGGTCAATGCAAACAGTTTTGCGAAAATTAAGGTCAATCGTAAGCGGAAAGGTCAATAAGAAAGCCCTCTGTTTATAAAGGGCATATCTAATTGTATCAATTAGAGATCACGTCGTCGGGTTGTGAGTAAATGTTAGCAGACGAATCCACATTTTATTTTGCTTGCGATAAAGCATTAAACAATAATCACTTTAAGTTTGAGATGTCTTTTACTAAATTGTGCCACAAAGCGTCTGGATTTTTCGTAGCGATACCGTTTCGTTCTGAGAGTTTTCGTACTTCTTACTGGGATCATTCGTACTTGTAAACAGTGCGTGTGTTTTGATACGTATACACACCTTTCTTTGAGAAACAAAGAATGTCATACACTTGTCAAAGCTAATTAGTTATTTTTTTTTCCATACAACCATAATTTAATGTTTACCGACACGTAACTTTACTGTTCATCTGAAAAAAAACCCCACAAAAATCCCAAACAAAACACAGAAAACCCCCACTTCAAATTTTCAGCCCCTTTGTATTTACAGGTAAGATTTGAAAATCGCTCTTTTGCAAAGAAAAAGTAAAAATTAAAATGTAAAGAGTGTCATTTTCTAAAAAATTTGTTTATATCTACTTCTCTTTGCATGTTAAAAAAAGCCGGCGTGGCCTAGTGGTATCGCGTCGGACTCCTGATCGGGAGGCCGAGGTTCGAGTCCCGCTCTGGTCATGTCGGTGTCATGTCTTTCGGATGAGACAGTAAAAACCGAGGCCCCGTGTCGTGGTATGCATGGCACGTTAAAGATCCCTCATTGCTTCGGATGGGTCCGTTGCAAAGGTCAAAATTTGTATGCTCCGCATCAGGCAGATGCCGTCACCATATATGTGAAATATTCGTGGTGTGACGTAAAACAATCAATCAATCAATCATGTTAAAATCACCTGTGCAGGTCAGCTTTTGTAAGGAAGCTCGTGTTAGCAACTCATGAGCAACTGGTTGGCTGAATTTGGTAAGGGAAATCAATTATGTCACTTTATCACTAGCTGGCTAAAACTGGCGCTGCGTGCTGGTGGAGGTCGCGCAATGATCATCAAAGATTCTGTGAATGAAAGTTCTGTTAAAAACACTCATGTTCATTTATCTTACATTTCTGTGTATGCTCATTGCCACTACATTCAAAATTTGTCTGGTGTGGAACGGGTATATACGAAATTATGCCTTCCACTGCGAGCAACGACCTCCTCTGTGTTTTGAATACATCCGGACGGACCCGCGAGATGCGCTTACAACAATGACGCAAACGTTAATGCTTGTTTTTATTATCATAGAGCGTTGGTCCGAATTTTCTCTGCCAGTCGTATATCATAGGATGTTTACGAGAGATTTCTGAAAATCACTACTTATTATGATACTCATAAGAAAGTAATATTGTAGTAGATGCCGGTCTATTTATAACATGCGCTATAAATAGATCTAAATATAACTACCCATGATGTCACACAACCGTGGAACCCCCGGACTCTTCTTCACATACCACGTGAAGTTCGCCCGGTACACTTGAGACTAGAAACTCGACGAGGCCAGACGCTCTAGACGATTTGCTGTGCTGCGCAGGTGCCTACTGAATATTGGGTAACTATGCAGCTACTTACATTTATGAATATGAATGCATAATAGCTAGTCTACAACATTTGGCGTCACCGAATTTTGGTGACGGACATAGCTGCCATTTCTGTTCCCAATGCCCAGTCAAATTTTGAACGACAAAGATATGTGGTTTTCTTTATTTTGTTGCAATGTGTATGTCACACTGATCTCAAAACAGCAATCCGTTTCCAAATTGGATAAAAAATAAACATTTTATGACATTTTGAAAATTTACTCTGATTGCCCAATACTTAAAACTAATTAGAAAAAATGAACAGGAGCATACACACCTTCAATTTTCAAAAAGTGGAACAATATGTCAATTACCGAATGTAATATGAGTAACAACCTACCAAATGAAAATGCTATGTCCATGTGTTTTCATGAAATGAATATAATAATGCCAGAGTTACATCTCTTACTTTTTATTAAATTTGTTAAACAGCTTCAGTAGGCCATCTTTTCAGCACCTGAACTTGAAAATTATTAATGCAAACCTTTTCATGAAGATGCAAATGGTCAAGGTTTTGATATACAACAGTAAATTATTCATGAAGTTGAGGATTTTCATGGAAATATATAGGGAAATGTGAAGATACAGTATTATACGTGTACTTGAAGTTTGTTATAACTGTGTACAACTAGTAAATTCTATGTAAATGCTTTAAATAATAATTCCAGATAATAAATTCTCGCACCGGAGATAGACTAATCCCGTTTTTTTTATCAGTACTGTAAAATTCTATCCAGAACACTTCGTATCCTTCCGCGTGTCGCCTGCATTGTTTACAAACAAATGAAACATGGCGACTCACGATTTTTGCGTCGGAAAGATCGTGAACATTGTGTGTTATCGTTAAATTTAATGTTGAAAAATCCTATCAAAATATAAAGTTTCTTCATGCATATCATGGTGTTTTATTTTATTGCAGCGGACTATCTTTTTATTCAAACAGTGATTCGGCCATCAAGGGAAGTAAACAAAATCATTCAAAATAGTTCGAGCTCCTGAGGTGCGAGAAAAATAATCAAGCACTAGTTTGAGTTCCAGATAGAAAAGGATCAGTCTCGGGCTGGATGAATCAACATATCTCAACCTCGGCTAACGTCTCTATCTGGAACTCAAACTAGTGCTAGATTCTCGAGTGTTCAAGCAATATGTGTGGCTCCATAAAACAGAGCATTCATAATAGACTGGTAGGCATATATATACAAATAACATGTATACAAATAAAATTTGTACGACCATTAAATTTGCCTCTTCAAAATTGCAAGATAAACAGGTTTCTGTATTACTATGTGATTTTAACTAAAGATTTCGCTATGTATTTCTACACAAGTATGTACATGTTAAATTTATATATAAAAGTAAGTCAGACTGTATTATAAAGATTAATACATGTAAATGCAATATGAGTATTAATTTTAAACAGAAGGTGAAACAACAAAATACCAACTAACAGTCAGTAAATTCATACCTTTTATTTCAAAACGAGGCAACCATGATATCAATAGAATGTCGGCCGTGGAAGTCCGGGTACTAGTTTTACTGAGTTTGTAACAGATTATTGCCTCAAATGATAAATTTAGGACTTAAGTTGTGAATATCTGGCATTGATAAGAATAAATATTTCCATCACAATGCCTGTAGAAAGTTTCACAAAGAAATATTTCGAACTTTTAGAGAAATCACTATTTTTCATTTTCAAGTCGGACTGTGTCAAGTCCGCGTACTAGTTTTAGTGAGCGCCTCAAATACGTTGTTTTGATATTTTTTTCAAATGATGTCTGGATAAATATCCATTAATATTCAAGCAAATAAAGGATCGGTCAATTTAAGGCTTCTTTTGATCATACAGTAAATGAGTTGGGCATAGATTTAGGGTACCGTAGATTTACATCAAATTCAATTTCGACATTATGATCAATCGATATCGGATCAATGAAAGAGCATTGCAGTATTTATATTAACTTGAGTGTACGATCTGTTTTATTAGTATTATTGTAAATTTCTCGAAACTTGATCTGGGAAGGTCGTACATATATCGATTTTATATAACGTGGATATGTCAAATACGATAGAATTCATTGTTCATTAATCCAACAGAATCCTTGCTTTTATCTGGAGGTATTAAAACTATTCTGGGTCATTGATATTACTAAAAAGAAACACTTAAAGGAACAAAAGCAGTAAGGATTTAACATTTCAAATGATGGCAGATTTTCATCAAAACTAATTCAACTAAAGCTTTTCTAGCATTCTTCATTTTCAAAGGATAAAGCTGAGACTGTTTCTGATTCAAAACAAACTTTCACTTTCATTTTATACAGATTGTAATTTTTGTATGTTTTTTAC
The DNA here is from genome assembly GCA_035048485.1 of Pteria penguin. NCBI lineage: Eukaryota > Metazoa > Mollusca > Bivalvia > Pterioida > Pteriidae > Pteria > Pteria penguin. Next base: position 12,804,447 of record CM068590.1, read on the forward strand.
CATACATGATACACGTTCCATAATATCAATGGATACAAGAGGTGCTATGTGATACAATTGAATGATACAAGAGTTCACATCTTAAACATATCAATTGATACAGGAGTTCATATCATACATGTAAATATCCATTGATACAGGAGTTGCAAAATCATACATTTCGATTGATACAGGAGTTGCAAAATCATTCATATCCATAAATACAGGAGTTGCAAAATCATAAATATCGACTGATACAGGAGTTGTAAAATGCCACAGATATTAATTGATACAGGAGTTGCAATATTATACATATTGATTGATACAGGAGTTGCAATATCATACATATCGATTGATACTGGAGCTGCAAAATGTCATAGATATTGAACGATACAGGAGTGCAATGTTATGCATGTCGATTGATACAGGAGTTGCCATATTATACATGACCATAAATGCAAGAGTTGCGGTATGCAGCTTGAAACAAGACAAAGTTTTTATCAAGAGAAAACCTGGAGAATGTAGAATAAATGCTTACAATACTATTTCTCAATGTCTTAAAAATAATTGTAAAGGTAAAACAAATGATATTTAATAATGAAAGATCGTTGTAAGGGGCAAGAATATGATATGAGATACAGAAAGACTCTTGTAAGGGTAGGAAATGATATTTGATAGAGACAACATTTCTTTTCTAGGAAGAATTGGTGCGTAATGTCTGTGTAAGAGGGAACGAAGTTAAAGTGAAAACTATTACCATAAAAGACCGAACAGATACAATCAAAGTTTCCTTATGGAGAGACCTATCCACTGAAGGAAATGTTGGCCAATACATCACTGTTACAGATGCTGTAGTCAATAGCTTCAAAGAGGAAATCAAGTCTCTCAACCACCTCTAAATCTGTCATAAAGGTAAATTCATATGATGATGATTCAATGATAGAATGATTTGCAACCACCTGTAAAATGATACGTGAATCAGTACAGTTTTGACCAAAACACTTCTGTTTTAGTCAAATCGACTATTAGTACTAAATACATAAAGTATAAGGTGAAACCAGTAGCTGGTAGGAGAAACAAGCTATATACAAGTATTTTATGGATAGAACGTTCTTACAGTTATGTGACTGGTATTGAACTTCAAGTGGTAAATAGGGGCAGATTTTGTGTAGTGGTGAAACACTTGTATTGACCCGGATTGAAATATTGTTGAAAGCGCCGTAAAACTCCATTCGAACAACCAACTACATGTAAGTGATAAATATTTTGTTTGAATATGCTGTTTCCTTTAAACTACATCTACAGGTGTATTTGTGATCTTATTCCTTTGGGAAGGTGAAGCACCAGATGATATAGTGAAAGGAAATATAGCTTTTGAACTTGGAGAAGTAGATACTTCAGTGGTTATTGAAGCTGATGGCCAGTTTTCAACATATGGAATTTCCAGAGACCTTCTAGCCTCAGTGTTAGTATGCCAAGTGGAAGAAAGTGAGATCATTCTGAAAGAAAGGATTCCACTTGGAATCAATTTCACCTCCAGGAACAATTTTGTTGAAAAAGTAGAGTTGTTATGACATAACACTGTTTTATTTTGAAATCATATTCAGGTTGTTTTACACATTTTAAGCTTTCATCTTTCATAGTAATTTCTGTGTCCATGTGTCTTGTCTTTTGATGCAATTCTGTTTTTTGTGACATTTTTTAACATAGAAATATACTTCCTGTCCTATTTTTAGGGGGGGCGGAAAGGGGGATGTCAAGAAAAGTACACTTGATGTGATAGCTTGTTGATTCAAGAAACCATAAGCAATATACAAACGCTCTTCATATTAGTAATGCCATCCGTAAAAATCTTGTAACAATAGAAAATTAAATATATCTATAGATAGTAATAGAATTATTATCCTTTCATTGTTGTCCTTTGACAGCCAACACCATTTCAAGTCATTACATGTAATGGTCAACTTTCTTTCACATCTCATATTTGTTTTGTAATACATGTAAGTGATGATGTAATTCATGCTACTTTAGATTGAATAACCCTAGCAATATATTGTAATAGCGTTAAGTCAGTTAGCACTCTCCTGGGCAAATTTTTCACATTTTTAATATTCTCCGAGACTGGCTCGTGCCATGTGGTGCGATTCAGGTTTTTACAAATCCAAAAGGACATGATTTTATGTGACTTTTACTGATGGAAGATTTTGGTTGGTTGGTTGATAGGTGTTTTACGTCGCTTTCAACAATATTTCAGTTATATCGCGACATGGAAGCAGGAGGTTACCAACCTCTTAAACATAGTGGCGCAACCCGGATCGTCGGCGCCGCAAGCCAAGCGCTTAACCACTACACCACACGCCTGCCCCTGGAAGATTTTGTTTTTCACTTCATTGATAAAATAATGGTGCTTTTAATATGTAAATTTTGTCTTGTTGCTTCATATTTGTACATTCAGAGCACCTTGTTCTTGTTGTTGGTATTCAATTATGTAGCATGGTAGATTTGTTTATAATATTAGAAATATTATAGAGTATGTGTCTTTGATACTATTTTTATTATGGTTGTCATAATTACATTGAAAAGTCTTTCACAGTAAGTTTTAAAATAATGTTTGTTTTCTAAAATGACTGGCCCATGCCATGGTGAGCGATTCAGTTTTTTAACCAATCCAAGAGAACATGATTATTTCATGTCTGTGACTGGTGGAAGGTTTTGTTGTTTTTCAGTTCATTGATAAAATAATGGTGTTTTTAACATGTAAATTTTGTCTTGTTGCTTCATGTTCTTTTTGTTTATATTCAAATATGTAGCATGCTAGATTTGTTTATGATATTAGAAACAGTTTAGAGTAATTGTCTTTGATATTGTTTTATTATGTCTGTCATAATTACATGTCAAGTCTTGTACAGAAAACTTTAAAATAATGTTTGTTGCTGAAATGTGATTAGCTCGCTTGAAATCCAAAGATATAAGTATTTAAACGTTATTTTCAGGGAGTACTTTTACAGCCAATTTGTTTTTGATTATCTTCTTTGATAAGAAACATCTAAAATTATTCAAGAAAATCTGACTTTACTACAATATGTATGTTATCCATTTACTGTACAGCATGATCAGGGCACATACTTTGAAAAGGAAAATTTAGTATCGCCACATGACAAATATCCCATTGCATTTATAATACTAATATACTTTAACCAAAAACCAAACTAACGCTGGGTACAATCTGTGATGCATTTTGGCAAAAAAAACCCCAGTATTATTAAGGTGGTATTATACAGCTCAACACCTCATCTACTTCATTTTGAAAGCAAACATGTTTATACTTAATGATGTTATTGTTATAGTGATATTACCTTTCAGTCCCATTTATAAATGTATATATGTAGTACTAGTAGTGTCGGGTGATCAATGTAGCCTAAGTGCATTATGTTTGACTGGATATCCTTGAGGATGTGTTTTAAAGGGAAAGAGTAAATTAAAGAAAGTGCTTTATAGTTCTAGAAATGTGTAAGATCAATAAAATAGTGAAAATTTCAGCATAGGAGTTTATTTAACAAGAATGTGATGTTGAAGTCAGGCGAGTCATTTAATCATTATTGGTATGTCCTTTATTGTGATAGAAATCATGATTAATTAAAATACTCTTTATGTTTATGAATCATTATGACTTTGCTCATTGTACCAGGTATTTATGTGGTGTGTTCATTTTTCTTACTCATGCTATATATGTTCAATTATTCACTTGTTTATTTGTGTTGATTTTAGTTCATTTCTTTGTTTTAGTAGGTAAGTTCATGGTTAAGGACAGAAAGTAGTAGGTTTTCATTTATCCAGCATATAAGTCCCTTACTTCAATGATAAGTTCATGACAACTGGAGTAATTTAGTAACTGTATGTCATTATTTAGTAGATTTGTTCTATAGCATTTCAGTATCATTTTTAACTGATATAGCATATGCCATTATAGAAATATGAGATCTTTACAAAATTTGCTCTGCCCACACTTGAGGATCATTCATGTTAAACTGAATTGCTGAAATGTTGTGAGATTGATTGATTATTGTTTTACGTCACTTCACGAATATTTCACGTATATGGTGACGGCACCTGCCTGATGCGGGGCATACAAATTTTTACCTTTGCAACCCACCCGAAGCAGTGAGGGATCTTTAACGTGCCATGCATACCACAAAACGGGGCCTCGGTTTATACTGTCTCATCTGAAAGACAGGAAACTGGCATGACCAGAGCGGGACTCGAACCCCGGCCTCCCGATCAGGAGTCCAACGCGATACCACTAGGCCACGCCGGCTTCGAAATGTTGTGAGAAATTAGTTCATATATGAATAAGTTGATATTGCTTACAATTATTGAAATTTTTTTTGTTGAATGAACGTTTTGTTTGTTTCCCAAATTTGTATGTATATGTATCTGTCAGTTGTCAATCAGATAACACAAAGAACAATTAACTCAATATTCACAATATTTCGGTCTCCTGACCTTCTTCTAGTGAGTTTTATTGGTATTGGTGGCTTAAGCTATGTAATATCCATCATATTTCCTAACCGATATATGAAAAATTACAATTAACAAAGAATTACGTCGTAGGGTATACACGTATAACATTTAGCGCGTTTCCGCTAAAATAACATATTCAATATATAGCGTTATGACAAATATAACTTTAAGACATTTAAACATTCAAAACATGTCATTTCCAGTTTCAAATCAATGAAGAAACAATGATAAATTGCCAAAACAATCCGTGCCTCATTTTCGAAGTTCAACGCAGATGTCGATCCTGATCCAAGATGGCGGTGATATTAGAGTTCGGTATAGTTTTCCGTCAATAATGTCAAAAGTAATATAAGCATCAAATTTACAAGAAAGAGTGCAATTTGGGTATATATGATAAATACTAACTACAAAATACACTCACATACCAACAATTCCCCCTTTTAACTCCCAAAAGCTAGAGTTCGGCATTTAGGAGCACCGCTCTGACCGCATTTTTTTTTTCGTCACTGCTGACATCTAAAATATGATATTCATCATTTTAAACAAATGTCCAATGCTTAGGAATATATTTTGTATAAAAACAAAATTAACACCAAAAAAAAAAAAAAACATAGAAAAGAAACCGATATTACCTAACTATGTACCGAAATTACCATGTACCGAATTTACCACAATGTCCCGAATTTACCATGTACCGAAATTACCATGTACCCAATTTACCAGCATTTCGCTGTGCAGGTGCCTACTGAATATTAGGTAACTATTTATGAATATCAATGCATAATATCTAGTCTACAACGATCTGCTTCAATGCTTTACTTAAACGCAGAGAAAATGTGTTCAATGTTTTCTCTAACATAACCTGGATCCGCCACTGACATATCATGTTAAATTTAATTCTCTATGTTTTTCATTGAAATTGCACATCAGATAAATTTTTAAACCCCATTCTAAAAATTCATTGTATGATACCTTAGAGTTATCGCTCTTTACATATTGAGCACAACAGAGGAAATTCTAGCAATCGGTATTACCTATTACAAGGTGGTATTTGCATGGAACGTCAGTTATTACATGTAAGTATCATCTCTCTATCCATTTTAGGTCAAATAGGAATGAATAACGGGTAATTTCGGTAACTTATTGACTCATTTCGGTAAATAATGAGTCATTTCGGTAAGTAGTAGAACCCGATAAGAATTACAATACGGATCTGTTGCAACCGCGGGTCAATGCAAACACCTGTACGAAAATTTAGGTCAGTCGTTACCGGAAAGGTCAATAAGAGAACCCTCTGTTTATAAAGGGCGTATGTAATTGTATTTATTAGAGATCACGTCGTCGGTTTTAAGTAAATGTTGTTTCAGATCTCAATAGCCTGAAAGAAAACTCCGCTCGAACGAAACAAGTTTATTCCAAAATGGCAACTCAACAAATCGCAGATATACAGTATATGACGTCACAAAAATCAATACTACAATGAGTGTTCATTATGATAGATAGGGAGCAGTCATTCAGATTATCCAAACATCACCCCTTTTAAGGTAATTTCACAATCTTTTCCAATATGAATAAAGTTTCTCAATACAAATTCAAATTCAATGTTCTTGAGTATGAGTCGTGTAATCATTGAAATCCTCTACTTGAGTCATACTTGAGGCAAAATCAAATAACAGTTCAAACATGCAACTACAACACAGTTCTGAATATCAAGTTATGAGAAATTGAACAAATTATACATAGTTATCAAGTCTCTTTGGCTTGGTAATGATACGGCCACTTCGTGTTGTAATTGTGGACTGTGCGCAACTGGTTCTAAACGATACGGTACACTGACGATTGATAGCAGTGATATCGGCGGAATGGTCTCCTTAGGAATGTTCATAAGCGGTACAAACTTCTGCAGATGCGCATCACCGGATTGCGGCTTCCGATCATCTTGAGTGACATCATACAAATGATATGGTATATCAGAATGCACAACAACTAGACGGTCATATCCCGTGTGCTGGATATGTTTGCAGTTTCTACGCAACAGTCCATGCGGTGTCTGCACGATACACGATCTTGCATCATAGTCGGCAGATTTCACGATACCCGAATCAGACCAATATTCCTCTTTGTCCGTTTTTATTCACATGCGATCACCAACGCCTAATGGATGTAGTTTTCGCACAGCATGACGATCGTTGAAGTTTTGCTGCATTGTAAGTTTATTTGACTTGTCCAAAGCGCGCACTTTTGCGAAATCTGGCCATTCCAGGTGCAACATCTCGGGATTCACGAGTACAACAGTACGGATACTTCTCCCCATAATCAGTTCGGACGGACTGAAACCTGTCGCGACAACAGGTGTGGCGCGATATGCCATAAGAGCCTGAAACACATCGTCTTGCTGCAAAATACGCTTCACGATTTTGACCGTGCTTTCTGCTTCTCCGTTTGCTTGTGGGAAATGAGGGCTAGTCAAAGTCTGCTTAAATCCATAATCAGCAGCGAACTGTCGAAATACGTCAGATACGAACTGTCCACCATTGTCGGAAACTAGTTCTTCCGGCACTCCCCATCTCACGAATGTTTTTGAACTTTCCGATAACATGTGCCCTGGTAATTGTCTCCAAGTGCGCGAATAGTAATCCATCACAATCAGGTAGTGTTTACCCTGCAGCTCACATAAATCTGCGGCAATCCTTTGCCAAGGACTGTCAGGCAGTGTACTGGTTTGTAACGGCTCCCTTTTCTGAGCAGGCCTGTGCTTTCAACAAAATTCACATGATTTAACAGTACAATCAATATCTACGGAAATTCCAGGCCACCAAACAAAAATGTTAGCACGCTCACGACATTTATTCAGACCTAAATGTCCACTATGCAAATTTTCTAGAGTCTCGGGTCGCAATACTTCCGGAATAACGATTCTGCCATCAACAAACCATTCCAGACAGACTAGTCACCTCGTGACGCAAAGTACATTCTGATGTCTGCGCGTATCGATTTTTCACTTCAGCCATAGATAAGAACATCGTCTGTGATTGCCTCAGCACCCTCAACATCCGTAAGTATTTCAGACATCTTTCGCTGAATGATTTCAGGAGCTAAGGGTACTCGCTGAAAACAGTATCGACCAAATGGGGTAATAAATGTAGTGAGATGACAGCTTTCCCGATCGAGCGGTAACTGGTGAAACCCACTGCTAGCTTCGAGTTTTGAGAACACTAGCTCCATGTAACTTCCGTGCGATATCATCTAAGTTAGGCAACATGAAGTGTTCACGTTTTACGGCTAAATTTAGCCTTTTCAAGTCCACGCAAATACACAATTCCCCATTTCAGGTACAATCTGCGCACACCAGTCTGTAGGTTCCGTAACTTTGACGATTATGCCCGCGCTCTCCATACGCTGTAATTCGGCTTCGACTTTCGGCATTATTGGAAACGGTATATGTCTTGCCGTTGTGACACAATACGGTTTTGCATCGTCCCGCAATGTTATTTTCACCTTTAACGAGACCATACTCCCAAACACGTCATTCCGCATTTCTTCGACCTTAGCCACTAAGCCCATGGTGTGTGCTGCACTACGACTCAGCAAGTTGCTATGCGAATCTTGCACGACATGCACTCGAAATTGGTATTTGGTGAGTTGGTAATTTTTCGCATAATACATACCTATACACTTTAGTGGACCTCCCGGACTGATCAACGGTGATTGAACCGGATGTAATATTGGTTTCTGAGGAAACGAGTTGTACTTTGTTTTCGTAATGACAGAGGTATCTGCCCCAGTGTCTATTTTAAGTTACCTTTTTATTGTTATTTGCACATTATAAGAACACATTGACACCATTCCTTACACCTAGATGATAAATATGTATTACGTGTACTCCGTATACTTTCAATTACATTTATAAAGATATAAAGTATAGGTACTTGCGCATGGCCATCTGATGCTTTCTGGAGAACGAACTGAAGCTTCTTGTTTTTTGGTTCATTCATTCTTCAGAATGCATCGGTCATACACCTCTTGAGTAAGTGGTTGGAGGGGCCACCATTTTCGCTGTATCCCATGGGCCTCAAGTTGGTCCTGGGTCCAATCTAAAAAGTAGTTGTGTCGATGTCGTTCTGCCACAATTATGCATATATCATAGACAGACATTTGAGGAGGGAATGGACGGAAAAGTGTGGATATACTCGCATTTTCAGCCATGTTTTCTATTTATCAGTAACGGAAGAATGATGATTTTTCCTGTTCTTGGTGATTTATATACAATTCTAATTTGTTTACTTTGATATAACTGCTTCCTTATTATGTTACCGATAATAATTGAAGAAACCAATTAACTAATTTACAGCAACTGATCTTGGGTTAATTAAAAATCATCATAATTTGGGATGAACTGTGACTATTATAATCATGTTAATTAAATGAAATTAAGATGCTGCATATTATGTGCTATATTTTATTGTTAACCATCATTATATTGTAATTAACATTATTTGTAATTATCTGTCACAACATTCTCATCATCAATTGTCGGTGTAATGGGACTGTCGGCAAAGTAAAGTTTTTCTCATACTCATAATTATCTATCACAGCATTCTCATCATCAATTGTCGGTGTGATGAAAGATAAGTATGTTTGGCATATACTCATAATTATATTACAAGTTATCTTAAATAACGATAGATGACAAGTCTTATCACACTTCAACCATGTCATTCTTCGAAAACACCTTAGCTCTTATCATCTTCAATGAAGACACTTCCGTACTCCACGGATATCTGCGTCAACAAGGCCTCCTTGCTGATGAAATGAAATGCCGTCAATATCTCCTTCGATCGCAGCTTGCCAAGGTTGATGCCAAGAAAACCAGCGACTGTTACTCATGGCGATGCATAACAACCGTTGCACGAAACGCTTGACCCATACCACGATACGGAGCTCCAGCTTCTTTGAATCCACCCGTATCCCCCTGAACAAGTGGTTGCACTTGATCTTCCTATGGTATCAGGCAATTTCCGTGAAGACAGCGGTGGATACAACAGCTTTGGGCCGTTATCCAAGTCTTCCAGTACCTAAGAGACATCTGTACTAGGCAGCTGATGAAGAACAAGATTGTAGAGATATACGAGTCTCTTTTTCGACACAAGCCCAAGTACCACTGAGGGCGCCACCCAAAGAAAGAACAATGGGTATTTGGTATGGTCGATACCAGCACCAAACCTGCCGTCAGCTATATCACTACTGGGTACAAAAACCCCGTTTTTCACTGCAAAACTCTGAAAAACACTGAAGTCTGCCTGAAAAACTCTGACAACACTGAAAAACTCTGAAGTCTATCCTGAAAAACACTGACGACCCTGAAAAACTCTGACGCCACTGAAAAACACTGACACCTACTGCGATGCCCTCCGGCCGTGCGATTGCAGCCTCGCGCACTTCTATACGGTCCCTTCTATAAGCCCTATGAGCATTAAGGTATATAAAATGTGATCAGGTAATTAGTGGTGAATTAGAAAAAAAGGAGAAAATAAATAAAACATATCTCGCATGTTGTACGATGTTTTGAAGTGAAATTATTTTAACGATTCTCTAAAATTATTTTTACTGATGCATTATTCCTGTTCTGACTTATGTTTGTAAAAATCACAGTATGATAACATGAATTATTAAACTAAAACAATTAACAAAATAAAAAAAAATACCCAAGAAACAAGAGAGAGGAGGGGGGGGGGGGGGCAACCCAAACAAAACAAACCCAGCAGAGGCATACTACAATACAAAGGCTTTTCTTATCGAGATTTATATATACACTTGTATTTCCAAATTAAAATGTATGTACATATATTCCTGGTAAATATAACTGTTTCATAACTGTGTATTAAATAGGTGAAGGAGAAATAAAAAAAAAGTAAAAAAAAAAAAAAACACAACTCCAGAACTCTAAATTAGTGAATAAATACACATGTAATAAAATACTGAATAATAAATAAATAAATGAATGAACGAATAAATAAATAAATAATATTTGAATGTGATCAGTACCTATTAATTTTATACGAAAAGCGAATTTAATACACCAGTATTGATAGCATATCGACCACAAAAGAAATCGCTTGTCATTCATTTTAGATAACACAATGCATGCTATTCCAATTCTATTGCAACATATAGAGACTGCACCCATGTATTGTCATGTGACGACGATAATTTTCACACAAAATTAAGATATACTGATTTAACCTTTGTTCTCATTATAACAGCGTAATATAATAAAGTTCAGAGGACATAACTTTCTTTAACAGAAAATTTTACGTGTTTACGCGTTGCTCTTTCATTCGAATGACATACGTAAATTGTCCTGTAAAATATTTCAGTGATTAAATATTCACTCGATATTCAATAATGTTGCTTGAAATAGCATCGAATAAGTTTCAATATATCATTGTAACAACGTATATGCCTTTTGTTATATCACTACGTACTTAATCTACATGTAAATCTATACAAGAAAATGATATTTTCTCTAACAGCAATCCCCCTTTCAATCGGAGACTGTGTCCTCCTCCTCCCCCCCCCCCCCCCCCCCCCCCCCCCCCCCCCCCCCCCAGTTTTTTTCTTTCAAAAATTTATAGATCCGCCTATGAACTGTATCTCCCTTATTACGTATTGTAACAATGTATCCAATAAGTGTCATGTATAGCAATGGCGGATACAAGGGCGCTCGCCCTGTTTTTTGGTACATAGAAGTCGAACATAAAAAAACCCTTGTCTTGTCACAACTAGCAAAGTATTTGACCCTTATTTTAAAAATGACATAAATTCAAATAAACCGTGTCATATTTAGAGCAGATACCTGGATCTGCCCCAAACACTGGATCCAAATCGTAAATTGTCGAGTAGAATGTTTGAATTGTAGTATATTTAAATTGAGACCATACAACCCCCTCCCCCCCCCCCTCTCATTATCTCCTATATTACGTATTATAACAATGTATCCAGTAAGTGTCATGTATAGCAGTGGCGGATACAAGGGCACTCGCCTTGTTGACTGGGACATAGAAGTCTTACATAAACTAGCCGTATTTGACCCTTATTTTCAAAATGACATAAATTCAAGTAAACAGTGTCATATTTAGAGCAGATACCTGGATCTGCCTCAACCACCGGATCCAAATCTAAATTGTCGAGTAGGATGTTTAACTTATAGTATATTTAAATCCAATGATCCAATTCAAATTGGTATAATGACAAGTACTGGTCATAAGCTGCTCTGCTAATAGTGGAAATAGATGAACCCGTATCAAGAAGTGTCCTAAAATTGTGGTTTCCAATCCTCAATTCAACTTCATTTGAGGAACCAACCATGGAAGTTTTCTTAGTAGTTGACCTCTGAGTATGGTGATTTATAATCCGAGCGTAGTAAGGCTCTTCGTCGATATAAAACATTCTGGAATGCTCCATGTTAACCGTGCAATCCCTCATAATGTGGCCATATTGTCTACATCTATAGCATATGGGACCCCTATTGTTGAAGTCTACCGTCTGGTCCCTGTCGATGGTGACTTCGTCGAGTTTAAAGGATTGGATGGTCCTCTGCCACGATTAAATCTGCTTCTATCGTTACTGCGTCCTCGACCACCATTGCCGCGATATCCGGATCTACCTCTGTAGTATCCAGAATTATTATGGTTACCATCGGCATCAGGCTGCTGGTATGCTGAGCTACGTTGATTATCCATGTCTCCCTTCATCTGATTCATCTGTGTCTGAAGATGATTAACAGTAGATGTCAATGCTTCAAGCTTCTTGGCAATGTCATCCAAGGACGTATGGGATACTGACTGCTGCTTGTTGGCCGCTTTCGTGTCAGTCTGACTTGCAGGAATAGTTGACTTAGTAGGTAACTGCAATTCCACTGCGAGTTTCCCTAAGTAATGTATCAAAATCCTTGACGCTTTCATACTTAAAACGGACGGATGACTGCAACAATGGATCCTTCAAACCCGAAAAGAACTTCGAACATAGCATGGTATTCCTTTCATCACTGGATAAGAGTCCTCTCTCCACAGGAATTTGTAATAAATTCTCCAGCCTAGTTCCATACTCGGCTACACTTTCATCTGAACTCTGTGACTGTTTGTAAAAAGTCTCTAACAGTGCTTCCTTATTGCGCACATTTCCGGATATACTTTCCATTTTCTGAACTATGGACTCTGGTGTAACATCTTCACCCATGCTGACTAAGATAGATCGTGCCTTCCCTCGCAATGAATTCCGTATAGACTGACGGATAGCGTATAACGGATAGGCCTCTTCGTGAATCAGACATCTAACATCGTATTTCCAAACGTCGAAAGTGACCTCTCCACTTCTATTCTCGCCAGAAAACGGTGGTAGGTTAGGCCGATACGGAAATAAATATGCATCCTGTGATTTCGGTGTAGGAGGTGGTGGTCTAGGTGGTGGCTCTTCAGAATCATTACAGGATTTACCACTAGTCTTTGCCTTCTGTGATGATGAAGACTTCAAAGACTGCAACTCGATTTTAGGAATCACATGATAGTCAGTCTGAGAATTAATGTAATCAATGATTAACTGTAAATCCATCTCTCCACCTTGTTCCTTCTTATCACCCTTCACAGATCCTTCTTCTCCAGATGCCATAATTAAGTAATCCGCAAACACAGTATCTAATATCAATGGTATAAAGTGTTCAAGAATGCACTACAGGTGAGCTAAGCACGGTCAGGTGAGCTAAACACACTCCACATGAGATGACAGTACATCCAGGTGAGATAATGTACCTCCAATTCCAGGTGAGCTATAGCAACCACGTAGACTAGAAGGTATACAACCGGCAAGGTATCGTATATGTGCAGGTGTACCCCAATGGACGGACATCAACACAATACATAGCTATATGACGGACGGACAGGTATCGCTAGTTGATAATGTCATCATATAAAGACGAACAGATGTACAGTCCTATTCATGGATACCAGTCATCAGCTTCCATAAGACAGACAATGCGTTGTTCTGTGCCGGTGGTATGGCAATAGGTAAAAAAAAATCTACGTTACCCAATGTCTTGAAGCTGCTTGCTATTACCTTGGTTATACAGACGCTTGTAGGTAGGCAAGAACTGCTGACGTCACCACTCTTTGTAGTCCCTAGGTGGGCTCCATTTTGAAACGTATGAGATGCTGACACACTATCGTCGCCCGTATAAATTGAACCAGGCCAGTGGCGAGCATACAACAGAATAAGCGAATTGGGGCTAACACACGAGACAGTGAACCACTCCCTGAACTTTGTAGATCCCGAAACTGGCGTCCATACCCAAACAATCGAATCATACTGGGGTAGATGCAAGGCCAGATTTAAGACAATGAGGGGAACAACAGAGCAAATGCTGCCATCCTATTTGGACGAATTCATGTGGAGAGACCGGCATGGAGGCAATGCTGAGTCAACATTCTAGAGCAAATATCCACATTTTACCCTGTTTAATGTGTGATATGTCTCAATACTACAAACGGCCGTTTTCACGGCCACCATATTGTTCGAAAAGTAGCCTTTGGCGCTTTAACAATTCTATCATTACTTTGAATCCTCATAATTGTTATTTTTATTCTATATTTCTAAATGTATGACTTTTATTTTATCACCAACATTAATGTACAAGTCTCAAAATACGTACTTGAAAAGAAATACATGTCTTCTCTTTATTCCAGTCCATTTAATCTTACATTAAAAAGAAACAAAATATTTTTTGATAAAAAAATCGATTTCATTCTTAACACAAAGATACTTGTAAATCCAGTATTCCACCAGAATATTAAGAAACAAGCTTTTAAAAACACATAGATAGATTATTTAATCTTTACACAATGATACTAGTGTTGCCAGTATTCTTGATTAAAGGATAATGGAACGAATTTAAATCTAGTATTCTTAAGGATACTGGTATATATATATATATATATATATATATATATATATATATATATATATATATATATATATATATATATATATATCCGTGCCGGAAAGTACAGAATATGAAAAACGGAAACTTCAGTTGTGTTTAAATAATATATTTCAGTGGTCAATTGAAAATGGTTTTAAATTTTCGAAAAATAAAACTTCTTGTGTGCATTTCTGCCAATATAAACGAATGCATACTGACCCTGAACTTTTTATGGACGGTAATAGAATAAATGTGGTAAATGAAGTTAAATTTCTTGGTGTTATATTTGATAAATGACTGTCTTTTATACCGCATATAAAGTCATTAAAAGTAAAGTGCTTAAAAGACTTAGATATATTAAAAGTTTTATCTAGTACAGAGTGGGTGCTGAAAGTAGATAGCTGGTTCGATCAAAGCTGGACTATGGTTGTATTGTTTATGGTTCGGCCAGAAAGTCCTATTTACAGCTTCTGGACGCCATACATTACCAAGGCCTGAGATTAAATCTTGGTGCTTTCAGGACCTCACCTGTACAAAGTTTATACTCGGAAGCAAATGAACCATTTGTGAAGGAAAGAAGAGTTAAAATTAACATTACTATATGTCATTAAATTGTACGCAAACCCATAATCCTGCATTTAATCGTGTCTTTGAGCCGAAATATGAAATACAATATCATAAGAAACCAAATAACATTAAAACTATAGGCTTAGGTGTTAAACCACTTATCGAGGAGGCTGGCATCCCGCTATCTGATAAAGCTAAATACGAAACATCTTCTTCACCACCATAGCTGATGATCAGATTATGAGAAACTTGGTACTAGTCCTCTCCAATATCAACAAATGTTTTCGGGGATTGCGTCTGTGTACTCCGAGTATTGGTTGGTTGGTTGGTTGATTGGTGTTTTACGTCGCTTTCAACAATATTTCAGTTATATCGCGACATGGAAGCAGGAGGTTACCAACCTCTTAAACATAGTGGCGCAGCCCGCGGATCGAACCCGGATCGTCGGCGCCGCAAGCCAAGCGCTTAACCACTACACCAAGCCTGCCCCTACTCCGAGTATAGACCATATTATACAGATGGTTCTAAGGCTGATGATAGAGTTGCAGTAACAGATAACGACATTTCTCTATCCGTACGTTTACCTAATAATAGCTCTATATTAACTGCTGAAGCTAACACTATACTTTTAGCCCTTTCTCACATCGAAAGAAATATTCTAAAACTACCATTTATTCTGATTCTTTGTCGTGTCTTCAAGCTATTCAGTATTTCGAAACCAATAATCTATATGTTCTGAAGATTTTAAAGAAAGTTGATTTCCTGTTGACAAATAATTTGGAGGATGCATTGTGTTGGGTTCCAGAACATATGGTTTTGGTTGGGAATGTTAGAGCTGATAAAATAGCAAAAGAAGCTGTATATAGATCTAATACTATGGGTAACATTCCATATTCCGACTTTAAATCCTCTATTTTAAATTGTTGAAAGCGACGTAAAACACCAATCAACCAACCAAATCTATTTTAAATTGTATTGAGAACTTGACACAAGAAGCTTGGGATCATGAGGTTAACAATAAACTTGACGATTTCAAGCCATTTAAAAACATAAACTACATTCTTATCATAGTATTCGTCGAGATGAAGTTGTTACTTATAGACTCCGCATAGGACACTCCTGGATAACTCATTCTTACCTTTTAAAGGAAGAGCCTCCTCCAGAGTGTGTCCCTTGCGGATGTCTATTAAGTATTAAACATATATCATTAGAATGTGCAGACACTGCACACATTCGAAATGATTATTATACTGTAAAAAGTATGAGTGAGTTATTTGAGAATGTCAGTATTTGGAAAGTTCTGAGATTTTAAAAAGAAGTTAACTTATATAGTAAGATATAATATATTGTAATATTACATATTTTAATTGTGTACACATGTACATTTTAGTAGTATCATTTATGTGTAGATACGATATACAGTGACAGCTGGGTCCGGCACCATAAACTGAGAATATACTCAAGTCAAAAATTCATATTCTTCAGTTCGTCAATGAATTAATAACTGTGATTTGGATTTTATTTAGTTTTATTCTACTGATAAATAGAATTAAACCATCCTGTATTAAATCGTATTTGAACGTTTGATAATGGAATAAATTAAAATGAAAATTTTGACTTAAGCATATTCTCAGTTTATGGCACCGGACCCTGGTCTTTCGTAGATATTTTTAATTGCTGTTTTTAATGTGATTCGATTTGTGTTAACTTGTGACCATCGCCATATGGGTGGAATATTCCCAGTGCGACGTAAAACAATAATCTATCTATCTATCAAACGTATTCGAATTACTAACCAGAGAAATGAAATTCTAAGAAAAGTAGCGGCCATTGAATTTCGGCAATGGCGCTAAGAACATCCTCTAGCGACTTACTTAATCCTTCCAATTTCTTCCGTAGACGGGGTCTGATATTCTAAGATATTGTCTTCAGTTGGGAAGTAGATGTAGGTTTGATGGCTTCCTAGGCATCAGTAATGTTCATGAGTTTGTGCTAAACGTGATTCTCCCCTATACATTGCAAGCACACGTGGACTTTACAAGGTTTACAGTAAAGTTGATAACGTTTTCCAGGATGATTCGAACACTGGGACTGTGTGGTTATGCTGTCCCATCTTTGTTAATAAGGCCATGTAAAAGGCTGATTTTTCACTCGCCCTAAATTAGTTTTCAAAGTTATACTTGATGACATAGAGCGACAATGAAATCATTTTGAAGAGTTTTTTTGTTTTGTTTTTTTCTTTGCCATAAATTTTTGCACCCATGGTTTCCACATTCGTTTTATATGCTCGATCGGATTAAAATATTACCTGGCTTTACTTTTCAGAGATGTTAAAATCTGTTAAGAGATTTTGAAATAGTATCAGTTCCAAAAAGCAAAATATGTGATCTTTTAAAGACCCGGATTTGGCATTTTGCAGTCAAAACCTTCGGACTGGCACTTTTCAACTCACTTCACCTTATATGCCACAAAAGAAAGTTTTTCTTATCGTGTAACTCTTTGCAGGTTTCCTGTCATGGGCTGAAGTAAAGTTTTTATAACATTTCTTTATGCTGCAGTATGTCTGTTTTAGAAATGTTCGTATTTCAAGGTACAAAACGTTGTTACCGTAAATGGGGATATCGCAGACCTAGCCCAAGGCTCGTTGTCGTTTGTGGGTCCCTACTTATTTGTAATATATCACCACGAAGTTAAGGGGGGTATACTCGGATCACCATATCCGTCTGTTCTCTGCAATAAATTCTTACCCCTTAGTCAGATCTTGATATTTGAAACAATTGTTCTCTGTGACTCAAGGGTGTGTCATGTCCTTGACTCAATGTCTTATCTACAAGGTCAAGTTCACATATAATAAAGTTTTTGTCATATCTCGATAATATTTCATACAATTGTTGTCTGTGACAGACACATAGATGTGTCATGACTTTGACTCAAACTCATCTCTTCAACGTCAAGGCAGGGATCACCCTGGAATTTCCTCATGAAGGGGCCTTTGGCCCCTCATGGGGAAATGGAAGGGCCATTGGCCGGGGGTGTGGGGGCCGCCTAGGCCCCCATTGGGGTCTAGGGCAACGCCCCAGTGGAGGGTCTAGAGAGGTGAAGCCCTCCAGGAAAAAACTCATTTTTATTTTTGAAGCAAAATTTTCAGAAAACAGTCTCTGGGTCACTGATGCACTTCAAACACTGAATATTCTTCTCTTTTTCTTTCTGAATTCCTTGGGTTATAAAGAGTAAGCCACTTTGACTTGGAAGTTTCTGGCGTTATTATCGCCCCCTCCCCCCCCGTGCATCCGCTGTTTTGCCACTAGTATCGCCCTCAGCGTCCGTACTCATGTCATTACAGAAACTGGAAGCGGAGAATGTTTGTTGACCATTACCAACGACGAATTTCTGCTTTTTGGCGTTCGACATGTTGTCCTTTCACAATGTTGTCAAGGTCAAAAGAAGCCGGCATGGCCTAGTGGTATCGTGTCGGACTCCTGATCGGGAGGCCGGGGTTCGAGTCCCGCTCTGGTCATGCCGTTGTCGTGTATTTCGGATGAGACAGTAAAAACCGAGGCCCCGTGTCGTGATATACATGGCACGTTAAAGATCCCTCACTGCTTCTGGTGGGTCCGTTGCAAAGGTAACTATTTATATGCCCCGCATCAGGCAGATGCCGTCACCATATACGTGAAATATTCGTGGTGTGACGTAAAACAAAAATCAATCAAGGTCAAAACGCTTACATACATTCCACGCATAGAGTGCCTGTATTAAAACGCTCGAGTGACACGGAGGATTGGTATATTCGGAAGTCTTGGTATTTAACGTTACATCGTAGGAAAATTTCAACTAAGACGACTTCCGAAAGACGTTTAAAAATAATTCTGGAAATTTATGTGTATAAAAATAGCAACAAGCTGACAAGATCGGTTTGGCGCACGCAGTGGATAAAGCAAGCGCCATTTTAGTAACAGGAGCGCCCAAATGGCCCCTCAGTGAAATGTTTGCAAATCGCGCAGTGGCGCGGCCCAGAGTGATCCCTGCAAGGTAACACATAAACAGTTGGACCTTTATAGCCACAGAGTGAGTTATAAGCATACGGAGATTTATTTAGTTCGGTGAGGCGTAACTGTTCACTTCGCTTTTTCCCGGTCAGTCGTACCCTGTGGTTTAGATGTAGATGATTTGGTTGATTTCGTTGCATTAGAGGTGCTGCTGTTCAGATGGTGCCTATCAGTATGTTTTTGCGTGTTTATTTTGTTGGTATTTTACTCCACGGAGGCGTCGCAGTTTACAAATCTCATTCTCCTTACACCCTTCTCTTTAAACACGGGTATTCCACACACCTTCCAGACAGCAGATTTGCTGTCTAGGGGAGAGACCAACTTCACACAGCTTTCGACCATTTGCAACATTTTCTTTTTCAATTCTGCGAATGCCTTCTTGCTGAAGTAAAATTTATTTGAAGATAAATTCATCTTTGCTAGTCTAATATAGCGCTGAGGCATTTCAAGAGAACAAGCAATGTCGAACCTTCAGCAATTAAATTTTCATCTCCATGTCTGTATCAATTGGTTTTATAGAAAAATACCCATCAAAAGTTTGACATCTTTACAACAAAGAGAACAAATCCACCGCAATCTAAAACAAGAGGCCCAAGTGTGCCCAGATCGCTTAACGGAGTACCAAGATGATCTGCCATGCAGGAAGGAAGAAGTCATTTATTTTTGCATTACAGTGACTATGTCAACACAAGTGTCAGAGTAAAAAACAACAACACTTTTTTTGCACAGCCATTCAGATGATTTTGGTATTAAGCAGTTGCTTCGTCCCTGCAAGATGTGATCCAGGGCAACAAGTTAGTCATTTTCTTTAGGGGAGCGGGGGGCCTTCCCTGTGTTGACTGATTTCAAGTCTGGGTCATGAAGAACAATTGTTTCAAATATTGTCCAGGTCAAACTTTGCAATAACAAGTAATGGTCCAGAATAAGATTTTGGCCATGTGTGCATGGTGACCTTGACTTCAGATATGACCTTGGGAGAAGGCCATTGCACACCGCTGGGTTATAGACTACAGTTGTGTGAAGTATTATCGACTTGACAATAAGGAGTCGTGACCTGGACCTTAAATCTTTTTATGGCACGTTTAGTAGGCAATCATTCTAATATCCCACTTTTCCATTTAGATGTAGGTTTTCATATCCACAGTTTTGAGATGTAGTCAAAAGTGAAGTAATGGCCACGAGAGAAGGGTAAAAATGCATTCTAGATGCCAGTTAACATTAATTCAGTCATAAAAAATATTTTTCAAAAATTCTGACCGTCCGAGCTTAATTTTTTCAGCAATTGACAGTAAACACATATTTTTATGGCCGAGGTCGAAGTTCAAGGTAAAAAAAAATATGATACCGACTAAAAAGTCTTGTCAAGGAGGATAAGCATGTGAAATATTAAAGGGATATCTCCAATCTAATTAAAATCAGATCTTTTCATATCGCTACGATACTCTCCGCTAGAAAAGGATCTGAATGCACTGCGTTTGCGGTAACGTTTTTTGACCTTTCTAATCTAAATATTCAATGATTGTTCGACCAATCAGCGTAAGATACGCTAGCCAATCACGATGCGTTTTACTATCATAGTTCGGCGCGATAATCAAAATGGCAACCTCCGAAAATATATCGGCATGTTGATCGCTTTTCGACATAGTTTCTTTAATATATAGATGCTCTAATTGACAAAACAGATGTTATGGCCGTTTTGCCTACAGGATATGGGAAACCTCTTCCGTTTCCGTACCAAATGTACGTTCCATTTATGCGGGCGATCAGGGGAAAGAGATCCCAAAATGGCAAAATACTCGTGTGTTCACCATTCCTAGCTCTGATGAATGATCAAGTCGAGAGATTAAAGAGGATTCCCGATTTGCGTGCCATTGTCGCAGGTAACTGTAAACTTTGTTTGCTTCGAAAATCAATTTAGATTTAAAAATATACATAAATAAAGGTTACCGTAAATAAAACGCACATCAATAAATCGGTACATCGAATTACCGGAACGGCAACCAATTACTAGGACGGCTATATAATTACCAAAACGGCCCCTAAAACGACATAATTTTGCATGATTCTGATAAACTCAAAAACTGCCTTCACATAAAATATATTACAGTGGGTTTTTGTTTTGTTTTGTTTGTTGGGTTTTTTTTTTGTTTTTTTTTTGGTTTTTTTTTGGGGGGGGGGGGGGGTTATATTTCTGTTTTAACCACCCCTCCCCAATATATCTTAGTCCTTAGTATAAATCTCTAATAGGTACCGTCAATAGTTATACATTTTGTAATAATTATCTATAAAATGACTTCAGTTTTATTATTTGAACAAAATCATTCCATAACATGAAATTATAAGGGCCGTTTTGGTAATTCCATGGCTGTTCTGGTAATTGGCCCCCGTTCTGGTAATTCAGGTTACCCTCATTAAATAGGGAAGAATGAAAACGACAGGAAACTTGCATGAAAAGTTATGTTTTCATTTTGACAATTTCACACATGATGTAATGCTTAAATAGTCAACCCGGCTTCACCTCTTCTAGTAATCAATAATGTTTCTGGGAGTCAAAAGTTTGACTTATAAATTGTAATGGATTCCAATGTACGTTCCATTTATGCGGGCGATCAGGGGAAAGAGATCCCAAAATGGCAAAATACTCGTGTGTTCACCATTCCTAGCTCTGATGAATGATCAAGTCGAGAGATTAAAGAGGATTCCCGATTTGCGTGCCATTGTCGCAGGTAACTGTAAACTTTGTTTGCTTCGAAAATCAATTTAGATTTAAAAATATACATAAATAAAGGTTACCGTAAATAAAACGCACATCAATAAATCGGTACATCGAATTACCGGAACGGCAACCAATTACTAGGACGGCTATATAATTACCAAAACGGCCCCTAAAACGACATAATTTTGCATGATTCTGATAAACTCAAAAACTGCCTTCACATAAAATATATTACAGTGGGTTTTTGTTTTGTTTTGTTTGTTGGTTTTTTTTTTGGTTTTTTTTGTTTTTTTGGGGGGGGGGGGGGGGGGGGGGGGGGGGTGGGGTTATATTTCTGTTTTAACCACCCCTCCCCAATATATCTTAGTCCTTAGTATAAATCTCTAATAGGTACCGTCAAAAGTTATACATTTTGTAATAATTATCTATAAAATGACTTCAGTTTTATTATTTGAACAAAATCATTCCATAACATGAAATTATAAGGGCCGTTTTGGTAATTCCATGGCTGTTCTGGTAATTGGCCCCCGTTCTGGTAATTCAGGTTACCCTCATTAAATAGGGAAGAATGAAAACGACAGGAAACTTGCATGAAAAGTTATGTTTTCATTTTGACAATTTCACACATGATGTAATGCTTAAATAGTCAACCCGGCTTCACCTCTTCTAGTAATCAATAATGTTTCTGGGAGTCAAAAGTTTGACTTATAAATTGTAATGGATTCCAATTCTTTAGTTTTGAATCAGGGGTCTTGCAGAATAAATCAACTTTAGATTTGGGCAAAAAAATGTGTTTTACTGTCATATACTGAAAAATAAAATTATTCTTTATATTAAATTGATTTTATGTTTGATCGGCATTTAGAATGAATATTCCCCCATCACATTAATTTGACAAAATATTGACCCCTTACATATCAAGAAGTACATGTTGAGAAAAAAAATGAAAAATGGCTCATTTTAATAAATATTCACTGCAAATGCAATAATTCACCTTAAACTACATATGTAAGCATAGTCCACAACGGTTTGTGCAAGTCACTTAGACTGCTCTACATTTATAGAAAGACAAAAAAGGTGAGATCATATACATGTACATGTATTGTCTTAGAATATCATTACATGTGGTTTCAATTTATAAAAATACAATTTTGAGTGAATCATATTTCGTAGAACTATAAAAATAAATTTGATGGAATAATCATTTTACAGTACCCATTAGAAGTCCAGGCCCTACAACAAATATATATCTAAAAATGTTAATTAGCATTACGGACCTTAATTTAAGGTGATTCACTTTATTTCAGGGGTGAAAAAGAAACAGAAGGTAAAGAGGTCTGTAGGAAATGGTTTGGATATGTTGGTGAGCTGCGATCCATACTCCCTGAAGCATCTGTTCTTGCATTGAGTGCAACATGTACAAAGTAAAGAAGAGAGTCTCTAAAGCACTTTCCTTCAACAGTTACTATTCAGATGTCTTCCAATAAATCCAACATAAAATTACGAGTAGAGAGGGTCCCAATTGAGATTGAGATGGATATCTTGGATAGTTGATTCCATGTCTTCAAAATCTTTTCCAAGAACATTGTTATACTGCACATCAATCAATGACTGTTGAAAGATTTATACCTATCATACATATGAATTACCAGACCAAAGGGAAGAGATTGAAATGTATCACTCAGAAACACCTAACCTGAACAAAGAAAAGATAATCGAATCATTATAAGAAGAAATTTCAACGCTGAAACTTGTTATTGCCACAAATGCATTGGGCATGGGGATTGATGTCAAGAAATGCAATAATGTAATATTATTGGGTGCTCCGAAAAGTGTCCTTGACATTGTTCAGCAGATAGGACGAGTGGGCAGAGATGGTCTTCCAGCATGTGCATTAATATTATACAATTCAATACACATCCGTCATGCTAGTCCAGATGTAAAATCATTCCTCTCAGAGAACAAATGTCATAGATTCACATTAATGGGTAATTTCATAAATGAGGATGAAATGAGTGCTTGAACAAAGAGAAAGTGGGCATCATACATGTTGTTTTGTATGTGCACAGTCATGCAAGTGTGGAAATTGTTTGGACACAGAGCTTGATCTGGCATTTGGTTTTGAACAAAGAAGTGAAAATCAAAGTGATTCACTTTCAAACAGTGATTAAATGAAATCAAATTTTCATTTTGATGAAAGAAGATTTTAGTGTGTTCCAAAGTTATTGTGTCATATTTGTTATTTCAAAGTTATTGCATATATTTCTTGCATCACATTTGTGTTGAGTAACTTATATAACATAGGGAATCACATGATTACATGTAAATTATACACGAAATAACTGTAAAATATTTGAACCACGAGATTATATTAACATACACGTAATAACTGTAGAATATTGTCTTACATGTAAGTCTCATACATGTACACATTTTATTCTTATGTAATAATATGATTATTTTTCTAAAGCACTTTTACTTCTGAATAATAAGGCAAAAAAGAAAAAACTGTATGTTTCCAGTAACATGCTGAAAAACATTAGGGTCAGTTGGTTGAAAATAATTTGTTTTTAATTATCTTTAATTACTGATATGGTGTTAAATTGGCATCTGGAATACATTTTCGTCCTTTTTTGAAAACCTATCTTCTTTTTGGTCAAACGAATGACTCTTTAGATATCAAAAACTACATTTCAAGATCAAAATGAAATATTTACAAGTATTATTTTCCTTAAAATGCCTTCAAAAGGTTAAGGGTTGGGCCATAAATTAGGGTCGGTCGGGTTACAGGAAACTTTTTTTTTTATTTTTAGCTTAATCCTTGCATGTCTCAAAATTCTCATAAAAATAAAGTGTTATACATTTACAAGAATTCTTATCATTGACAACTAAGGATACCAAATAACTTGTCCCTTTTCTATACTGGGATACTGTACACTGGTAAAGCACTTGGCTTCCAATACAGATGATCCGAGTTCGACTCTTGGGTTGCACCACCATATTTAAGAGGTTGTTAACCTTCTGCTACTTTATGTAATCTGACTGAAATGAATGAAAAAATGTTGAAACAGCTTAGGAGCCCAACCAACCAACCTGACTGCTATAGCCTTGATCTTTGATCATTGGCACTTGATGAATTTCACTGTTTGGAAATATGCACCGGTAAATGTATTTATTTGAAACGCTAGTTACCACCGAATGATGGCTCAGATTAATGTATTAGAACTAAACAGATAAAAATCTGAATTTTGGTAAATAATTTACAAGATTTTAGCCAAAAAATATTAAATTTACACTATATGTAGTGATATTGAAATAAGTTATGGCATATTTCCAAAATCTTGGGGAAAAAGGTTTGTCTACTATACCGGTAGCTCTGTAAAAGGGTCAAAATCATGCCTTTCAGGAACAAATGTGAAAAAGCAGGTTGGTGCTTTAAAAGTGGAAAAATTCCACCTACTGTGGGCTTTCTGACCAGGCAGCAGCGTTAGTAACTATAACCAATACATACATGTAGTATACATGTACATGAAACATAAAAACACATGAAGTTATTCGACAGTACTGTACAGATCAAATATTCGAAGACCGTTCCCATAGTGGAAATCCACCTGAAAGCACAGGGGAACGCAGATTTAATTAATCTATGTCCAACTCATACGAGCTGATCTATTCACAGCTAGATCCTGATCTTTGGCCTCTTGATCATATTGTGTAGAACTCCAGACAAAAGTAAACAAAATATAGTCTTCTTGTGATCAAGTTTACTGAAGACAACAGATACATTATAAATATCGGTAGATAGTATGCTGAGAGAAATATTACCTCAGCCTTTTCCTGGCTCACTAAGTAAACAGGATCTGATAACAAGTTTCGAGAAGTGCTCATTTGAGCTTGCAGTTCAGTTGTGTTGACACATTTGAAATCACATTCAGCATTTAAAGTATTTTACTTGTACACACACTATCTATTCTATGGTAAGAAATTGTTCACTTTAATAGGTCAAAGAAAAAATATATGCTTGGACAGACTCTAATATTTGGCTTTAAACCTAAAGTTGTTATGGTATTATGAAATTATACAAATATCCCTTTTTGGCTCCAAAATGTACTTTTTGTTATCTAAGGGATTTTTATTTAGTTAAAAACAAAGTGATTGTTTCTCACGAAAGGTAAAAACGAATTCTAAATGCTAATCCATTATTTAATCAATAATAAAAAGAGGAATATATATATATATATATATATATATATATATATATATATATATATATATATATATATATATATATATATATATATATATATATATATATATATATATTTCCAAGTGAATGACCCTCATTTTTTATTGTGACAGGAAACACATATACAATGTAGATATCTTTTGGTCTTCAAAATCAATAGATGGTCAAACTCAGTGTGCTCTTTCTCATTTAACAAAGATAAAATCCATTTGATAGAATCTGAATCAAAGCCAAAATTCAAAAATTCAGTAAATTTGTTAAACGCATAATGTATAACAAACTGCTTTCTTACTACCGGTATATTCTATTTTAAACTGAATGTATTTAAAATTTAGTATGTATAACAGCTTCCTTGAATTAAAAAATGATTAGTGTTGTTTGAGAGCTAGACCATTTATCAAAAATTGTATAACGAAAAAAGGAACTCAGCCCTTAAGAAATGTTATTAAAACCTCAGTTCGATATTCTTCTTTTTTCTTTCCTTCATCACATTTGGTAAATGTACCTTCATCTTTAACATTTTCAAGTTGAAACACTTTAGTCAGAGACTTTTTTACTGTTGTCTTCTTCTCATTGTTTGTTATATCATTGAAAGTCATAATCTTAACTGGAATGACTGTATTTACTGGAAGAAGTGGAGCCAACACCGTTTGTTGTTTTGTTGGTTGGAAGCATTGTGGGCTCCTTAGCAGTCGTTTAACGTGAGGCTTTGCAGCTCGAGGAGATGGCATATCTAAAGATAAACGGTCATTTACTTGACGACTCTCTAATCTCAGTTTTTCTATGAGGCTGTCTCGCTCATTTTTTTTAGTTTTTGTTCCCGCTCCACTTGTCTGTAACATTTTATGCAAACCCCATTATCGCTTTTAAGTTTTACCTATCAATGACAATGGTAAATCTCCAACCACATCTTTCACGTCAAATTGTTTCTCCGATGTCAGTTTCAGTTTCTGGTTAGTGTACTTGACAGTTCCGATTGAACCATCCGGTCCCATATCTTTATGGACGAACGGAAATCAACATATGACACAAATTTTTCCTCGTAAATATACACGCTTCGAAGTCATGGGCGCTGCCATCTTTATTTTCTTTCCGTTCGCGCTTCTCGGCATTTATCTCATTCGTAAAGCAAATACTAAAACTGTTCCGATATAACGATACGCTTTCATACAGCTGTAAGTTGTTTTCTGATTGGTCGACTCAGTAAGGTAAAAAAACGTGACCTCAAACGCAGTGCATTCAGATCCTTTTCTAGCGGAGAGTATCGTAGCGATATGAAAAGATCCGATTTTAATTAGATTGGGGATATCTCGTACTGTTGTCAACTTATGACTGAGTTTAAAAGTTTTGAAAAGTAGAACAGTCAAAAATTACTGCTACACGAAAGACCCTGTTAAGGGGAACAAATACCTGAAAAATCAAAGTTGCACCTTTTATTTTTTAATAGTTAAGGCCAGGGATAAAGTTGTTGACGACGAATACGACAGCGCCGGGTTTATGACAACGTTTCAGATAGGTTGTCCTGGCGAGCTATAAATGAAAGCCATGCTAACTACAGACTAAGCATTTTTTACATGAAAAATCTGTGTTTCTTGGCACATTGACATTATAGGAAGGCGTTATTGAAATCCTGTGCTTCATGTAAAGTTACTGCACCACATTTTTCTGTACCTTGTTCAATGTTGAAATTATAAAATGAGAACCATGCCAACTATACACTCAGCAGTTTTTACATAACTCTTTGTGTTGCTTGGTACATTAACATTATAGGGGAAAATTGTTGAATAGTTCCTTTTTAACTCAAACTGCTTCATGCAAATTAACTGCACCACATTTTTCTTTACCTTATTCAATGTTGAAATTATGAAATGAGAACCATTTATACTATAAACTAAGCATTTTTGTTGTTGTGGTACTTGACAATATAGGGAAAAATAGTGCAAGTTCCGTTAGAACTCGAACTGAGTGCTTTACTTTAAGTTACTTCACCATAATTTTCTACACCTCCACCCTTGTTGAAAGTGTGAATTTACTTTCTCTCAACTTGACCCGACATTGCAGACTTATTTTGACTTCTCTCGCAATGTCTCTGTTTGGTGCATATTTGATAATGAGGTTTCCTTCCATAAGGAGATAATCTTCTAGTCGATCAGGGGGCAGGCTTGGTGTAATGTTTAAGCGCTTGGCTTGCGGCGCCGACGATCCGGGTTCGATTCCCGGGTTGCGCCACTATGTTTAAGAGGTTGGTTACCTCCTGCTTCCATGTCGCGATATAACTGAAAAATTGTTGAAAGCGACCAATCACCCAACCCAACCCTCTAATCTATCAAAGATGATACACCATTCAGTCGTAGAAAGGAAAGCAGGATGTCCGACAACAAATGTGTTCTTTTCATTTGTGCTGCAGACATGCGCATTGATGAATGCTGATGTGACCTTCTTCAGTGATTATACTCTCTGCTTTATGTCGCACTAATTGCATTAAGTAGTGCGATCTGTTTTGTTCTAAAAAGAAACTGGTTTCAAACATGATTAACACTTCAGTGTTTGGGTGATTCTTATTTGCTGTAAGTCACTTCCGTTACCTGGGTTTGGCACCATAAAGTGAGAGTATACTTAATTGATTGATTGATTGATTTTTGTTTTACGTCACACCACGAATATTTCACGTATATGGTGACGGCATCTGCCTGATGCGGGCTATACAAATTTTGACCTTTGCAACGGACCCACCCGAAGCAGTGAGAGATCTTTAACATGCCATGCATACCACGACACGGGGCCTCGGTTTTTACCGTCTCATCCGAAAGACCTGACACCGGCATGGCCAGAGCGGGACTCGAACCCCGGCCTCCCGACCAGGAGTCCGACACGATACCACTAAGCCACGCCGGCTTTATACTTAAGTGAAATATTTCATTTTATTCCATTACCAAACCTTCAAATAAATTTTAACGCAGAGTGGTTTAATTTTATTTATCAGTAGATTACAACTAAATAAAATCCAAATCCCAGTTATCAGTTCATTAATGAACAGAGTAGTATGAAATTATGACTTAAGTATATTCTCATTTTATGGCGCCGGACCCAGGTCTTTCAGCGCGAAACATTTGAACAAAAAAGTTTAGTGGGATTCCGGTCATTGAATCTAACTCCTAATAAATCCAAGGATATTATCGTTTGTGTGCACTGTAACCTTGATAATATGGCCCGTGGTCAAGGTCATGTCACACCCTTGAATCATGGACAACAATCATGTGGAATAATATCGAAATATGACAAAGGGGTAAAAAGTTATGACCCGGACAAGATTTGTTGCTATGTGTGCACTGTTATCTTGGCCTTGAAGAGACGAGTTTGGGTCAAAGTCATGACACAGCTTGTAAACTGTCATAGACAACAATTGTGGGATATATTATCGAGATATGACAAAAATGTAAGACGTAAGGACCAGACATGAATTTTATCTATATATGCACTGTGATATGACATCGGGTCAAGGCCATGACACATCCTTGGGTCATGGAGAACAATTGTTTCAAATATCCAGATCTGACAAAGGGGGTAAGAATTTATGGCTCGCAAAAAAAAAAAAAACCCAATGGTTTCCATTTTCATGTCTCGTCATGTCCAGTTTCTGAGGTCCAAATGTGATGAAGAAATTTTATGAACGAAAGATTCTTGGTTCTACTGTACTTACAATGAAAATGAAATGGAGATTAAGGCTCACTGTAGTTTTGTATAACGTAAATTAAACTTTTTTTAAGCCTATTGATGTCAGTTTTGCTAAAGTTTAGGTGTTTTATCAGATGGTATAACATTGCGCAGAGATTTGTATGGTGTGATTTGAAGTTCCCTGATATTAATTTTCTCTTTTGGTTTTCAATAACGAAATGTTTTGATCAATTGCAGCCTCTGTCATCCAAAATCCATTATTCTACATTCTTCGGCTTTCTCTGATAAGAGGTCTTGCTATAATTATATACAACACAAGCAAACACTGACTCCTTTTGAAACAGGCTGGATAAGGAAGATAACAATAAACCTCGTTACATCAAACCAATATTTAAATATAAAATAAATTATCATCATAGTAATTGTAAAGATGGAGTTGTAACTAGTAGACTCCGCACTGGACACTCCTGGATAACTCATTCTTACCTTCTACAGGAAGAACCTCCCCAAGAATGTGTCCCTTGCGGATGTCTACTAACTATAAAACATATTTTGCTCGATTGTGCAGACATAGCACATATTCGTACAGATTATTATTCTGCATCCGATATGAAAGAGCTATTCGAGAGGGTTAATATTTCCAACATACTGCGATTTTAAAAGAAATAAACTTGTATAAGAAAATATAGTGTATTGACATGTAATGGTTCTGTTAATACAATCTGATATAGTTGAGCTGTGATATTGTTTTGTATAGGAGTCATTCTTATGTCATTGTTTTATTCGTATAAAATGTCTACAATGAAATTTTTTAAATTTTGTTATAACGTACAATGCTAATTTATAATTGTAACCATATGGGTGTAGTATATTCCCGGCGTGACGTAAAACAATCCTATCCTGAAGCAAGGAAAATATATGAAAATCATTTGCCTGCTACAAATACTAACAGCTACGTGTCTAAAGCTTCAAAGAAAACCGTTTCGATTGCTATTCAAACAGATATATCATGTTTGAAATCTGATATTCCCTCGTTGTCCGTTGTGTCTAAACCTAAAACATCCTCGTCTACTTCGTCTTCCCAAACTGTATCAAATTCGCAAAAAACACTAACAAATAAGTCATCTCCTGTGAAATCAAAATCGAAAACAAGTTCTAAAACTAAACCAGTGAACCCGCACGTGGTTGTTCGAAATAAATTTGATGTTTTAGAAGTAGAGATGGAAGATACACCTCCTTCTGATAGCATTTCTAATTCATTGAATGATGAAAACGAAAGAGTCTCGTTTGATTAACGTAAGGGGTCACAGTAAATCCCCAAAGAAAAAAGCCTTCTCTTGCCCGACTATCAGATAAATGAATCGTCATGATTCAATCATACAGTGGAATTGTAGAGGTTTAATTTTAATGAATTAAAACTTCTTGATCAAAATTTTTCTCCAGCAATATTATGTTTACAAGAGACCCATCTTAAAGACACAGATTCTTTTCAATTAAAATCTTTTTCGCAATATAATGTTTATAGTAATAAGGATAGAGCTGCAGGTGGCTCATCGATTTTCGTTAGAAATTCTATTTTGCATAGCAGTGTTGCTTTAAACACATCCTTACAAGCTGTAGCTGTTCGTGTAACATTACTAAAAACAATTACGTTTTGTTCAATATATTTTCCTCCGACTTTGAATATAGATCGTAGAGAATTGGACAACTTAGTTAAACAATTACCAAAACCCTTTATTATATTGGGTGATTTTAATGCTCATAATATCTTGTGGGGCAGTGATACTACTGACGCCAAAGGTAATATAATTGAAGATTTTATAGAACAAAATGGTTTATGTGTCTTTAATGATGGGTCGAGTACCTATTTACATCCAGGACATGGTACTTATACTTCTATTGATCTTACTATAACTGATCCGTCGCTTTTTACTGATTTTGTGTGGTCAGTTCATGACGATTTGTGTGGAAGTGATCACTTCCCACTTCTATTAAAAAGTAACGTTGCATCTAGTAATTCATGTATTCCACATTGGAAATTAAATAAAGCTGACTGGAGTCAATTACAATCTGACTGTCTTACAAATCTTAATAACCTAAATCATTTGAGTAACACTGATCCTATTCTTTCGTTTACAAATACACTTGTTCAGATTTCTGAAAAGAATATCCCAAAAACCTCTACTTTTCATAAAAAGAAATATAATCCTTGGTTTGACGATGCTTGTAAAAGTGTCATCAAAGATCGCAAAAAGGCTGAAAAAATATACAAAAAGCATCCTATTCCTGGTAATTTAAATACACTTCGTCAGCGTAGAGCTGCTGCCAGGCGCACAATTAATCATAGCAAACGTCTATCATGGAGAAATTATGTCTCCAAAGTCAATACTCGCACGCCTACTAATAAAGTATGGAAGATGATAAATAAAATTAAAGGCAAAGGTTTCTTCAAATACTGTTCAACATCTTGTACATAATTCTGATGTTTTAACATCTAAACACGATATTGCCAATTGTTTAGGCAAGACCTTTTCGAAAAATTCTTCTTCTGATAACTGTCTTCCTCAGTTTCGTCGTATTAAACAAAAATCCGAAAAAATAAAATTGAAATTTGAATCAAATAATTTAGAGGATTATAACGAGCCTTTTTCTATTGACGAATTACAGTCATCACTTCAGAACTCTAATAATACAGCTACTGGTCCAGATGAAGTGCATTATCAAATATTAAAACATCTCCTTTGGAATCTTTACATATTCTACTAAATATATTTAATTACATGTGGTTGAATGGTGAATTTCCACAATCGTGGAGAGAATCTATTGTTATTCCCATTCCTAAACCCGGAAAGGATCATACTGATCCTATTAATTATCGTCCGATATCTTTAACGAGTTGTATATGTAAAAGTTTAGAACGTATGATTAATGAGCGTCTTGTCTGGTTCCTGGAACACAACAACCTTCTCACTGATATTCAGTGTGGTTTCAGGAAGCAAAGAAGTACGACTGACCATCTTGTGCGCCTTGAAACATATATTCGTGATGCTTTCATAAATAAACAGCATGTAGTTTCTATCTTTTTCGATCTCGAAAAAGCATACGATACAACCTGGAAATATGGTATTTTAAAGGATTTACATGATATGGGGTTAAGAGGCAGTTTGCCTATTTTTATTTCAAATTTTTTTGAAAGACAGACGTTTTGATATTCGACTGGGCCTCCCATGTTTCTGATTCATTTGAGCAGGAGATGGGCGTCCCTCAAGGGAGTATATTATCTGTTACACTTTTTAGTATAAAAATCAATAGCTTAGCACAAGTATTGAAAAATGATATCGATGGTTCTCTGTATGTTGACGACTTCTTGATATGTTGTCGTGGGAAAAATATGAATATGATAGAACGGAAACTTCAATTGTGTTTTAAATAATATATTTCAGTGGTCGATTGAAAACGGTTTTAAATTTTCGAAAAATAAGACTTCTTGTGTGCATTTCTGCCAAAAAAGACGAATGCATAATGACCCTGAACTTTTTATGGACGGTAATAAAATAAATGTTGTAAATGAAGTTAAATTTCTTGGTGTTATATTCGACAAACGACTGTCTTTTATACCACATATTAAAGCGTTAAAAGTAAAATGTTTAAAAGCATTGGATATATTGAAAGTTTTGTCTAGTACGGAGTGGGGTGCTGAAAGTACAACCTTGCTCCAGCTTTACAGATCGCTGGTTCGATCGAAGCTGGACTATGGTTGTATTGTTTATGGTTCGGCCAGAAAGTCCTATTTACAGCTTCTGGACACCATACATCACCAAGGCTTGCGTTTGAGTCTTGGTGCTTTCAGGACCTCACCTGTACAAAGTTTATATGCAGAAGCAGCTGAACCATCTTTGAATATTCGTAGAATTAAATTAACGTTACAGTATATTACTAAATTGCATTCTAATGAATTAAATCCAGCTTTTGATTGTGTCTTTCGACCACAGCATGAACATTTATATGATAAAAAGCCTAATATAATTAAAAGTATTGGTTTACGTGTAAAACCACATATTCTAGAAGCAGGTATTACACTTGACGACATTGCCGATTTCAAAATAGCTTCATCACCTCCATGGTTGATGGAAAAACCTAAAATTTTATTTCATTTATCTAAAAATAAAAAACAAGAAACTAGTTCTGCAGAATTTCAACAGTTATTTTCAGAAATGAAGTCTTTATATTCTAATTACAAACAATATTTCACAGATGGTTCAAAAGATGATGAAAAAGCAGCGGCTGCTGCAATATGTGAAAACGAGTTTAATTGTTCTATTCGATTACCTAATCATTCTTCGGTTTTTACAGCAGAAGCAAGAGCTATATTATTAGCTCTTTCTCATATTGAGAAAAATCAAAATTTTAACTCAATTATTTTTTCCGATTCGTTGTCTTGTTTACAAGCCATTCATAATGTAAGAACAAATAACCCATACATTTTAAATATTATTGAAACAGTGAACCGACTTTTATCTACAGATTTCGATATTGTGTTTTGCTGGCTGCCTTCGCATGTTGGTCTTGTCGGCAATGAAAAGGCTGACAGGGCAGCCAAGACAGGGTTGAATAAACCAAATGTTATAGGTAAGGTACCTTACTCGGATTTTAAATTATGTATCTTAAACTATGTCAATAATTTGTGTCAAGAGGCTTGGGATCGTGAAGTTAACAATAAACTTCATGATTGCAAGCCTCTTTTTAATAGTAAATATTATAATCATTATACAAACCGTAAAGATGAAATTGTGAGTTGTAGACTCCGCATGGGACACTCCTGGATCACTCATTCATTCCTTTTAAAGGAAGAGCCCCCTCCAGAATGTGTCCCGTGCGGATGTCTATTAAGTATAAAACACATTCTGTTAGAATGTGTAGATACTATGCATATTCGTGAAAAGTATTATACTTGTCAAAATATTAATGATTTGTTTGATCGAATAAGCATCTTTAAAGTATTAGAGTTTCTTGAAAGAAATAAACCTACACAGTAAAATTTGACTGTTTGATGATAACTTATATATGAACCTGTGTATCTGGAATGCATGTATTTCGTACAATTGTATGTATTTTAATTTGTATAAATGAATGGGTTTTTAAGAAATGTAGTTTATCTGTCTATAACATATACAAAGAGAGCTAGTCTCTCCTATTTTGTTTTAGCTTTACGTTTTATATTTTTGAACATTGTATTAATAATATTAGTATATGTCACCATAAGGGTGAAATATTCCCGGTGTGACTTTAAGCACTTATCTATCTATCTATCAATCAATGAAACAGGTTGGATCAGGTGTTTATGTAGGAGTAAGCAGAAGCTGTAGTCGCAAGCATTATATGCCATGATCAGAAAAAAAAAATAATACAGTATTGTTGATGAAGGCGGTGTATCTACTATAAAATGTGGAAATCAAAATGTCAGACAACGATTTATCATATGAGTAAGGTCGTTATAGCCACTGTAGAATTTGCGGAATGTGGACTTCAGGCGTGATAACTCATAACTTTCTGATAACAACTTTTCTCCCAGTAGTTTGCCTCGATAAGTTTCAGGTGTTTGATCTTGCACTCTCAATTGTTTGACCTTGCACTTTCAATTGTATGTTCTTTTGGGTGACTTTCTTCTTATCATTTACCTTTCATTTGCTATATACATTATTACCGTTTCAACAGAGTTTCTGCTCTACGTAGCTGAAGATTTCAATTTCTTATCTAGTTTTCCCATGAGTCTTTCACATGAAATTTTTTGGGAAGGGCATGGCTGATTATTTTTCTTAGTTAAATCTTTATTTAAGAGTGATTTTTAATAATGCAAAAAGTATATAGTAAAGGTGTCACAATATCATCATCAGGTAATGTATTAAATAAACATTCACATTACAGATAATTTGCAATAGGTCCGGAAAAGAGCTGAATTTTATTTTGTTATAATCTGATGAATTTTCAAACCCATAAAGTCCACCAATCTTTCATGGATGGCTCCTGCATCGAGTGTTTTTAGCTCACCTGAGCCGAAGGCTCAAGTGAGCTATTGTGATCAATCACCGTCCGTCGTCTGTCGTCCGTCATTAACTTTTCACATTTTCGACTTCTTCTCCAGAACCACTGAACAGAATTTGATGAAACTTGATAAGCATGTAGTACTCATGGTCCCCTACAAGTGTTGTTGTTTTTCGTCCGGATTCATCAACAGGTGGCGCCACCACAGGCAAAATTAGGTCAAAGAGGGTACCCTCCTTTGACAAACTACTTCTTCAGACCGGGGGCATACAGAGACAAACTGAATGCATAGGAATGATCTAGAGGGATGTGTGAAGAAGTGTTGTTATTTTTGGTTCCGTTCCGAAATCAAATTTTTGACGTTTTTTGACGTTTTTTTGTACTTGGTATTTTTAATGCAGAAAAGAGGTATTTTTTTCTTTTAGTAAACATTGATGCATTAATTTGGTTTAATTTGATCATTTCGATGGTAAGAAATACTACTGCGAAGAAAATTTTTCAATATTTTATGTTTTGGATTTTTTTATGAATTTTTTAAGACTTTCAAGAAAAAGGGGGGTGGGATAATTGGTGTAAACATTTCACAGTTTGAACTTTTTCTTCGGAACCACTTGCTGGAATTCAATGAAACTTGGCATGCATCAAATACTCAAGGTCCCCGACAAATGTGGCCATCTTTGTCAGGATCCATGAACAGGTGGCACCACCACAGACAAAAGTAGGTCACAGAGGGTACCCTGCTTTGACAAACTTCTTATTCAGATCGGGTGCATACAGCGACAAACCGACTGCATAGGAATGGTTTAGAGGCATATGGGAAGAAGTGTTGATATTTTTGGTTCCATTCTGAAATCAAATTTTTGTTATTTTAATGCATTAAAGAGTTATTATTTTCTTTTAGTAAACATTGATGCATTCATTTGGTTTCATTTAATCATTTCTATGGTAAGGAATGCTGGTGCGAAGGAATTTTTTCGATATCTCGATTTTTGAATTTTTGTATGAATTTTTTAAGACTTCCAAGAAAAGCGGGGGGGGGGGGGCAATTTTTCATATCTTCAACTTGATCTACAGAACAACTTGAAGGATTGTGATAAAACTGGGTAGGATGCAAGTACTCATAGTCCTTTTCAAAGGTTTTGTTTTTTGTGCGGATCAGTTAGCAGATGGCGCCACTACAGGCAAAAGTAGGTCACAGAGGGTACCCTCCTTTGACAAACTTCTTTTTCAGACTGGAGGCATACAGAGATAAACTGAATGCATAGGAATGATCTAGAGGCATGGGTGAAGAAGTGCTGTTGTTTTTGGTTCCATTCTGAGATCAAATTTTTTACCTTTTTTCAAGTTTTTAGCTCACCTGAGCCAAAGGCTCAAGTGAGCTATTGTGATCAATCACCGTCTGTCGTCCGTCGTTAGCTTTTCTACATTTTCGACTTCTTCTCCAGAACCGCTGTACAGAATTTCACCAAACTTCATAGGAAGTAAATACTCAAGGTCCTTTACCAAGTTTGTGTTTTTCGTGCCGATCCGTAATCCAAGATGGCCGCCATTGGCTCTGATTGGTTGACACATTTTCAACTTCTTCTCCAGAACCGCTTCACAGAATTTCACCAAACCTTATAGGAAGTAAGAACTCAAGATCTTCTACCAAGTTTGTGTTTTCCGTGCTGATCTGTAATCCAAGATGGCCGCCATTGGCTCTGATTGGTTGACACATTTTCGACTTCTTCTCCAGAACCGCTTCACAGAATTCCACCAAATCTCATAGGAAGTAAGTACTCGAGGTCCTGTACCAAGTTTGTGTTTTTCCTGCCGATCCGTAATCCAAGATGGCCACTATTGGCTCTGATTGGTTGACACATTTTGGACACTTCAAGACGACTGCACAAAATATCACCAAACCGTATAGAAAGTCTTGTAGAAAAAAAGCAAAATTTTCTACTGAAATAAGCTGTCATTTTATTGTAAATAAGCAATTTATGCTCAGGTGAGCGATATAGGCCCATTTTGGCCTCTTGTTTATGAAACTTTTTGAATGAAATAACAATAAGGTTCTGTAACGTTTTACACAGTTTTGCTAAAGATTTTAATAGTGATAATATGTTTTGAAGTAAGGATCAAAATAAAGGACGAGATGTAATTTAGTGATGACTCGAAAGAGGTTAGATAGCTGATATTTTTTTTTTCTTTAAGCCGCATTGTAAAATAAAGTATTAAATTTGTTTCCACTGTATTTCAAAATAGGAACTTTCTTCGTTTAAATATCACGTTTTACTTATAAAGAGGCTGGATGAAAGATGTAAGCGGATCCATCTTTGCCAAAAAAGTTAATTCGTTCCCTTTCTTTGTGGCTGTTTCATCATATATATCTTTTGGGTGATTGACACTGCAGAACAAGGCCAGTATACCATGTTTTGTGTAAAACTAGAAAAATTATTGATTCTGTAATATATGTATTTATCCTATAAAAAGTGTTACAGCCATTTTTTATCCACATCGTGAGTGACGGTATGCATATATACAACACTTAATTAATTAATGTATCATTACAAAAGTACTTCAATACAATGCCATTTTAAGTGCTTATTTCATCATTGTATCATTGCAACAATTCTGCTGTTTTAGAGTTTTACTCATTGAAAGACAAAAATAGCACGAGTATTCCACTGCATAAAATTGCAAGATTTTAGTGAAAATCTATGACGACTTTGATATAGATTATTGAAATACTAAGAAAACCATAGAATATTGTATTATCACACCTCGACCTAGATTCAGCCAATGGCTTTGCAGTATTCCTGTCACATGGTGGAATACTATGAGACCATATGAGGTCACTACAGTTTAATCATCTAAGGTAGTAGAAGGGATCTAAGGGACGTAATTCTAACAAGTGTTTAAAACGTTTACATATATAGGCGCATTTCAAGCATGATTCAGATCTAGATCTATGTCGTTAACATAACAACCGTTACCAATGATTTTATTTAAACCACATACGCGTACGCACGTTTTTCATGCATTTTTAGATAAAGATCTAGGATATTTGTAAACATAACAGACATTTCTCCCATATTTGCAGAGTTATCCTCATTATTTGTCTAAATGGTCAGTCTTTCTTCCACAAGTGAGTGAAAGATAAGCGACACGCGTTTTACCGGAAATGACGCTGACCCAGTTACTGGGATCTAACTGACGTCATTGTGTATTGAATGTGACGCACGGCATTTGTGGCATTAAATTTTATGGTGGTTGATTATGTACGGTGAAGTACAACGTCAGTATTTTTAAATATACATGTATTCAGTAAGTTTATGTGCTTCAAATTAAATGATACCCATGAAAGTTGTTTGTTCTCGGCGGCGTACTCTATCGGTAGGTTAGCTCTTCTGTGAAATGGGCCAAACATGTTGTTCCACATGGAAAACAATCTATAATTACAAAAAGCACATGCCAATACTTGCAAGCACACCTGGTTGGTAATAGTACTGTTGTAATTACGCAGACTCATAGTTCACAGTCAAGGTCGCATGATAATTCACCTAAATATGATCAGAACGGGTTTCATAAACGAAGTTCACATGCCATAGGCGGATCTAGAAATTTTTGAAAAGGGGGTGGGTGGGGTGCAGTCTCCCATGACTAATATTTTGCAGTATTCAGTCCGGAAAGGGAGTTGCATCCATTAAATTGTCGAAAATAACTTTTGTTTTGGAAAAACTTTCCAAACCTTGCAACTCCCCTTCAAATCCCGAATGAATACCAAACATGTCTTTTATAATTTATAAGTAATGGGCAAGGTAAAAGTTATTTTTGCATTAAGGTCAAGGTTAAAGGTCATTGACTTTGGTGTCATTTGAAAGTGTTTCATTAGTAGGGCACACCTCTCAGATTGAAGTCTCTGTCTCTTATGTTTGATCAAATGTGGGCAAGTTTAGCTAATTGTAGTATATACTTTACGGTCAAGGTGAAGAGGTCATTGACTTCAAGGTCATTTGTTGAAAGGGCTTTATAGGTGAAGTACACAAGTCATATATGGACACTACATATATATAGGACTCTACAATATCCAAATCATGTGCTTCATATTTAGATCTACTTATTGATGATGTAAACTTACTACTTCAATTTATGACAAACGTGATGACTTTAGTTTCCCCATTGTTAACTTTCCATACACTAGTAGCAATATTCCTTTATCACCTGCGTACGGTGTTTATGTATCCCAATTGATTCGATCTGAGCGAGCGTCTTCTGCGTATTGCTCTTTCATTTATCGAAGCCAGTTACTAGGAGAAAAGGTACTCAAACAAGGATATGAGATATCACGACTTATGTCAACATTCCGCAAATTTTACGGTCGTTATAAAGACCTTATTTGCTCATATGATGCATCGTTGTCTGACATGTTGACTTCCTCATATCACAGTAACTAAACCATCTGTGTTACCTATGCTATACAGCAGTATTCTTACTGCTTATGACATATACCTACTTTGACTACCGCTGTGCCGTTTCCTTATTCCATGACAGCGAATAATACGATTTCGCTTGCACTTATGGCATATGACCGGTCGGCAGGGGATGCGTACTCCTCCATGGCACCTGATCCCACCTCTGTCTTGACAGAGATTCGATTGTTTATATTATATTTACATATGTATTGTCGTGTTTCTTCGACTGCGAATTTCGGAACAATATCTTGGATTTGTATATATGTCGTCTTTCACTTTTATAATTCAAATTTTATAGATAAGGTCGATGTTGTAGACTGATACCTGAAACACACATAGGGCAAATGTAACATACATGGACCTCCAACACTTCGTAATTCGATCCAGAGGCATACAAAGGAAATACCATACACAAATTGTTGCAATGTATAGACATTCAATATATCAAACATTTTCTGAAAAGAAAAATGTATAAGGATGTTACTTATGAAGTATTTATTATACATATCACATATGGCCATTTGAGCATAGTGAGAGAATGGGGAGGAGGGGGTGGGGGGTAATTCAACTCTAACTTAGCAACCTCCGGTTAAGTTTTCTTAAAACTGATATAGAAGAAAGCTGTTGTAATGAAAAAAAAAAAAAAACCACATTCACGGGTTTTTTTTTTTTTTTGTAGGGGACTCACAAATTGGTAATTTTTACTACATCAATCAGGAAATAAGTTCATTTTACAAGGACTAAGCAAGAATTAATATAATGAGACATTTTGATTATTGCATGTATCCATCAAAAGCATTCAGGGTTTATATACTGATCTAACCTTTTGTTATCAGATTCCATGAACATTTGAAATATCTTGAAATTTCAAAGCATGCCAGAATGGGTTGAAATGCCTCGTTTTGTGCTGTTGTCAAAACTCTACCTATGGATCAATTCATTTCAAACTGTGTCATAATTTGTATTTATATAAAGGCTTACTACTGTGCGATTTTCAGAGACATTAATCGATAGGAAAAGTTTGGATACCTCGAGGCTACTACCTTAAAGCTGAGCTCCGATTATATAAACATGGGTGGCGTAGTAAAAATTTTGGGGGAACGGAAATTGCTAGAAATAGATCTGGCAATCTCCGTTCCCAACTAAATATAAACTATAGAGACATGGTGACGTATGTATGGTCAATCAACCGAGCCGAGTGACCTAATATCCATGCACATCGCTGTCATCGGGGGTGTATAAGGAAATCTCGGTGTGCATACACCGTGACAGTTGAAGGATAGAAGCCGAAGATATTAACTCGGTAATGGAAGAAATGTTTCATGAGTTAATTGATTATTCATACATAATTCAAATAAATAAGGCTCATAGAGTAAATATATAATAACGAAGAACAGAAAACCAATTTAGCCAGTGGTGGATTTAGAGGTGGGTGTCCCCCCTTTTCGCTACATATTTACAAGTAAAAATCCAGTAGTTTGGCTAATACACATGTGGGCTCCCACTGTTAGCCATTATTTTCCATATTTGTAGAAAACAAAATAGATCTATTGTTTACATTCCTATTAAATATCCCCATATTCCAGATAAATTTAACATTACAAGAAATTTTTCACAGTAAATGTATTTCAATAAAACAAAGAAATGAAGGATTTACCGACTTAAAGGGACATAGTCCGAGACTGGAAATTTTTAGCATGAAAAGGATAAATTACGACAATATCTTATTTTTCCTGTATTACATAAATTATAAACTGTGTTAATTGCAAAATTTAAAATTAAATTACTCAATGTTTTCGTAGAATAAAGGTAATTGAGTCGAATTAAATTCGGTTGGTATCATTTCCCCAAATAAGGCGATGCTCCGCCCATAATCATGCGCGTGCGCGGATACTCTCTGTAGAAAACAACGAAAATGGTTTACATGGAGGAATAAGAGCACGAGAAAAGCAAAAGTGTGGTAGAAAATAACTATACACAGACTCGGAGGCCAAAAAATGAAAAGTGAAACAAATGTAAGAATCGGATAAAGTTCGAGTTTCATTGTCACGTGATTTCCTGTGACCGACCTCATCAATATTCAAGGAGTTGGTGTGGTTAAGTTGCAAATTTAAAACGGGCATATCTCGTGAACGACATCGACTTTGGTAACGATACTTTTTACACATCTTATATAATGTACTAGCAATCGAATGCCGTTTAAGAAATCCGTTTACATTTTTTTATACTTTTCCCGACTTCAATCGGACCATGCTCCTTTAATATTAGTAAATTTATTACTTATATATTTTGTATTTTGTCCTGTGTGTCAATCAAACTGTAACAGTAATATTCTCATCTTCAACTCATTCAATACACGATGTTTCCATTTCCGGTTGTCAAAAGGAGTGTTCGATAAAACCAAGTAAACATGTATAACACACACACACACACACACACACACACACACACACACACACACACACACATTGTTTTATTCACTCAGAAGCAATTTATCTGGTGATGATTTTAAAAGCTTCACGTGTGAATGTCTATAACCTCTATAATAAATCAAAGTACTGAAAGTACGGTCACGAGTTGGATTTGTTTAATTTCATTTTAAGAAATTATATGAAGCAAAGAATGGGTCAAACACTCCACATTGGCAATTCAGTTCTATTTTCAGTTGTGCTGGTCATGGTTATGGTTGGCAATTTTAGGGGGCCGTTTTGAAATTACATACTTTTGGAATTATTCTGGAAAAGTTTGAATCAAATGTGATCAAGTACCTTGGAAGATAGTTGGAAAATACTAACACAAACAAATAAAGGATGTCAAGTCGACATTTAGTTCAGGTGAGCTAAAAATGTGAGCCTGATCGGCAACGGTTCAAACATTATAGTGAAGGTCCAGAAGTAGGTCACTCTATGGTTGATTTTTCCTATCAAAAGATCTAATCATAAAGAATGCTCATTAGAATTACTTACGTCTTATCCCTAACTGTTCCAATATTATAAAGGGTATACTTTATTAAGAGACCAAAAAGTAAGTATATTATATACCCCCAAAATGTTTGTTTTTCATTGTTTTATCACACCACGAATATTGCTCGTTTATGTTGACGGCATCTGTCTGATGCAGGTTACAGAAATTTTTACCTTTGCATCGGACCCACTCGAAGCAGTGAGGGTTGTTTAACATGCCACGTCTACCGAAACAGGGGACATAGGATTTTACTGTCCCATCCGAAGGACAGACACGGCATGACCATGGCGAGGCTCGAACCGGCGACCTCCAGGTCAGAAGTCCAGCGCTCTACCACTGGGCCACACCCGCAAAATGAGTATGCAGAAACTTGTGAAAGCCTATGATATAAGTCACCCAGTCTCGAGTCTCCCGAATAGACATAATTAGAATTTCATCACAGTACATATACTATAAATATTCATGAGCTGTACCAATAATCAAGTATATGTACTTATCAATTTATTGTACAACAGAAATTGTAAGTCATTGTATATAGTGTAGGAAATGAAACATTTTAATTGTAATCTATATTGTTTAATTTTATTACAATAAATATAGAACATATATACCTATAGTAAGAACAAAGCAGTTACTGTAACAATCATAAAATCTCAATATGGAAATACATGTTTATCAAAAGTTACAGATTCTGTTGGAAAGACATCGACACTATTGCTTATAAGATACTATAGCATATTGGTAAAAAAAGGTAAATGATATAAAAATATACAATCACAAATTCAAAACTGTTTTCAATTATTGACGACGGGCCAACTTTAATATATAAATGTTTTATTATCAAAATCCACATTAGATTGTGTTACCTTGATATGAGGTGTACTTTGTTTCCAACAACCCCCCCCCCCCCCCCATAGATGTTTTTGAGACATTTATGCCCCTCATTAATTATATTATCAAAGAGTGTATAAGCCTTTATCATGGGCAGTATGGAAATACTTTATAATTGGACTTTTTTTTAAGTTCAAGGGGCATAACTTCATGAAAAATTTTCAATGGTAGCAAAATTAAACTTTGACCTAGAAATTCACTTCATACGTCTCTATTCCATATTTAAATTCAATATGTACCAATTTTGCAGAAATAATGATGGAAACAATTAATTATTGGAGATAATGAACAGAATCTATGAATTATTGGAATTTTTTAAAGTTCAAGGGGCATATCCAATGAAAATGTTCAAATGTACCCAAAA
Organism: Pteria penguin; assembly: GCA_035048485.1. Taxonomy (NCBI): domain Eukaryota; kingdom Metazoa; phylum Mollusca; class Bivalvia; order Pterioida; family Pteriidae; genus Pteria; species Pteria penguin. The sequence continues at coordinate 12,848,888 of CM068590.1, forward strand.
CAATACTTGATCTAGATATTCTCACAAGAAATCTGTATTTCAAATTTCCTGCAGATAACAAATGAAAATGATGAATTATAGGAATTTTTCTTAGTCCAAGTGGCACAGCCCTGTCAAAAAAAAAATGTACTATGGTACCAAAAACCGAACTGAACCTGGATATTTATATGAGAAATCTCAATGTTTGAAATTTTAAGTACAATGTAATTAACTATCTTATTGACAATTGACAGATAGTTGATACATGTACATACAAAATTGGAAAACAAACAAAACATTCATTCAACAAATTATTTCAATAATTGTAAGCAATATCCACTTATTCATATATGAACTCATTTCTCACAACATTTCTGCAATTCAGTTCAACATGAATGATCCTCAAGTGTGGGCAGAGCAAATTTTGTAAAAATCTCATATTTCTATAATGGCATATGCTATATCAGTTAAAAATGATAATAAAATGCTATAGAACAAATCTACTAAATAATGACATACAGTTACTAAATTACTCCAGTTGTCATGAACTTATCATTGAAGTAAGGGACTTATATGCTGGATAAATGAAAGCCTACTACTTTCTGTCCTTAACCATGAACTTACCTACTAAAACAAAGAAATGAACTAAAATCAACACAAATAAACAAGTGAACAAGTGAACAAGTAAGAAAAATGAACACACCACATAAATACCTGGTACAATGAGCAAAGTCATGATTCATAAACATAAACAGTATTTTAATTAATCATGATTTCTATCACAATAAAGGACATAGCAATAATGATTAAATGACTCGCCTGACTTCAACATCACATTCTTGTTATATAAACTCCTATACTGAAATTTTCACTATTTTATTGATATTACACATTTCTAGAACTATAAAATACTTTCTTTAATTGACTCTTTCCCTTCAAAACACATCCTCAAGGATATCCAGTCAAAACAAAGCACTTAAGCTACACTGATGACCTGACACTACTAGTACAACATATATACATTTATAAATGGGACTGAAAGGTAATATCACTATAACAATAACATCATTAAGTATAAACATGTTTGCTTTAAAAATGAATTGGATGAAGTGTTGAGCTGTATTATACCACCTTATTAATACTGAGGTTTTTTGGCCAAAATGCACCACAGATTGTACCCAGCTTTAGTTTGGTTTTTGGTTAAAGTGTATTAGTATTATAAATGGCATGGAATATTTGTCATGTGGCAATACTCTTTTCAGAGTATGTGCCCTGATCATGCTGTACAGTAAATGGATAACATACATATTGTAGTAAAGTAAGATTTTCTTGAACAATTTTAGATGTTTCTTATCAATGAAGATAATCAACAACAAATTGATTGTAAAAGTAATCACTGAAAATAACGTTTAAATACATATGTCTTTGGATTTCAAGCGAGCCAATCACATTTCCGCAACAAACATTATTTTAAAGTTTTCTGTGGAAGACTTGACATGTAATTATGACAGACCTAATAAATCGATATCAAAGAAAATACTCTAAACTATTTCTAATGTCATAAACATATCTAACTGACTTAACGCTATTACAATATTTTGCTAGGGTGATTTATTAAAAAGTAGTAGAATTATATCAGCACTGATATGTATTACAAAACAAATATCAGATGTGAAAGAAAGTTGACCATTACATGCAATGACTTTAAATGGTGTTGGCTGTCAAAGGACAACAATGTAAGGATGATAATTCTATTACTATCTATAGATATCTTTAATTTTGTATTGTTACAAGATTTTTAAGGATGGCATTACTAATATGAGGAGCATTTGTATATTGCTTATGGTTTCCAGAATCAACAAGTTATCACATCAAGTGTACTTTTCTTGACATCCCCCCTTTCCAACCCCCCCCCCCCCCTAAAAAAGGAAGTATATTTCTATATTAAAAATGTCACAAAGAAACAGAATTGTATCAAAAGACAAGACACATGGACACAGAAATTACTATGAAAGATGGAAGAGCATAAAATGTGTAAAACAACCGGAATATGATTTCAAAATAAAACAGTCTTATGTCATAACAACTCTACTTTTTCAACAAAATTGTTCCTGGAGGTGAAATTGATTCCAAGTGGAATCCTTTCTTTCAGAATGATCTCCATTTCTTCCACTTGGCATACTAACACTGATGCTAGAAGGTCTCTGGAAATTTCATATGTTGAACACTGGCCATCAGCTTCAATAACCACTGCAGTATCTACTTCTCAAAGTTCAAATTCTATGATATTTCTTTTCACTATTTCATCTGATGCTTCACCCTCCTAAAGGAATAAGATCACAAACACACCTGTGCATGTAGTTTTAAAGAAAACAGCATATTCAAACAAAATATTTATCACTTACATATTTAGTTGGTTGTTCGAATGTAGTTTTACGGGGCGTTCAACAATATTTCAATTATATAACGACATGGAAGCAGGAGGTTACCAACCTCTTAAAGTTAAACATAGTGGCGCAATCTCGGAATCGAACCCAGGTCAATACAAGTGTTTCACCACTACACCACACCAAGACTGCCCGTATTTATCACTTGAAGTTCAATATCAGTCACATAACTGTAAGAACATTCTATCCATAAAATACTTGTATATAACTTGTTTCTCCTACCTTTCTACCATCAGCTACTGGTTTCACCTTATAGTTTATGTGTTTAGTACTAGTAGTCAATTTGACTAAAACAGATGTGTTTTGGTCCAAACTGTACTGATTCATGTATCATATAACAGGTGGTTGCAAATCATTCTATCATTGAATCATCATGTGAATTTACCTTAAATACAGATTTAGAGGTGGTTGAGAGACTGATTTCCTCTTTGTAGCTATTGACTACAGCATCTGTAACAGTGATGTATTGGCCAACATTTCCCTCAGTGGTTAGGTCTCTCCATAAGGAAACTTTGATTGTATCTGTTCGATCTTTTATGGTGATAGTTTTCACTTTAACTTCGTTCCCTCTTACACAGACAGTACGCACCAATTCTTCCCAGAAAAGAAATTTTGTCTCTATCAAATATCATGTCCTACCTTTACAAGAATCTTTCTGTATCTCATATCACATCTTTAACCTTTACAACGATCTTTCATTATTAAATATCATTTGTTTTACCTTTACAATAATTTTTAAGACATTGAGAAATAGCATTGTAACCATTTATTCTACATTCTCCAGGTTTCCTCTTGATAAAAACTTTGTCTTGTTTCAAGCTGCATACTGCAACTTTTGCATTTATGGTCATGTATAATATGGCAACTCATGTATCAATCGACATGCATAACATTGCACTCCTGTATCGTTCAATATCTGTGACATTTTGCAGCTCCTGTATAAAACGATATGTATGATATTGCAACTCCTGTATCAATCAATATGTATAATCTTGCAACTCCTGTATCAATTAATATCTATGACATTTTGGAACTCCTGTGTCAATCGATATTTATTATTTATGATTTTGCAACTCGTGTATTAATGGATATGAACGACTTTGCAACTCCTGTATCAATCGAAATGTATGATTTTGCAACTCCCGTGTCAATGGATATTTACATGTATGATATAAACTCCTGTATCAATTGTTATGTTAAGATATGAACTCGTGTATCATTCAATTGTACCACATAGCACCTCTGGTATCCATTGATATTTTGGTACATGTATCATGTATGGTAAAAAGACATACAAAAATTACAATCTGTATAAAATGAAAGTAAAAGTTTGTTTTGAATCGGAAAAAGTCTCAGCTTTATCCTTTGAAAAGCGTTAGTTGAATTAGTTCTGATGAAAATCTGCCATCATTTGAAATGTTAAATCCTTACTGCTTTTGTTCCTTTAAGTGTTTCTTTTTATTAATATCAATGACCCCGAATAGTTTTAATACCTCCAGATATTTAAGCAAGGATTCTGTTGGATTAACAAGCAATGAATTCTATTGTATTTGACGTGGCCACGTTATATAAAGTCAATATATGTACGACCTTCCCAGATCAAGTTTCGAGAAATTTACAATACTAATAAAACAGATCATACGCTCAAGTTAATATAAATACTGCAATGCTCTTTCATTGATCCCATATGCCGATAACGATTGATCATAATGTCGACATTGAATTTGATGTAAATCTACGGTACCCTAAATTTATGCCCAACTCATTTACTGTATGATTAAAGAAGACTTAAATTAATAGATCCTTTATTTGCTTGAATATTATGGATATTTATCCAGACATCGTTTTGAAAAAAAAATCAAAACAACGTAATTGTGGCGCTCACTAAAACTAGCACGCGGACTTGAGAAAGTCCGACTTGAAAATGAAAAATAGTGATATCTCTAAAAGTTCGAAATATTTCATTGTGAAACTTTCTACAGACATTGTAATTGAGATATTTATTCTTATCAATACCAGATATTCACAATTTAAGTCCTAAATTTATCATTTGAGGCACTAATCTGTTACAAACTCACTAAAACTAGTACGTGGACTTTGACGGCCGACTTGGGATGTCAAGACGAATATTTGTCTAACTTCAATAAATAACAACATAAACTTAATTGTTATGAATACATGTAGTGTAAGTGTAAAGAAATGTAAATACTTTTTGTTTATGCGTAAGGACATATTTATCGGCGATAAAGCAAGGTTTATTTACCTTGTGTGACAGCGGTATCGATCACCAGGAAAAGCCAACTTCGGTTTAAAACGGACGTGTACGGCGGACCGGAGAACTAGAACTAGTACGCGGACTTCTACGTCCGACTTGGGAATTTAATTTGAATTAACTATATAAAGATATTTTCTATTTATTTCCATATCATAACAAGAAATTTAAATATTTTAATGATATAATTAATTGCCATATCTAGTGAAATATTGAAACATCTTGTATTGTGGTAGAGGCGGTCCAACACAACAAGTCCGACTTCGCTTTTCAGACGGAATCGTTAACACTATTAACATAATAAAATCAAGCTGTAATTAAAATTAATTGAGGCATTATGACCATTTTTAAAACAATGTTACACCTTAGGCTTTATCTACTTCTTATCCGCAGTTAAACATGGTCGTGAAAATGGTTGTCTTCATCGCATGAAATAGTTTATAGCCAATATATATTAATTATTCTTATCATCACAATTTGTAGCATTTATTTGGGTAGGACTAGAAAGTACAAGACTTTTTAGGGGAAAATTAATGTTTTCCTTTGATTCAAGTTATAGTTAGGAAGACTGATATATGCATCCTTGCGATAAATAGGCAGATGACTGTGGTCAAATGATACGAAACTAATTATGATACAATGATAAATATGCCTGAATCTTGAACTTGCGATAATCCAGAGTTGTCCGAATGACTTTAAGCAGTTTATTGTTTATCAATCAAAGGAAATTCGGAATATCAAACTTTTTATTTCTAAATCAAAATTTAAAAAAAAGTATTTCCAATGTTGTTTAGCCTATATATTACGGAAATGGGCAAATTTGTCATTACAATGAGTATATAAGTGCCGCTTCTGTGTCTACCCTGCCGTTTCTGTGTTTAGGTGCCGTTTCGGTGTTTCGTTTCACCCACGCTATGTTTGACCTACTTTCCGTAGTGTGTCGGGTTTGATAAATTTATAACAACAGACTATCTACAAACATCGTTAGACAGGTAGGATAGAGACAAATTAAATAACTAATCTATTAATCAAATATTATCATGTATCGTAAGTTGAAAAGGTATACTCTACAATACAGTCCCGACTACTGTACTGTACAGACGCCTGTGAACGTACATTCGTGCCGTGTTGACACGTTATATATTATTTGTGAGATGATTTATTTATATTCTTTAAATAGCGGATAGCATGCAAGCCTGAAAATTAAGCATGTAGAGCATACCTTCTTGTCCCTTGTTGTAAACTTTCTCTTCTCGATCTTTAGCACGTCCTTTTCTTTCGATGTAAACAACACGCGTAGTGATGTGTAAGATCACGTGGTCACAAGAAATTAAATCTATAGCTCGCTAAAGTACTGGTGAATACCATATTACACATTACAGAATATGTAATTCAATTCATATAACTCTAAAGGAATATGTTATTTCAAGATGTTTTTCTATAATTATGGTTAACATGCCGGTACTATATTTTTGGAATGCGCGCAAGTAGATGTTCAGAATAAATGGTTGAAATATAGAGTAGTGCTGTGTCTTATTTTCAATTTCCAGTTTTTGGTAACTATACGAGTTGGATTGAAAAATCCAGCTCGTAAAAATGTTTTGTTTTTGGATAAAGGATTTTTAATACGTTTGAGTTTGACAAAGACAATACTTCTAGCGAGATTTGCATAAATAGAATAAAATAAAAGTTTTTATAGATGCACACTCACAAAGAAGATCTTTATCATCTTAAGATTATAATCAATTTAAACAAATAAATATGTATAAAGATCAACACATGATATGATGATGATTAGTACCTCTTCTCTGTTGAATTAGCATAATGGACTTGTACAATTAGTACATCTTGTCGAACTACAATACATTTTAGACATTTGCTACGTCTACTACATCCACAACAATTCTGTCAATTGAATATATATACAAAAAGTATATATATTTGTATATATATAAATTCTATATATAGTGTCTTTTATTATTGAAAATATTTCAAAATATTTAAATAAACAAATACAATTCTTGTGCCACACACGTGTACGAATTAATTTAATTCAGATTTAGTGATACATGTCCATCTTACTTAGTTTTATCGAACACTCTTTTTGAAAACCGGAAATGGAAACATCGTGTATTGATAAATCGAGCATGGGAATAATACTGTTATATTTTGATTGACAGACAGGACAAAGGGCAAACTGTGTAAGTAATAAATTTACTAATATTAACTCGTTCGTGAAACCCTTCGGTTAAATACATTTACTACGAAAATGTCTTGTAAAATGAAATTTATCTGGAATATGGGGATATTTGATAGGAATGCTTTCTGTTCTTCATTTGAATTATGTATAATTGATCAAATAGTGCATGAAACATATCCTCTATCACCGAATTTATATCTTCAGCTGATTTCTCTATAGTGTCAACTATCGAACTGTCACGGTACATGCACACCGAGATTTCCTTTTGTACCCCCGATGACAGCGATGTACATGGATATTGGGTCACTCGGCTCGGCTGATTGACCATACATAAGTCACAATGTCTCTATAGTTTATATTTAGCTGGGAACGGAAATTGCCAGATCTATTTCTGGCAATTTCCGTTCCCCAAAAATTTAGATAACGTCACCCATGTTTAAATAATCAGAGCTCAGCTTTAATAAATGTATTGAAATAGAAAGAAATAATGCATAAAGGCTTTTACTGAATAACCAAAACAAAAAATTTGAGCAAAATAAAGAAAGACATACAGATTGCTTTAGTGAATCCGCCTGTATATACATAGTTCACACCATTTAAAGTAAAGATATTGTTTTGAGGTAACCCCAAGTTGACAAATATCGAGATCAAATAAAGAATGAGGTTTTCAACGAAATTTAGCAACGTTTTAACGTAGTTTGATAGAAAAATGTGATTATTTACAAATGTTAAGTGGTTGATATTTTATCATTAATACTAGCTTTGTTTATATAAAAAATGTTGAATCTTTTTACCATACAATTCTTAGTCAGAGGAAATTCATAAAAGTGCTTGCGAGACATTTCGAGTATGAACACATAAATAATAATGTGTCCCTTTGTGGATGGTGTTAGATTATCAAGTTTTATATTAATTCATAAATAGGAGAGTACTGACCGTTCTTCAGTTTTGTTTTTTTTTTTTTACAAATCTTCTAGATTCAACGATGATGTCATTGTTGTCATTGATGACGTAACGTCTTCACTCGGTTCCGGGTTTAGTTTTCCGTTCGCCACACAATTGCAAGGAAAAATCCAAATTTGGTACCTAAAATGGCTGAGTAGTTTCACTAATACACAAGCCCCCCCCCCAAAAAACCTCATAATTAATAATAGATTTAAATTTGTTTCTTATTTGTTTGTTGGTTTTTCATCTTTTTTCTTTTCGGGGGAGGGAGTGGGAAAGGAGCGGAAAATAATCAGTATCTCAAATCTCTCTCTCTTTCAAGCCGGCGTGGCCTAGTGGTATCGCCATCGTCTCCTGATCGGGAGGCCGGGGTTCGTGTCCAATTCTGGTCATGCCGGTGTCCTGTCTTTCGGATGAGACTGTAAAAACCGAGGTCCCGTGTCACGGTAGGCGTGGCACGTACAAAATCCCTCACTACTTCGAGTGGGTCCGTTGCAAAGGTCAAAATTTGTATGCCATGCATCAGGCAGATGCCGTCACCACATATGTCAAATAATCGTGGTGTTAGGTTAAACAAAAATCAAATCTCTTTTCTAATATTCATGAAAATTCTTTCACAGTTGAAGCCCTAACAGGACCAGGAAATAGTATAAATGTGTAATTAAATATAAATTAAGTCCTCTGCAATCATTTAAAATTTATTATACAGGGAAAATAACTAGAAGTGACCAAAAGGTCAGAGTTCAAAGAAAAATTCATATTATAAGTGACATTAATATATATATAATGTCTCTAATCACGACAGTGTGAGTATGTGCAAAAAGGGATGGAAGATTGCATTTCCTGTATGAAGTAATGATTTTTGTTTTTAGCTCACCTGAGCCGAAGGCTCAAGTGAGCTATTGTGATCAATCACCGTCCGTCGTCCGTCGTTAACTTTTCACATTTTCGACTTCTCCAGAACCATTGAACAGAATTTGATGAAACTTGATAAGCATGTAGTACTCATGGTCCCCTACAAGTGTTGTTGTTTTTCGTCCGGATTCATCAACAGGTGGCGCCACCACAGGCAAAAGTAGGTCAAAGAGGGTACCCTCCTTTGACAAACTTCTTCTTCAGACCGGGGGCATACAGAGACAAACCGAATGCATAGGAATGATCTAGAGGGATGTGTGAAGAAGTGTTGTTATTTTTGACGTTTTTTTTTGTACTTGGTAGTTTTAATGCAGATGGATTTTTATGAATTTTTTAAGACTTTCAAGAAAAAGGGGGGTGGGATAATTGGTATAAACATTTCACAGTTTGAACTTTTTCTTCGGAACCACATGCTGGAATTCAATGAAACTTGGCATGCATCAAATACTCAAGGTCCCCGACAAATGTGGTCATCTTTGTAAGGATCCATGAACAGGTGGCACCACCACATACAAAAGTAGGTCACAGAGGGTACCCTCCTTTGACAAACTTCTTATTCAGATCGGGTGCATACAGCGACAAACCGACTGCATAGGAATGATTTAGAGGCATATGGGAAGAAGTGTTGATATTTTTGGTTCCATTCCGAAATCAAATTTTTGACGTTTTTTCATTTTTATTTTGGACTTTGTTATTTTAATGCATTAAAGAGTTATTATTTTCTTTTAGTAAACATTGATGCATTCATTTGGTTTCATTTAATCATTTCTATGGTAAGGAATGCTGGTGCGAAGGAATTTTTTCAATATCTCGATTTTTGAATTTTTTTATGAATTTTTTAAGACTTCCAAGAAAAGGGGGGGGGGGGGGGGACAATTTTTCATATCTTCAACTTGATCTACAGAACAACTTGAAGGATTGTGATAAAACTGGGTAGGATGCAAGTACTCATAGTCCTTTTCAAAGGTTTTTGTTTTTTGTGCGGATCAGTCAGCAGATGGCGCCACTACAGGCAAAAGTAGGTCACAGAGGGTACCCTCCTTTGACAAACTTCTTTTTCAGACTGGAGGCATACAGTGAAATATAATAATGACTTGGTATGCTCATAGAATATCGCCAGCCTCAGCTGTAACTACATGGCCAAAGGTTGGTTGGTTTGTTTGTGTTTTACATCGCTTTCTACAGTTTTTAGCTCTACTGGTCTTGACCAGTCGAGTTGATGCGATAGCCCACCGTCCATTGTCCGGCCGTAAACAATTTGTTTCTTCTTGTTCTCTGAAGGTATATATCCTAAAGACCTAATTATGGTCTCATCTTGTTGGGTAGGTGGTCTAGTTGTTCATGTGCAATTTTAGTCCAGTCCAGACCTCTAACGGCCCAACAAAGGGGCGTGGTCCCAAAATCTTGTTCCCTTTTATCTGATGGTATATGTCAGAGAGATTTAATTATGGTCTTGTCTTGTTAGGTAGATGATCTAGTTGGGGAGTGGTCCCAAAATCTTGTTCCCTCTTCTTTTCTCTAGGTATATATCCTATAGACCTAATCATGGTCTCATTTTGTTGGATAGGTGGTGTAGTTGTGAATGTGCAATTTTGGTCCGGTCCGGACCTCCTGGGCCCCCACAAAGGGGCGTGGTCCTGAAATCTTGTTCCCTCTTCTTTTCTTAAGGTATATGTTCCAGAGACCTAATTATGGTCTCATCATGTTTGGTATGTGATGTAGTTGTGCATGTATAATTTGGGTCCGGTCCGGACCCCCTGGTGTCCCACAAAGGGGCACGGTCCCAAAATCTTGTTCCCTCTTCTTCTCTGATGGTATATGTCCATGAGAACTAATTATGGTCTCATCTTGTTGGGTAAGTGGTCTAGTTGTGCATAAGCAATTTAGGTCTAGTCCGGTTGGTTGGTTGGTTAGTTGATTAGGGTTTTACGTCGCTTTCAACAATATTTCAGTCATATCGCGACATGGAAGCAGGTTACCAACCTCTTAAACATAGTGGCGCAATCTGGGAAGAAATTTCATCATATTTTTACATCATGGTGAGAATTTTTACTTTTCGGGTTCATCCGATTTATTGTTTCAGAGTTGTGGGTCTTAAATTTCCTTTAAATGTGTAATGCTATGGAACCCAATAGCTTTACTTGGCGTCTAAAGATTTCTACCATATTTAAACATCATGATAAAATTATGGAGAGGAAGCTGCTTTTCGCTTTTCAGATTTATCCGTTTTGTCGTTACAGAGTTATGGGACTTTGATTTTTAGCTCAAGTGACCTATTGTCATACTAGATTGCCCGTCGTTTGTTCATTAACTTCTTGACATATTCAACTCCTCTGAAACTACTGGGCAGAATTCATTGAAAATTTACATGCTTGTTCCTCAACATGCATACAAATTTTGCCCTTCGTTTCATCTAGCTGTTCAGGTGAGCGATATAGGCCCATTTGGGCCTCTTGTTTGAATTTCTTACACATTTGTAGTCCTAATTATTACTATGTCTCTGTCTTCAATATAGCTTCAACAGCAACTCTACCATGTGTAGCCAATTTAACAGTTAAAGAAGGTAACTATTATGGCGATTTTTAGTACAGTTTGAAAATTAAATGCTACTCTGTCGTAAATTTTTCTGTAGGTCTATATAAACCACACCGGAATCCTCTGTATGACATTCAGTTCCGTATCCAGTGCTATATATCTCATTTGAATTTTGTTTTTCTTGTTGGCCTCCAAAGTAAATCCATTAGTATCCAATGTTACAGATGTAAATGATACATTAACACAAGGTATCAATTTGATTTTGCAAATTTATTTCAAAGAATTTTACTCAGTTTCATTTAAGTTACAATTTTAATATTATATTATGTAACTTGACATACACCAGTTAAATTATGAAAAATTATATGTATCAGTTCGAACTAGAGCTGTCCTATTGGGACAAATATTCCCTGTGGCAACAAATTTGTGAAAATGAGAGTAAGTAAACAGCATTTTGTTTCTCATATTTTAAAATCTTATTTTGTACAGAATTCTGCCATGTCATCTATCATTATCACTAGTGTAATGATATAAATGTTTCATAATTTCAATTTACAGATGATGTCTCAAAATCTACCAACATTAAAGAACTTACAACAAAGATACAAAAGATTCGAGTTGTATCCATTATTGTTTATCTTAACATTATACAATCAGTTGATTCTACGAGGGCAATACGTTGAAATGATGACCCGTGGCCTGGCTTGCACCCGAAATGGTCTAATCTGAGGAGAGGATATTTTGGGGTATGTCACTCATCGAGTTCTTCCACTTGTTTCGGTAAAATTGTCGATAATGAAAAGGAGAAGATTACATCCCCAAAATAACCCCATCTGGAGTTTTAATACTTTACATGTACATCATGCTCATATAAAGATATCAATTGTAGAATTTAATTTTATCTCCTTGTTATAAAGACACACAACAAAAAAAAACTTCAGTGGCTACAAGAAGTTCATTGTGGCTAAAGTAAATTCAGTTTTTGTAATAAAATGTGTGTATGAAATTTGATATGTGCTTTAATGACCAATTAGGTTCATTGATAAAGATAAACACAATGTATTAATGCATGTATTAAAGATGTATGAAATAATTATTTTAAGGTCATGAACAAAAGGAGGCAGAGTCAACTAAATCAGCACAAACTGACTACCTAGCACTGAAAAAATCAAAAACTGGAAAATGATAAAGAGTATAGACGAAGGAAACTTGAAATGTGGGAAGAAATGTTGAATTTAATGAGGAAGACTACAGCTGCTGTTGAACATTTATCTAATGGAAATGAGATCGACATGTTTTCTAATAATGTTTCAGTGACTCCTGTTACTGAATTTTCAATAGGTGGGTAATATCTATGTTTTCTTAAATAAAATTTTGATTAGTAATTGTCAAATTGACATTGTACCACCCGAATGCCTTACCAAGAGTTGTTTTCCCTGGTATTTAAAAGTACGAAAACCTTAAACCACAAAGTTATTAGGATAATTCCCATAGGTCTCAATATTACGAACATCAATTACCAACTTTATCAGTGGAAAACATCATTTTATAAAATGTTAAAATCCATTTTATAAAATGCTGCAAAATGATATCTTTTAAAAGATAATCCCCTTTCGCAAAAAAGCGGAGAGTTGTCAACACCTGAAAAGAATTCATATACCTTTTATCAGAATTTTATCACACTTTAACAAAATGTTATTTAGATTATTGGCTTTTGTACCAAGGTCACTCAAAGTCATCTCTGATGATTTCAGAAATGTTATTTAGGGTAAGGGCTTGTGGGCAAAGGTCACTCAAGGTCATTTCTGATCGGTCAATGTCACTTATTAATGAGGACTTAAAGTACCATGAACTACGTGTACTTACATCTCCTACACCTTTCATCCAAATGTTTTACAAGATGCTTTCGGACAAATGTCAAGATCAATGTGAAAGTAAGACATTTGTGATCATTTATGAAAGGTCAGGGTCACTCATGAAAATAGAAAGGGTATCAGAATAGAATTTGATTTATAAAAAAAAAAGAAAGTGTTGAAGGAAAGTATTTGCTGATGTGGGACTAATCAGAATATTGTTGTTCTTGGCATACACCATAGCAGCTACATGTATATCCTATGCCCCTACCATTAATCAAGGTTACTTGTTAACTAGAGCTTCCACTCAGAAAAAAATATATCTTTAGGTAAATTGCTGTTCTTGACATGCACCATAGCAGCTACAGGTATATCCTATTCCTTTAACATTAATAAAGGTCACTTTTTAACTCATCCATCAGTTTTACTGATTTTTTTTGGTATATAGCTTGAGTCATCAATTTCCTGCATTATAAGTATAACTGCCGTTCAGGACGCATACATCAGTTTCACTGATACTGTTGTTTTGTTGGGGCAGGCGTGGTGTAGTGGTTAAGCGCTTGGCTTGCGGCGCCGACGATCCGGGTTCGATTCCCGGATTGCGCCACTATGTTTAAGAGGTTGGTAACCTCCTGCTTCCATGTCGCGATATAACTGAAATATTGTTGAAAGCGACGTAAAACACTAATCAATCAACCAACTGTTGTTTTGTTTCTGTTGATGACCAATTTTACGGAAGTTTATTACGGACATGAAATTTTGTTAATCTCCCACTCTAAATCCGCCACGACAAGATATTATATTGCATCGGCGAGTTACTATCTAGCCATGGCGAGATACGAGTAATTAAATGAACACTTATCACGTGGTCATTTGCGAAATATCATATAGTATGTTGTAAGTAAACTTAAGCTATTTGGTAATTGATCGACACCATTTCAAATATTGTTTCTACTCATTTATATATCAAAGGCAAGCATCTCGTCGGGCGTGATAGTATCTAGCGAGATAATAACTCGCCTAATAAGCCTCTGTACCAATATAGACCCCACCCCTAATAAAAAGTGTTTTTCTTTGAGACAATTATTTAGAAATATTGCTTTATGGAATAATGGCATGATTTAAAAATTCTTAAGATTATTCAACAAAGTAACATAAAAAACTCGAAAAAAAAAAATGGCTTAAATTTGATCTGTTCTAAGTTTGAGAAATAACACTTATTGGTCTCTTTTCAAAGGTTATTACATGTAGAGGGTGTAACACCAAGACCATCCGGCAGTGGCGCAGCTACTTATATGCGTGTATGATCAAGCATTCGCATGATTTACAGTGAAATCAGCACTAGAAAGAATGTTAGAATGAGAATGAAGCAAATCTTAGTAGCTGCTGTAATCCTGCGAAAGACGAGAACACGTGCATGAGTGTGAAATAATTGTCATTTTAACAACAAACGGTGCTCTTTCGAACTCAGCCACACAGCATCCGCTGTTTACTAGACATTTATAGTATTATTTGAAGTCATTTATCCGGGGGGGGGGGGGGGTTTAAAACAGAATTTATGATAACATTGCTTCAATACTCGGGACAGGGTAGGGAAAATTATGATTCAGATACGTGAAAAAGACCTCCACACACATTCATTCGACATAGGTTTGGTACGGTCGAATTTAAGAGATACGTCATCAAAATATCCCTGTGAAATGATTTGATAATTAACCTTGATAACTACTGAAAATGTTGAAATCAAAAATGTTCATATTTCTTACAAAGTAAAACGTAACTTGATGGATCATTTCAATCCTGTATTTCAGGGCCTAAAAGCCAGAGATTGCTTCTGGTGCCCTCTACATTTTAAAAATTGTTCGGGGAAGGATGGTAGGTGTTACAGCCCTAGCATATATATGTCGTCTCCCACATTAAAGCTCGGTATACACATTATTTTTAGCCTATAGTTCTACACAACTGTCGGGGAAGGATGAGTGGGGTTTACAATAAATATGATAAAGTTATCCTGCACGTCATACAACGAGGTTTATTGTTGTATCATGATTCATGAACTTCAGTATGATTGGATATGACGTAACTCTGCTCAGTATTTGTACTTGGTATTATGTTCCGGAAACAATGATCCGATAAAGTTTTTCTAAATGTTTGATGTAATGTATGTGTCCGGTAGCAGAGAAGTTTCTCAAGGATGAGTTGTCGATGAAATCTTACCTGAATATATGTAGGAATGGGATGACTTCTTTCAGCTTTTGGCGTCACATTATTGTCAATAAAATCACAAATGTGAAACAATGGCATCCCTTGGAAAACGTTACCTTTCTATTAGATCAGTATCACGAAGAGTATCGAGTACGTTGCTTCTGTCGCGAAAAACACGATCTTTCCGTACATTTTGTTTGTTTTCATCATTAAAAAGAAACAGTGCAGCCTTTTTGTAACTCTTAGATACAACTTTGTAACTTAGGAATTATCTTAACGTACGAAAATCTTTAAGTAACGACGGCCCTAATTTTATCGTAAGTTACGAAAGAATTTAATCGTAACTTACGAACTATTGCTTAGTAAAACTTTCTTCGTATATTACGATCAGAATGACTGACGAAGAAATTCTTATCTTACGAAGGTTAGAAACACGGGCTCCTGAAGTGGTTGTTCGTAATAAATTTGACGTGTTAGAAGTAGAGATGGAAGATTCGTCTCCGTCTGATACAAATAATACCAATTCATCAAATGATGAGACAATTATTAAAGATACTCTCATAGTCAATGATAGGGGTCGAAGTAAATCCCCAAAAGAAAAATGGTCGCAAACCCTCTCTTGCAAGACTTGCAGATAAATGAATCGTTCTGATTTAATATTACAGTGGAATTGTAGAGGTTTAAAGGTGAGTTTGAATGGATTAAGTTTTACATAGTAATATTTCTTTGAATACAAATTTGCAAGCTATCGCTGTGCTTGTAACATTACATAAAAAGATAACGTTCCACCAAATTCTAACTTGAATTTAAGTGTGAGATAATCTTGTTGACCAATTTCCCAAGCCATATTTTCTATTGGGAAACGTTAACGCTCATAACCCTCTGTGGGTAGTATTGATATAGCTAATAGGGGTAAGATTATAGAGGATTTTAATGCAAAACGTAATTTATGTGTCTTTAATGATGGATCAAGTACCTACTTAACATCCAGCTAATGGTACATATACTTCGATTGACCTTACAATAACAGATCCTTCGTTGTTTTGTATGGTCAGTTTATGATAAATTGTGTTGAAGTGATCACTTTCCTGTGGTTGTGAAAAGTAATGTTACGTCTAGTGATGATACCCTCCACGCTGGAAATTATGTAAAGCTGACTGGATTCAGTTCCAAACCCATTGTTATAGTATGATGAATACAGTTAGTTATGATAATGAAGCTGATCCTGTACTTACATTTACAAATAAATTAATTCATATTTGTGAGAAAAATATACCTAAAACTTTTACACTACCATATCGTAAATACAACCCGTGGTTTAATGACGATTGCAGAATTGCCATTAAAGAGCGCAAACGGGCCGAAAAGCCTTTTAAACGGCATCCTCTTCATTCTAATCGAAACAAAGCTCGTAAATATAGGGCTGTAGCCAGACGAACTATTAATCAGAGTGAACGCTTACCATGGAGAATTGTTTCCAAAATTAATACGCTTCGCCAATTAATAAAGTGTGGAAGATGATTCGGAAAATACAAAGTAAAGGGATGTCATCTAATGTAAAACACTTTAAAAAATGATAATATTTTAACTTCAAAAGTTGATATTGCCAATTGTCTAGGTCACACTTCCCCCCCCCCCCCCCCCCCCCCCCCCCCCCCCCCCCCCCCCAAACAAAAAATTCGTAAATAGTCATTAATTAAACAAAAAATAGTCTTCCTGAATTTTACGAAATTTTAAAAAAGAACAGAAAATAAAACTAAATTTTCAGTCTAACATCGATGAGGATTATAGTAAACCGTTTTCAATTGAAGAACTGGAATCATCTTTGGAGAAAACCCACGATACAGCCACTGGTCCAGACGATATACATTATCAAAGTCTGAAACATCTTCCAATCGAATCCCTTAACATTTTACTCAATGTTTTTAATCAGATTTGGTCTGAAGGTGAATTTCCAGTCTTGGAGACATTCTATAATCATTCCAATTTCCAAAGCCAGGAAATGATCATACAGATCCAACAAACTATAGACCAATACCTTTAACTAGTTGCGTATGCAAAACATTAGAGCGGATGATTAATGATAGGTTTGTATGGTGTCTTGAACAAATTAACTTACTGATATTCAGTGTGGCTCTAGGAAACACAGGAGTACTGTTGATATTCATTTTCGTTTAGAAACATATATTCGTGATGCCTTTATTAACAAGGACCTTGTTGTATCTGTATTTTTTTATTTAGAGAAAGCACACGATACAAGCTGGAAATACGGACTTTTACAGGATATATATAATATGGGGCTTAAAGGCAATCTGCCGATTTTTATTTGTAACTTTCTTAAAGATAGATCTTTTAATGTTCGATTTAGATCACATACTTCTGATTCGTTTGAACAGGAGATGGGTGTTCCACAAGGTAGTATTTTATCTGTTACTCTTTTTAGGGTAAAAAACAATGGTTTATCTAAAAGTCCTTATAAAGATATTGATGGATCTATATATGTTGATGACTTTCTTACATGTTGTCGTGGTAAAAATCTGCATACTAAAGAATGGAAGCTTCAGCTGTGTTTAAATCATATATTGAAATGGTCTATAGAAAACGGTTTTAAATTGTCCAAAAGCAAAACTTCATGTGTACATTTTGTGTCGGCTTCGTCGAGCTCATCAAGATCCTAAACTTTATTTGGAAAATAATCTTATTAAAGTAGAGAAGGAAACCAAGTTTTTAGGCTTAATATTTGGTAAAAAATTATCTTTTCCACCACATATTAAAGCACTTTAATTAAGATGTCCCAAGTCGTTAGATATTCTAAAAGTTTTATCTAATACAGAGTGGGGTGCTGAAAGTACAACCATGCCCCAGCTTTATAGGTCACTGGTATGATCGAGGTTGGACTATGATTGTATTGTTTATGGGTCGGCCAGAAAGTCATATTTACAGCTTCTAGACACCATACACTACCAGGGCTTACGTTTAAGTCTTTTTGCTTACAAAACCTCACCTATAAAAAGTCTGTATGATGAGGCTGGAGAACCACCTTTAAATGAAAGAAGACTAAAACTTACTTTGCAGTATGCAACTAAACTATATTCAAATTCTTCGAATCCCGCCTTTGACTGCATTTTTAAATCATAATATGAAAATTTATACAGTAATAAACCCAATAGTATTAAAAATATTGGATTACGTGTTCGACGACGTATTGAAGAGGCTGGCATTAGATTATCTTACATAGCAAATTATAAAATAACTTCGTCGCCGCCTTGATTGATGAAGAAATCGAAAGTTATACTGAAATTATCAGATCATAAGAAAATTAATACAAATTCTCTTAAATATCAACAAATCTTTTCAGAATAAATATGGAACATATATACCATTTAATTTGGTGCACCAGATGCGCATTTCGACAACTTATGTCTCTTCGGTGATGCTCGTGGCCGAATGATTGGAATAATCATAATATAGAAATCAGGTCTTTGTATTCGAAATATAAATCGTACTGTGCAGATGGTTCCACGAATGATGGCGGAGTCGCAGCTGCTGCAATAATTGCAAATGATAACGATATTACTGTTCTAATTTGCAGCCGAAGCTAATCCAATACTTTTAGCACTTGTTCATATTGAAAGAAAGAAATATTTTAAGAGCATTATTTGTTCTAACTCTTTATCGTGTCTTCAAGCTATCAAATATTTCAATACTAGTAATCCTTATATTTTGAGGATTTTAGAAAAAGTAATTTCTTTGTTATCAAATAATTTGTTAGTTTCCTGGACATAGGGGATTCACAAAGCAAACGAAGGATTGAATAGACTAGACATTGTAGGTAAAACACCTTATACAGATTTTAAGTCATCTATATTAAATGATATCGATGGTTTGTCCCAAGAAACTTGGGACCATGAAGATAATAATAAACTTCATAATCTAAAGCCGATTTTTAAACAAAAAATAAACTATCATTATAGTTGTTGAAGAGGTGAAGTTGTAGACTCTGCATTGGGCACTCTTGGATTACATTCTTACCTGTTACAGGAGGATCCTCCTCCAGAGTGTATCCCATGCGGATGCCTACTAAGTATCAAACATATATTACTTGAGCCGAATACAATGTTATTCTGTAAATTCGACGAAAGAATTGCCCGAGAGAATGTTTCTAAAATATTGGTATTTTTAAGGAGGCCAATTTGTATAATAAAATCGAGTATATTGATATATGATTTTCTTCAATTATGATGTATTTTAATTGTGTACACATGTGTATATTAATAATATTATTTATTTGTAGTTAACGTATACAATGGAAGCTTTACCTAATATTTTAGTTGTTCTGTTTAACGTGATTTATTTCCTGGTAATGTGTGACCGTCGCCATGTGAGTGAAATATTCCTGGTGCGACGTAAAGCAATAGTATATCTATCTATCTTGACCCATGGTCATTTGACCTATTTTAAGGCTATCTGGAAATAACAGATTTCAGTCCATTCATGACTAGTTTTTCCATCTGATAAAAGTCGAATTCACTAACCAAATTCACAAAATCTGCACAAAATCTTCCATTGTACACTGGATACCTTGATGTCAAATCTTAAAATCTTGGTCCATACATCGTAGAGAGTAAGTCTATTTGAACAGACTGTATTTCAGTCCGAGATCATCTCTTTAAATTTAAGGGATACGTTTTAATAACCCCAGGGCGTCTGCAGAAAAGATACATCAATGTATAAGAATAAACTGGAATAACATTTGTCCTCTAAACATACTGGGTTTTTACACACCCTGATAAAAGTCAGTGCGGCTAGAGCTCCCGGGTTCAACTCCCGCCCTGGGCACACCGTTGTTCTGTCTTGGATGTAACAGTAAAAACCGATATCCCATTTCGCGGTGGGCTTGGCACGTAAAAGATCCCTCACTACTTCGGGTCGGTCTGTTGCAAAGGTAGACATTTCTATGCAATGCATGAGGTAGATGCCGTCACCATATACATGAAATAATAAATAGTTGTGACGTCGTATACTTGCTGAAACGGGAAATAACATAACAGGAATATATCATCTTGGTATTTGCATAAAGTATCATTTTTATATCATATATGTTCTTTGTGATCGTATGTTTCAATCAGTCTTTATTATATGATGGAAATGTGTATAATGTTTTATACAGAAGCCAAATCCAATACCACTGAATACAGTTCAAGCCCTGGCATTTTAAAATATGACATCAACCAGATTCCACCAAAATTAAGAAAAATAAAAACACCATCATCCAAAACAGATTCAAAGGCAAAGGTATGGAAATCTACATAACATCACCATAGAAAAGAATCATTAGATGTCCAAAAAAGTGGATGTAATGCTTTGGGGTTTTTTTTTTTGTTTTTTTTTATTAATTTGATCACTTACCTGAGATTTTCCAACTTTCAAATTGTCAGAACTATTAAGTCAATTCATTTATCCCTTTGTTCAACTTTCAGTTTCAAATTTAAAGTCAGTCAAAGCGTTTGAAGGAAATGAGAAAGAGCTTGGATATGTTAACTGTTATTTGCTCAGGTTTCAAGATATTTCTTGCTCTCAGGTCAGTTCTCGGTTAAACAAGAAATTATGTGGTACAGCTGCTGTAAGTTAGTGGTATTCTGTAATGCTCAGCAAGAGATTTGGTTTATGCAAGTTGCCATAGATCAGTGTGTTCCGAGTTTACCAGTGTCCTTGATTTGAAGTATGGTACCAGAAAAAAAAAGTTTATTTTTTTTTAAATCTTCTTCACTTATTGAGGATTTTAAGTAATAATCACTTACTTAACTATTGTAAAATACATACAATATTTTTAAGGTATTTTTTCAAATTTATTTCCAGAGTGAAGGCAGCTTTAATCCAGTGCATGGAAGTATACCTGTTCATGAGAATTTGAAAATTTACTGCTTTGCTGTTGTTAATAGTGGCCTTTTTCACCATGCAGTTATGATTTGAGGTCATTCGCAATAGCAGATTTTAATGAAGAGAGAAAGGATATAATGGTATACTATGGGTGATTTTCACTGATTTAAGAAATGAAATCTAATCTATATTTATTCGGTGGCTGGCATCAACCTAAACCTTGGCAGAAAACTTTCGCGCACTGATGCATTTTTTTTAAGTTTTCCGTCCAAATTTTTAATCGATACGTCAGTCCACTAAAATAATAAAAAAAAAAAAAAAATAAATAAAAACAAAAAAAACCCCCAAAAATACAGGATTAATTTGTTATCAATAAATTTGATTTAGCTTATATATGGAAACAAAATTTTAATAATTGTCTGTATTACTATTTTATCCCTGTTACATGTGACTTGAACGTGCTATTAAATGCTATTAGTATTATCAGAAATAAATGTTGACTGGTGCACGTGCGTGTCACAGGGCGGAAAGAGAAGGTTTAGGGACTTGGATCGGAGGCAATCGTAAAAACTCGTCCATTTCCGTACGCAAATACGACTCGCACGTACTCAATCTCCACACATGCTGTTTTATTTTCTCAGAACTGTGTCACTTTCCTCTGTCGTCCAGAATGTGCATTATAATAGGAAGTTATTGTACAGTTACGAGTGTACAATAACTTCCTATTCTCGGAAGTTATTGCATGGAGTAGGCGTATCCCATTACAAGGTATTGAGAATTGTTGAGCCGGCAATCACAATAGAGACACGCTGAAACCATGATACAATTGCATGTTAACACTATGCATTTATCTATTTAATATTATGAATGACTCACAAGAGTTATGTTATGAAGCTCACAAATTAATTTGATTTTGTTATTTTCAGATATCTGTCGATATTTAGAGCGGCCACACAAAGTTGTTGTGTTGGCTCCTTGAAAAGTCATAATTGTTGACCAACTGAAGAGGTTGAGAGGCATTGGTATAAAAGCCATATCTATCAATGTATCTGGCAATATATCGGATGGTGATGAGGAGATTTCTATTGATGGTAACTTCATCCAAATTTATTGAAAATCATGATACCTTAAGATCATATGTACTTAATTAGATTTTAAAATACAATAAATTTTTTATCCTTTTACTATGGATATGGTGATAATATTACATTTCTAAAAATAGTTTATTATAAACTGAGTGGATAAGTTACAATATTTTAAGTTCAAGGCATCTGTTATAAGTAAAAAGTGGGTTAAATGAGAAAGAACGTATCAAGCTTATATAATACAAAGGCACTTATACATTGCTGTCCATATATTTTTGCTTAATGTCACTTTTCAATTAGATATTTTTATTGATTTGTCAAAAAAACATGCATTTCACTAATTAAAAGAAGGGTGGCGGGAGCCTGGGATCGAATCCCTTATGGAAAGGAACCCTCCATCTCAGGTAATTCTCTTTGCTTTTAATTTACAACAGATGCAGTTAAAGAACAGTGAAATTTATTTTTCAGACCCAGAGGGACTATTAACAACCGATACTGGCATCAATTTGATATTGAAATAAGATAAGAAAGTTGGTGTGATTTGCATAGATGAATGCCATAAAATAGAATTTTGCAATTGAAAATTTTAATTTTATTTATCAACTTTTGACATATTTTAAATGATTACATTTATTTTTTTTCAGCATGACAGCTCATTTGTTTCTGTTTGTTCGACTTTGTCAGGCGTCTCATGTCTCTGCCAATATCATGGAGAGCAGCGATGTAACGATTAATCAATCTTTGGGGTCTTCGATTATCGACTGTGAAGTCAAATAATCGATTATCGCTCTTATTTATATTTTGTTTGTTTTATGATACAATCCATGATTATTTAAACAAATATTTTTTCACACTCCTTTTTAAATAAACGTTGGGTTTCAGTTCGTTTGAAGTCCTTAGATCAACTGGATAACTTTATCAACAATGGATAGGTATTCGGATGAGCGATACAGACCAATTTGGGCCGTTTATTTTAATGATATGTTATGAACTGATAATGAATTAAATCTACTCCCTTTTTCTGTCATGAGGGAAATTAATATCTAAGTTGTTTTATATAAAATTAATGAATATCATATTAATGTTCATGACATTTTTTACATTCATATCATATACCATAAACAAATATACCATAATATAAAACATAGTATCTCTAATGAAAAATTTGCAAGTACCGCTATAACAATGTGTATATTGACAAAATATCTATTATATACAGTGAATAGTAATGTTCCGATTATACTCGAAATAGTCGATTAAATCCCCTCCGATTTTAATCCGAAAATCGATTAAATTGATCTGATTATACACTACTGGAGAGACAATCATAAGTTTTCAGTTTATTATATCTTCAATTGATGCAAAGCCGGTGTGGCCTAGTGGATAAGGTGCTCGGCTCGTGATCGAGAGGTCGCGGGTTCGACTCCCGCCCGGGGCACACCGGTGTTCCGTCTTTCGGATGAGACAGTAAAAACCGAGGTCCCGTGTCACGGTAGGCGTGGCACGTAAAAGATCCCTCACTGCTTCGGGTGGGTCCGTTGCAAAGGTCTAAATTTGTATGCAATGCATCAGGCAGATGCCGTCACTATACGTGAAATAATCGTGGAGTGACGTAAAACAATAATCAAACAAACAAATCAATTGATGCAGCATGATATTTCTCTTTATTATTGTCATTACACAACAATGTCCTAGTCTTTAATGGTAAAACCACAAATGTATAATAGGACGGTATGGTCGAGTTCATGTATTAAGATAAGAATTTGACTTTGCAAGCTTTTATTCAAATGTATAAGAATTGATAACTGATTATAATTTTTCAAATTATTAAATTGACTTTACCTTATTTTTCATCTTCATTTTCAGGGGAAAGGAATTCAGAAAAACGTATTCTGAAACTGGAGATCTGCGAACTTTCTTTCCAAATATTCCATTTCTTTTCCTTAGTGGTACTCATTTTGCAGAAATTATAATATGCATTAAAATTCAACCTATTGTGATGAAAAAGAGTCCTGAATTACCAAATATGTATTTAGATGTGATTAAAAAAGAAAAAGGTAGTTGTGAAAGTGTCTACGAGGATATTTTTATTAGAGAAATTAAATCATTCAAATCAAATGGGAATAGCTTTCCTGTCACTTTAATGTTCCTTCCTTTACATTAAACGTCTTTTGCAATGAGATATGCCTGTAGGATGTTTCCTGATGCCAATCTTGTCAGTGCCCCTTTTGGTGCTGTGTTTATCAATCAAGATTAAGATGTTATGAATACAATTCTGTCTGATTTGAAGAAAGAATCACCTCAGTACGGACTTGTATTTACTACATCTATTCTTGGTATGGGATATGATCCTCCATCAGTCTCTATGATTATCCATGCCAAGCCACCAAGATCAACAGTTTAGTGCCACTTTATCCTTTAACATGTCTGATACAGCAAGCAATTTACCAGGAATTGAATCGGGCATTGTTAATAATTGCCTGTCAGATTCGCGTTTAAGGTGAACTTTGCTGGGGATGTTTGGCTTTAAGAAGTCCTCAGAATCTCCAGTTGGACGTAAATGCTGTAATATTTGTAAAAACAGCTGCAATTGTATTGCTTGTCAGTGATTTTAAGAAATTTCGTTTTCCTGCTCGACAAATCTCCCTGCATTTCGGATCAAAAGGTCTATCCTAGATATTAAATGGCTGCATTTCAGGAAACTTCCATCAGTTATATTACATTGTAAATTCCTTACATGTATTACATTGTAAATTCCTTACATGTATGTTCCTGGTTGCTATGACCAAGGGTATTTAGTTTTTGTGGCTGTTCATCTGTCAATTGATTCTGCATTTATTATTTCATATATTGTCTAAATATGGAAACACCTGTCTATTTTCACCAAAATACTGTGTAATTGAATATGACAATTTGAGAAAAAAGATTTCAGATGATTTGATGACTATAAAGTCCTTATTGCTATATGATGAAACAACTGTTTCACAAACCCATCTTCTCTTCATATTTTAAATTGAAACTGACTTGTTGACTACCTTGATTACATTAAAATAATAAGCACCGCACAGAACATAAAGAAAGCAACAAACACTTACTGCTTATATTAATAATCAGGTATCTATGATTTTATCTTTCATGTGATGAAGTGAATAGTTTATGGAAAGGGGACATTCATGCCAATACTTTTTGCGTTGTGACCTATAGCAATGACCTCTAAAGAAAAAACTTTAAGCATGGTCATTACTCTATCATCCTAACTGGTGTAGCTTAAATATTTCTATTTTTTCAGGTGTCAATGGCAATGTAAAAGCCAATTTCAAGTCACATGCAGACTTCATTGTCCTTGCTGTGAAAGAGTTGGTAAAACAAAAATACAAGGAATTTGTACACAGTTCAACCTTTGACACAACAGATATATGTAATAAAATAGAGGAGGAGAAGAGAAAACTATTGAGTGACATGGTTACTGATTTTATCTTTAGCTTTTCTGCAAATACTGAAGATAATCCAGACTATCTTTTTAATTATACAAATTAATTGTGTGAATGGGGCCTACATTACATAATACAGCATGGGAAGGGGATATCACCAGAGTAATACCAAATTTAAAGAACAGTATACCCTTTTTCTTTCCCCATTCCAAATTATCGAAATACTTTGTGGAGGCTATCAATTACATCATTCAATTTGAAAACTCGTCATCCTAGAACAAAATAAAGATTCTGGAGGGAAGCTACGTAAATTGCATAGGAGGGACTGGAAAAAACATCGAAACAGGCCTGCTTCAAGAACACGGTTAAACATCAAAAAGAAATTATCCGTGCTCTGGGCAAAAACAGAACGAAGAAAGCCATTACAAGAGCTACCAGTGCAGCCAATATAATTAATTCAATTACTCAAAATTTTGATTCATCTATTCAAATATCTCAAAATTTTTCTCATTCACATTCATCAAATGAAGCTGACATAGACATCATTTTAACTGCTATAAGTACCATAAAACCCTTTCGTTATCAACCTGGAAGAATATGTCAAAAGTTCAAACTAACTCCAACTTTACAAGTAAATCAACAAGACTTATCAAATCACATTGAAATCATTAAAATCAATAAGAATAGAAAATAGATTTGTAACAGATTTTGAAGATGAAAATTACAACACAGAGGGACTGCCTTCTACCCTGTAGTTGCTTAATATATACATTGAAAACATTAACATGATCAATCAATTAACTGATTTCATTCGAACACAATGTTCACATTTACACTGGTTTTTGCAAAAGCAATTAAAACCGTTCGGAGCGATTGGACTTTTTGTGAAACCAAAATGTTTTAAAATGCACTCTCCTTTGCAGGATTGAGTGATGCACATATCAACAATATCACTCTGAAGACCAAGCACATTAGAGCCAATATCTGACCTACAATAATAAAAAGTTGACAGATTTTTGACCCCTGCGTCCTGCTCTGCCAGCTTCCTGAACACAATTGGACAAGCTTCGTGGTGGTCGTATATGTAAAATGTTTACCACTGAGGGAGAATCAAAACCCATACCTATCACAGAAGTACAGAACACAAATCCACAGATCTGGGAGTTGGATTGTCCATTTTCAGCCGTTTTACAATGTAGTCAAATACTATCTTATCTTGATTTGCATACAAAGCTGCACATATACTCTGAAAAATGGGCAATGTGCCGAACAACATATTGTGCATATCTCATCGCACAAGCCACATATTGAAGGCTTAAAAATCAAGGTAACAGGATAAGTATTTTGTTCTATTTTCAACTTTTCACGTTCATTTATATAAATTTTCTCGATGACAGACATGTAATCACGTTCGGATTTTTCATTTATATTGAAGTACATGTATATTTTCTATGTCTGGGGATTTAGAAACGATAGCATAATCCATCATATGCAACGTACTAACTACTGTCCGCGCCACTCATTCTGGAAACTGGAAAATCTGGATTTTCAGTTATTCATCTTCAGAATATTGTCAAAAAGGAAAAGCCATTCGATAGATCTTGTTTAGTCGTAACTTTTGGTGTATGCTATATGTTTGTATGAAGAAGCGTTCATATCTTATAGAAAAAAATCAATTTTAGATAGGGCGATTTCCATGTTAAATTTTGACGTGACGTTGCCAAGTTTCCCATAGACTCAATGTTAAACATCGGCGACGTCACGTCAAAATTAACACAGAAAACACCCTATGTAAAATGAATTTTCCCTATAAAATACGAATGCTTCTTCGTAGAAACATACAACATACACCAAAAGTTACGACTAAACAAGATCTGTCGATTGATACTAATTTTGTAAAACTATTTTAAAGATAAATAAGAGAAAATCCAGATTTTTCGGTTTACAAAGCGAGTGGCGCGGACAGTAGTTCTTGTATGCATTTGGCAACATTGTGCCAGTACGACAGAGGAATGGAACATCTGTGAAAAAGGATTTCAGCTGGTGCAGTTCATTGAAGGCTTTTCTGAATTCTCTGCCCCTAATTCAATGAAAGATGATGTGCAGAAAAGTGACTTCATATTTGATTTAAAATCATATTTGATTTTTAAATTCAAATTTACAAATCTGTACCATGCACTATATTGAAAGGTATGAAGTATCGACCTGGGCAAGTCTTGGCAAAATGCAATATCTTTTCTATAAATGACAAGTCTAT
Source organism: Pteria penguin (assembly GCA_035048485.1). Classification (NCBI taxonomy): domain Eukaryota; kingdom Metazoa; phylum Mollusca; class Bivalvia; order Pterioida; family Pteriidae; genus Pteria; species Pteria penguin. Next base: position 12,876,892 of record CM068590.1, read on the forward strand.
GAAAAGTTAACTCAATATAAGTTACAATGTTTGAAAACCTTCAAAACACTTTATACATAGTGCACATATAACAAGTTGAACAATAATGACCACAAATTAAAAAATAAAGAAATAAAATTCACTTGTAGCGTCGCTGAAATGTCACATGTGTTCAAATTTCAGTATAGTGACCATAAGTTTGAAATCTTCATTCATAATTTCATGCATATATACAAATAACTATGTATGTGTCAAAAATTAATCTGAACAGCTAATTGTATACATATATTACTATTCATCTACTTTATGGCATTGATCGATAACAACTGCTGATATATTGTTTTTGTAATGACAGCAAAATTGTCTGGCCATCCTGACAAAATAATGCCTCAGCGTGGCATAAAATTACTTTCCTATTTGCAACAGCATCTCACACAAACAAAAGAAAAAGATAATCTTGTACAACATCAAGATGAGGGACTTTTCTCCAAAAGGGATCTGATCCGAAGCTCACGCCACCCCTCTTATTCACATGCGGTGCAGTATTCATAATCATTATGAATATAATATATATTTGATGCAATCATAAAAATTAATAAGGAGAATCATGATGAATGTTCAAATACTATCATTATCTTGAGTTTGTGACAGAAGTTTTCAGCTGTTGTATGGAACCATTTATACTTAATAATATTATGATTAAGATTACTAATATCAAATATGAAGAGCTAGTCCACTGACAATTTTACTTGTTCTCATGAAATATCATGAATATAGAAAGCCGACGTGGCCTAGTGGTATCGCGCTGAACTCCTGATCAGGAGGCCGGGGTTCGAGTTCCGCTCTGGTCATGCCGGTGTTCTGTCTTTCGGATGAGACAGTAAAAACCGAGGCCCCGTGTCGTGGTATGCATGGCACGTTAAATATTCCTCACTGCTTCGGGTGGGTCCATTGCAAAGGTCAAAATTTGTATGCCCCGCACCAGGCAGATGCCGTCACCATATACGCGAAATATTCGTGGTATGACGTTAAACAAAAATCAATCAATCATGAATATAGAACACACTAAAATTTAAAAAATGCAAATATGATATTTGTAAACAATCCTCGAGAATTTGAGAAAAAAAATGTTAGAATATTTATATTACATACATATATATGATGAAACATTTACATGTATATATGCACATACCAATGACATTATTTTTGCAATCAATAATATCTTTGCAGTTGACATCTAATCCAAAGGAGTCGATCGTTCATATAATCTTTGTATATGGTCTTTTATTAAGGTATTTATTAAAAGGACACACAACCAGAACTTGACTTGGTTTACAAATTAAATCAAATGTAGCTAAAATAAAAGAAGAGTTGGTATAAATATCAATTCTTAAGTTACAATACTGTGAATGGCAATGCCATACATTATTACTCAGAATTGTTTTAACATGTTTAAACTTTTACTGACATTATGACATCCATTGAAAAAAGTTATTTACAGTTACAAAGTCTAGGTTGTATATAAAGCTTTTTTGTAACAAAAAGTTGATGTCATTAAAATGTATAAAATGTTATTATATCATCATTCTAAATTTAACCTTTTGCAATAATTTAATAGCATGATATTACTGACCGAGAGGTCGTGGGTTCAAGCCTTGCCGTAATCATGCCGGTGTCTGTCCTTTGGATGAGACAGTAAAAACAGATGCCCCGTGTCGCAGTAGGCATGGCATGTTAAATCCCCCCCCCCCCCCCCCCACTGCTTTGGTTGGGTCGTTGGAAAGGTAAAAATTTATGTAGTGCATCTGTCAGATGCCATCACCATATACATGCAATATTGGTGGTGTTCCGTAGAGGGATAATCAAGCAAACAAAACAGGATATACAGACACCGTGCAATCTACTGATAAGAAATCAATTAACAAGTTATTATCACACATACCTGGTAATATTTGAAAGAGAATGCTCTTTCCAAACCCAACTGGTAAAGAGGCTATCGTACTGTCACAACTTAGACCATTTAAAATCACTTCTATTCGTTTATCTTTCAGTTTTATATTTGGAAATAATTCGCAGCGAGCTCTCTCTATAGCATTCATTTCTGAAACCAAATCACCGAGGTTAAACAGTACGCACTGGAACAAAAATCCATGAAACGAACTCATAAATGACGCATAAAAAATGTCGGAAACATAAACCAGGCTTTAACTAGAATTGAAAAAGTTAAAATGTTAACACAAACAAAATGAGGCGAAAACAATTATGCACAATGTTGTTTTACAAGAACCCTTGGCAGTCATATGCCGTCACCAAATTTGTGCAATAATGGCGGAGGGAACCTTTACCGTTGATATGCAAGTTGGTACGTACTACGTAGTCAGCCATTGGGACTACTTCCAGTTATGTAAACACACATGGCCATGATTAGCATGCCTGTCATGTATGCACGAAAATAGGCAATTATGTTCATTGCCTGCCTTTTGTCTAATTTTTATTTTCGCTCTGAATGGTGAACTAGTATGATTTTTTTTTCATGGCGGAGTCTACGCACTTGCACTAGTTAAATGTCGCTTCGAGTTTTCTCTGATTCGTTTCCAATGTTCTACCATTTAAAAAAAATGAGATATTCGCTACGGTTACTGAATTGCCGTTACGATTGTACAATATTTATCAGAACGGGCATTACATTTCATACTGAACTTCTCATATCTTGAATTACAAAAACAGTCCTATGCCCTTTTTTTGCCTCATTTCGCATTGTGCTCCTAAGAGGAAAGCCGAAGAATTGAAGCGATTTGGTATATATCGTTGCGCCGTGGGGCTTCCGAGTCTATTTTTGTAAAAAAGGCAACACCTGCTCTGGTACCTATTCTGTTTGCCCAGTCGGGTATGATACCGTAGAAATAAGTTATCAGGGTCCATTGCCCAGCGGTCGGTTAGTAGCAGACAAGTACTGTTTTTGCTTTGTATTTGACTACATGCATCTCTAAACAGCACTGCATTGTAAACTAGTTGATTGACCTTGTTTGTGTACTTTTTTTATTGAATAATAGTAGGAAATTATATCTTATATTTAATAGGTTCTAAAATGAAGTGTAACTTCGTTTTACTTGATTTCCTGACCTCTGTTTTTACTGTCTCGTCCGAAAGACAGAACACCGGTGCACCCAGTGCAGGAGTCAAACCCGGGACCTCTTGAATATGAGCCTAACACCTTATCTTCTAGGCCACACTAGCTTCATTGATACATCACTTTCATATGTTTAAGCCTGACTTTAATAACTTTATCTATAATTAAGGTAGACACCAAGACTTTCAAGATCATTTACTGATCTATTAATTTTAACATTGAAATTGTAATGATATGTTTAAAATTGCTGACTGAATTTTTAATCTCAGCTTTTTTTAAACGCCTGTATTAATAATTAATTGCTGACCTCCATCTGTTCGTACCTTATTAATTGTCCCATCAACATGACCTCCTAAAGCCTCAGGATGATTTTGATGAAAATTAGTTCAAAGAAAGACCACCATCTGAAGATGTGCATATTGGAGAGGAAATGCTGTTCAAAAGTTTACAGGAATTATGACCATTGGAATTAGATTGATTTAAAATATCTGGTCTTCGCAATTTCTTTTGAACCTTACAGTGGATTTTGATGAAATTAGGTAAAAAGAAAGATAACATTATGAAGATACTCTTCTTGAATTTATTTATTGAGGAATTTTCACATATCCCCAAAATTCAATACAATTTTAGTTGGTAAATGAATGAAAGGAGGCAAGATGGGTAATAACATGGGAAATAATAGATGTGCGAAGATCAAATAACCAACATACAATTTAAGAGGAAAACTGAACTTAGCAGAATCAAAGGTATTCTAAATTCACCATAATTAGATTAGATATATAGTACTAGATTGTATGACACCTAGGATTATAAAATACAGGTGTATTATGTGCTGCCCTTTTTAGCATTAAATTGGAAATTACTTGAAAAAAAGTGAATTTGTATGTTATAGCGACGCAAGATACATAGAGTGAGGAGAAGTGCCATTGTTTTAAAGAGCACGTAGAGTGGGTTTTCAGCTGTACATGTAACACCTCTTATGCCGAATTTTTGGAACCTTTATCTAAGAGGCCAAATGTGTCATTTTCAGGAATTTTCGTCTAAGATCACAAGGAATGCTTCCCATCAGCCTAAATCCTGTTGTCCAAAACTCATTCCTCAATTCATGTATGGCCGAGACTGACAGGAAGTTGCCTGAAAATTATGGTGTGTTACTATTATATTTATCTGTTAATTGATAATATTCTGGTCAAGACATACATACATGTAGACGTTCAGTGTTGGTTATGCATACAATAGTTTTAATTCTATTATTGTCATTCTAGGCGCATTTTAAAGTGATTATTTAGCACATTCACATTTGCAAGATCATTTTCTATTTTTCTTTGAAGTAACAGATTTGGGTACTGAATCGGATGGTACATTGAATCAATCCGTTGAAGTACTTAGTCATTTACTGTATTTTTTTGTTTTGTAACTCATGCCATGCATGATGTATGATTGCAGGTACACATGACATGTTATTGTTTTGTAATTTTGTGCATTAGGTCCTAGGATTAAGGTATCAAAGGTGACATTTCTTGGAAATCTGAATTTTGCTAATTAATTTGTCACTATTCACTTGATTCAAATGATCTTTAAGAATATTCCGTCTTTTATTATCTATTGTTGGAATTGAATCAGTTTGAAAACAAAACTACTTTAAGATAAAATGTAGCTAAACTTTGTCACTAGCACGCAGTCATCAAAATAAACTTTCTTTTCAAAAGAGCAGGTAACAGACAAAATTTATAAGAAGCCTGTACTTTTGTTTGTCAAAAAGGAAAAAGACCCTTTTTGAATTATTGAAAGAGGTCAAATGCTGCACAAACCACATTTTCTCGTAATTTTCATTATGCTGTTTGCTTACAATTATGGTTCAAGTAGACAGTGTTGTTATGAATGGGTTTTATGTCCTAATTTAAATTGTATAATTATTTATTATATTTATGTTGTTGTTGAAGGCCTTCCAAACTTCGATCCAGACGATATAAACCTTCCAAATTTCAGAAAGGTTGTGACAGATCTTGTAATGACTGATAGTAAGTTTTCATTTATTACCTTATTTAAAAGAGTTGGATGTGTCCTAGGTTATTTCTTTTAGCTCACCTTAAGGAAAGACTAGATCGAGCATTTGTAAAAGTGCGCCTTCAGTTGTTATTTTGTATCTCATTGTCTCTAAACATTGCATATTTTCATCTTCTCCAGAAAAATTTAAAGAATTTTAATTAAAGTTGGTAAGCTCCATGATCTTAATGTTCACGTGAAATGTTGAAGTGCATAACTTTTTTCCTTTAATATTTATTCTAAACATATATACTGTCTGTGTTTAATTCGTTTAAATAATAAGGCATTCATACTTCACACACCATGATGATTTTGCTGCTTATAATGACTAAAAAGTCATTTCTGTCGGTCATTCAACATTTTCATTCTGATGTTATTACTCAGCAAGAGTTTTTCATAGAAATATTGTATTTATAATATATACATACAGTACAATCTTTTACTCTGAATTACAGTGGGACAACTGGAAATATTCGGAATAGAAAAAGCTTGGATTGACACTAGAATAAATGTATTGTACAGAACGAGCGGAGATATGTTATATTTTACCATTTCATTCAGGAACATAGATTTATAAAACCTTACCTTGGTTATAACTTCATGTTTCACATGTAGATGCCATGTAACAACTCTGTTTTTAGAAGACCCATTTTATGTTTTCAGAGTACACTACACACAGAAAATAATGTTGTATGCAACTAATTGTAATATATGTTTGAGCCAAACTATTCTGTTGGATGAAAGTCAAATCACTCAAGATTTAGAGTAGACAGATTATCTATTTGACTAACTTTATCTTGCAGCTACTCTGCTGCCATTAAGGCCCCCCCCCTTTTTTTTAACAAGATGTGTGTTCTGATATAAACTTTAACAGTTGCAAATGATCAGCCATTATATGGGCATAGATATGATGTATAACATGAAATGTAAAAAAAAAAAAAAAAACCCACCAATATCCTCAAAAGATAAAATCTTATAAATCAAATAGTTTCTGTACAATAAATATTATAATTTTTCAGATTTTTGACTATTTGGAGTTTAAAATGGTTTGTATCATTATATTTGTGTGGTGTCTGCAATTTATGTGGTGTTGGTATGCATGATAAATTATAGATATATCTTTTGATGATCTGTATATACTGTCTTGATTTTAGTAAACATGAAGAGTTTTACAAGGAAGGGGAAAGACATGAGCCCTCTTGAGTCTTTGCAACACCAGAATCTGCCACTACAGAAAAAACTTGCTAAATACATTGCAGTTATTTGCACCCTTTCCTTACCTCATCCTTCTTGCAGCTATTTTCATTCTCTAGCTTATTTTGAAATATCTATTAAAATTGATTTTATCTGTAATTTGCTGCTTTTATGTATAAACATTTCTTGATAAATTTTAGACAAAAGGTTGCTCTCAAATCATGAAAAAGAAAAAAAACCCCTTATTTATAGGATAAATAATATTCTTTATACTAGCATCACACTCAAATAAAATGCATTTTAATGTAAATATATTGAAAAAACATTGTCTAGAAATTCAATTTTTGTTCACATACAACTTTTACATCTATAGACTGTGTCATTCAGCTTTGCCATCGTTATTTGCAACAATGCTGCTTTTGTATATAATAATAGCTAACAATTTACAAATTTCTACTTAAAGCCAACTAATTTGTATGCTTTGCTTACCACAAAAGAGAAATATGCATTCCGTTTACATTTATGTCATGATTGCTTTCAATGCTATAAAAATGCTAAAAAAAGAGAAAGAATTGTATGAAAAACTCATACTCATCTACCAATAATATATTAAAATTATCACTGTACGGTACGTAATAGATACAATATACAGCGTAGGTTGTGAGTAATGGAAAGCCTGAAAATACTGTAAAACTTTCATCATCATTGATCAGAGGAATTATATAAAATACGAAACCAAACAGTATCAACTATGATGTCACCTTGATTTGTCGACATTTTGACTTACAGAAAATTGTTTGCAAAGCATTTGAATAAGTTCTGAATATGAAAATTAAATTAACTAAGAAATGAATGATCGCATATTTTTGTGTCTGACACCTGCAAAGCATACCGACACTTAGTGATCTCCTTGTTGGGCATCCAATCTGCCTATCAGATACTCCACATTAGGCACCACAGGCCATAGCTTTTGACAATTTAAATGTGCATTTTTTCTTCAATATTCACAGAGATATCCTTTCAAGAGGTGTGGAATGATCAGCCTGTTAATCACAGGAGGGTTGATGATAAGATACACAACCTATTACGCGCTCAATTTTATTATAACTTCATGAACAAAGATAATTTATGTCAACGTCATGCTATATAACTAATGCTCATTCTTCAACATAACGCAACGGGAAAATGATAACTTTAAAAGTCTTTAAACAAAACGACGATTGATACTTCTTGTATACCTCACCAGTTAGCCACGAGGAAAGAACTGACAATTTATAATACTTTTTTTTAACAAGAGAAAACCCTAGCTTGGCATAATAGTCTCGTCGCTTAATTTGATGGGGGAAAAATACAGTATAGAACCACCCCAACCCCTTCTCCCATTATTAAGAACTCAAGATTACACATGCTTTGGACAAGGGCAATAGTCCTGTGTAATATTATCTAAATTTATAAGGGCAGAAAGAAGGTATGGCAAAGAGAAGAATCCCCCCTTTTTAAATTTTGTAAAAATTAATTCATTTTATCACTGACATTCAACCTTAATAATTAAGATGACAGAACCGTATATTAAACAATTGTTTGTACAGAAATTTATCAATATTAGTTAAACTATTTGTATGTGTCATGAATACTGCAAGAATATAAGATCTAGTTCATTGATAAATGAATGTTTTATACATATATTGTAGTGAAACAAGGTCGTCACATGATCAACATTAGTGCCATGTGACGGAATTAGCCAATCATAATGGATTTCCTGCACTTTGGGAGAGGAGCGGAAGAATACACAATGCCTCGTCAGTTGGAATCTAGACTTTGACAAGTGCACTTGCTGAACTTATTTGTATACCTGTATTTCCTGTAGCGTTTCTACCATTGGTAAGTTTTACTTACTTATATACTGTGTAGAAATAATACAATTGGAGTCGGAAGTGCGATTCCAATTCATGCATCTTGCCCCACTTGTTACAGCCATTATTATTTTTGTATGTTTAACCTAATTCTGTATATATAGCCATTTTTTGCCACGCTTAGTGTCATACGTTACTTCTGCTTGAATGGTATTGAACTAGATATTTGGTTTAATTGCTGTTATTTTTATTTCATTATATTGATATTGTATTTTTCGGTCGGGACCGTGCTATTTACACTGTTCCAATACTAACTGCAAAAAAAATTGTTATTCACGTGAAGCACAAGTGGATGTTTTGCACGTGCGAATTTCACGAGGTTTTCATACATTGGGTTAGTTTGTTATATTGTGTTTTTCGGTCCGGACCGTGCTATTTACGCTGTTCCGATACTAACTGCAAAAAAAAAAAAAAAAAAAAAAAAAAATTGTTCACGTGAAGCACATGTGGATGATTGATTTACACGTGCGAATTTCGCGAGGTTTTCATACATTGGGTTAGTTTGTTGTAAATTGGTAGGGTGTTCAAGGCAATTTTAAAACATGTTTTATTTGAGATTTTATTATGTAACATTGATAGTACTCTTCATTCTGAACAATTTGATACCTTGCTGGGGTTGCATGTATATTTTCCGAGATACAAGCATTTGAAAATTGCCAATTGACGCGTTTTCGGGGAAAATTCTTAACGTGGTTTGTACTGTAAAATACCAGTATTGCGCAATAATAAATGGCACCAATATGGACGTTTTAACCCTGAAACTGCTATTTAAACTACCATAACTTTCTTATTTTAAAAGATTTTTCTATGAAATTTTCAGTGGAGTATGAGTTTGATTTTTCAGTTATCCTATTTTTACACCTGCCAAATTTACCTTACCTGTACAGGTAAAATTATAGACTCAATAAGGAATATGGTTGATTAGTATATTAAAAAAGTCATATAATTGTCAGATTTAAATGCATTATAAAATAGGATTCATAGAAACTAATCAACTTAAAACTCTTTTGTTTATAAAGTTTTGTCATACATCTATTCATCTGATGCATTTAGATAATACTCACTCACCTAGATTTACATCATTTACCTTAACTACAGGTAAAAATTACAATTCAAATTAGGAAAACTATACCAACAACTTCTTTCAACAAGAATGTCTCTCGTTACTTTTTAATTTTAGGCATATAAGAATACATTAAGATATTTGCAAACAAAACTAATGTTTATACATTACAGGTTTAGATCTGTCGATGTTCATTCCAGGTAATTTTCCTGTATCATAATATATGTGTATACTTTTTCTGGCCATTGTTTGACTCCTTAATGATTCAAATTCAATTTCTGGTACGAAATGTTTAAATGAAAATGTGTACCATTATAACATTTGCATGGTAACACAGCTTTCAAATTTCACAGGAGCAATTTTTGACAAGACTTTTCTGGACATACCAACAATTTTGACTTTTTAACCTTGATCTACATATAAGGTCAACTTCTTTCAGACATTATATATATTCCTGGAGCACTTCTCTTCATCACGCCACTTAAATTTACATTGTAGATCTACATCAGGAGGGCACAAATAAATTATAATGGAGCAGGTGTAATGATTATATCTGTTTCTTAGAAAAACTAATGGCAAAAGGATGTTTTTGCTTTTTGCGCTATATGCAATAGAATTAGGTGTCAAAAATGTTTTTCAACAGTTAATGGGCCAAAACAATGTTTTTATTTCCCTCGGTTAATTCTCCACATAGAGCAATGCCAAGTTGCTTATTTTATAGATGAATTACAGAAACCTTAAATTTGTAAAGAATTAAAAATTTCGACGATTTCTAAAAAAAAAAAAATGTTATCCAGACACAAGACTTTTCATTGTTTTTCAGAGAAGAGAGTAGTAACACGAGAGGTTTAGAGGATTGTGTAAAGATTATTGCTGCTTATAAGAAATTCATACTGAGTGTAAGTAAATTTCTTTCTTTTTTTTTTTTAATTCGTTGAATAATTTCATTTAATATCATAGAAATAAGACACCTTTTTTAAATTGAGGCGAAGGTAAATTCATAAGATGAAAACTTTTTTTTTATAGATATGAATTTTATCACTGACATTCAACCTTAATAATTAAAATGAACGAGCCGTATATTAAACAAATGTTTGTACAGAAATTTATCAATATTAGTTAAACTATTTATACGTGTCATGAATACTGCAAGAACATAAGATGTAGTTCATTGATAAATAAATGTTTTATACATATATTGTAGTGAAACAAGGTCGTCACCTGATCAACATTAGTGCCATGTGACGGAATTAGCCAATTATAATGGATTTCCTGCACTTTGGGAGAGCAGCGGAATACTACACACTGCCTCGTCAGTTGGAATCTAGACTTTGACGAAAGCACTTGCTGAACTTATTTGGATACCTGTATTTCCTGTAGCGTTTCTACCATTGGTAAGTTTTACTTGCTTATGTGCTGTGTAGAAATAATACAACTGGAGTCGGAAGTGTGATTCCAATTCATGCACCGTGCACCACTTGTTACAGCCATTATTATTTTTGTATGTTTAAGCTAATTTTGTATATATAGCCATTTTTGATACGCTTAGTGTCAAACGTTACTTCTGCTTGAATTGTATTGAACTATTTGGTTTAATTGCTATTATTTTTATTTCATTATATGTATATTGTGTTTTTCGATCGGGACCGTGCTATTCAGGCTACACTGTTCCGATACTAACTGCAGAAAAAATGGTTGTTCACGTGAAGCACATGTGAATGTTTTGCACGTGCGAATTTCGCGACGTTTTCATATATTGGGTTAGTTTGGTATATTGTGTTTTTCTGTCGGGACCGTGCTATTTACTCTTTTCCGATACTAACTGCAAAAAAAAATTGTTGTTCACGTGAAGCACATGTGGATGTTTTGCACGTGCGAATTTCGCGATGTTTTCATACATGGGGTTAGTTTGTTATTGTAAATTGGGTTATTAGATATTGTAAAGATAATTATTCGGCATTAGTTTAGCGTAGAGTAGTTGAGGATATTTTTTCACAATTTTACGTTCATTCTAAAATTTATGACTTGGAAATTAGAGGATCTATTTTTTTGTATGTAAACAATTTGGAGTTGGAAAAAAAGGTCAAGATCAATTTTGCGGGTTATGAAGAACTCGTAACATTACCAGGGATTGGGGAGAAATTGCAAGGTCTTTTTTGACATTCAGAAAAAGTAAAAGAGAATTTTACTGAAAAAAGTTTTTATCTTGCATGATTTACGTAAAGGACTTTAAAATATTGTTGCCCCTCCTAGACTTTGAGGAAAACGTCATTGCTGTTAAAGAGCAAAAGGATCCAACAGAAGTTGAATCGAAACCTTCTGTGAAAGAGGAAGATATGAAAATAATAGAGGGAGACCCAGTGCAATCAGACACTGAAAAACACATTGATAAAACCAGCAAAGTTTAATCTAACAGAAATGCTCCGAGAGTGAAACCAACACATCAGTGGATCAGTATTTGCCCCAGTTAAGTAGTGCCCAGCGATCTGCAGTGAATCGCAGTACTGGTTACCCAGCATTTAATCAATTAACATACACCCCTGTTCTCTTCTGTTTTTTTTTTCAAAAACCTGACCATGATGGATTTATGGTCTAATGTGATGAGTGTTTAGAATGGTTTCATGGTGAATGTATTGATGTTAATGTCGGTGCATGAAGCCGAGTCAATTAATATTTTCTACTGTACACATTGTATGAATCTGAATCTGTACAGTACATAAAACCTTGGATTGGTTTTTGATTACAGATGAATAGTTGGACCCTCAAGTGTAATAAGGGGGTGGGAGAGTATTATATTTTTAAAATTAATAATCTGAATTCCCAGATTGTTAATTAATTAAGGTATACAATGAAGGTATGGTCTGATGGGTATTTTATACTTGATTATAGAGTGTAGTTTATGGACTTTACACATAAAGTCTGAATCCAGCGTGGCCTAGTGGTATCGCGCTCGCCTCCTGATCGGGAGGCCGGGGGGTTTGGATCCCGCTCTGGTCATGCCGGTGTCCTGTCTTTCGGATGAGGGTAAAAACTGGGGTCCCGTGTCGTGGTATGCATGACACGTTAAAGATCCCTCACTGCTTTGGGTGGTCCGTTGCAAAGGTCAAAATTTGTGTGCCCCGCATCAGGCATATGCCGTCACCATATACGTGAAATATTCGTCGTGTGACGTTAAACAAAAATCAGTCATGCAATCATAAATGCAGGTTCACTGTAATTGAATATAATTTTTTGATTTTGAAGAATAACTCTAATGGATGTTAAAATTCAATATATGATGTTGATTATTTAATTCATATTACTTTGTCCTTTGATAATCGGTTTTATCCTAGCACAGCTCAATGGGGGCTGTGTTTTCCCTTAATGTGAATATGACTTTATTAAGGCCGTCCTTAAAAATATATAGATTTGCGGTAACGCGACTCACCATTTTGGAGGTGAGTAGGTAGGTAGGGGAATTTTTTTTTCCACAAATTCAAAAGACGGGTAGGGTTTTTTTTTTTTTTATAAATGTCTGAATATATGCAATAACCATGAATTTAATGAATAGGTAGATAATTACCTTAATATTTACATGATAGCAGTATGTATATAGCAGTTGCTTGGCAATGTTGGATCACTGCAGTCCAAAAGACAAAACGAAATGAAAAATTGAAAAGGCAACCAATCTGCCTTGTTATCTAGTCTGTTCTGACATACATACATGTACACAACTGGCTCTGATATGCAACAAAGATCCCAGTAACAAGCTACTTTTTTGCAGAATAGCTGTACAAAAGTATCAAGACTTCAAAGTACAACTACAGCCATCAACACCTGGTATTTAGCCTGTAGTCGAAGGCATAAAAGTGTGATAAACAAACTGACAAAGAGACCTTGTACCTATACATGTCAACTCGTAAAACTGATTTAAAACATGTCAAATTTCAAATTTTAATTCAATTAGTTTGTCAGAGACATTAATTGACATCAGTTCTTCTTTGGAAGGCGGCATATGGCTGTCTTGCCCTCATCCTTGCACATTGGCAAGACCACACGGTAGTGTTGGAGCTGTGCGGCATCTCGCTCGACACCATCAGTCGAGGAGCAATAGCAGCAGATGTCCTTTTTGATGATGACATTTGTTGTTGAGTAGTAGGACATCTCTATGGGTGTTGAGCACGATAGCTGAAGCCTCACAAACACTGTGCCCTGCAGTCCATCTCCTACAATTTACAAAGTATAAATGAATATTGTAACAATATTACATCTTGCACATGGTAAAAATTTTATATAAAACTGGAAAAGATGACAAGTTTAAAACAAATGAGTTTTGTTAAATATCTACAAACAGAACTAGTGTGTTCACAGAAAGTGTCACCAGCGAAGCATTTACGTGAATGTGTAACTACCATCTAAAAGTGTGACTACAGGACAGACAGATGGGCAGGCACTGAACAAAGTGATCCTTTAAATGTGCTGCTTTGTCTTGCAGGTATCAGATACAGAAACTTTTGTCACACTGTGTTAAACAGCAAATCTATAGGATATAGTTTGAATGAATTGTTTATTTTATACAATTACCATTATATCTGGCCTTGTCTGTTAGAATTAGCGGAGGTTGTCTTGTCGTCTGTGACATCATCACATCAAATGCATTCCTTGTTGCACTTTCTCCTACTTCAGTCACAGCCACAGGGAAGGGGTTACTGATGTCGATTACAACAAATTTTAAATTCTTATCAAATTCGTTTATTATGCTAATATGATCGTAGGGACTAGGAGTAAATGTCTCTGCCCCTCATGACTTGGATAGTTTGATATGTACATACTTCTGAAAACTATCGTTAACAGCATCTGGAATTTTGTCCGGCACTTCTTCGGTGTTAATGACATACATGTCAAACCATGTGTCGGACGGTTTGAATTGCCTTATCGCATTGGATAAGTATCGGATTGGACTAGTGTATCATTTCCCTTTACTACCCTTTAAGTTAACTGTGACGGATAAAGTTATCATGGACGCTGCCATCTTGCATCTAAGGCAGCTACTGTATAAAAAGAAAAAAAGGTTTCTTGGAAAAGATAAATTCGGATCGAAAGTACGCGCTGTGATTGGTCAGGTGTGTCGGTAAAAAAAAACACAGTTTAAAACAGGCGTAAAAAAAATCTGAACAAAAACGGACAGAAAATTTTTTTGAGTCGGCGCGATTTTCGTGAGTCGGTCGCGTTACCGCAAATCTAAATAATTTTAAGGATGGCCTAAACTGACCAGTATTATATTGAATATATAAATTTGAAATTACAAATATATTTATACCATTAATTGATATAAAATTTGGAACTAGGAATTTCAATTAAACCTTCGGTGTTTTAAATATATGCTCTATCATAGCTTTGAGTTACCTCAAAGTTAGCAAAGATAGTGATGTAGATGTATTAATATCCTCTATTGAGGTTCGATGTATTGTTTTTTTAAAAAGGGGGCAAGTGAGAAAGTTTCAAATTAAATTTAAGGCCAATCTTATTTAAACGCGACTTGTACTTCGCTCCTCTACGCTATTCTCTATGTACAAGATCTTGCAACTGCCGATTCGAGGTCATCTCAGGATGACCTTTCAGTACAGCCAGTCAGAATTTGAGTTAGAGATCTTTTGGTATTGTTTGTATGTAATATAACACCGAAAGATCTCTAACTCCAATTCTGATTGGCTGTTCTGAAAGGTCATCCTAATATGACCTCGAATCGGCAGTTGCAAGATCTTGTACATGGAGAGTATCGTAGAGGAGCGAAATACAAGTCGCGTTTTAATAAGATTGAGACCCCCCCCCTTTCCCATTAATAAGAACACATGCTTTGGACAAGGGCAATAGCCTGTGTAATATTATCGAAATTCATCAGGGCATAAAGAAGGTATGGCAAAGAGAAGAATTTAACCTCCCCCTTCCCCCGTTTAAATTTTGTAAAAATTAATTCATTTTATCACTGACATTCAACCTTAATAGTTAAGATGAACGAACCGTATATTAAATAAATGTTCGTACAGAAATTTATCAATATTAGTTAAACTATTTGTATGTGTCATGAATACTGCAAGAATATAAGATCTAGTTCACTGATAAAAAAATGTTTTATACATATATTGTAGTGAAACATGGTCGTCACAACATTAGTGCCATGTGACGCAGTTAGCCACTCATAATGGATTCCCTGCACTTTGAGAGAACCGCGGAAGAATACACACTGCCTCGTTATTTGGAATCTAGACTTTGACAACTGCACTTGCTGAACTTATTTGTATACTTGTATGTCCTGTAACGTTTCTACCGTTATATATCACTATGCTATGTTCCACGGTACTGTCGCTAGTACGGCTTACACAAACTCCAGAGCCCATACATACATATTTCATGTTGAAGTGTCTCGGTGTTGTAGCATCATTGTAATTTTATAATACATTTAATATACTCGTAAACTTTTATTTGCTCTATAATCAAAACATTTTAGGATTAACAAGAGGGATCAGAGAAGTACTAGAGAAGCCCTCCCTCAAGGGATAACTTTAATAGAATCTATGTCAACATCGGAAGTCACACTTCCTGAACCCCAAATAATTCCGGTAGAACGCAGAACATTGACATCAGCCTATAACATTCTCAGAACCTGAGAATAGACAAGGGGAATTTCCAAAGAGGCCTCGTTAAAAACATCTGCAACTGCCTCTACCAACACAGGTGTTTTTGATGTTCCAACAGCCTATCAATCCTTTCCTCAAGGAATGAATGGTTGGCCACATTTTGTCATGCCTCCATATCATTATTCTAACATTCCATCCATGATGCCTCCTTTTCAGCCACTCTGTGAGCCAAATGTTTATCCTCCTGAAACTACTTCTACAGCACACTGCCAAAGAAAATGGCGTAAGCGCAAGACGGCCCAGGAGGATATGGAACGCATTGCCAGAGGTGAGGCCTCTTAGAAGCGCCACAAAGAATCTGGGCAGTACCAAAGTGCCTAAAACAGAAGCGTGTAGACACTGGCTACACTCAGGTAAAGGAAAAGTGGCACTGTCCATCTATGGGCTTCTCTATTGAGGGTTAGAAGAAATTAAATCAATGATGCAATTCTCATTGTAAGGCTTGGAATCAAACTCAAGCTAAAACATTTCCAACAGTATTTGGGTCATCAGAGTTCACTTGAGCTTGACCCTGAAGGAGTACAATCTTTTTAGCTTGTCTGGACGCCTTATTGTCTCCTGTCTTGTTTCCTACTAGGGGCATCATTGTTTCACAAACACGTTATGAGTATATTGTTATTGACAAATTTAATGCACTGTAATTGAATACTGGTCTTGGATTACTTATCATAGACCGCACGTCGATAAAGATGCATTTATCAATTTAACAAAGGCCAAAGTTCGCCACTCTCTCTGAAATTAATTAGATTGCTCAATTCATCAGACCCTGTGGTGGAACGTTCAGATCTTGTAAAAAAGCACACAAAAAAAGATAATCTTTTTTTTTTTGAGAGAGAGAGAGAGAGAAAAGCAAGTCGTGCCCGAATTTACTTTGTTTATGACAATTGATAGACAGTTACACGACAACGATAAATTCTGTACGTCAGAGAAATTTCTGTCTGTGCTAGGAGTTGATACAACGTTCAATATAGGTCAGTACTTTGTTACAATAACTACGTACAGACATTAAATGATGACCAACTGCTCTTTACTTTCTACATCAAAGGAACATTTTCGATATATAATTCAAGCTATCTTCATTGTTGTTACAAAACTGTCCAAATGTAAATCATTTGAAGGTGTTTGTGACAGACGGCGATGAAAATTTATTAAATGCTTTCGAAGTATGTTTTCCAGAGAGTGCACATCTTCGTGATGTACAGATGGTTGACAACATTCAAAGACAATTAAATTGAAAATAAAAGGACATCAAGCAAAGCGATATATTCAAGACATTTTCGGCGTTGTGAAGGACGGAGGGAAAACGAAGGGGATCGTCGACTGTATGCCTCACTCCGAAGTTGACAAAATTCAGAAATTTGGATTGACCGACATGAGAAATGTAAAGTGTTCTTATAATAATTCATGTAACGTAAACTCGACCTAGAAAAAAAAAACAGCATGACAGCCGAGATCCTGGGTAGATGTCCAGGATTCCCGCCAAAAGCTTACAGACAGAATGGAAGTACAGTAAAACGAGAAGAGAACGAAACTCGCATTAATAGGAAAGGATGAATATCATGTGAAACCAATGTACCAACACCTTGAAGTGGACGAAAAAAATGTTCTGGAGAAAATTACCAAAACGAGAGTGTTTCAACGGTAAGAAATAGATGTATACATGTATCTATATCTATACTGTTCGCTTATTACCGTGTATACACGGTGTTTGCCATAAATTATTATACAAATTGAAAATGTAGCAATTAATAAGCTGGAGTTTCTAACAAAACACTTATCTGTGTTTATTGTTCAATTTTAACCGACAATCCCAATTCTTGTCCTGTTGTCTGCAACTACTTGTAACGTGATAAACGAACGTGTTTTGATAATGTTCCCAGGGTCCCGATGTTGTTCAATAAATGATCCAAGTTGTAAAAAATTGTGACGGATGCGTTTTAAGCAACTTTGCTGGATGTATGTTACGGGACAATTCGTCACATTACAATGTTCTGTTAACTCGACCCATGCAGTGAATGGAACGGTTGGAGGCTTGCATCTTAAACAAACCTAACATTTTATCCGCTTTGACAAAGCGCTGGGCTCTAAAAATATGACGATAAAATGCATCACGAATATCGACGGTACTTCTGTAGGGTTGTAGGCTTGCTAGGACCAAAGTATGCTAGTACTGGAGTTGAAGTAATGACTTTTTCCACAGGGTCGAAGGAGTCTTGTTGAGCTGAGTCCCATATAAATTCTGCATCCTTGCTGAGTAAACTACGCATAGGTGAAGTAATATCTGCCAAGTTTGGTGCAAATCTAGACAAGTAGGTTATCATACCAAGTATTGTTTCTAGCTCAGATCTATTTTTGGGGGCTTCCATCCTGGTGATGGCTGTGACCTTATCTGGGTCGGGTTGAAGACCTTTGTCTGTCAACAGGTGACCAAAGTACTTGACCTTAGTAACACCGACTTCAAGTTTGTCAACATTTAATTTGAGACCTTTGTCAAGTGCGCGCTTTAAAGCATTTTTGAGATGTTTGTCGTGTTCCCCACGTGTTTGACCAAATACTAAGATGTCATCCACAAGTGTTGTGACATTGGGGAGACCTTCGAACACTTCATCCATTTTCCGTTGAAACTCGTCTTGTGAGTTTTTGAGCCCAAACGATAATCTGAGAAAACGATACCTTATCATGGGGGTATTGAATGTAGTGAGAAAAGATGAATGCTCGGATAGTTTAATGGTCCAGTAACCAGATTTTGCATCCAGTTTAGTGAAATAACACGCGTTTGAAAGTTGTGGTAAAACTTCGTCTAGGGTTTTACTTGGGTAATGGGGACGTATAATGGCTCTGTTGAGGTCCCGAGGGTCCAAACAAATTCTAAGCTTGCCTGTGTGTGGCTTTTCAACTACCACTAATGAGCTGGCTCAGTCACCTTACAAATGATATCCTGACTTACCATCTTGTGCAGTTCTTGTTCAAGTTTGTCTTTAATGGCTAGGGGAACCTTACGTGGGGGATGAACCACAGGAGTAATATTGGGGTCTACTTGTATATCACATTCACCAGACAACAGACCTATACCAGTAAACACAGGCATGTGGTCCCTAAGTAGTTTAGTAAGGGGAACATACTCGTGGTTACTATGCATCTCAATATTATAATATTATAAGTAAGCTGGATCAAATTAAGATCTAAACAAGCTCGAACACCTAGTATTGGATGAGACTTGGTGTCCATAACCTGAAATTCAAGCTTAGTCACAACATTTCTATATGTGCTTTCAATACTGAGGTATCCTAATGAGGAAAGTGAGTGACCATTGTAGGCATAAAGGTTGATGTATGACTTGCTTAAGGTAAAACGACTAAAGTATGCCTTGTACAGATGCTTTGGCAATATGTTAACTTGAGAACCTGTATCAACTTTAAACTTTACCACATTTTTGTTGCCTAGTTTCACATTAACAAATGCTTGGTTATTAACAATATCTCTCTCATTGTTTACACATATGGTTGTATCAACAGAATCAATACTAAATTTATAGTCAGAATCATCATTGACTGCCATGTGTGACCTATCTAATTCTACATCATGAACAATTTTACTACGACATGCAACTGCAAAATGATTGAGTTTATTACACTTTCTACACACTTGCCCTTGAGCTGGACATTTTTCATCACCATAATGCTCTCGGCCACCACATTCTCCGCATTTCTGTTCTTTTTGCTTGAACTTGGAGTTCCGCGACTCTTTGTGACTGTTTTGTTTGTGACGCTTGTGGTCTTTCGGACGCGTACCTGTTTCTTTATGTGTATGTCCATGTCTTGGTTGTCCTTTGTTTCTGTTTACATGAACGGCTTGTACGTTTTTGCTGGATTCGGCTGACATCTGTTTAAGCTGTTGCTGAGAAAATTCATATGATTGAGCTATTTCGACAGCTTTATCAAGTGTTAATTTTTCACCGACGTTTATCAGCTTTTCTCGGACCTTTTCGGAGGATACACCGAAAACAATTCGGTCTCGGATCATCTCGTCCCTTTGGTTTTCTTGAAAACTGCAATCTATCGCCAACAGTTTGAGTTGTGTGACAAACTGGTCAAATGTTCTAGTGCCCTGAGTTTCGTTATTAAATTTGTAACGTCCAAATATAGGATTTGACTTCGGCTGCACGTAGCTTTTGAATAAGTCAAAGTACGGTTGTACTTTTTTAGCATTCTCACCTTCTGGTGGGTTGAGTGTGTTGTACACATCTCTGCCACGTTCGCCAACCCAAAGCAGGATGTAACTTGTCTGTTCCTCCTCGCCTTTTCCATTAAGGGGCCCAGAAAACACGAGTTTAGGGTGTTGTTCGAATTTCTTGAACGCTTCTGGTAGGTTGATACTATCCCAATCCATTTTAGGGGGATTAATGCCGCAAAGTTCCATTTTGTGGTCTTAATTTGTGAATGCTTACGACTTACTTTTGTTTTTTTATGGCGAAAGTGAGTCCTTTAAAGTTCTGACACCATGTTACGTTGTGTGTCTTGAAAAATACCATCCGAACACCATGTGCTTCGTGTAGGAACTATTTATTATAAATTTTTACGCCAAAAGATACATGTATAAGTACACTACAAAATATAGTGCCAAAACAAGAGTTGTCTTTCTTAGACTGTATGTGATTAGATAATACAACATATAGAACCAAATATTATGGCTAGACCGTTCAATAGACAGAAAAAAGAGTATTTTAATATCATATAGATAAGTTGCCCGTAAAAGGCTCATTCAACAAGCTACTGTGATTGATGCCAAGAAATATATACTCAGTTTATCAAAAACGCATCCTAAATGACCATAAACACTCTTCGCTATCTGAAGGACTCGAATTGATTCCCATACTTTCAAATTCATGTAACAGGAGATGGATTCTCATTCTCACAGATTTTTAAGAATTTGGACGTAAACATCGATGCAAATGATTCCTCTGGTACTTTGACTCATCCCTTTCGAACTAAACAAAACTAAACTGGAATTATCATTCAATTAAGTTAGAATGCAAAAGTATAACTTACATATAAATCAATGCAGAAGTAAGATTAGCTAAGGTTGCGAAATAACAATGGATACTTCTAGCTGATCAATGAAGTTTTTGCATAAAAAATCAGTAGGTTCAATTCAAAAATAATTCCAACTCCCCCCTTACAACATTTTATCAATTTACATCACTAACATCTCCCTTCTTTACATCTATCTGCTAGTCATTGTTTTGCCACCAATTATGACGGTCTGGTTTCTTAACTACTTTTTCCCATATAGATATGTGCTGTTTCCGGTCTGATTTTTTCTCTACCCTAACCCTGCATGCAAGAGGTCTTCGAAGTCCCTCATTAACAGCAAGAACGATCATATTTCTAAATTGTTCTTCGCTTTTTACCTCTGGGTAGAAATAAGTAGCTATAAGTCTTACTACTTCATTGCCTTTGGGGTTTAGAGGTAGCTTATAATGCAATCCGCCGCCGCATTGTTTCAAATTGAAGTGTAGTGTAAAGATGATGGATAAATCCAAACCACAAGTCCAAAAACCACGAAACCAGAGGACATACAAAATCAATGAAAATGAAACAAGTGAAAAATAAAATATATCTACTCGAAGAGCATATTTGAACCCCTGTGATGGAGTGAGATCAGGTGCCCGGCGAGAGTGAGCATCTCCTGCTTGCTAGCAACACCCGTCACATATACCCAGTAGAAAGAGTCGAATCGTGTAAATTCCATATGTATTTATATATGGAGAAGTCAAAGTAGGTAAGTTTCTAGTATAGAAAGTGTAAAATGATCGGAATCGGTCTCAGTCCAGAATATCATTTAAAAGTCTGGATAACGAGATATCATATGGAGTAATAAGAGTCTCGTAAGAACTTCCTCGGTGACGTTGCTAGCCTAGCACGTATATAACCCTGGTTGAGCAGCTTAACTGAAAGTCGCCTAGCCCTCAGAACAAAGTCATTGTAATGTGAACATGCTCTGGAATAACGTATTAACTGAGATATGAATACGCCGTATGCGGGCGATGATGGAATGTTGCTGCTTATGAAAGGAAAGTTTGTGATAGTAAAATTGAAATCGTCACGTTTGTCATAGAGTAAGGTGTTCAATAGACAAAGACAATATAATACCTAAATACGAAGTAGAATTACTACTTTCTGTGGTTTCTTTGACCTCCAATTCACTTGGATAGATTATGCTAAGGTAATCCGCGAATGAAGGATTATTAATTGAAAGCAAGTCATCTATATATCTGTAAGTGAAATTGAAGCAAAGAGCCAATTGGTTTTTTTCCCTGCGAAAGCAAGGACTGAATGAATTCAGCTTCGTATGAGTAAAGGAATATGTCAGCCAGAAGCGGAGCACAGTTAGTGCCATTGGAATGCCGACAATTTGTTGAAAAAAACTTTCCTCCAAACACCACAAAAAAATGTTATCGATAAGAAAGTTCAACATCTGAATGACAGCTGTTTCAGTGTATTTCTTTTTGGAATCAGAATTTTCCCTAACAAAGTAAGTTTTGTCATGGCCTGTAACTATATATTTTAATTTGCGGCTTCCGTTTTTTCTAGTAAATGCATTTTGAATAATTTCCGCTAATCTGTCTTTTAATTTCTAATGAGGGATTAGTGTAAAGAGTCGAAAAGTCAAAAGACTTGATGGAGTGAATTTTAGTAAAACTTTTTGATTTTAGATGTTCTATCAACTCTTTTGAAATTTTAAGGACCCACATTTGATTAATTCCACTTCTGGAATATACTGTTTCACAATATCTATGAAGGCCAGATTTAATTTCTGGTAATATTTTTGTGAGTAGCATCGATACAGATTTTGAGGAACCAGCGATAGAGCGTTGTTTGTAAGGATTTTTGGAATGCAGTACAAATATGGAAGTTCTAAATTTAAGTTATCTGTGCCAATACTAAACGTATTTAGGACAGATTTATGATTCTCAAGTACTTCCGAAACCGAAAAGTTCGTGAGAGTAGGATTTCCTGAAGCTGAATTTAATCCCAATTCTTTCACTAGGCTGTCAAGGTAATATTTCTTACAAGTAAATGTATAATTATTAGACGCTTTATCTGCTGGTGTAATGATATAATGTTTATGGAGGAAAGTACGTTCTCTGACAACATCAGGATCTTTAAAAATAGATTCGAATCTGGTGTTTACAATTTGATGTTTTAACAATATCAAGGTCACCAGTAATGACATGGCCACAAGGAGAATATACAAAATTAGATGAGGAACATGCACACGGTTGAGGATGGCATGCACAGTTGCTAAGATCAAGACACTGTAGAAACCCTTTGTAATTATAAATTTTGGATGCAACTGATGGTGTGTAGCTATAGGAAATACATGGCGGATCTTTGTTTTTGAAATATGGAGGTATTTTCTCTAAAACAGACATGATCTAAAATTTGGCCAAAATTTAAAGAATCAATGCCTTTATTTTCAAATTTAATTTTGATGAAAGGGCGATTAGATTTTTCCATAGATATATCTGACTTGACGGGACGAAAAAGTCTAGCGGTCGATATGTCCATAATAATGCCATCTAGTCTGTACTCTGCAGAGCTTATATCAGTATATATACGGTGTCTGGACGATACGTACAACTCGTGTAATTTTCTGAGTGAAATAGAATAAAGTTTTGTACGAATGTGATGAAGGCCCAAGGGTTTATTTATAAATGGCAAAAGAGCATCAAAGGAAATATTATGTATTTCAGGTTTGTTGTATTTGCGTGTATCATGACTTCCTTGCCTCCTCTGGCTTTTGTTGAATAAACAGAGTACGTTAACTGATTGACACGCAGGACTAGTTAGGTTACCAATACTACTAATATTGTCATTGCATCAATAGGGTGAAGCAGTGCCGAGACGTCTTATCCAGTAGTCTCTTCCGACGAAAAGGGGTGCTCAAATTGGCATTGTTTGTGGGGTGATATATTTTTTTTTATAATTCTAATTTTCATTGAGAGAATAGAGTGGTCAGGCTGGTTGAAGTAGCGATAGAGTAATTGGTTTCCGCCACAAGTTATTTTGGACCTGTGACCTGATACTCTTGTACGGAGTTGTCCCTTTGTCTCTCCAACATATATTAACCCACAGTGAACACTCAATACCGTATACAATATTTGAACTCTTACAATTTAAATGGTCAAAGCTATGCGTATGAAAGGTATGATGGTTAGATGGCTCGTCCAGACAAGGAAGGAGATGTTTAAACGGGCGGGGTGCACAATTTCTTGGGCTGGATCACGATGACTTTATAGACCTTGGTGTCTCCATATCAATCATGTATTTTGAGACAGGGATCCACATGATTCCTCATCGGTGTGGAAGAAAATGACGGCTTACGGGTTCACTGATTCTGGCACAGAGAAAGACTGTTTATCTAGCCTTCCAGTGTTGTAAATTTACTCTCCAGATTTATTAAATGGCTATTCATCACATCTGACCTGGCAACTTTATCTAAAGTAATTCAAATTTCTGATACTTGGCATTGAAGGGAAGCGTTGTTTCTACTCAGTCTGTTGTTGACGGGACACTAGGCAAAAATTGACACAATCGGAGGCAACAGAAATTAACAAAATGCAAGTAGGAACAGTGCCTGACGACGATGAAGTTGTTTTAGCGGAAAATGAAAATACGACATCGGACAAAGACGATATAGAATGGGCGGCAATAGTTTCAACAAGGGATGACGAGAAAATTAATTGTTTATCACATTCTAAATAATCAAAATATAATTACCGTTTTTATATATACATCTAACCTATAACGGTGAACTAGTAATCCCTTACATTTTTTATTAAAGATATATAACTGATTTGGTGGAGAAGATAGTAGTGAGGACGGAGCCGTTGAAAACTCAGTAGAGGTGTGTGAACTTTCCTCCCTCAGACATTAAAAATCTCCAACATATAACACTCAGGCCGTATTCACCTAAAATAAATATATTATCAATGTCATTTATTACATGTATGAATACATGTAGTCGGTGACAACATGTTTTCGGTTTGACCTGTAGGAACATTATTATTTAACAAGATTGTGTTTTACATGGGTTTTGCGGGGAAAATTTTAAGTTACATTGGAATGTATGGATAGGAAATTTTGTCATTTAAATGATTTATTTTACAAAGTTAAATATAAGGTTGCGATATATAGTTATTCCAATTGTTAGTTTCTTCTAGATTACGACTGTTTTTGGTATAGATTGTATTACTTACGATTAATATAGCGATGGCATATGTCAGAGCAGTGTATTGAAATTTCAGTATTAGTGACTCGTTGAGTAAGTAAATAAACACAGATGTAGTTCTTAGGTGTGAAAGAGTACTCATCCATTTTCTCCCCTTTCATTCACTTTCCTATACCTGAGGGCATGGAACTGAGGGCGCCCACTTCGCCTCGAGTGTCAGTTTTGTCTAAGGGAATACTTGCTGTTTTTTCTTGGCAATTTCTGAACACCAATATCTACTATTTAAACCTCCATTTTAAATTGATAGATCGCAGTTTTACGTCGCACTGGGAATATTTCATGTATATGCCAATGGAAATAATTTCAAAATTAACACCATATTTAAGAAGACAATACAAAATACCTCTAAAACACCAGCATCTGCTACGTATGTTATGTGCAAATGCATTTGGAAACGAAGAGAATTTTATGAATATGTACAATGTCATGAATCGGATAATACTTTCTTGTTTTTAAAACACGTACCCTAAGGTAAACTACTCAAAATTTCTTGTCGATATATGTAATATATACAGTCGGGTCATTTATTTTGTTTGACGCAATCGACTTTACTGCATTTTTGGTGAACAATATATCATCCAAATAAAACAATTTTGAACATTACATAATCAAAGATGACATTTATAAACTTACATAGGCCTCAACCATTTTCATATTTTAGTGCTTGATAAATCGTGGTATCAAACGATGCCCCAAATCTACAACTTTTTAAAATATATGTGTAAACACAGCTGTAACTATATTTGGATACGCGGCCTGATGTTAATCGATATTGGAAACAATTTACGTAAATATTCAAGATTTTATGTGTATTGTTTTCATACTAATTCCGGTAAGTCTACACTATAATTGGTGTACGGGGAAAACAAATGGAAAGATACGTATCCCCGTACTTATTTAATAACAATTTTAATCACATTTATTGATTCAAATAGAAGCAAAGATTTCTACTCCATTACCGTGTTTTGAATAATTTATCATTTAACTTCAATAGGAACTCCCACAGGTGGCAGTATAAATTATAATGTGGCCAAAGGTCAACATATGAAATGGAAATGTGAATGAGTGAATAGAAAATGATACAGTAATATTTTATCGCATATATTGATTTAAACAGAGGGAAACGATTTTAACTCCCTCGGGTGGCAATATAAATTATAAAGTTGCAAAAGTCCAATATATGAAATGGAAATGTGAACGAGTGAATAGGTGTATCTTACAGAATTAAGGTGAAAACTCGAATCCATCAGAGGTTTTGTTGATCTCGATTCTACAAGTACAGAACGTAAATGAAACATGTATGAATAGAGAGTTGTTTTGACAGGAGGTATTCAAAAGGGAAGATACCCTACAATTAAATTTGTGTGAAATGCTGTGAGGTAGCTAAACAAGAGAAAACATTTTCCAGAACGATCAAGTATTGTTGCCTTAAGCATGGAACCACATGTGTACCTTTTAATTTGTTTTTCAGTATTGGGATTACTGTGTAACAGTACTGCATGTTATGTTTACTTCCGAAAGAAGGCAACAATTCCTCATTTATTCATCCGAACATTAGCTCTAACCGACTTTCTAACATGTGCTACCACTATACCTTTTACTGCATGGATAGAATTCAGAAATACAGCGGCTGGTAATGAAATTCTCTGCAAATTGCATGCATTTCTTGTGAGTACAAATATACCGTTTTCAGCAATGTTGATGATGCCAATTGCAGTGGACAGATTCATTGCCATATGTATGCCCTTTTCAGGCGGAATGAAGAAGCGAATAGCCTACATTATCATTTTGGTATTCGGTGTGTTAAGTGCGACATTTGGTGTAGTTTTCGCTTCAATGAGAGAATTGTCTACAGAAACGTTTGAAAACAATGATACAGCTATGATTACCGGGGAGACGAGTAACATTTCTGTATATAGAAATGTCACTCAACACGGCAAATGTGTGGATAGGTGGATTTCTGTCAACCTTAATTTCATGATGGGTTTCCTTTATTTTTACATATCGGTATTTCCCATTTCAGTGATTGTGACTTTATTATTATACATCGTAATTTACATCAAAGTAGTCCTGTGGCAGAGGAAAAGGTTGGAAGTGTTCGCAAAATATGCACCAAAGTCTTCAGAAGCAACAACTCGAGGAGATAATGACTCTCTGCAGGTTAGCAAAGTATCATCAAACGCGAAAGTAACATTTGGTGCCAATTGCGCTAGAGAAAAATTTGAAAAAAGCTACCGATGGAATATTAAATTAGCTCTTATGCTTTTTAGCGTGTCTTGCATATACATTATCGTGCAGGCTCCCGCATGGTTGATGACTGTCAATTTTATGCGTTACATGCCATTACTATTCTATTTGTATTTTTTGCACAATGTCTTGCATCCACTAACGTTCGTAATAACAGACAATGAGTTTCAGATGGCAGTTTGGAAGAAAATTGGATGCATGTGCTGTTGCATGAGGAGGGGACACAATTAACGAAGAATCTGTGAAGAATAAATTATTATTATGGATAAAAGACATCAACGTGTAATTAATAAATAGATTATATTACCTCGTTGCTTTTTTTGCAAAGGAAATGGTATACATTCGTGTATTGAAGCAATTACTTCATCATAATTCTTTATAATTTTATACATTTTGATAATTTCAATCATTCGGCCACGAGCATCACTGAAGAGACATAACTTGTCGAAATGCGCATATGGTGCACAAAATTAAAAGGTATATATGTTCTATATTTATTATAGTTTATAAAAGATAAAGAAAATATGTAGCGTTGATAAAAAATAAAAATAGGAAATATCAAAACATCTATCAGCCATGCCACCATTAAAGGATACGGTGTTCATATTCAAAAGGTTAAATATTTCAACATGATCAATAAAAGATAAATACAGAAAATAAAAACAATTCAAGTTAAAGATCAAGCATCTATCAGGCAAGCTACTATTAAAAAATGATAAAATATAATGACCCTGGTAAACAAGTAGACTAATCAAATATATTTCATTTCTCATATTGATTTAAAGTATATATTTATATTCAACCATACAATGATAGATGCATACACCATTCATACGATACATAGGACTAATTATTTAAATGAACCCCCCCCCAACCCCGAAAAAAAAAAAAAAAAGAAAAAAACTCAACCAGACGTACTTTTAGTGAGCTTCTCCAAAAACCAAATGGTGCCGGTAGTGTAATTCTTTTATATTTGATGGTTAATGTAAATTAAGTTTACTTATATATATTATTTTCTTAGTGACAGTTGTTGTTTTAGCATTTATATTTGGTTTGGTCTAGCCGATATTTTTGCCTAACAGTTTTGGAGCTACTACTGTTTTGTACCATTTGTAGATGTAATAAGCTTTGGGACGTAATTTCCGAATTGCCGGCGTGGCCTAGTGGTATCGCGCTGGACTCCTGATCGGGAGGCCGTGGTTCGAGTCCCGCTCTGATCATGCCGGTGTCCTGTCTTTCGGATGAGACAGTAAAAAACCGAGGCCCCGTGTCGTGGTATGCATGGCACGTTAAAGATCCCTCACTGCTTCGGGTTGGTCCGTTGCAAAGGTCAAAATTTGTATGCCCCGCATCAGGCAGATGCCGTCACCATATATAGATGAAATTTCCGTGGTGTGGTGTTAAACAAAAATCAATCAATAATTTCCGAATATATTTTTCTTTCTACGTTAGTTTTGAATACCTAAGCAGTTGTAAGCATAGCAAAATGTTGTGAGTTATAGATAAAGTACACTGTCCTATTGTTATAAAGACCTTCCTCAAGTCTTCAAACTTGCTTTAATATAAGATGAGTGTGCTATTTTAGTGCTAGATTTCCATTGGACAAGATGCTCAAAAATATGATTAATGATTCCGAATTAAGTTTGGTCGAGTTTTCTATTGTTTTAAAAATGGTAATCAATTTCTTTTTTGATATATGCCGAAAATTTGATGGATGTTTCCTCACATTTGTTAATAATTTTTTTGTGATTTTTCATCAAAACAAAACCATCATCAGAATTTATCAGACCATTTTTGGAGATGAAATTAATAATTTGTCTCCAATCTGATTGTGATGTTGCAAAATTTTAAAGGTTTTTAATTGTATTTTTCTAATTGTGGCTAATGCAAAGGATGTAAGTTGCATTTGGGAAGCTGTGTGTCATAGGAATGACTCAAGTCACCTCTTCATCACTACCTATTGCTAACTTTGATGTGCTTGTATCTTCCAAAAGAGTTGCCAAATGATAAAGAAATGTTGCGTAGATTTGAAAATCAATATTATCGTGGATAGTCAAAGTGCCCTGTTTGTATCACTGACCAGCTCAGTGAACGACTAGATCAAAAGGGCAAAAGTGCGCCAGAGATAATCCTTATTTGCTCAGATGAGTGATGTAGGCCTATTTTATTTATTTTTGCAAGTGTGACCGAGATATAGGACAATATATTTATAGTAAAGAAATACGATACAGAGAGTAAGACGAACTGATCGACTTACCAGAGCACGAGCGGAATATGTCCGTTGACAAACATCCTGGAGCGCATGCGCCAACTGTCCAGCTCGACTCTCCACTGGTTCGTTCCACTACACCCCTCCCCCTTTTATTTTGGGCGGGCTTAGGGTCCCTTTTTGACTACTAAACTTTTATAGTTAAAGACCAACGGGCCAACAAGTAAAAATTCCCTAACAAATGGGTCCAACAAAACAAAACTAAATCCCAACGGGGCAATGTTCAACATATATACAACAAACAACCGCTCCCCCCTTTTACTGGGGAGGACAGACCCCCTCTCCGCCTAGGATGGATCTGAAGGCTGCTAGGCCATTCAAGAAAGTGGTCCGGCAGACCTCTGCAAATGAACGGTCCGTGACCTTTGCTACTTCCCGGATGACCTCCCCTAAAAACAGGGGGTCATGGGGAAAGGAACCCTCGTCGCCAGTAAAGTGTGGCCGGGATATAGGACAATATAATTATAGTAAAGAAATCGATATACGATACAGAGAGTAAGAAGAACTGATCGACTTACCAGAGCACGAGCGGAATATGTCCGTTGACAAACAGATGCTGGAGCGCATGCGCCGACTGTCCTGCTTGATTCTCCGCTGGTTCGTTCCATGACACCAGTAAAGAATTTACTGAAAAATCTAAAAATTTAATTAAGGATAATATATACTGAATCTAAAAATTATTTGATTGCTATATCATTACGAATGGATGAATTTCAAATATCGCTTGTTTATTTATTGCATGGAATCTGCTCCTACAAACGAATGTTGGCTCTTTTTCACAGTTCATTCTGTTAATGGGAATTAAAGTACCGACTTCTATAATATTTGAAATTTAGCCATTTTGCAAAACTAAATTTTTATGTACGTTGTATCAGTGGAAAACATGATATTGGTCTTATCTCTTGTGTACTGCCATGCAAACTCTTTCATTTCATCTACATGTTGATACTTTTTAAATTCTGTATACACCACCAATTTCAGATTGATAATCTCCCTTCGTTAAGAATGGAGTTGCTGAAATAAAAAAAAAGTTATTGAATGTGGAGTATGTACAAAAAATACGAGATAATGCAAATCAATTTACGTTTCTTATTTATTGGTCAGTTAAGCCTGGTAACTTTTATTTGCGTAAATAATTGAATTTTGTCTGTTTCACGAGCTGGTTTTGAAAAGAAGCGGCGTTGTTCCTTTTTCCAATTCAGAAACTTCGTTGACAGTTTTCTCGTGCATTTTCTCGGGAATGGCATTATCACACCGTCGCCCGAGAATTGTAGTGC
Organism: Pteria penguin; assembly: GCA_035048485.1. Classification (NCBI taxonomy): domain Eukaryota; kingdom Metazoa; phylum Mollusca; class Bivalvia; order Pterioida; family Pteriidae; genus Pteria; species Pteria penguin. The sequence goes on from CM068590.1 coordinate 12,907,981, forward strand.
TCTACTGCCAAATTTTTAATTTTGAGAAATCCGAGTTTGAAGTTTTGAATACAATTGTCCGCTTCTACGTGCTCTCTAAGATAAAATACGTATATTAATAACATGCATAAGGCGTCAGAGTTAGAACAGGATGGAATTTAGAAAAGTGACCTTACCTCCCCCACCAAGCATATATTGAGTAATGTTAATGTCTGAAAAGTTGCGCAATCCAAAGGCAAATCCAATGATATATAGAACTCGATTTTTTGTCATATTGATAGTTAGAACACTTTGGTCGAAATGCGCACATGGTGCGCAAAATTAAAAGGTATATGTTCTATATTATAGCTACTAGGCCGGTGTCACTGCTGGTGGACTGATAGTCCCCGAGGGCATCATAGGTCTAGTTTTCAGTGCTTTTGTACTGACTTGAAATATATACTTCAAATTTTCAGTCATCAAATTAAGTAAATCACTCTAAAACTAAGGAGTATCTCCCTCATGCATAGCTTTGTCCTTAGATAGATTCTTTGGTTCTTTTTTCGGTCATTTTGGCTTCAATTCTGCTCTTTTATATATTTTTATATATTTTGAGAATTCCAATCATTCGGCCACGAGCATCACTGAAGAGACATAACTTATCGAAATGCGCATATGGTGTACAGAATTAAAAGGTATATGTTCAATATGTATCTCAGCCGACATGCCTTCTGTGGAATACATGTACACAAACTATATTCAGCATATTCATCCAGTGTTTGTTTAATATTCAAGAAGTCGAAATCAAAAGAGTTGTTCTGCTTCCCGTATTTATTTATAAACTATGTTTTCAAACATACAAAAAGTTTTTGTGTTTCTTCTAAAGACAAAATTCCATTGTTGTACAATGTTTGGTAAGTAAAATACAAATCAACCGAGAACTTGCCCATCGGTGAAGCAGTGTAGTATACACAACTAAATAAATACTGTTTCTCTGTTACATTATTTTATCTCTCCGGAAGTTTGTAAACGGGCCGCAGCGACTTGATATTTTCTCCTTCATTCCGCTCCGTTTGTGTAGACATGTTTGACAGTTGATTAGATTTCTAGGTCTCCACTAGATTTCAATCATAGGATAAAACCTCTTCTTAACTAAGAAATGCAACATAGAGACCTGAAGTTATTCCACCACGTTTAGATAGGTATAGTTAAGTTGAATATACATGTTTTAAAATTTAGTGTAAAATATGTATGAAGTTGTTTGAATAAGCCATTCAAGGAAAACAAAACCAGGTGGAGAAGTTCAGTCGGTATTGCTCCAAACCGTACACAACGATCCCTCATCAGAAATTAAAAGACAGATTAGCGGAAATTATTCAAAATGCATTTACTAGTAAAAACGGAAGCCGCAAATTCAAATATATAGTAATAGGTAACGATAATACTTACTTTGTGAGGGAAAATTCTGATTCCAAAAATAAATACACTGAAACAGCTGTCATTCAGATGTTGAACTTTCTTATCGATAACATTTTTGTGGTGTTTGGAGGTAAGGTTTTTCAACAAATTGTCGGCATTCCAATGGGCACTAACTGTGCTCCGCTTCTGGCTGACATATTCCTTTATTCATACGAAGCTGAGTTCATTCAGTCTTTGCTTTCGCAAGGAAAAAAACAATTGGCTCTTGGCTTCAATTTTACTTACAGATAAATAGATGACTTGCTTTCAATTAATAATCCTTCATTCGCGGATTACCTTAGCATCATCTATCCAAGTGAACTGGAGGTCAAAGAAACAACAGAAACTAGTAATTCTACTTCGTATTTAGATATTATGTTGTCTTTCGACATTAATGGTCAATTGAACACCTCACTTTATGACAAACGTGACGATTTCAATTTCGCTATCACAAACTTTCCTTTCATAAGTAGCAACATTCCATCATCGCCCGCATACGGCGTATTCATATCTCAGTTAATACGTTATTCCAGAGCATGTTCAAATTACAATGACTTTGTTCTGAGGGCTAGGCGACTTTCAGTTAAGCTGCTCAACCAGGTTAATATATGTGCTAGACTAGCATCGTCACTGAGGAAGTTCTACGGTCGTTACGAGACTCTTATTACTCCATATGATATCTCGTTATCCAGACTTTTAAATGATATTCTGGACTGAGACCGATTCCGATCACTTTACACAGATTTGACACCTTCTATACTAGAAGGTTACCTACTTCGACTTCTCCATATATAAATACATATGGAATTCACACGATTTGACTCTTTCTACGGGGTATATGTGACGGGTGTTGCTAGCAAGCAGGAGATGCTCACTCTCCCCGGGCACCTGATCTCACTCCATCACAGGGGTTCACATATGCTCTTCAAGTAGACATATTTTGTTATTTTCCATTTGTTTTTCATTTTCACTGATTTTGTATGTCCTATGGTTTCATGATTTTTGGATTTGTGGTTTGGATTTATCCATCATCTTTACATTAGAGGACTCAGGTTCGAGCCCAGGCAGTACATTTTCAGTGTCCTGACATTGGGGGTGGCTTGGTGTAGTGGTTAAGCGCTTTGCTTGCGGCGCCGACGATCCGCGTTCGATACCAGGATTGCGCCACTATGTTTAAGAGGTTGGTTACCTCCAGGTTCCATGTCGCAGTGTAATTGAAAAATTGTTGAAGCGACGTATAAAACCAACCAACCTGTCATTTGACTTTTAACCTTGTAACTTGAGGCCCAGTTTTGCCCATATCGGCTACCTGGGGACTTTTAACACAAACCCACCAATTTCTGTTACTTTGAAGAGATAAACTTTGCATTTCAATTCTATGACTAGGCATTTCTCTCCCTGAGAAAATATATGAGAATTTAAGGAATCTCATTTCGAGACGAATATCTAGTCTTGCCTGTGATGAACTGGAAACCGAATTGACCAATATTGGAACGTAAAAAAATAATTATAAGATAAGGTCACATCATACTTCCTATCTCCTTTGTATGAAATTGTGTATTTGATCAAACCAATGAGTACAAACTTATCATAAAACAGATATCAAATATACCTCAGCTGGTTGTGAATGATACCGCACAACACATGGAATGCCTCCGTCCGTCATGAAATACTTTCTCATAAGCCGTGTTGCCAGTTCTACATCTCACGCGCACTATTAGAACTTGCAGTATACAATTGTAACGCTTTTCTGGCTGAAACCAAGATTCATTGCTTGTGCAAACAACTTTACGCATCTTCCACAGTATTAGTTTCTCCAGTGGAGGTGATTCGCTTGAGGACATTTCGAGTAATGTTGTCATTAAGAACCGGAACTGTATTCAGAATTTTGAAGTCTCATTCCTAAAAAATGGGCCATAGTAAACTGCACTTCCCTGCTAGCAGGCCGTGCCCGTAAAGGGATGCATGGAATCGCATACATGGGAGATGAGCTTAAACTCTGGTCGGAAATCTCCAGGCATTCTAATGCAGTGAATCTCGTCTATCGTTACACATGACATGTCCACCTTTGCAGTCATTTCTGCTAGTGCATTTGAATTTTCAGTACTTAATGTGCTTTCTGCTTGTTCAATGCAATATGCTAAAAGTCCAACCCAGAACGCACATAATGACAGGCTTGGTCACCTAGCTTCTTCAGTTCCTGTTGTATTATGGAGTCTAGTGAAATAATAATGACTAGTTTACACGATAATCCATGTACACATTTTGATTAATTAAGCAAGGGTTCAAAGATCACCGACTTGCCATAGCCTGTAGGTAGCACACTTTCGTCATTCCTGACCACATCACGGACACTATCCAAGTTTCAAATTTGTTAGCTTTAACTGGGAGAAATGTCTGGAATCAGTGACATTAAACTGTGCAAGAGCTAGTTTTCCTTTAGAATGCCCTCCACTATCTGAAAGAGGGAAAAGGTAAATAGAAAGCTAGCAAAACGTTGATGAAATACAGAATAAGTCTATAGCAAATGTTGATGCATTGACCATTTCATACCAAACAGATCAGGGTTGCTGATTTTTATTTAAATATCAAATCAGACAGACACTGTCTTCCATAAATTACTCAGCGTCACAGATTTCAATACCATATGCCACATGCAAATGAGAATTAACTGGGCATAGAAAACTTTGGAACTAAGACCAAAATATACATTCAGGACATGTTGGGATCTAGTGTATATAAGAAAAGGGGGAATGCATAACGCTTGATAGATGTAATGCCAAGAATAATTCTGTTTTAAAAACAAATTAAAACTTGCGTTGTGGGATAGAATGGTAAATGGTACGTAATGGTAAATGGTACGCGTGAGAGCACATTAAATCAATCATGGTGATTATCGTGCTTCGAATAGTGTGTAGCAATACATGCTTATAAAATTTAGAGTAAATTCGAGAAAAGGTGTCCAATATTTTCATAAAAGCCGGTGACATTGTGTTATCTGTGACAATGGCATGCGTAGTATTTACCTACTTATCCGTTGACATCAAAATAAAACCCATGTCGTGCCTAGTTCAAAAGCAAACAGTCGGCAGAAAGAGCAAAAAGAGAATATTGGAAAGTGTTGTCAAATTAAACAAAGTTATGATTTCAGAACTGACAGAAATAATCTACTGTACATCTCCTTTCTATCCGTCACACCTCAGTAGGTACGCGCCAGCTTAGTGTGCAGCAATTCCGCCATGTAATACATAGCGAAATACAATATGGCGTCAGGTGTTTCCTGATCCCTTTAACACCGTAAAATATCCATTGTGACACCAGAAACTATACGACATGAACGGCGGTGGGCTGCATGACATTGTAACCCCTAAGTCACTTTTGTAGTGATCCCCGTACACACGGTGTGTATGCCTTCTTCTAACCCCGTTAAACACTACAAAACGTGTGCACATGTACCAAATCGTTTTGGGATAAATACAACAATATTAAAACACGAAACTCAACAGTTGAAAATCCCTATTAATGTATGCAGGAAAAACGGTAATAACTTGCTGGGATCAACGTTTTATTCATATGTACTGCACAGTTACAGTTATTGTTGCTGAATGCAAAAAAAAAAAAAAAAAATCCCCCGAGAAATAAATACCTTTTTTTTATTAAATTGGGTTGTTACTATTATTAGATAATAACATAATATATATATCCATAATGATTTTATATATCGAAAAAGAAAATTATAATCAAAAATCAATTATACTTTCTTTGAATGATGAATAAATATGGGAAAGACAATTTATTTCTGCATTGATTTATATTGATCTATTAACTTTAAACTTGAAACAAACTCATATTAACCTAACACGGGTAAAACTTCGCCAACGTGTGAGTTGGTTAATCTACGTTCCCTTTAGAGGTCCATTTCGCATCCATTTAAGGTATATATTTGTTTTAGCGAGAAAGCGAATCGTGAGCACACTGGCAGTGATTGCCAATGTGAAAGGGGAAAGCCATTTCTATGCAACTTTCCTTTAACAATCCATGCTCCTCGCGGAAGTCAATGAAAGAGGCGGGGCGGGGCTAAGCATTCGCGAATTTATAATTAGGCCAAAACGTAAATATCCACTCTTAATTTAGTCACAGTAACACGTGAGCACAGACGCAGCTTCGCAGAGATGGCCTAAAATTTTCATTGGTCCAAGCTAATTACTGTTGCTCAAAGTGACCCAGAGGCGATGAATAATTAAGTCAAACAGGTGTGGTACCAGCTGGTTGGACAGGACAGGTCATACACTTTATTTGATCAATGATTCTACACTTTTATTACATGGCGGTTATCTCTTGACCAGCGTGATACCAGTGGTTTTGCATTAGGCAACCATTCATCTCGGACATGTAAAGATGGGTCCCTTTATTTTCTCAATACTAACACATACGCTTGGTGTAAGTTTGAAGAGGTTTTTGATGTAACACCGCGGGCTTATCATGCTGCTACTGCTTGTGTTGGTGAAGATATTCAAAGGTGGTATAACATATGAAGACAGAGTGCAATCAGAAAGATTAATAAATCTGTAAAGCTGATCTAAGTGATTATTTTGTAGATAAGGTTACCATACCAATTTCGATCCCAAATATAATTCTTATCAACTGTTTGTCCAATAACTATTTGTACATTCTTGATGGATATGTTCAAAATGACAAAAACATCTGTGAACCTCCTCAGCTGAATGATGAATTAAAGTCTTTGATCTTGTAATAAATTCTGTTTCAGTGGAGTCATCATATATAGCATGTGGCCACTCATCATTTGATTGCATTTTGATTGTTGGAGGAATTAATGATTCATTGTTTGTATATACCACTAAACCAATAAAACCATCACCGTGTGATATTCTGTTTTATTGTAAAATTGACGAATCTGAAATACTTGCTTTTATACAGTGTGAATCAACTTGCAAACGATGGCTTCATCAGTATTATGTTGGCTTGCTTAATAAGCGCTTGCCAAAAGGAAAGTATATTTATCGGGAATGCCAAGAGAAAAAGTCAAATAAGAGAAAGAAATAAAATTAAGTGATATTGTGTTCAACACTTTTTTCTCTCCAAATTAGATATATTGTATATCTCATATATTCATACATACCAATAACTGACATAAGTACAGCTACTTAGTGCAATTTAGGGGTGAATACACAAGTACAGTTTAAAATGTTGTAATATCCTATCATTTTCATTTGTATATAAGCATTTTAATACAGCTTAATTATCCCCAAAACTTAAGTTATGATGGGGGGGGGGGGGGGGGGGGTTGTTTCTTAGAAATAAAATGTAACATGAAGCAGCGTATATATTATATATGTGGGTGTAGAACACAGTTCATACATACCTATTTACATAGGTATGTATTCATATGACTATATGAACTTTTATGTAATATTTCTCCAAAATATAAACGTAAATGTCCCATAAACTAAGTGTAATCATGGGAATGGGGGTCTTTGTTACTAATGACATGCAATATATATTGAAGACTGTGCAAGTAGAAATGCAAGATACATATATGTGGATGCATAGCACAGTACATATGACAAAATTATGAATACTTATATTTCTCTGAACTGGACCAATAATACTAAAGTTAAAATTGACATTAGATGTATGAGTGGATGTTGTTGTGACAATGTAAATATGCAGACCCAGTAGTTAATTTATAAAATATTTAGGTACATATTTTAAAATACAGCATAGAAAACAACAATATCAATTTTCTCGTAAGACTGGCACCCTGAGGCCTGTCTATCCATGGCATCAGTGTATTGCCATAATTGTATATGTATGTTGATAGTTAACAGTAGACTGTGTCACACATAATAATATATAGACTTGAAACAAGACTAATTATATTCAATATACTTTTGTTGTATTAACACATTCAAATATTACTTATTCAACTTGATCTTCCGTATGATGTGACTGAACTTCAACTGAATTAATGGGAACCCTTCATGAAGAGGACATGTCCGCAAGTCGTAACCTTCTTTCATACAAAGTCCACATTTATTTTTCCTGTGGGTGACTTCAGCTAAATTTATTAAAGATGGGCTACTATAAAGCCAATTCATCCACAACACATCACGATGGCCATCCCGTGTGCTGCCCTTTCGCGCTAATTTTTTCCTGAAATGTCGGAATATCTTGTTCCCAGCTTTATTTCCCTCCCCCGAAAGGCCACCATCAGTATCCAGAACATATTGACGCTCAATAAGCTCTTGCTCAATTACCTTATGAACATAATTAGGCCAAGCAACATAATCAGAATTTTCTATTAATTCTTTGCCAATTTCAATTCCAACATTTTTTTGTAATTTTGTGTATCATTTGGAAAATCATCTAATTGTTGTTTAGCTCGGTAAATTTCTCTTAGAAATATAAATTACACAAAATGGATGACAAATTATCTTTCCTTTTAGAATCAGAAATCAATGCACGTAATTTTTTTCATCAAAAAGAATACGTGCATAATTGCCAGGTAGCATTAATTGAGAATTTATACCCGTTGTACGTTTCGTATGTTTGTCAAATGATACCTCAGCATTTTTATAATACCTTTTATATCATTGAGTGATTCACAATGAATATCTGTGTGATTGCATCGATACCTTCGTCTATTGCATCAGCATACAAAAGATGGATAGACTCGACACCCTTAGAAATAGTGTCCAATTTTGATTTTGATAAATTGTCAGGATTTACTTTTAGATAATTTGCAATGGAGCTAGTCTGCTCAAAAGTCCTGGTGATTGAAGAAGTGCCCGTCTCGTGTAGCCTCACACAGTGTACAAAGGTATCTTGAACCGCTATGCACAAAACCACTATCTTCCCTGTCTAATTTTTCATCTATCATACTATTGTAAAATTTTAGACTGTGTCTCCTCAATCCATTAGTGTTTTCAGTTTTCAAAACATTTCTCTCATTTTCAAGTGGAGGCATGATTATTCTCATCACATAATGATTCTAACAATGGACGATTCTTACGAACAGAATCAGGTTTATCTTCATCGAAAACAGTAATTTTCTCATTATTCTATTAAAGCTTAATTTTGACATAACAGAATGAAAATCTAAATGCCTAATCAGGAATAAACCTGTCTGGTTTTTCTATATGAACAGAGACTTCCCCCATGCCATCTGCCCCATCCTTTATACTTGTGATAAGGACTAAATTTGGATTATATGGATCTATATTATTTTTTTTTTCTAAACCTGGTATTGTCTTAGGTTCAAGTTCAAATAAAAGTCCTTGTTATGGCATTAGGATAAGCCCAACGCACACCCTTCCCATTTAGGGTGGAAATTTTAGGGACATTTTCACTAAAATCTTGTAAAATATCTATGGCTTCAAAATTCAAATTATGAGGGCCATTGTTTGGTCAGCATGTCTTCTCAGCTTTGCAGATGTATGATTATAATTATGTGAATATTCCCCACCTTCAACAAATTATCTGACAAACTGAGGCATATACAAATGCTCAACAGCATTTCTTGCAGACACGGGTTGAAGGGGATTGACGGTCTTGTCTTTAAGGAAGAAATATTGGTGTTTATATTGTGTTTTTGACAGCAATGGATCGACACGCATTGCAGGACATTCATTCATATTTCTTGTTACAGTCATAAATTGGTTCTTTGACAATACTGGAGGTTTTACTAGCTTTTGAACCTGAGCATGTTGATAATAATTTTGCTGGGTTTTATTCCCATATTTACATATATTTTCATGTTCATAACAAGACTTTTAAGTCAGTTCGAGGTAAAACCTTTGTCATTATATTTACACAAAACATGTACATTTACATACAGTAATGCAAATCGACATATGAGTGTTTGTGGGTCTTCATTAGTAGTAACTGCTCTACAAAATGGACAAATGTTTGCAGTATTTGACCAAGCCATGAAACGTGGTTTACAATCTTATGGGAGCATGGTGTGATAACTGGTTCAGTAGGAATACCTTTATATATAGCACTAGAAAAAAAATTTACCGAAATATTTCTCTTCAATACGGTCACTTTTCAAAAGTTAAAAAGGGCGGCACTGATACTTTCACTTTGTGTAGAAAACTCAACATCAAAAAGTAGAGCTTTAGAACTGTATCACTGGTACACATAGAACTGGTTGATGAACCAGAAATAATTGTAGTACAAGTAAAATTGGTTGAAGAACCAGGAATATTGGTAGTACACATATAACTGGTTGACGGACCAGCAATGTCAATATTTGTAACTATTGTTCTGAACTAGAGGGTCTTGGCCGACTAGAGTCTGGTAAAACATGTGAAAGGGATAAACTAGATGGTTCTGGAGCTGGGGAAAAACAAAATGATTCATGTATTTTGGAGCCACTTATGCATGTATCTAGATCAGAATGTGCACTTGATTCGGTATGTGACAACTTAGATGTCCTTGGAGAGAGAGACTCTGAGTCAAGGAAAAAGTTGGAAGTCAAAGTCTTTTGTACAATTTTCACCACGTTTTCTATTACATATTTTACACTCATCAGACTGTGTACAATACACAAATAATTTGGGGATAGAAACATTAAATGTTTCATGATTCTGCTTCCCTTTGCGAATACGGAACAGAACATTGCGACACAACCGATAGACACGCTTTGGATGTAAGTTGTCCATGCAATGCCAGTTCAAAAGTTACGACTAGATAACACCTCGAGACATCGAATTGTACCTTTATATAAGAATCTGGGAAATACGAAGACCATGATCATCATAAAATTTAGCAGAATATGGCATTCGTGTGCTTTTTTCCAAGTTTTCTCTAAACAAGTCTGACGAGGTAACTAGGTATTTATTGCAAATTTATTGCAAAGCCGGTGTTGCCTAGAGAACAAGGTGCTCGGTTTATGATCGAGAGATCCCGGGTTCGACCCCTGCCCTGGGCGCACCAGTGTTCTGTCTTTCGGATGAGACGGTAAAAAACGATGTCCCGTGTCACGGTAGGCTTGGCACGTAAAAGATCCCACACTGCTTCGGGTGGGTCCGTTGCAAAGGTCTAAATTTGTATGCAATCCATTAGGCGGATGTCGTCACCATATACGTGAAATAATCGTGGAGTGGCGTAAAACAATATTCAATCAACCAATCATAAAATTTATTATACGTAACTACATAGAACTTTCACCGAAAATGTCTTTATATAGTACACCTGCAGCATTTTATTTTTCACTCATTTGCCGATTTATAATTATTGCATCTTTTTCTCTATTTTCACTATTTGTTAATTTATTAATTCGTAGAGTAGACATATCTGCATAATTATGTTAAGGTTAGAGAATAGTTTTGAGTTACCAAATTACAAGGAAGGATAAAACTATTCTTTAACTTTCTTAGTGTATACTTAACACCTTGAACAAATATCTTGACCAATAAAGCAACACAACAATAATGTTAACACATATCAATTGTAAATTTGTCGTTCTACATGTATGTTATATGTGTAAAATATGTGCAATAGACCCGAAATATCGCGGGGGGGGGGGGGGGGGGGGGGGGGTTTTTTGGTGTGTGTGTTTGTGTGGTTTTTTTTTGTAGTTATTTAGTGAGTTCCGTCTAGTTCTGAATGGTTAAAATGAAACAATGAAGAAAAGTGAGATACAGTTGGGAGATAAAGGAGGATGATAAGATTAAACGATGGAAGACAACTTAAATACGTATTATTATATATAAGATAAGTATATGTTAAAAATAGATAAACATAAATAAATAGATAGATAAATAAATAAAATAAATATAGAAAGAAAGAAGAAAGGTCCGAAGGAAGGAGTTGTGATGTACCGTGGGGAGATAACGGAGGATAATGAAATTAAACGATGGAATACAGGTTAAATACACAGAATTATATATAAGATATGTATGTTGAAAATAGATATAAATATTAGATAAATAGATAAATAAAATAAATAAATACAAACAGATATAGATAGATAGATAAGTTCTTTACCAGTCATTTCTCTTGTTGAGTGAAATCACGTTCCTGAAACTAAGATTGCATAAACCATGAAAATACATTAAAAATTGTTTAAAGGCGTGAACAAAATAATGAAAAAAAAAAAATAATAATAAAACAATTTTTCTCCATGAATACCTTTTATTTTCTGATATATTTTGGTAAGTCATAGTTTCTACATGTTCTTGCAGTAGCGGGAGCCATAGTGAAAAGGGTTAATTGTGTCACTTGGTTTTCAAATTACATGCTGTTTGTCTTCTCTAAAATCAGTCAGGCGAGGCCTGAGACCGTGGAATTTGGTGACCAATTGAATCTGTTGTGAGAGGTTTCAGGTATACACTAAATTAATATTATAATACAGGCGTTTCATGTTGCTTCACGGTAAAGTGATCACTTCTCAACATTATTACTTATTAGGTTTGTTACTGACCTTACACGGGAATATGTCGGGTTGATAAAGCCCATAGCGGCCGAGCCCTCATTGGGCTTTATCAATCGGACATATTTGTGTGTTAGGTCAGTAACAAACTTAATAACTGCTTTATTTTGTCGAGGACACTTTTAAGGCATTATAGACAGACATCAGACTTTACAGACAGAAATCAGACATAGTGATTCCTACCGCCCTACTGCCTAATGGGCTTTATCAAACCGACATATTTTCGTGTAAAGTCAGTAACAAACCTAATTTAACATCATCAAACGTTTCAAATTCTTCTCTTTCACCTCTCTCAACAAGATACTCTTTGAAAACCATTGCAGTCCCCTTATTTGTCCTCAAAGTGTTGTCCGAATTTAACTTAATTCCCTTAACATTTCTCTCTCTCTCGCTTTCGCTCGTCTGCCTTCGGCCATTGTTGTTGCTTACATCGCGCAACTAAGGGGCGCTACCCTAATTTCACGTCCGCATTAGGCCACGGTCAACAAATTTTCAGTTTACCGTACACACAAATGATCAGTTCCAGAACACCAACGTAGTTTATATTATGATTCTCAGTCTAGTTTTGCTTATTGTCCGCCATTGCCGTACAAATGTTTACAACTGACTACATAAGAATTTGCAAGTTAATCACATGACCAAAATCAAACATTTCCATTGGGTCAAACTAGTCCGAGGCCAAAATAAAGACTGATATCAAACCAAGAAATGCCAATTAATATACCAAGATTCTTCTCCCGTCTCAGTTCACCATAACTTTAGCATAGTCACTACATTAGAAATGGCTTAAGGAGCATTGCTAAGCAACATAGCAAACTTTTTGTATCAAATCAAATCAAATAAGCTTTATTCATAGTTTACATGTCAAGACGAGAAAAGAACATAAAATCTATTAAGCTTTTAAGACCGACATTAACATATTAAAGTAGCCTGCGGGGGAGGCAGTTTACATTAGGACAACTAGGATTTGATCTACAGTTTCAGGCACAAGGCAGCTGCCACATGGAACTACCTCCCCGATCAATGTTCAGCTGCATGTTTTCTGATCTTTTTATGCCCCGGGATAGATAGATCAGAGGCATATTGTTTTTGTCCTGTCTGTTGTTAACTTTAACCTCGACTGTAACGTTTGAACCGTGAGGGATATAGACGTCATATTTGACATGCGTACTCAACTAATGAAGTCCTTTCAAATGACACCAAGGTCCATGACCTTGACAATGACCTACAAGCTAAAAATAACTATGGACTTTGGTGCCGCAGTGGCATTAGTGTTTCACAAACAGAACTTGTTACATTTATTTTCATTCGATTTTACATCTGTGTGCGTTTGTTGCATATGTATTGCACTCCATCGGCAGGATAGCCTAGTCTTGGAGCCTTCATGTGTTAATGCATAATTAGAATTCAAAACATTAAAGTAAATATTTGTACAAATTATTATGTAACACTAAATGTCCAGCGCTTTGTGTGAACTTCAGTGTCCTAGCTCCGAGTTCTATACGTCTGTCTAATATTTGCATGTCTGCAATATATTTTTTATGCATGAATGCGATATATAGATTTAGTTTGCGTGTCTGTGATTACTTTGGATGATTAGGTTTGCATGCTTGTGATGTTTATCTGTACAGATTGTAAGGTATTAGTTAGTTCTGCATGTCTTATTGATTGAAATAACTCTGGTGTGTTGTTACCTGATAACCATCTGTAAAACTGAGCGTAGAATATTCAGAGAACTTCTTTGTTGCAGTAATGATTACAAAATTAATACAAACTAGAAAAAAAATGGAGGCTACATGACCCTGATTTAGCATTCTGAATATGTCATAAATGGTGTATTGGAAATACAGTCAATCTCTCTAAAGCGACCACAAATCAGAAGGTGTAAAATTAGTCACTTAGGACAGGTGGTCCTTTAATACAGGTTGATTTTGTATAGACAGTTAGTAAGAAGGAACAAAGACAGGTGGTTGCTAAATACAGATGGTCAGGTTTGACAGTATGAGACCAAGAATAATATTAATTTCTTGTTTTTGTTTTGTGATTTCATTACAATTTTATGATTAACATATGATGAGACTTATTTTTACCCATGCAAACCATAGAGGGATCTTTTACCAGCTTTCATACACAGTAACATAAGCTTCTGCTGTTACTCTCATGACCGAAAGATAGGGGGAAGAAAACGAGGAATCACCTTAGAACTAGAGCTGTCCCGATGGGACCACCCCTCCTCAGCAACAATGTTGAAACATGCAATAATTCATCCCAAGATATCTTACGGGTATAAGTGTAATTGATGTCCCACTTGTATATTTTGAGAAACTTGCTTTGTTGAACTTCTTTTAAAACCAGAAAGAAGGACAGGGTGATTTCTATAAAAAATAGAACCCACAGCTGGAATGGAGCACTGTTCGTCAGATTGGACATACTGTGAAATACCAGTGGACCAACCTGCCATTTTGTAAAGAATAAATTCAAATGCATATGATTATAAATATTTTATTTTGAGCCCGTTTGACTAAGATGCCTTATCACGTCCACCCAGTCATAACCTCTCGGCCTCTCTCCAGCAGCATTGAGTCTATCATACATTTTACGTTTCTGATTTTTTGATAATTGTTCTTTCTTTTCTTTTTTCTTTCCTTCTTCTTGTATAATAATTTCCTTTTCTTCAGTCTGTAAACAATAAAAACAAACCAGTTATTTCATGTAAATGAAAATGAGTATGTGAAATCGGGCAAAAATGCCTTTGTCAACAACTACAAAGCTACCTGCGTATTTAACAATTACAGAAATGGTACAAAACTATCATGATTAATTAATAGATATGTTGATCTTCTTGAAACTTAATTGTTTTAAGCATTTTTTTCTCAACCAATGAAATCAATGGCTGTTTGTTGTTCATTTAAACCATCATTCAGTTTAATTATTTCACCTGGTTTATTTTCATCATTTAGAGAAAAATGAAAAATATGCAAATCAATGCTTATATGCATAATTCAAACATCTTGCAACACATATAGTTTTCAAAATCACATGTGCTGCCTGAAAATAGTGTTATAGTAAAGACAAACAGACTAAATAAAGAGCAATAACTCTTGAAAAAGTGTGTCAACCGTGATCCAAGTCAAACTTGATCTGTGACTTCTCACCAGGGAAGTTTGTTATGAAGTTTCGGATTGATATGTATAAGCATGGCTATTAAAAGTCTGGAAACCAGCGCGACAGACAGAAAGACGGACAGACAGATGGAGTAGAAACCTATCATCCCCTTTGGTTTCACTGGTGGGGGACTAAAAAGGTCAAATATACATGTATGGTGAAAAGTTCAAATAGACCTGTTCAATTTTGGAAGTGCAACTCAATTCCCTCCTTATTGACAGCGAAAAGTCACTCATCTTTGCAGACCTTTCCCTTATATAGACTTCAGTTGTATATCAGACATATAAAAAAAAATTCAACAAGGACCAAACCTTCACATACTTTACAGATCAACTCCCTAAATACGTAAGAAGTTACATATTATTTAATATCTATGTTTACACAAGAAATTAATGTTTCTTCTGTTTTCTTCTTTTTCTTCTTCCTAGATAATTAAGTACTGACCTCTTAATGAGTAACTTTGCACTGGAGATGTGTTTACCTCAAGTGCATAATGATAAAACAGAAAAATAGAAGAGTTGATTAGCTGAATGATTAGTTTGATAGTTTTGATGTAAATTTTTCAATTATATTGTAGCATGGAAGCAAAAAGTTTCTAGCCTTTCAACATAGTGGCATAGTACATACAGCAATAAAATTCAGATCAACGGCACAGTCAACCAAGTGTTTAAACACTACTCTAACCCTACTGCAAAGTATGAAATTCCTAAATTCATCTTCTTCATTTCAAATTTAAATCTTTTAAGCACTCACCACAGCTATCACAGGGGCATCAGGCTGATCTATTATAAGGTCATCTAGGTTCTCCTTGACCCATTCAAATAAAGTGTAGGTCATTGCACATCCCAAGAGGTCAGGTATCTAGATAATAAAAGGTCAAATGGAACATCTGACACATGTATCATAATGTTCATCAATTATAAGAAATGACTGTAAAAAATTTTCTGTCTAGCAATATATAGACAAAAACTGAGGCACAAACTATATAATCTGAAAAGCAGCTTATATTTAGTTTGTGCCAAGGTTTTTGTCTATACATTGATAGAAAATTTTTCCAGTCATTTCTTATAATTCAATTACAGGTATTTCAAAATATAATCTATTTCAAGAATGATTAGACTATGTACATCTTGTATTTGAAATTGATAAATCAAATTTCGTGCATCAATCTTACGTTAACCAATCAGAATCGCCACCTGATGACGTCATCATCAGTAATAGAGATAGTATATGTGCAAGTAAGAATACAATGAAATGAAAGGAAAAACAGTAATGATTTTATCTTTTTTGTATATTTTATTTAATATTAAACCTACTTCTTATTCAGTTAGAGATCACTCAATATATAGATCTATATCTAGACCAAACCGGAGTTGTGTTTTCATGCCGCCCTGATCATGTAGTTACTTGAAGAGACATTGTCTACTCAGAAATAGACTAAAGTTTACGCTGTGTGTTTGTATATATGTTGATACCTATACGTTATATAATCAATGTGTAAAAAATCAAATTATATTAACACGATTAAGTTGGTTGGTTGATTGGTGTTTTACGTCACTTTCAACAATATTTCAGTTATATCGCGACATGGAAGCAGGAGGTTACCAACCTCTTAAACGTAGTGGCGCAACCTCGGAATTGAATCCAGATCATTGGCCCCGCAATCCAAGCGCTTAACTACTACACCACGCCTGCCCCAACACGATTAAGTAATAACCTATTTTTACAGAAGACAACAGAACTTGCCATTGGCGACCAAATTTAAACAACAAAAGTTTTTTTGTAAGTAGGTCAGTCTTCAGGTCAAGGTCAAAACAAAAAAAATTTGAGATATAATAAAGGCCTCATCATGAGGAATATACACATGAAATAATTAAGCTCTACCGGTACCTCTAACTGTTCATAACCTATGACCAAGGCTTATGTATGTTAAAAGTAGGACAAATTTCATGACCAAGGTAATAAATCTGGGTACCCATTGAAAGGTGACACAGGAGTACACATGTAAAATATTAAAGCCCTGTCTCTTGGGGTTCTAAAATGATGATCCAGGTTAAAGTTTTTGTCTAAGGACAATGACAACGACAACAACAATGATGACGATGCCATAGGTATGACAATACCTCTCTGGATATTCATCCTGGCAAACTAAAATGGTATCACATTTATGCTGACTACTAATACAAACTGACTGTTGGCAAAGAGCAGCACACCTGGTAAAATAGGCCAGCCACAACCAAAACTTATCTTAACTCATTACATTGATCTTCGCGACAATTTTCACCCCATTATCAGTGAAAATAACAGAGAAAAGATATTCTACAAAGGGCAGTAACTCTTAATAGTTAGTGAACTACCCCAAAGTCTATCTTGATCTGTTACTCGTCAAACTGAAGCTCCATACGTTCATATCGTTATCTGTAAAGATGACAGAGTCTGGAAAACTGGTTTTCTACAAAGGGCAGTAACTCTTGTTAAAGTATCTGAAGTGAAACATATGTAACTTTTCCAAAAAAAAAAAAACCCAGAACATTGCAAATTTCACCTCTTTTTAGTAAAGATGAGGCAAAAATGTAGGGAAAACTTCTGTGACAGAGGGACAGACAGGCAGACATATAGAAGAAGAGGAAATCTAAAGTCCTGTATGGTTTTGCCACAGAGATAAAAAATAAAAGTTAGAAAAAATGTATACATTTACCTGTGAATTAAGTCCTTCCAGAATTTTGTCTTTAACAGTATCTAGACTAAACAAAATGAGCAGTAATTAGTTGTGAAATAAATAGAAATAACGTTCACTTTATTATCATTTTCAAGCAATGTTCGTTATTCTCATTTAAGCATACTAAAAGAAAAATGTGTCGCCATCTATCTATTGTCAAAAAATTTGACGCTAGCGAAAGTGATCCCTATACATTGTGTTGCTTCACAAAAGCGGCTTTTCTCTGTCTCATACACAGTCGCGATGCTTATCAGTCACAAACAGGACTTGAATTTTAAACATCTTAATCACAATCAAAACACATTAAAGACTTATCTATGCCCGCTTGGGAAATTTGACAGAAACTTGTTAAAAGGGTCCTAATGCACAACAAATTTCTTTTAGTCCAGATTTTTGTGATCACCTTACCACTTGAAGGACACATATTGTAGCTGCAGAACTTCGCATGTTAGACTTTTAAAGGGACATAGTCCGAGACTGGAAAATTTTAGCATGAAAAGGATAAATTACGACAATATTTTAATTTTCCTGTATTACATAAATTATAAACTTTGTGTTAATTGCAAAATTTAAAACTAAAATCCCTCCATGTTTCCGTAGAATAAAGGTAATTGAGTCGAATTAAATTTGGTTGGTATCAATTCCCCAAATAAGGCGATGCTCCGACCATAATCATGCACGTGTGCTGATATTCACTGTAGAAAACAACAAAAATGGTTCACATTGAGGAATACGAGCACGAGAAAAGCAAAAGTGTGGTAGAAAATAACTATACACAGATTCAGAGGCCAAAAAACGAAAAGTGGAACAAATGTTAGAATCGGGTAAAGCTCGAGTTTCAGTGTCACATGATTTCCTCTGACCGACTTCATCAATATTCAAGGAGTTGGCCTGGTTATGTTGAAAATTTAAAACGGGCATATTTCATTAATGACATCGACTTTGGTAATGATACTTTTTACACATCTTAGACAATATACTAGCAATTGATTGCCGTTTAAGAAATCCTTTTACATTTTATTATACTTTTCCGGACTTCAATCGGACCATGCTCCTTTAATGAGAAACAAGTTTAAAAACGTACATTTCAGTAGATATAAACAACTTACATATGTTTATTATAAAAGGTATTTAAGTTTATTTGTGGTTCTTCATCGGGGTAGTTATCACTCCAAGAGACTTCCACAATGAAGGATTTATAATTCCCATCTTCTCCAAACTGAAATGAAGCATACATGTATTAATGTAGTTCAACATATTTTCTAGAGGATCACAATTTAATAAGCCACAGACTGCTAATCCTTTAAAACACATGGCTACAAGGTTCTTAAGAGTTTCATATTGTATTCAAGAATTTGTTATTTATACTGTAATATGAAGAAAACAAGTTATCAGTATCTAAAGCATAAGGTGACTAGTCGTAAGACCGGGTTTTCTGACATTATTGAAACAAACTGTGTTTGTGAAACACTAATGCCCCTGGCAGAAACAAAGTCCAAAAAAGTTATTTTTAGTGTGAAGGTCATTGTCAAGGTCAAAAGGTCATTGACCTTGGTGTCACTTGAAAGGGTTTCATTAGTTGAGTATGTATGTGAAATATGAAGTCTCTATCCCTCATGGTTCAAAAGTTATGGCCAAGGTTAAAGTTGACAACAGACAGACAAACAGACAGACAAGACTAAAACAATATGCCTCCAATCTATCAATTCGAGGGCATTAAAATTTCTTTAACCTAATTCTGTCCGAGAAGTGTTCTTCTCTAGACAAGTTATGGACAACAAAACCATCATGTTTCTTCCATGTTCCTATTATTAGCTATACACCTAAAAATTAGATTGAAATTTCTCTGAGGATGCAAACTGGAGAGCCAAGCACTATGTATAAGTGATTCTTGATCATTCACATTCAATCATATATAAACAGACAGACAATAAAACAAACAAACAAACAAACAGACAGACAGGGCAAAAACAGCATGCCCCTGATCCATCGATCCGAGGGGATAAAAATACAATAAACCCCTAACATGTGGATCTGCTGACATGAACAATTATGGTTTTTAGCATTGCAGTTGCATCAGTAACTGACAAAATGCAAAAACACTACCTTGTATTGAAAAGTTGTTGCATTTATCTCCTTAAAATTTTCATCTCCTTCATAAATGGAATGCAATACCTCTAGCTCCTCCTGTACAAAGATTTAAATACATGATGTACATATCAGTAGCATTCAATTTTATATAGTCAAATACTTTTAATGGAAAAATGGATAATTGTAGTGTACAGAAGTTATGATGAGCATGATATATATATATATATATATGTACATGTACCTGTATATCATAATTTTATATTAACAAAATGTTTAATAGCAGGGCAGTTGATTTACCTCTTGTTGTTCTTTACATGTCATTGCTGAGTGCTTGATTACATGTACTCTGTCTTGATCTTCATGATTAAATTACAACCTGGAATTAAAATGTAAAATACAATATCCAAAACACATACAGACAATTATAACTCATCTATTACTCTGACATGCTTAGTTGTTAGAGAAGAAAAGCTTTTGATGTCGAGAGAAGTTGTTTGAGTTTTAATGAAAAGCATATTTTCAGTTAATGAGTATAATTTGTTAGGAAATCGTTGATTATCTGTATCTGCCATGCTTCTGCCATGTACAAGCCCCCTATAAGTTGCAGAAGATTATACTATTTCAATGGCGTCAGACAAAATGTCTGGCTAAATTCATGTGAAGTGTCAATGGGTTGATTATTTTTTGTGACATGTTGTCTTGTTTCACTTAATTACCCTGATAACCAAAAATCCTTTTAATAGGCTATTTTCAAGTAATCAGAATGGACCATTAAAAACTTAAATAATTAACATGTCAGACTACGGACAACTGATTGTGACATCACACTTGGTATATGTAGAAGCACTGACGTTATGTATCCAAAGATAAGATTATTGGACGATGCTATTCACACGACGGTCATGTACGTAAACCTGTATTCTATATACATGACGGTCATGTAAATAGCTGAGGTAGTATGCAATGGCTATTTACACGAAGGTCATGTACTTAAAGTGATATGGCTATTTACACGACGGTCGTGTACCCAAATTGATTTGGCTATTTACACGACGGTCGAGTACCTAAAGTGATACAGTATGGCTATATACACGACGGTCGTGTACCACCTAAAGTGATGTGGCTATCTACACGACGTGTCATGGTGTACCTAAGACTCCCTGTTGAGGCCCGGCCTTGTGCCCAAACGAATGCTGGGGAAGTTTGATACAGAAACTTTGTGTCATATATATATGCGAAAATCGTAACATAAACTTAGAAAAGATTGTATTTCGACGTATCAAATGCAGATACATATATTATGTCTCTGTCAAATCTAAGGCCAGCAAACAAAATAATTGTTTATTTGTCTGTTTACAAGAAGTTACACTCATGTACATAGGAGGATCTAGAAATTTTTGAAAGGGGGAGGAGGGGTTTCAACCTCCCATGACAATGTTTTGCACTATCGGCCTGGAAAGGGGGTAACGTTGCAGCACTAAAATATGGTCGAAAATGACCTTTTTTTTGGGGGGGGGTGGTTCCGAACAAAAAAGGGGGGTTACAACCCATTTTCCCCCTCTAATCCACCAATAGTGTACTTAAAATGATTTGCTACATAGGAGATATTGGAAATGGGGAAGGGGTGCTATTCAAGCTCCCTGTCCTGTTTTTGGGTGTTAATTGTGTCAAATATTTTCATCTTACTTTATATTATCTATTAATTTATTAAATTGTTTATACTGAGCAGTATTCTTATAAAGAAAATTGCTATTCAAAATAATAAAATCTCTCATTGAAGAGATTTATTTGTGTATAAAACAATCAAATGAAATGAATGACTGCATTCGGGCATCCTCGGCCTTTTACTTTCTAAATCGTTAAGTTAGCGAGAAAAGGGGTGTCTCACAGGTACGGGCTGTACGTATACCCGTCGTCTACTCGGGCAATGTACATAAGTGACACAGCGATCGTGTAAATAGCCATATCACTTTAAGTACACAACCGTCGTGTAAATAGCCATATCACTTTAGGTACATGACCGTCGTGTAAATAGCCGTTCCACTTAGGTACATGGCCGTCGTGTAAATAGCCACTACCAAGATTATTATATCATAAATAAAATATCGCCGAAGTATGCAATGTCTGTAGTTTGGATATAACTGGGAAATAGTCTATTGTGGAAGTGTGTGAGTACAATGTATATGTGCGTCAAGGGGAGGGGGTTGGGGTGGAATCAGTATAAACCTCACCTTCCTCAATGTAGATGTTCTAAAATTTGGCACATAACTTATCAAAAATTTGTGGCATCTATGTAATTTTTCTCTCTGAATACCACAGCAATGTTCAGTTCAAAGAAATGCATATTGCAGTCAGCCTAACTAAACAGTTAAAAATATTAAGATTAAATTAAGATTTTTACATTAAAAGTGTTTTATGTCAGACTTCATCCCTTGAATTATTTTCAAAGAAAAATTCTACCTCATAATAGCCACTGTGAACAATATTCAAATGTTTTACATGTAATGTAAATATAGAAATTTCATAAAGTACGAAGAACATTTATCTAAAATCTGAATAAATGTTGAAACTTGCCATGGTTCCACAGGGCGCTGCCATCTTGGAAAATAGAAAAGTAGAAACGAAAACGGTTTTTTCCGCGATATTATTACCTGTTCTTAACAATTCTGTAATCAATGTTACGGTAATCAGAAATCTGAAAAGCAATGTGTATTACACAACGTAAATTATATTTGTGTATTAAAGATATTTTTGAGTCACAATTCTATCCGGAAATAGTTTGCGTTTTCGATTTTTTATTTTAACATTTATACTTAATATCCTACTTGAGGAAATCCGACATCCCTAATTTCAGAGTTGTAAAGGTCATTATTTATATGTTTTTTGAAAAATTTGAAAGTTTTAATGCATCTAATTATTATTACTATGTATAGTTGTCTGTCAAAGTATACGCATATACACATGTAAGTAAGTCATGTTAATTTCTCATCCTCCATTGTGATTATGGCAATATTATGGGGCAGGCTTGGTGTAGTGGTTAAGCGCTTGGTTTGCGGCGCCGACAACCCAGGGGCTATTCCCAGGTTGTGCCACTATGTTTAAGAGTTCGTTACCTCCTGCTTCCATGTCATGATATAATTGAAAAAGTGTTGAAAGCGACGTAAAACACCAATCAACCAACCAACCAACCATTATTCAATATACTATTAATAATTATTATGATTATGATACAATCAGGGTCACACACACAGTGACAAGAAAATCATACAGTGACCAGCAAGAGGTACAAGACCCCTGGCAGCTGATATGTATTCATATATGTATTATGTAAACTATATACATATTCTCGTCATAGATAATAATTTATAATCACAGGTAAGTAACAGAATCAATTTGTGAAATAAATTTTTTCAATGGGATATCAAGCCGGTGTGGCCTAGTCAATAAGGTGCTCGGCTTGTGAGGTCCCGGGTTCGACTCCCACTCTGGGCACACCAGTGTTTTGTCTTTCGGATGAGGCAGTAAAAACTGAGGTCCTGTGTCACGGTAGGCATGGCACGTAAAAGATCCTTCACTGATTAGGGTGGGTCCGTTGCAAAGGTCTAAATTTGTATGCAATGCATTGGGCAAATGGCATATATGTGAAATAATCGTGGAGTGACATAAAACAATGATCAATTAATCAATCAATCACTGGGATATCATATTGGCTATCTGTGGCCCAAGTCATGTCAAATAATGAATGTGGGATGGCCCGACCTACTTTAAGATAGTTTTCGCCTTTTGGTCTAGCTTTAGTTTCATTCATTGCGGAATTCGAAGCACCCAAATACAAATGCAAAGTTCCCCTACTGACTTTGTAATTCCAATTTCTAACATTTTGGTGTGCATATCTCGAGACATGTCTTTACTTTTATTTTCTTATTAGTTTGTCAGTTAAAGTTCAATTTGCACTTTCACAAATTATGGGAAGTAACTCCATTAAATTTAGACTCGGTGAAAACTATATCTATTGTCATCATGGACAGCAAATCTTTGGAGATAGCTTGTGAAGTTTTAAAAATCAGCAGTTTTATGGAATACACTCTAGTCCTTGCTTTCGTCAGGTCATGACACAAAGTAAGGACTTGACCTGCAAAAGTCAGGTCAATCCACTTTTGCGAACAGCTATTTGTGAGCCAGTGTATGTGAAAAATTAGCAATTGTGTCAGATTCACAACTGGTCTCTGCCACTGTATCATTTGGGTAAGAAATGAAGCCTACCCTCACACAGAAACATGTACATGTGATAATGGTGTAGATGGGTGAGTTTTTTTAGTCTAGCTGTTTGTATGTTTTAACTTTCTTTCGAAGTTTAAGCTTTGTAGCCTCTTTTTTACTTATTTTTATTGATTGAAATGTTTTACACTAATGCCATCACTGTGGAAGTAAAGTAATTATGGAGTGACATTTAACAACAAACAAATCAAGTAGTTTTCATAGCAACAGTGATGAGTCAAATTTATTATAATCTATATCATTTCATGCTAAGAGAAAGTATCCGTTATTCCATAGTATGTACCATTTTCTTTCCTTTTTTCAGGAGTAACTCTATCACAGATATAATGATCTACTGTTAGAAACAGAGTGCCATTTCTTAAAACTACGAGAAAATGTCCTGGGCCAGTGAGCTGCCCGCCGAGCTTCTTCAACAGCCCACTGGGCTTGTTGGGCTGACAGGTCTAGACGTAACATACAATGCCACACATAAATTGATATGGGACTCTTTCTATAACAACAGACGACCAGATCGTGTACCTTTACAATTCAAAGTCTTTCCAGGAGACCATGAATATCCAAAGTGTAGAACCAATAAGGTGGGTGAAGTTTTATTCATACTTATCAAAATACTGTTGCCTGTCTGGATTTAAATGTTGAAAGAAAATACTCCTCTGAGATTTTTTATCATCAGGAAATTTTGATGGAATAAATTATGTCTGCTATGTATTCCATTGCTTATTGTTTTTGATTTGGTGCCTCAAAAATGCATTGTGATGAGTTTTTCCTGCAAATGTCTTTGCTATCTTGTTTGTGAATTTTCCATCTCTTTTTTGTGTTTTATCAAAACCGCAGAAATATGATCTGCAATGAAAAATGAAAAGAAACAGGAAAAAAGAAAATCAAAGACAAGGTGTTACTTCATCAAACATGACATTATTTAGTATTGATCCTCATATTTTCTCCATTATCTTTCCATCAAGTCATAGCTTCATTTGAACTTTATCTCATACTTTAATATTTTCTGTGTAAATGAAGTTCTTAAAAAAGTTAACATATATATATATATATATATATTTATATATATATATATATTTATATATATATATATTTATATATATATATATATATATATATATATATATATATTTATATATATATATATTTATATATATATATATTTATATATATATATATTTATATACATATATAAGTTTTAAAAGGTAAGGTGTATACAAGATACTTATTTTCTACGTATGTTAAGTATAGTGCTAAAGAAATATCGTCTGCATAAGGAAAAAGTTTCTATTCCTTTTATCAGCATTTCCGCGTTTAACTCTTCGTAGTGACATAATTTTTCCAAGTGATTACATAATCTGAAATTGAATAGACATCAAACAAATAACCCATTTGCTTTAGCCTTATGAGACCACAAATTTAAACAACATATTCTTTTTTGAATAGGGGAAGGTTCATTTGCATTGTGAAACTCCAAAGTCAATTTATCTGTTGACGATTATTAATAACATTGGTATCTCTAGCCATATTGTAATCTATTCATTTGTTTGCCTTCAATCATGAAGATTTAGAGACTGACCTCTGAATAATTAAAACCCATGTTACTCAGTGAAGCGTATGACTTATTATCATTGCAGAGACAGTCTTACGAGTGGTACATTCCTAAGGGAATCCTGAAGACGTCATGGATCAATAAACACTTGAACCAAGTGCCGTCAGTAGTTGTGGTTTTCTTTGACTTGGACTGGGATGAAACTCTATGGAAAGAAAAACAGATGGAGTGTTCAACTCGAGTAGAAATTGTCAGGTCAGAATATAACTTCAAAGTATTGAAGTATGAGAATTTGTATGAGAATTTTTTTTTCTTAAGGGTAATATATATATTTTTAGCTTTCTTGACTACCTCTTTTTCCAAAGAAAGACCAAACTGGAGTAGTTGAAAAAGACTTTCACTAGTTATAACTAAAGACTATATGCCTTTAAATCACAGTTTCTGGAGGCTTTAACAGATTAAAACTAGAAACCTATTCGAGTTTTAAACAAACAAAATGTTTGACTATATATTTCAATGCACAGAATTTTTACATGGAATTGTATATACAAATGTATTTGAATCGTTGTCAAGTTCTTTAATTTAATGGTCATGTCCGTAAATGGGCCATGCTGGAACTCATCGTAGTTGCACCATTTTTATGCCTTGGTTTGAAAGCTGGACAGAACAAGCTCAAATGTCAGCTTGTTTACTTACCAAAGATCAAAATGTCTTCTAGAAATACTCCCATCCTCTATCATTGAAATGGAACAAATAACAAAGAACTGTCATATAAATATATTGGCTACATGTAGGTTTCCCATTCTAAAGCAAAAAAAAAAACCTGGAATTACTATCTTTAACAGGAACAGTCTTCAGGGTCGTGGTACCAAGGTTGCCGTAGTACTGATTCAGAAGAATGCACCACTACCACCAGGAGAGGATGTGGTGGCCGCAGAGAGAGCCGCCTCCTTGTGCAGTGCTTGTGATCTTTCGGCCAAACAGTTATATGTTCTACCTCATACAGATCATCTCATTGGATACACTATCAGGTAACCTTGACAACAGGGGACATAAATCTTACAGAAAGTGGATTGTCAAGTATGTAACACTCGGTGGGATTGGAAAAATATGTTGATGTTAACGTTGCTTTGGTAACTGAAAATGAGGTTTGCCATTATTGAGAGAGCTTTTGTTTGTAGCTTTCACTGTGTTGCACTCAGCTTGGGAAAGATAGGTCGGGGTTGGAGCTAAAATGTTGATACAGGATGTGGTTCATCAGCTGAATAGGTCACATAGGTTAAGTTTAAAATTTTATCAAGTAAATGCCTCCAAAAAATAAGGGAATAATCTTTAATGTGATGCAAAAATAAGAATGAAAGAAATTGAACATACCGTTATATTAAGATAAAAATCGAAAAATTTAAAATGGCGAATTTTAGGCCCCTGGTCTTTATCAAGTGATCAAAACAATATGAATAAAGAGCTGTATATATATATATATATATATACCATAAATAATCAAATATAATATGCACTTTTGTTACCCAATTTGTCTTATAAATTTTTGACTGTGTATTATACATAGGGTTAGAAATCAGTAATCTTTTTTCCATGCTCTTATCAGCTTTGTGTAAACTATGATTTAATCTTCAGTGGTGGATTTAGGAGGGTGCACATGTCAGCTAAAGTACCTAAAGCTGTCAGTCAAACCCATGAGGCGTTAGATATGTCTATTGTCTGTATACTGTTTGCTTCCCGTAGTAAATGCCCAAGGTGGTAACAGGAATAATGTCTACAGTGTGCAATTCAAATAAATACAAGACTTGAAATGAAATGACAGATTAGTTGAGGAGGTACACTGAAGACGAATTACTAAACCTAAAAACAAAATCATATACATGTTTCGATGTCATTTTTTAGGTGTGTATTATACTCAGGTGCATATTATATTGGAGTATTTACGGTACACAGTCTGTCATTTCAATCACTTGATAAAAGCGAAGAATCTGATAATTTGTTATATTTAGTGTTTTTGGTTGAATTATTTATTTATTTCCTTTGGAAGTTTAAGCGCGCCTTTGTTACTTTTAAATGTATTTGCCGTGTCGTGGTATGCATGGCACATTAATGATCCCTCACTGCTTCGGGTGGGTCCATTGCAAAGGTCAAAATTTGTATGCCCCGCACCCGGCAGATGCCGTCATCATATATGTGAAATGTTCGTGGTGTGACGTTAAACAAAAATCATTCAATCATTTAATATATTTGAGATCAGTATGCTTAATTTGAAAGTTGAAAAAAATCATTGTTATGACTGAAAAATGTCAACCTTTCACCTTTTTTGCAGCCTTCAACTGACAAATTTAGCTACCCTAGTATGGTGTACTTTTAATACTACATGTAATATATTTGGTATGAAAATATTAGTAGGAAAACACTTTGGAGATGCTAAATACATTTGAATGTTATATTTACTGCTGATTTTACTGTATAAGGGTCCGGACAGACAGAACTACAGTAAGAATTGTTCATAATTCTTTCCTGGATTCTTATATAAATATTTTTGCACTATTATTTCCAGATTGGAAAATGCCTTTTATGAATTGGCTCAAGGTTATTACCATGGTGAGGCCAGGAAGGTGAAATCCCATCGCGACTTCTTGAATAAAACCACCCATCAACTGCTCTTTGTTCGTCATCAGTTTAAGATTGCTTTCTTCAATGAGTTAAAACAAGACAGCCACACAGCTATCAAGTATGTTTGAATTTATATCTCTTTTAAATTTTGATAAAAGAAAATAATTTTTATTGTCATATTTGGTCTTTTCTTTGTACAGAGTTACTTCCCATTTAGGACGGCATCTGACATAAAACACTTATGACGTCATCAAATTCCATTGAAACTCTGGGAAATGAGTCCACAAACGACGGTTTCATAGGAAATTGATGATTTCATAATTGTTTTACGTTATATACCATCTCAAATGGGAAATAACTCTGTTTAAAGAAAAGACTCAATATGGTTCTTAAAATTGTAACTATCATGTGTGTTGGAAATTTTCTGAATTAAAAATTGATCAAGACAAAATTAAAAAAAGAGAAAACCTTCCAAACAAATATATCAATCATTATGTCCTTAAGGTTTTGATGTAAGCAATTTGTTGATGGGAATGTTATATATAAATCGTATTTTCAGATAAAGTTTTTATTTATATTAAAGGCATTACAAGCAAGCGTATGGTCATATCCTGGAGCTGAGGATGCATGATACAAATTTACTGGAGATTAAATCTATAGCAGGCTTCATCAACTATAAGGTGGGACTTGCCTATCACTTTGTCCATTCATAGGGCTTGAGTATTATAACATGATGAAGCAATGCATGGGAAACTAGCTGACATTTAACAATACACTGTCTGGTAGATTTGTGGTGCATTCCATTGTGCATAACGTGTTGGATCAGTTCCATTCTTATTATAGATATGTGAGAAATAATAGATATTTTACACATATTCAGGGTTCGAAATAAGAGAAAACTTAAGGTTGCCAAATGAGAAGTTTTAAAAGAAATCAAAGTGACCTATATGATATGTACTGGAATTTTAGGCTGCTAAATATATATATGTTGTTTTTGACAACAGGACCACTGTTATTTTCTTACCTCTGGTTATTATTTTGGTATGATATTACTATAGAATGGATCTCTATATAGCTAACCATTTACATTTTATGATAATAACACTTTTTTTTCAGTTTTGCCGTCTTTCATTCCAACACAATGCTCCCCTGGATGCCATTGCACAGTTCAGAAAACACATAGATTTCTTTAAAGCCAAAGTGGGTATATCAGATCTAGCCTTTGAACATAGTGCATGGATGTCGAAACAGTGAGTTATTCAGGGATTCTCTTGCAATATTTATAAAAAAGGGAGTAGGGCAGAGTAGTTCTGAGCTTGATTTCCTATCTACATTGCACTCTTTTTGTTGAAAAAATAAGTTAACTACTTCTTATGTGTTGCAGTTTGAAGGGAATATTTTTCAACGAGCAGTTTCAAATCCTAGCACGCTAAACAAATGCAGCATGTAAAATATTTGATACAATTTAGGAGATAAGATGTTTATGTTTGAATCATTTGTATAAATTGTATCATTTTATGGGTGCGAATTTAGTTTTTCTATGACATGTTAGCAGAGTTGTAAAATGGTGATTTGCAACTGTAAGATTATACAGTTTAGGTCTGCATATTTAGAAGTCTCCTTGTTTCTCTGTTTGTCCATCTGACTTTTTGTCCTACTGTCTGTCTGTCCATCAATCTGTTTGTCCAGATAGGAAGTTTTAAGGACTGTTGTGTTGTATAAAAACTGCTGCTATATACCATTGTTTCCCCTGACACAAGAATGTGCTATAGATTTCAGGTATTTGGAGATTTATTTGATGAGGCCATTAAGCTAGGCCTCACTGCAATTCAGACCCAGCACCCTGGTTTTTATTACCAACAAGCTGCAAACCATGCCATCAACAGGAAGCAACTGTGTAGAGGATTGTGTAAAGTAAGTACAATTCACTCTCCATAAGTCGAACTTCAAAGCGCTAATGAATATGATTCAAGTCACAGAGAATTCAACTTGAATGTTTAGTGACACTTTTAGTATAAATGTATTAGGACTTAAAGGGATCAAAACAATATCACAAATTTATGGCCCCTGGCCATTGATCAAGTTTATGTTAAAGTCTACTCGACATAATGATAAATTTTACATAGCTCTTTGTTCATATGGTTTTGATCACTAGACAAAGGCCAGGAGACTGAATATTTGAGATATTGACTAATTGGGCGTTCCTATTTTTAGTATAACCAGTGCTTCCCTTTGGAAGTCTTAGAGTGCTTTCTTCAGAAGAGAATTCAACTTAATAAATTTAAGTAATATGTATTCAGGGAAATTTATTGAGGTCTATTTATAATTGAGGTCTAAATTGGTTGAAGGTTCAGTTTATCAGGTTCATAATAGGAAAAGTTTTCAACATTTATCTAGAACCTGGGTAATTTTAGGGGTACATTAGTTAACAGGTAAGTTGAAAGGGTTAGCTATACATGTAGATTTTTAAGCTGTCCACATCCAGAGGTCTTTAATGTCACCTATGAAAAGTGTTCATATCCTTGAAGAGGGAAATTTGTACCATAGAAAACCCGAAATTTTTCTTAGAAGTTCTGTTGAAAAATCTAAGGAAAATATAAGTCAGATTTTTTTTTTCTTATTTCTATGGTAGTTTAATTATGATTTTGCAAATACTTCCAAATATTTATGATTTTACCCCTTTTGTAGCCCCTGAATCGAGTTTTACAGCCAGATCCCCTGGAGAGCCTCGGTAATCTGGACTTCTATGGACAGAGACCCTGGAGACAAGGACACCAAAGTGAGTATTCAGTCAGAACATATTTTTATTGAATTACATGTATGTAATATAACAAAGAATGTATGTTATAGTATTTGAGACTGTGGCCAAATCCCCTGTAAAAAATAAGAATATGAAAAAAAAACCACTATATCAGTTTACATACATGTTTTTAAGTGTAATTATTTTTTTTCACATAGGTATAGAGCCTCCCGATATACAAAAGGAACGTGATGGCATACAGGCTCTACAGAGTATGGAAGTCAGTGTGGACCATTCGGTAAATTCCAGTTTGTTCATTGATAATACATACATGTTCATATTTTCATAACCACTCCATTTGATTAACCTGTTGATCCTTGTCCTCTGTATGGAGGATGATTTATCTATATTTTTTTATTATACTGCTTTTGTGGTGAGTGAGAAATTGGACTCATAAAGCAGTTGAATGATAATTGACACTTCAGTTGACCGTTACATGTCAGTACCAGCACTGTATTGTGATGTCTCTTTACATGCTTATTCTTTTAGGCTTTGCATGTCTGTGGCAACTTTCACCATGCATTTAGTTAGATATCTTCTTTCCTTTCCTTGACTATTGATACACATATATTACTTAATCATATCAGAATGTAGCTTGTTTATGTCCCTATTAATCCCCAGTGGAATTGATGGAGGAAACAGAAAAGTGTTCTATGTAACAATTTCTATAAATTTAGCATGATGAAAATTCCGGAGTGCGCCAGGTTTGCCTACCTTTTGGAGCGAGTTACTACTCTCTCTTATAAACTTTATAGAACAGATATTTCAGTCTTTTGTGAGATTTTTAGACACATTTATGTAGTAAATAATGCTGTTGATGATATGATGGCTTCAAGTGTTTAGACCTGAAGGTGGTTTTATGGTGTAGTGTTTAGCAGAAAACCCTAAGACTTGTCTTATACTTCTGACCTTTTTCACGTAGCTTAGGAATTTTTTTGCGAAAAAAGTGGGCATCAGACCCAAGGTTGTGTAGAGGTGAGAGGGTAGTCTGAGTTCTGCATAAATTATTATCAATATATCCAGCATTGAGGCTTCACATTACCATCTAACTCGTATGGTTCTTGCACTGTTGTTTTTTTTCAGTGGCAGATAATCCCTCTGTTGAGTAATGCTGTCGCTCAGTTCAAGAGGTACAAATCACCAAGGATGAAGAGGTATCTCAGTAAGTAAACTGCAGAAGACATATATCTCAATAAGTAAACTGCAGAACGTATATATCTGAATAAGTAAACTGCAGAATATATATATATCTCAGTAAGTAAACTGCAGAACGTATATATCTGAATAAGTAAACTGCAGAACATATATATCTCAGTAAGTATACTGCAGAACATATCAATCTGATTAAAATTATATCTTTATTCTGCTTCTGTATTTGTCGCATTGCGGATAAAGATCTGGCAAAACCCTGGAAGGGGTCATGTTCTGGTGAACTCTGATGATGTTTCAGTCACTGAAACTGTTATTTTCCATAGCCGATCAGTGACCTGGCTAGGCACATGATAGTGATGCAATATGTAACAATCACTGGTCAAAAACTACCTTGTGGGTCACACACGCTGTTGATGTTAATTTCATTCCTATGAATTTGTAACCAATCCACTGATTGGCTGAAAATCAGAGTTCACCTGAACATGACTCCTTACAGAGTTTCACAAGATCTTTATTCGCAATGGAACAGATATGGTTTTAATCAGATTGCAGAACATATATATCTCAGTAAGGAAACTGCAGAACATATATATCTCAATAAGTAAACTTTTAAATCGTTTTGTAACTTGATAAAGTCTAAGTAGCCCAAAATTTGTGACAGAGTGTTCTTCTTCATATCATAAATTGTTAGTATTTAATATCCAGTACATAGGAATTGGGAGAATGGATGAGACTTGAGATGATCATAATTTTTTCTTTCTTTCTTTCCCCAAACACAAATTGACTTTAGTGTACAATTGAATTAATATTGAAAAAAGGGAATTATTATCTGATATTTCTTCGAGAGGGAACACCTATTAACCATTTGGCCGTGCAGTTTTCCTTTATCTGTGTCCTGTGCTTCTTTTGCAGTGGTACAGATGGGAGAGGAATATTACCATGCTAAGGAGTATAACAAAGCTTTAATGTAAGTTAACCTTACCTACCACAGGGAGTAGGGTGTTTGTTTATTTGGATAGTTGGAGCCAATGCAGCTAATTTGGTTGGTTGGTTGGTTGATTGGTGTTTTATGTCGCTTTCAACAATATTTCAGTTATATCGCGACATGGAAGCAGAAGGTTACCAACCTTTTAAACATAATGGCGCAACCCGGAATCGAACCCGGATCGTCGGCGCCGCAAGCCAAGCGCTTAACCACTACACCAAGCCTGCCCCCAGCTAATTTGATTAGGTCCTTGGCTCATGTCTAACAGGTCCTAGGTTTGAGTCCTGATAGTGGCTGGTGCGAGACAGCAAAAACCGAAGTCTCTTGTTACAGATGTGGTATGTAAGCTGGTTGTCAGATACCAGGAAGATGTGGCCAGACTGTGTCTCATTCCCAGCATATTTCACTATCTGTACAGTTTTTTCTAATGTTAAGCCAGTGCTACACTATTAATTTGATTAGGAAAATGAATGTACATTATCATGTAGGTACTTATGAGTATAAGTTTTATTGAAAGTAAGATTTCAGATGGGGCATTTTGACATCAGGTCTCCAGTTTTCATAAATTAAATGTTGACTACCATTTAGGATTTGAAATAGTCATTATTTTTTAGATGAGGGGTTGGAAGTGGGGGAGGGATGGAGGAGAGGGAAAATTCATAACCCTTTCTTGGCTTGTATATCACCAAAACATAAGTAGAGACATTGTATATCTGTAATTAATCTGTCTTTTTAGTTATTTTTAATGGATTTTCTATTTTTTTTCTTCTCATTCAGGTTATTGAACAAAGTAACATGGGATTACAGAGAGGAAAAATGGTTCAACTTGTTGGCTTCCATACTGGATATCTCCTTGAAGTGTTCTTATCTCACGGCCAAAATACCAGACTATGTCTCTAACTGCCTCGAACTTATTGGTTCATGTATCCTCGATTAAAGAATTTTTCTTGATTTTTATGTGGCATATTGCTGTAAACATGTTGATATTTTCCTATGTTTCTACACTTTTCTATTGTTCATGTCACACCATGACATGCTTAATAGATTCTTCCCTTTTGACAGAACATGACAAGTGCCTGATTGGGTTTGAACTCAGGGCCTATTGGCATTGAATCAGGCATGCACCCTGTCAATGAAACAATCTCGTCTTGTCTTCCTTACGTTATACAAAGGCAGATTTGAAGTAGTTGTTAAGCACGTGAATTTGGAAGCACTGTTTTCAATACTTTGACGGTATT
Source organism: Pteria penguin (assembly GCA_035048485.1). Classification (NCBI taxonomy): domain Eukaryota; kingdom Metazoa; phylum Mollusca; class Bivalvia; order Pterioida; family Pteriidae; genus Pteria; species Pteria penguin. The sequence continues at coordinate 12,942,452 of CM068590.1, forward strand.
TATCATACCCCCATCAAACAAGGTTTTGGGGGGGTATACAGGAATCACCCTGTCCATACATCTGTTTGTCCGTCTGTCTGTCCGTCTAACAAAGCAAGTTTCTTGAAATGTACAAGTTGGAAATCCATTATACTTACACCAGTGATGTATCTTGAGATGAATTATTGCATGTTTTTACTTTCATGTCAGGGGGTATTTGTCCAATTAGGACAGCTCTAGTGTGTAACCTATTATTTCCATGTTGGGATTTGGTTGAAATATTTTTAATATTGAAAAAAAAATCCCAGAACTTTTTATTAAGAATGTCAAGTTTATTTTTTTCTGAGTGAAGCCTTTTCTTTATTATTTTTCTGATTGAAGCCTTTTCTTCATTATTTAGAATGTTTCCTGCATAGACGATGCCATCATAAAAAATGTCTTCAGTATGTCAAATTCTTTTTACAAAAGCACCTCATCTATGGAAAATGTTATACCTTCCATGATTATGATTTTTCATTTGAAGGTTTTATGAAAAACATACTTGAAGTAATAAGCAAATTATTTCATTTCGACTAGAGTATCTTTGATATTAATGTAGAGATTTTTAATATAAGTACATGATTATTTAGAGTTAATTGTTTTGTTAACCATGAAAAGTTATCAAATGTGGTGAGGAGCAGAAAACAAGAATTCAGATGAATTTGATCAGAGTCATGTCCGTAAGTCCTTTATTTAATGTTTAATATATTTTTTGTGTGTTTTCTTTACATTCATGACATTTTTCTTTTGGTTCCTAAAAGCATGATTAAGTCTTGTCATGTGTCTCTTGGAGTCGCAACAGAGTACTTCCAATTTTTTTCTGTACAGTTTAAAATAGTTTAAAAAATTATTTTTTCCTAAATTTTTTTAAATGATTGACGGAAAACTGAATCAAGGCACTTTGAAGCTAAAGTTCTATTCTTTGGTAGAAAAGTGCATCATGAAATGTTAAAATAATTTGTATTTATTTAAACTACAATGTTATTCTTATTTTGGAATGAAACAATGAAATTGGCCAGTCTTATTTCAGAATGAATCCCCAGAGGCCGAACCAGGTCTAGATCAGTCATGTGTAGAGAATGCAAGAACGGAGTGGATGACTTCTCTGACATCTCCCAGCGTCTTCACCATAGATATGCAGGCTATCGTACCATTTGGTATGTGGTATATAGAATCACTTATTTGATTAATAGGGTCGGCAAGCCTCATGCGGAATTCCATCATGGTTCTTCATTTAGTCAATCAATTTAACTGTTTCCGAGCAGTATGAAGTTGCTCGTTACTGCACACAACTTCATTGGAATGAGTTTATTATCTTATACTCATTAAGTGATCAAAAGTTAATTGTTTTAGTAGTTTACGAAGCATGAAACATATTTACACTAATTAAAGTTTCTTGAAATGGATACTGGTCATTCACCATACAAGTAAGTATTTCAATTTTCATGTAAATCTCATCTAAACTTTGATACAGAAGAATGTGTTTCATTGTTTATTTCCAAAAGACTTTATTTTTATATTTATAAGTGTTCCCAAAGCATTGATTTATCATTTTATGGTCTAGTTTGAATATTAAAGCAATAACCAAAAGTGGTCGGTATCAGCTTTTCTCAAGAAATCCTGCATGTCAGGTAACGAGACTTTCCAATCCTATTGATTAACTGATAAAGTTGAACTACGATAACTCGAATGTCGAAAATGCCCTGAAACTTGAATAAGTCATGGGATTCCAACAGCCTTTCTATTCATTTTACCAACAACTTGGATACACATACTTTGAAAACTCATATCTTACAAAACTTGAATTGATTTCGAAGATCTCTCACTCTTCGAATAATCAAAGTTGACTCTATTATTTTTTTATGCTCTGGGCTATTTTTAAATGGAGTGAAGAGTTTTTAATGTTAGATATGTAAATATTACATTAATATTAAAATTTTCTGTGTTTTTGTCTAAAGATTCGCAGACATGTTATATCTTTTTATATGCTTGTTTGTCAACTCCAGGAATTTTACATTTTACAGCAATCTTGGCTTTAAGTATAATTCTGATCCACAATTCTTTAAGGTTTATTTTCATTTTAATTTAAGAATATTTTTAATGGTATTTAACACATGTATATGAAGATCTCTCGAGTGGGTCATGTTGAAGTTGCAAGTTTTGTTCATGATACAAAGTGAATGTTTTATCCTGTCTGACAAGTGGAAGGGTCTTGAAATGTTGCTGCATTAAATAATTTTTGTTCTGGGTGCTTTGTGTTTTTGTTCTTCACTTAACAATGACCATCACTGTATAGGTCCTGGTGTTGCAGAAAATATCAAGCAAGCAAATGGTCTTCAATGTGAAATTTATTATTTTTTTATTTTTAGTGGAATGTAAAGCAAGATTTTTGAGTGAGAACGTAGCAACGGATAACGAAGTTCAAATTGAAGTTTATCTAAGGTAGGTAAAACATTTATTCAGACACTTGTTACTGAAATATGTAATTAAAACAAACATCCACAAGCATGTACATGATACAAAACATGTGTATAATGGTGTCTTTACAACACAAATCAAGGACCAATCTGGTTCTGTTGCCAAAATATTAAAATTAATCTTTTCAGAAGTCTGTTTTGGTGAATCTGCTATCATAAGAAAGGGAAGAATTTAAAAGAGGATGAAAAAGTCACTTTATGTTTGAATGAGATCTTAAAGGAAAAAGCAGTTATGCTTAAAGTTTCGGTAATTTTTTTTTCATATAATTTCTTTTCAGAGTTCGATGCCCATTCCCCATACGTTTCTCCAAGCTGTCTGTTTACCTTAGTAACCAGCTGTATAATGAGTACTGCAAGGTAGAAGATGGTCATGGAATTACCGCCTCTTCAGAACAAGCTGACCTTGATCTTTACCTGGTTCCCGGACAACCAAAGTGCTATAAGTTCAGCTTTCTACCTCTCAAAGACGATATAGACTCAAATCTGGAGGTTTGTATCTTACATTTTGATAATGTAACTATGCCTTCTTGTTTTTTAGCAGGGTTCATATTAAGTTGGAGTTTGCACTGTTCAACAGATATGTATTCAAAAACACAAAGAAACACAGTAATGGGTCACCTTTTTATGTATATAAATACCCAAATCTAGCACATCTTGAGCACTGGTAACTCAAATTTCCTATCTGCTCGTTGTGATCAAAACTCCTGATTTGATTGTCTATAAGTCAATATACCATATTTCTCGCATGCAAAACTGAAGTATTCCACTGGAAGTGGGGTTCTAGATCAATCAATCTGGAACATTAATCTGGCACGGTGTAGTACTATACACTGAGATACAAAAAAGAAGTTTTAATTAACTCTTTTTGTATTTATATATTTGTTTACTTATGTTGACTGGTTTCATGTTCTTGTTACACACTATTATCATTATTAAAATAACTTTCCTATCTGGAGCTATTTTTAGTGTAGTATTGAAACTAAAACAAAGATGTGTATTTAATGTCAGGAATGAAGAAGCACTGAAAGGGGGTAGAAAGAGGGTTTATTTGGTGAGAAAAAGAATCAAGAATCACCTCGAGTCCCAGATCGAAAGATATCACTTTCGGGCGACATACTTCGAAATCCCAACCTCGGTTGGGATTATGTCAAAGTATGTCACCCTCGACTGATATCTTTCGATCTGGGACTCGAGGTGATTCTAGATTCTCATAATCCATAACTTGGACTCTAGTGCTTTTAAGTGTCTGGCTTGCAATACTGACGATCCAGGTTCGATTCCTGGATTGTTCTGCTATGTTTAAGAGGTTGGTTGCCTCTTGCTCGTGATGTTACTGAAAAATTGTTGAAAGTGACGTAAAACACCAACCAACCAACCAGTGGTAACCTATACTCCACTTAACTTGTACTTTTGACCCTTGAGCTATCAAGAGTCAACTGTTCACTTTTTGTATTATAATGTTAGAAAATGTAAAAAATTATAACATTTCTCGTACATAGAATAACGTGTGAATAGTGGATTTACATCTATGAAATTTCTTTTCCTTCTAAATGTTTATGGTGTTCATTTTCAGATCTCAACTATCATGTTGGAACTTGGAAACAGTTCCGGCCATGTGGCCATGTTGAGATGGATGGGAGGGGGAGGAGATGCTGTCACTTTGTCTCAGACAGCCCAATCACTATTGAAGAAGCCGATTCGTAGCCCGTCTGGTCAGATAAACTGGGACAATATACAGATACAGTCTACCACAAAGTAAGTGCTTTATGAAACTTGTTTTTTTTGCATACTTGGGTTTGGTTTGTAACTTGCTTGGATTGGGTTGGGGAAGTTAAGATTTGTTTCCTGTTTTTGTCCTCTGGATGAGAAAATCAAAATTCAGATTACTGTTTTAAGAATTTACATATAAACAAGGTCTCGCAGTGCTGCATGAATACCTTTTGCAACTTCTGAAGCACAAGCCATGGAATATTATGTTATACCAAGATTTTGAAACCCTTACATATACCACTGGCTTTCAGTATCTTTATGTACTTTCTTACAAATTGGTAACCAGAACTAAAGGTTTTCTTTGCTCATTTACAAATTGATCAGACTAGAAATATCACACCTGTATGATGGGATGTTGTGTTTTATGTTTGAAGGAAACTTAGTACTTGAAAAAACCCTTCAAAACGTACTCACACTTCACAATTCCAAAGGAAACCAAGAAGCTCAAATAGGTAAATTAGTATATTTTCAACCCCCCCCCCCCCTACACCTTAAACTGGAGGTAGAATTAAGACACTGTCAGGATGATGAAACAATTTATTGAATTTCATTGTATTGATATATAAGCCAGATGCGCACTAGAAAGTGTCAGTCTACACCATTAACATTTTTTTTTTCAAAGGTGCTTGTACCTTTTCATTTGGGGAATTTTTTTGTCCCATTTGCATAATGCTAAAAGATCAATGTTTTTTTTAAGAAATTTAAACCAATTTTGGGTAAAATCAATGAAATTTACATTGGGAAGGATCTTTGTAATGGACCTAGAAAAAAACAAATGATTAGTTATGTAAAATAAAATTGACTCTTTTACTCAGACACAGATAGCTTGAATTTGTTGTTACCTCAAAATGATTTTTGGAATCCAAATTCTAATTTTGATATGTGACAATTTATAACTGTTTTGAACTCTTCTTAACTCAATCCGTTTTACAGGCGCATTTTGAGTTCATTTCATTGAGAGCGGACTGTAGAAGTAATATTTTGTTTTTTAATTTTAGTATGGATTATCTAGATTTATTATGGAATCAGTAGTTTAAATTAAGTTCTTTGTATCATTGTATCATTATGCACTTTCCCTTATCACAAACATGACTTTAATGAATGATGAATGTGGTGTAATGTGACAAAACTTCGGTAATCTTATCAACAGTTTAAAGTTTTCACAATATACTGGTTGTTTTTCTTTTGATGTCAAAGCATGCAGTGCAGGTTTTGACTATAGTTCCTGAAGCTTAAAAGTCAGACATTTGAATATAGTGTTACATTCATACTTACATAAAATTTGACTAAATGTCACCTTTTCAATGGAAAAGAACAATAAACAATATATATCGTGCTTCCCTGTTTTTTTTTTTTTTTTTTGTGGAATTCTGGAATTTTGATCCTATATTTTTTTTTTTACAATCTTGGAACATTTCCTTTTTTAGAATTACTTCCAGAGAGGCTAAGATAAAACTGAAAGTGAGTCACAATCCTCCTTGCTTGCTGAATGAGTTCTATCAGGTGGATCTGGATATTTGCAACGAGGAAGAGAATGATATCACCAATGTCAAGTATGTGGGAATATTTCATTATGTTCAGTCACGTGAACCAAAATCACAGCGTCTTTTCTTGGAATATATTCTTTTATTGCCTCTCACAATGTTTGTCATATTGTCCTTTAGGTGGTAAGAATTTTGTTTTTCCTCATTTGCTTCATGTACTTTTATCTTCATTTTTTTCACTCATGGATAATTTGTATATAATTATGTTTGACATAAACAGGATGTAATTATTGTATACAGGTAAACTGTATCCCAGTGCCATTAAATGTCAAGTCCGTTTTCTGATCTGTGTCACAATTTCTCTAATTCAATTGATACTTGACATATAAATATTCAGTGGACAAGAATCAACCTCTCATCTATTAGTTGCTTTACTTAATTGTGCATACAATGTGTTTCATTTTATTTTCTTTTATTGTAGATTGTAAAGAGAGTGCAGAGGCTTTCATTGATTTAGAATTTTTTTTAATGATTTAGAATTTTTTTTATAATAAATATTTTCATATATCACATTTCAAAAAGATACATGGCAGTTACAGATAATATTCTCTTATTTTCTTTGTATATTTCCACATTTTATCATTAAATAATATTATACTCCAGAAACATGAAAATCTGCAAATAAAAAGTTTCAAGGCAATCTTTTTTTCAAAAAAAGCAACTCCAATATTTATTACAGGTTGTCATTTGGGGTGGTAGAAGGACTAGATACTTCCACAGAGCAAGCCAGTATGTATAGTGTGCTTATAGCTATTCCTCTCAGATTAATCAGATGAAAACGCTTTTCTGCATCTTTCTGTCTATACATTTACTGTGTTAGAAGAGGGCAGGAGTATGTCTTTTTTCTAGACTTACAGCATCTGCCTCAATTTTAGACTTTAGCAAGTAGATCCACTTGAAAGACTGAAAAATGTTGAATATGGAAATGGATACAGCTGAAGTTTTTACAATCTGCTGTGATAAATTGTTTTCCCTTATTTACATATTTCTCTGTGTAATCTTAACAAAATGATTTCCTTGTCAAATACAGGGGGTGGAAGATATGCTATATGTGCTGATTGTATTATGACATCATTGTGCTTCAATATCCATGACCTCATATGAACATCATGATACTTGGTGTTAAAACCAATTAAAACTGGTAGAACTGGTTCAAGTGAATTGAAAATAGGGAAATAGGGGAAAAAACATCCTTGGGATGTAAAGGTGGTAGAAAAATGCACTTACCCTCATGCCATGTTAACTTGCCCATGTCAATGCAAGTGATGACATAGACTAAGTTGAACAAAAACTCTGGTAGTGGATTTCTACACTGCGAGACCCTAGCGATAGATTCTAACAGTCTGTACAAACATATGAATGAAGTATTTTCTTTCTAATGCATAAATTTTCAAACATTTTACTGAAGGTAAATTTATATTACAGTTCATGTGAGTGTTGACAAAGCAACATTTGATGGAACAGTGGAACACAGACAGATGAACGTAGCAGTGGACACAATCAAGAAAGGAGAAACTGTAAAGAAAAATTTTGATAGAATTTGCATTTTGTTTCATAATCAAGCTTTGATTGAATCAAGTTTTTATTTTATCTAAAAAGAACTGATAAGACGCCTTATTACATTTTCTGTTTTGAGTGTTATACATATAATTTAGTGTCTTTTTCAGTTATCAATCTTTTTGCCAATTTTACATGATGTAAGGGGCAATACCGGACAAATACAAAATTGCCGCTTAAATTTGCGTCAAATTACTGTGACGTCACATTCCAAGTGTTAACGTCATAGTGAAAATTCCGGCAAAAAGTGGTTTGTCTGGTGTAAGACAACTTACATCATTTAAAATTTGAAAAAGGTCTATTGGTTCTTGTTTTACTTATTTCTTCTACTTATTTCTCATCTTCATTGACTACTAATTATACATATAATTATTAATATAATTATTAATATACAACTGATTGCCATTTATTGAGTTATTCAAATATTTCAGTAATAGAATAAGTATTATAAGATCTGCTCAAAATATTGGAAGATTCAAGTAAGTGGAGTTCAAGGAATTTTGAATCACAGCTGTATATTAAAACTGGATCAGAGGAACATATTTGCTAAATTATTTTAATTAGAATATTAAAATTATTTTTGATATTCCTTATTTTCAGTGCAGTAAACAATTATTTGTGAAGAACATGCAAGGTGGTACAAGGAATGTCTTCATCAAGGTATATGTTATAAATACTTCATTTCTTATTTAACTACTGAAAGGTTTAATGCGATGTATATTTGTGTACTGATGTCTATATATGGGCCTTTCAGCTAAGGTGAATTGTCTGCCTTTAGTTAGAACTCTCATGTTCTGGATATCACATTGAGGTGGTATATAAAGGTGACTGCTACAGGAGTGAGCGTATCTCACCGTGGTCAATTTAAAATGTTATACATTGATTGATTATTGTTTTACGTCACTCCACAATTATTTCACGTATATGGTGACGGCATCTGCCTGATGCATTGCATACAAATTTAGACCTTTGCAACAGACCCACCCGAAGCTGTGAGGGATCTTTTTCGTGCCACGCCTACCATGACATGGGACCTCGGTTTTTACTGTCTAATCCAAAAGACAGAATACTGGTGTGCCCAGGGAAGGAGTAAAACTTGGGACCTCTCGATCACAAGCCGAGCACCTTATCCACTAAGCCACACCAGCTTAATAAGCTATACAAAAACAACTGTAAATTGAATTAAAAGTCTTTGCACCACTTTTATACCGCTCCTTTCCACTTCAAATTTCCATCTTAATAAACAAGGACAGATAATTTACCTCACTTAAATGGACTAAAAAATTTTTTAAGGACTTTTTTGATCGGAATTGCATAGCAATTCCAGACCCTAGTCGTTACAATATGCTGTGGTGAACGCGTGGAAGGCAGAAAATACCCCCACGTGTATAAATAGTGCGTCGATATTTAGAAAAAGCGTGATTAGATTTACTTTTAGTACTTATAGTTCATATTGTACGAGGCAATACAAGATAAGTTTGATCAGATGGGAAAATAGATGTGCCGTTATTCCATCGATTTAGACGAGTTATATTCATGCGCTGGAGGACATGCAGTCTCTTTTTACGGTACAAGTAAAGGGCGAGGTTGTTCCGAATGAGTCTTTCCGAATACTCGACGGAAAGTCCCGAAAAAGTACGATTGACATTATTGTGTGGCTGTGCCGTAATTTAAGAAGTACACTACTAGTCCGTACTAGTATCCGTTGTATTATAATTAATAAAACTTGAGAATATCGCTTCTTTTTATAGCAGTGGAATTCAAAGTACTCTACAATCTTCTCGTCACAACGATAAACAAACGTCTTGGTAGTTGTTGATGTGTAATGCTATTAAAAATAGCCAGTTATTTATAGATCTACATGTGTAGACGTGGTTTTCCCCAAATGTACATGTACAGCGGGAGACTGTCCAGATTGCTAATTTCACACTACTGTCAAGATCAAAAGTGATAAGAAAGAATGAGATAACTATATAGTACGAGACGGAGACGTACAGGGGTGTACAGGGCAGAGCCGTTGTTTATAGGAAAACGAGCACCTGTGCGCAGACCGTGTTTTTGTCAGTACTGATCCTAAACATTACACGCTTGGTGTGTGATCTCTTGGTGGATCACGACTTCATTACCTTCGATGTACTTGACCATGCAATTCCGACCTTGAGGACTTTCAAGTCCTTTCATTTTTAGTATACGTGTTCTGGCGTTATTTCAGTGACGCTAGAATTTAACCATTGTTAACATTAATTTCTAAAATAATAAATAATAATATTGTTGTTTCCTTGACAATCCTGCAGGTGGAGTACGTTGTTGTAGTACAGACGAGACAGGGGGAGATAACTTGTACGTGCCACAAAGAGGAGGATATTTCATTATCAACGGTTACGCCTTTTGAAATCTCTGTCAAGTTGCAATCCATGAAGGTACTAAATTGTTTACGCATTGTTAATTTTATACTAAATTTCACAATTTACGTGAACTAGTTTTTGACCCCATAAGATGATGTTTCTGCCAGTAGTTTTGCATCATAGGACTTCTGTCAGACTAGCGGGTAAGGTATAGCATTCAAAAGACCTAGTGCATCTAATTCATATGAAGCTTATTGTTGTCACTGGTCATTTTAATACAGGGGCCAGTAGTTTGGAAATTTTAACCACTAGTTAAGCTAACCAATTGCTAAATTTCATCCGACTATATATATTGAAATGCGAAGACTTGAAATCGTAGTCTGTTTACTACTTTGTAGCATATGAAATCAGCATTGTAATGTAATTTAGATATTTATACAGAAGTCTTACAAATTAAATTAATTGTCTCTTAAACTTAAACCTCTGTTTAGCATAACCAGTGGTTACAGTTTCGAACAAGTGGCCCCAGGAGATTTTAAACAGATATCAATATCAGCACAAATCAAACTATTTTATATGGAATTTCAGAGATCAAGTGGTGGAGAATGGACTATATTTTGTTCGAGTTATTTCATTCCTCTTTTAAAAAGGACGAATATAACCACACTAGTGGAATGACAATTTTTACTTCAAACTGACAAACCTCATATGCATTACTATGAAATGTTTCAGTAATGTCTATTTATATTTTTATTTTTCTGTATGCCATACATGTCTGTTGTAACTTGTACAGCTGATTCAGATGTCCTCTTTTCTTTATTTGACATAATAGTTCATTTTTGAAATAATCATACTATTTAGTGACTCATGGAAAATCAGATTTATAGTCAGAAAATCAACTTGATTCTTAAGAAATTTCATTTTTATCTGTATAGAAGTATATGTTGGTTTGATTGATTATTGTTCTACATCACGGTTATTTCACTTATATGGTGATGGTATCTGCCTGATGCTGTGCATAGAATATTCTACCTTTGCAATGAACCCACCCGAAGCAGTAAGCGATCTTTTATGTGCCATGCCTACCATGACATGGGACCTCAGTTTTTACTGTCTCATCCGAAAGACAGAACACCGGTGCCCCCAGGGGGAGAGTCGAACCTGGGACCTCTCGATCACAAGCCAAGCACATTATCCAATTGGCCACACTGGCTTAGGAATAAATGGTTATCATATTGTGTATAATGTAATCAACAAAGGACTGTATAAATAAATGTAAGGCCAAGCTTTTGTGATTTCTTTCTTTGCATGATGAGTTATTTAAACTGGACCTGGAATTGAGTCTAGATTGCTTCTTCTTCTTCTTCCATTATGAAATGCCCCCAAAATCCAGCATTATGCTTCAATCCAAAGTTTAAATCACAACTCCACAAGTTAAATCTTATAAACAGCATTGCTACCACTACACTAAAAAGTGAAAAACATACAGGATAGAATATTTATAGAAATTTTTATGTAATGATAATACTTCTAATTTCAGTTTGAGCTTTTCTACTTTCAGTTTGAGCAGGTAGACACTGTCCAGATGGATGAACCCTTCATTTTGATTCCTGAATTAAATTGTACATCACCTTGGCCAATTCAGTTACAATCCAGTACAGTCACCATGGTGATTATATCATCAAATTTGTATCATTACTCTATGTAATTATCTCCTTGCAACAGCGTTGCAAGTGAATATAGTAATTGTATCGTTCATGCGTGGGTGCATGTGTGTATGTACCAAAAACCTTATAGACACTCTAGAAGTCAAAGTTTTGGCCCTATCGTGTTCATACCTCACACATAGCGTAGCATAAAAAGAGGAAGACCCTATTCATTTTGGGGTCAAAAGGTCAAACATTAAGTTCACTAGAGGTAATCATAGAAAAACCTTGTAGACACTATAGAAGCCACAAGTTTTGCCCTATTGGGTTCATACTTCATGTATAGCTTAAGTACAATATAAGGAAGATTCCTTTTGAGTTTAAGCTCAAAAGGTCAAATGTCAAGGTCAGTCTAGTACCATGGGTTTTGCTGCCATGTGAGGGGATGCCACGTTTGATGTTGCCCTTGTTAATATTTAGTAATTGTACGGTGAGAAGTCGTTTTAATACAACAAAACAGCTGAATATTAGTTCCTTGTTATTTGACTAAGATAGGAAATTTTGTTTAGCACTAGCAAGAACAGAAGTGATTCACTAAAAGCTGAAAATCATCTGAATGAATGTAATTATATATTACTTATTACCTGTATGTGTTTCAGACACCATATGTAAGCCTTATTGATGAGGAAATACAGTCACAACTTCAAGGCGGTATGTATATTTTCAGAGTACAAAAACAAGCAAAATATAAAATTTGTTGTGTTTCCACTAATGTTGCTTTAAGAAATTGGGTTGCTAGGTAGGTAATAGATTATATTTTTTTTTGTTCAACTTTTTCAATTCTATTCTCAAAATTTTTCAAATTTGCCATGTGAGGTTCAGTGAAGTAAGATTCCTGTGTTTTACATGCTGTGAAGGCCCCCCCACTTGTTTGCAATACGTCATGGATTAAATGTTGTATAGATCTGTATCAACACCATATCCGAAGTTTTTTCCCAGAATTTTCCACTAAAGTCTGTCTGGGTCAGCTGGGTTGTAGAAACACAGTAATTTCTAAACTTTGTCTAAAATAAAATATCATCATGAATTGTCTTTCTTATGAAATAAGTGGAGAAATATTTTAAACAGTTCTGTTCATGTAAATGTATTTTCCAGTTTAAGAAGTTTTAAGTGAAATAACTTTTGATGAACTTAGGTTATGAAAACCTTAAAGGTATCAATTTGTGTACAAATTCCAGTCTTGCCTTCATTCCATAGTGATAGAATAGTTAATAAGTAAAATAATAAAATGTGGAATATATGCTACCGAAGTCATCAAACAACAGTGAGATGTTCTTTTTATTCCGTAGAGGAGGGCTGAAGCATTATCTTACCAGATAGCTTATCTGAGCCAGCATCTGTAGCATAGGAAATAGTGTATACTTTTTGTCTATAAAAACATAGGGAGACTAAAAAAAAGGGGAGGGGGTCAAGGATGGAGAGTGGGGGCACCAGTATTCATTTTTGTCAAATAATGCTTCGAAAATATGAAGCTGTATAATTTACATAGACAGGAATGACTGTAAACTAAAGAATTTGAAATATTTTTTTGTATTTTGGGATTAAAAATATCGTCATAAATTTCATAATTACCACTACAGGATTCCCCCTGTGTACAAAATCTGGTGTTGAAAGTTAGGAAAAATCCCTATGAATTTCGTAAGAACTTTCTGAAATGACCTGCTAAACATTTACTTGTAAATATCTGTAAAATTTGACTTTTTTCTAATTTCAGTTGAGTTACAGAAATCTGAGAATGCTACTGAGTGTATCTGCTTCTTAACAAAGAATTCTGGACAGAGTAGTGTACAGCTTGGTACCTATACTGTATATTGGAGAAGGTAGAGAAAGATATTTTACATAAAAGTTATGGATCTGTGAAAAATAGCCATTTATAAACTTTCTAGAACCGTGCATATACTATCAGTGTTGTCATTCTTATGCTTCTTCAGTCAGCAAGTAATGCTGCTTGGGGGTATTGGTGTTTCACAAACAAATCTCGTTTATACGTTATATGAAAAAGAGGCGAACTTTCTAGAGATTGCTCTATAAGTAGAAGATCTACATTGTTTGGAATATTTAGTGCAATTTAGAGCTCTGTTGACTTGGGGCTGATAGGTTTCTGGTTTTAGCTACACTTTCTAATGTTGTCTTGTCCTGAGAACAAGGTGGTGAAAAATGGAAGTCCTGTGTTTTGAAGCCATGTTGGTACATAAAAAGATGCCACACTGCTGAAATGTGTTGATTTAGTAGAGTAAGGTTTTGTGATATATACAATGTATATATATATATATATATATATATATATATATATATATATATATATATATATATTCCTGAAAAATGTACCCTCCAGGGTAAGCTTTTCTCAGTCTGTTCTCAATCTTAACTGTAATTTTGAACTCAATTGATACTTTTTCCCCACAGAAAAACTAATGACGCTAGCATTCCCTACGTAAGCACAAGCTTCCCTCTCCCAACAGTCAATACAGAATTCATTCCAGTATCCATGGAGTTGAAGCTACCGGCTTACGGCACGGTGAAGACTCTGCTCCCGCTGTGCTATGTCGTACATAACCGTACTCCATACCCACAGGAAGTAGAAGTTTCCATGGACGCCAATGACAACTTTATGTTCTCAGGCAACAAACAAGTAAGTGCTTTTACAGTGATGAACAAGTGCTGTACTATCATAAAATCCCTGATCACAGAATTTGTGGAGATATCAGTGGTAGATCTTAAGATAAGAAGCATCTCCACTGGACACTGATTCATTTTTTGCTGTAAAATAAGATATTTCCATGGTGATTTATCATCTTCCAGAGATGTCGAAAACTTTATTATCTTGTCAGACATTCGGAAGGACTAACTCGGAGAATTAGTCAGTCCAGATGCATTCTTGTCAGATCGAATAAATCTGCATGGAAAACATGTTTCAAATTTGTTCTATGCACTAAAAAAGAACAAAGAATATATTGGAGCACTATCAAATGATTTTGTTTATTTCAACTCTTATTCATACTCTATATCTTTCATTCTCACTTTCATTCTGCTCACATCCACTCTCACTTTCACTTTCACTTTCACCATCACTACTATACAAAATTTCATTTCCTTCTTCTGTTTGATTTGTTGTTTGATTTGTTTTTGTTTGGTTTTTATTTTCAACAGAAATTTTTGCTGAGCTGTTTTGTGACTGTTTGAAAACTTAAGGTCACTTATTGACGATATTCTATAATTTTTGGAACTGGCTATAAAATTGGATGTGTTTTATGCCTGAGGAGTTTAGTCGGTTTTGCCGACATGACCGGTCTTTTTTTACATCTCTGATCTTCTGTCTGTTGGATTAGACAGGATAACCCGAGTCTCCAGTGAGCAATGTTGCCCACCAGGTGTTGCCTGCAGGTGTTGCCCACCATATATGTACAATAATCTTGAAGAGATATAAAACAACAACAAGACAAATTACAGTTGAATAAAAAATGCGAAGTGTTCGTTAGATGCTGACTTTGATTTACATATTTTGCATTTGTGATCATGTTTGAAAACTTTGGAATAGACCGTTTTAATTTTCCATGGTGTATGTAAGCTCTCCTGTTAAGTAGCAGTGAAACACTGCTGTTGTGGAGAGTTGTATGTATCTCATTATGATAACCGTCTTTCGGACGAGACAATCAATTTTACATGTAACATGCATTTTGATTGGTTGAAAAATTAGTGGTATATCTCATTCAAGAAATTTTTTCTCCAATGACAGAATTTCCTGTGTTCTCATAACTGTGACGTCAATATTCACACCATAATGGCAATAAATTAGTGATGTGGAGAAATAGTGCAGACATAACATACTAATTTTTGAGAATATAAAAATGTCTGAAAGAAATTAAATGAAAAGGAATGAATCTAATTTGTTTTTTGTTGGATGGAGGTATATTACAGTGGCGGATCCAGGATTTCCAAAAGGGGTGGGGGGGGGGGCCCACATGTGTATTAGCCAAACTGTTCAGCCATTTTTGGTGCAAAATCTGGGATTTTACCAGTAAACGTGTGGCCAAAAGGGGGGCCCGGCCCCCCTGGGCCCCCTCTAAATCTGCCACTGTATTATGAAAAGAAGACCAGAAAACTAATGCGCAATGTTGAAGTTTTTTGTCCTTTTTTTTATGGTATACCTCCATCCATTGAAATAAAATTAAGATTCATTCCTTAGATATAAACTTAGGCCTGTATGGCAGGTGATACGATGGCAGATATAAGATTCCTCTCTGCTTTGAGTAGGTTTGTTGCCACAGAATGCCATGCACCAGGCAAATGCTGTCAACATTTAAGTGCTATAATCTTGAAGTGGTGTCAAAAAATAACAAGACAAATTACAATAGACGTTTTTGCAATTTAAGATGATGTAAGGGGCCTCATGCCAGACATGCTGCTTTTTGCTTGAATTTTCATTATGACGTTAATGATAGCATAGTGATGTCATTATAAGTAAATGTAAATTTTTATGAGTAAATGTAAATTTTTATGACAAATTATGGTATGACTGGCATGGAATGAAATATTATAAGATCAATAGGAAAAAGTTGTATTGAATGAGAAAGGCAAAGTATTTTGCAGCAAGTGATCATGTTTGAAGATTTTGGAAAAAAAACATTTTAATTTTCTTTGGTATTTGTAAATTCTCCTGCAAAGTAACAGTGTTGTGGAGAGTTATTTATCCCATTATAAGAACTATGCTTTTGTTAGTTTACTTAATAAAGAATTTGTGCTGGAGAAGACTAGGACTTTTAAGAGCAACACAACTATCAAATTGGGTATGAAATCTTTATCTGAACCATTTCTGATTTCAGTTCCATTTCCGTGTGCTGCCGGGGATGCCATACAGCTTGACCTTTAACCTCTTTCCGCTGGTGGCAGGTCATGTGGTTTTACCCAAATTAAACATGAATATGTTACGTTACCCAGATCCTCTAGACACCTTGCTGCAAAAAATGTTACCTACACATATATTTATCAAGGTGAGTCAATACCATTTGTATCCCACTTTAAACAGTTCTACATATAATTCTTCTGATTACCTGACGAGTTTTACACCTGTAGATTGTATCATGACACGGGGCCTCAGTCTTTCATGTCAGTCCTGAAAGCACCCATATATAAACTGTCAGCTGAACTTAGACCTCTAGCTTCTGAGTGTTAGGCCAAGCTTGTTATTGACTTAGGTATGTCATTTTTAGTGTATTTGGAAATTTCTAAATCTCTTGATGCAATAGAAATGATGGAAATAAAAGTAGAAGTTAACTTGCACATTTCCTTTATAACAATATATATTGATTTTTTGATATGAAAATGAATTGTCTTGACTGGTACTGTGCATTCCATCTCAGTACCTGGTAGTCTACACAGCTTTATGTATGAACTCTAATTACCTTTTTCAGCCTTCTGGGAAGACCTTGTCGCAAGGGGTTTGAAAAAGGGACCAAAGACTGCAGAGCATCAGAGAACGTAAAAATCTCCTTACAGAATTCAATTCTATATTTATTTTGTGATGTGCTTCTCTGAAACAATTGTTCTTTTGTCACTGGTTTCTTTTCATAACAATAGATTAATAGACATGAAATTATCTGTTTCTTTGAACTCGGTCTATATAAGGTGATCCAATGGATGGTGGTCCAGTATTTAGTAGGGAGGAGGGTGAGATGATGACCAGACTGGGATTTGTAAATCCATGAGGTTATGGCAGAAAATCAAATTTAAATTTAAATTCTAAAGCACTCTGTTTGTAACATGCATTCTGATTGGATAAATGTTTCAAAAATTGTAAGGGTATTCATGTTTCACTGCAGTTTTTGCTATGATGTCACGTGCCCCCAGGCAACGTCATTGATGAAGTCATTCAAAACCAATGTGTGGAAGCCTTTTTCAGGTCAAAACATTAGAATACGGTTATCATGTGAGTGTTTTACAAAAACTGATAGGGTATCGGTGAATACCCTGTCAGCAATATCCGTTTCTAAAACTCAATTTCAAAAGGATATTTACCGATATTTTGTCAGTTTTTGTAAAACGGGTCACATGGTAACCCCTAAATGAAATATTCATTAATGCAGGTTTTGACATGAGGAGTTGTTAACTTGCAGATTAGGGATCGTGCAATACTATTATGTGCTTGTTGTAGCGTTATCGTATTTTATCATAGGTAGTGCTGTAATTTGAAATACAATATATATACTACATATATAACACAAACTTGTATTATACAGTGGGTGTACATATACAATAAGCAAAAAACTATGATTTCTTGCTGAGGTTCATGTAACTAAATCCATTTTTTGTCAATTGTTGGTTGATTTAACATTTTCTTTATCAACTTTAAATGCTCATTATGATAAATGTATTGTATAATGTTTTTTTGGAATTTTTCTTTGTGACTGAAAAAAATGTTGAAAGCTACATAAAACACCAAATAATGTGTCAATGAAATGAATCCTTCCTCCTCACCAACAAAAGGGCTGGGAATTCATTGTTAGCTGACCTTGATGAAGCGGAGATGAGCTTGTACTATACCCTTGACGTCCATGTTTGCACTTGGCTAAGTGGTTTGAGCAACAAAGTTGGACAAAGTATAGGTGATACAGTGACCAAACTTGCACCATAGGTTAATCTTGGGATACTGATCTAAGCACATGGTTCCTTTGATGCAATGTAACCTACATTTTCCGCATGAGTGACTTGGTTAAGTAGTGTTGGGTAATTCAGTATTGGAGAAAGTATAGAAGTTACAGTTACCAAACTTGCACCATAGGTTCATCTTGGGATAATGACTTAAGCGTATGGATCAGATAATGCATATGATCTACATTTTCTGCTTGAGTGACCCGGTTAAGTAGTTTGCTGTAATTCAGTATTGAAAAAAGTATTGGTGCCACATTACGAAATTTGCACCATAGATTCACCTTTGGATGTTGAATTAAGCTCATTTACCTGATGATACATCTGACCTACATTTTCAGCTTGAGTGACTCAGCAAAGTAGTTTTAGGGAGCTCAACATTGGAGGAAGTATAAGCGTAAAGATGATGGATATATCCAAACCATAAGTCTAAAAATCATGAAACCAGAGGACATACAAAATCAGTGAAAATGAAAAACAAGTGGAAAATAACAAAATATGTCTACTTGAAGAGCATATGTGAACACTTGTGATGGAGTGAGATCAGTGCTACAGATACCAAACTAGCATTGTGTTCATCTTAAGATGATGCCTTAAGTGCATTCATCTGAATATGCATTTGGTCTTGTTTCAAGCTGGGTAAAACATATATATATATATACAGTGTAGAGAGGAAGTATCTTGCTTGCAGTGAAGACGATCCGGGTTAGAATCCTGGATTGTGCCGATATATTCAAGAGATTATTCATGTCCTGCATCCCACTCACCATATGATGGAAATGTTATATCCAGACGTAAAGCCCAAGTAATCCAACCAACTTGTGTCACAGCATATTTTTAGTATATGTTTTTCGATCTGTGACTAAGTTATCAGCGGAAAGGACACTGTGCCGGACCACTTTTCTGATATCCTGCATTCTTAACTGAACCCTATCCTTGGGACCCCCACTCACCACCCTCTTACCGCTATGAGTGACTACAGGAGAAATTCTGTCCTCTTGTCTGTACACAGGCATAACACTAAATAAGGCTCAGATTTAGAAATTTTTTCGTGGTCATCCCAAGACAAGTTTTCGTATAGAGCGCCTTATCATTTTGGTGTAAATTTATTTATATTTCCCAGAAAGTGGGGGATTTGACGCATGGACGTATTAGCATATTTGTAAGCCCGTCTTAAGACGGGGCGTATTATGTTATGGCGTTGTTCATCAAGCGTCTGGCATCCTGGATAAGCTTGTTCGGGCTATTACTTCTTTCCCTGTGCAAGAATTTCAATAATATTTCACAGAATTGTTACTTAGGATCCAAGGGTGTGTCATGACCTTGACTCAACGTCATAGGTCAAAGGTCAAGGTCACAACATGCAAAGTGAGTAAAATCTTGTCGGGGCCATACCTTCTTCCCCTGTGCATGGATTTCAGTAATATTTCACAGAATTGTTGCTTAGGACCCAAAGGTGTGTCATAACCTTGACCCAAGGTCATAGATTAAAGGTCAAGGTCACAACATGAAAAGTGAGTAAAACCTTGTCCAGGCTATTACTTCTTCCCCTGTGCATGGATTTCAATAATATTTCACAGGATTGTTACTTAGGACCCAAGGGTGTGTCATGACCTAGACCCAATGGCAAAGGTCAAGGTAACAACATGCAAAGTGAGTAAAATCTTGTCGGGGCCATACCTTCTTCCCCTGTGCATGGATTTCAGTAATATTTCACAGAATTGTTGCTTAGGACCCAAGGGTTGATCATGACCTTGACCCAAGGTCATAGGTCCAAGGTGAAGTTCACAACATGGGAAGTGAGTGAAAGGTTTGTCCAGGCCATTACTTCTTGCTCTGTGCATGGATTTTAATAATATTTCACAGAATTGTGTTACTTAGGACCCATGGGTGTGTCTTGACCTTGACCCAAGGTCATAGGTCAAAGATCAAGGTCACAACATACAAAGTAAATAAATCCTTGTTACTATAATAAGATGCTATGGAGATGCTATGTTACGCGATAACTCAGTTATTTTTCATGAAACTTATACAGAATGCTTAAATAGTGTAGGGGACTTGGATCCCTCTTTTTGGATTTCAATATTTCATAAAAGTATTACCAAAGAGACCCATGTTTTGGGGTAATAAAACCATACGTTCACATTGATCCCGTCCAAAGTAAGCGGCGGGCGTATTAAGCCACGCTAGGCGTTGCTCTTGTTAATACTTTTTCATAGGCAGATCTAGAATTTTTTGAAAATGGAAAAGGGGTGTGTGTGTGTGTGGGGGGGGGGTGCAGTTTTTCATGATTAATGTATAACACTATACGGTCGGAAAGAGGGGCTGTGCAGCCCTAAAATGGTGAAAAATTATCTTTGCTTGGTAAACTTTTCCGACCAAGGAAAGTGGAAAAAAGGGGGGGGGGGGAGTTGCAACCCCCCACCCCCAGCTCCACCAATGCTTATTTAAGTACAAGCAAACGTGTATTTCTATGAGGTATAACGCCTCTCTCCCCCTTTTGATATAAATATAACAATCATTATTTTTATATTTTACATATTTATCTATATTGATATTATCTTTTTTGTGGTTTGTCGAAATCGCCAATTCCACCACAGATGTACGCTGGCGACCGTCTCCGTTACGGAACAATTTCTAGTTACATGAGCATGTACATGCAATATTGAACACGGACGTAATCCGATATCATCAAGAAATGTCAAATATTTCCCTCACGGAATTCCACTATCAGCTTTCATACTTCCGCGTTATGTGATACGTGCAACGAAAGGTTGATTTCACTGCAATTAAGGAAGTTACACTTCTAACAATGATAACTTAACACAAGTGCATGGCACAAACGATATGTGAATGTGACTGCATTATTGATGTAGATTTAATTAATGTGCGGAATACCATGGACTGAAGTCGTCGTCTACTCATGGTAAGCTTAAAGCTAGAGTATGTGTGTAAAGGTGTTGATTGTGCTACACTTGATAAGTGGAGTATTTAATTTTATATTGTTAATTTGAAAAAAAATCAATCATAACTGGTGGAGTACCTCGAACTTACGACGTTTGTGCACAGGCGCCGTGGCAAGGTTCGAACCAGTAAACATTTTTCTGTGCTTATCGTTACACCTATCCAGGAATGTTGTATATAGACCCTTAGGAGTTTTTTAGCAAGGGAAAATTGCATCTTTTAAACGTGATTGTTTGCCATCAAATGAAAGGTGTAAAATTACTAACAAAAATTATATACATTAGTATTCAAATGAATAAAGCGTACACGTGCATTTCCCATAATCTAGTTAAATGTGTGAAAATATTAAATTTGGAATTTCAGATTTATTTTCATGTCAAGATGGATTCAGTGAAATATTTTCTGAAGTCAGCATTCCGTGCAGCCATTGTCATACCACTTACTACAGGAAATTCCGTAAACCGGAACAACCCCTCCGACACTGATGGCAGTTTGGCTTCCATGGTAACCACAGCCTGTCTGACTGCTATTACTTTTGTCATCATTGGAATTTATGGCGGGAAACGGCAAACTGAAACGGAGGCTTATTACGTCATTTGGGCCTTAATTATGTCTGCAATTATTCTTGCACTGTGCTGTGTAATCGTAATATCCGTTGTGGCATACCAGAAAAGATCCGAATGGCTTCCTTCGGAAACACCCACTTCGGACGGTGGGTCGTTGAGATTGAAGATCATGTTTCTTTGGTTATTTGGATTAGGAATAATTCTGGAGACTACCTTACGCCTTGCAATAAATATTGACTGCATCCAAAATGAGAAGGATACAAATGTTACCCTTAGAGTGCTAAGCATGGCTAGCAACGTCATCGCAATAATTTATTATTGTCTTCAGATGGGATTTATCAGTTATTTTATCAATTACAGATTCGAGGGTTTTATCCGAATAAACTATGGAATACTTACGATTTTGCTATCGAATTTGATTCATTGGTTTTTTGCAATTATTTCTGAAGCAAACCATACTGATTTTAATGAAAACATGAATGGAACAAATAATTATGGTATGTATTTTCATGGCAGAAGTGGGAATCTCATTCCGCTGCAGAATGCGACTGTTGATTGTTATTGGACATCCAAGATTAAGGATTTCTTGCAAACATTATTACCATATCTTCTTCCGGCCCGGATCGAGTATTTCTTGTTAGCTACCGGATTTATACTTGGTATGTGGCCTTCTTTGAAACAAGAAGAAATATCAACCGAAGAAACCGAAAACGAGTTCAACTTTAGGAGATATTCGAACGAGTCTACACCATTACTTCGATCGAATTCTATGTCTCGATATTCGATAAATTCGAGTACAGCAAACTACCAAAACGCTCAAAGGGGAGGTAATCTCGTTTCTTTTTTCCTGACGATTATTTTCGGAATCTCAATTAATTTGCCATTGATTGTGTGCTACTTTGTTCTTATCTTCATTCCGTCGAATCCTGATGATGAATCCGTTTTTGTATCATGGAAAGTTATCGTTTGTATCTATAAACTAATAATGTTAACAATGGCAATAAAAATATTCATACACTTATCAAAGACAAGTGAGTCACAACCTAACCCGAAAAAACTGCTAGCAAGTGAATATATCCTTATTTTCTCGGCGGCTGGTTCAGTTGCATTACTCACGTTTGGTATTATAGCGGGAATTCAGATAAGAACTACCCGAGGAAATTTGGTTCTTGCAGACTGCCTGATTGATCTTGTAGCAATTTATGCGCAGACCGTTCTGATTATTCATTCAGAAAGAAAAAGACCCGGAAATTACATCACAACCTGCTGTGCAACAGAACATTTAATCTTGCTTCTCGGTATTTGTAACTTTGTATTTTGGGCAGTTGACAGTTTTATAGATAACGAAAACAACAGGCGCATGCATATTGAATCTGAATTCTTCGGGAAGTCTACATGGGAAAGAGTGCATCAAACTCTGCTACCCCTTCTAATTTTCTATAGATTTCACGCTTCTATTGACTTGTATGGTTTGTTCTGTCGGTTCAGACGAAAAC
Source organism: Pteria penguin (assembly GCA_035048485.1). Classification (NCBI taxonomy): domain Eukaryota; kingdom Metazoa; phylum Mollusca; class Bivalvia; order Pterioida; family Pteriidae; genus Pteria; species Pteria penguin. The sequence continues at coordinate 12,965,540 of CM068590.1, forward strand.
TGTGAAGTTATACAATTTGATTTTTAAACACGCACACACACAAACGCGCACACAATAAGGGTAGTCATACTATAATGAAACAAAACATTTTAAAATGGTATTCAGAATTAAGATTAGTATCAACATTTTGAGATTGTGTCGAAAAGATTTGTGCCAAGTGTGTTATACATAATGTATTAAGAAACATTTTGCTATATACTATAAACTTAGATACATATAGTATATACGCTGTATATATATTCATTTGATATCCAATTGTACATATATAAAACTATGATGTGTTTTATAAATTCCCTTAAATCTGCATTCAGTGAATGACATAAATATGCTATATGATACTTTGAACTTAATATTATATTTCGTTACATATCTATGATATCACAAGGGCTTGAACACATTGCTTTTTGAAATTTCGTCATGCAGAAAAGAACCTTTTCTACGGACAGGTAGTAATGTGCGTGTTAACAGGGAATTTGGATACACGCTTCAATATAGCGTTCGATACTTTCATATTATCACAAATATCCATTTGCTGGGTAAAAACAAGTTATCGAACTTTCTATACAGCCTGAGATTGCTAAGTACCCAACAATATCATGGTTCGAACGTTTTAAATCGAGAAATGGAGTGAAGTGTATTATCTCATATAAAATAAGAACTGAGTAAAATTATTGGTTAAAACCGTATAGTATAATGATTTATTTGATACATCTTTTTCCGAATGTGGCGAGTCAGTGACTATAAAATACTCTGTTGCTATGTGTGTGTGGCATTCAAAACAAAATTCAAATGTCATATTATAAATCTGACTTCTGAATTTTATTCATTGACGGGTCAGATGTTGTCAGTATCAAGTCTAATTAAATTTGTTATCATAAAGTGTCTGTAGTTAACAGTAGCAGGTCTACCTTCTGCATATGTAGTAGTAAAGTTTGACTTCTTTGTAATCAGAACGTGCTTGGTGTTATCAGAAGCAAATCTAACTTCTGCCTTTGAAATAGTAGTTTGTCTTGTCAGTAGCAAGTCTGAATTATTAGTAATCATAACGTGAACTGTGTTGTCAGTAGCACAATATGACTTCACTTTGTGTGTATATGTAATATCTTAGGTGTTGTCAATAGCAGACCTGATTTATTTGTGATAATAACGTGTTTGGTGCTATCAGTAGCAAGTCTGACATCTGCGCATTTGAAAAAAGTAAAACCGTTTCAGATCTTGTTAGTAGGAAGTCTTAGACTAGTTATAATGTGACTGGTTTTGTCAGTATCAAATCTGACTTCTGAATTTGTAATGGTAATGTATCAGGTGTTGTCAGTGGCAAGTCTGACTTATTTTAGTGCTAGTTTAACTTATGTATAATCATGTCGGTTTTGGTGTATTCAGTGGCAAGTCTGACTTTTGCATGTGTAATAGTTATGTTTCAGGTGTTGTCAGTCAGATATCTTTGTAAGAAGAACATGATTTGTGTTATCAGTAAAAAATCTGACATATGCATTTGTAGTAGGAACATGTCAGGTGTTGTTAGTATTAAGTCTGACTTATTTGTTATCATACCGTGATATGTGTTATCAGTAGCACAGCCTTATTTCTGCATTTTGTGTATTAATGTGTCAGGTGTTGTCAGCAGCAATTCAGACTTATTTGTAATCATAACATGTTTGGTGTTGTCAGTAACAAGACTGAATTCTGTGTATTAGTTATAGTAAGGTGTCAGGTGTTTTAGTGTCTCGTTTTGTAGTGTTTTATCAAACAAAATAAACAAACTCATTCCACAACTTTTAAAAGACTTTTAGAAATCGTTACAATTCGATTGATTTATTAAGCCCATGCATACTTTTGTATGCTTTATCCTTGTTATCGTAATCATTACCGATAAGCGCTCCGAATTCCCTCGCTACAGAACAATTTCTTCCCATATAGGTAACATTTTCAAAACGAAAATAAGCGATCATAGTTATGAAAAAAAAAAGGAATTCCAATATCCGCCTTGTTACTTCCGGGTAATTACACTTGCCAGATTAAGGTTAAATTCAATGCACTTCAATGCAGACAAGGAAGTGTTTCATGTAATAATGTTAAATTTAACAAAGGATGTGCATTGCATAAACATCACGTGAATGAAGGTCTATCGTTTCATATCGGTTGTATTAGGATGTGAAAGTGTGAATAATTGTTTGGATTGAAGACATTGTTTGCTAGAGGTAAGTTAAAAGCGGATGCTTCTGTCCTGGAGTCAGGGTAGGACGAGAGCGGGAGTTCTGCAAAATCCGTTTCATTATAATTCCATATCTATTGATGATATTAATAATAATAATAATAATGATGATAATAATAATAATAATAATAATAATAATCATAATAATAATAATCATAATAGTAATAATAATAACTGAAGCTTACCTGTTTCTGACATGACAGGTCTTCCTCTTGAAAAAAGGGGGAAGGCGCTGTATAATACTTCTATACCTCAGAGAAATTATGTGAAATACGCACCTGATAAAGCGGCAGGAATACGGCTATAGCGAATCTGTGTATTACGGAATTCCGACATCTGGACAGAGTATGTGAAATGCGCGTCTTAAACAAAAGTATTATTATTGTAAACAGAAAAGAGACTTAAAACAAACAACAGAAAACAACGAATTCAAGAAAAAGAAATAAACATTCAAAATGATGTTGATGCGTTCAAGTATATTCAAGTAACAACAATTTCCATACTCATATTCCAGTCTTTAATGAAACATTCACATATTAACGACCGTAACATTATATAACATACTTCCCTGTTGTACTGTACTTTTGATATAGAGGCTTTCCTTTATAATTCTCAAGTTAGCAAGTATAAGATGTTTCACATTTAAAGCGCAGTAACTTGCGATTAATCCATACACGTAGAGTTCTATATGGGATGTGCGCTATGTGAAGTAAACATGGTAAATTTTATGAACGCTGTCATAGTGAATATTCATAGCATCTACGAATAAATTTCTAGCTTGCGTTGGAAATCGGTAACGAGGACACATAATGCGAATTTAAAAAAAAGGAATTCGAATAAGGTAACCATCCTGTATTTCTCATATTTTGTTTTACAATGAATGATTAAGTAGAACGAAAGTTTCGTATGTAAGACGCTTTTTTAATCTTTAAATTTTTCATCTAAAATGTTGAAAAACGTGTTTTCATATTAAAATTGTCATTTTAAATCCTTTTGTCAAATTCTTGAAATGAAAGCACTAACAATAAAAGTTTTGTACGTTACGTTATTATTTTAAAAAAATATTGATTTTTAAATCTTTTTGTAATATTTTCGCAATGCTAAGACTAAAAATATAAAAGTTTGAAAATTACATAAAATTTTAAAACTTTAAACTCAAACAGCCTTTTGACGTTAACAGGTAGATAATAGCTGTTTATGACATATTCAAGATTTCTATCTGTAAATTGACTGATTACTTGATTGATTATTGTTTACGTCACTCCACGCTTATTTTGCGTAAATAGTGGCGGCGTCTGCCTAATACATCGCATAAAAATTAATACCTTTGCAATGTACTCTTCCGAAACTGTAAGGGATCTTTAACGTGCCACGCCTACCGGGACTTCGGTTTTCGTAATGTCATCCAAAAGACAGGATACTGGTGCCCTCATGACAGGAATCGAACCCGGGCCTCCCGGTCATGATCCGAGCACCTCATTCACTAGGTTTACACCTCGCATGATAGCGAAAAGTTGAGGAGTCAAGCATAAAAACTGCGAACAGAAAAAATTCATAACCAAAGTTGTTACGTAACGATACTACTACTTACAACAACAACAACAAATTTAAGGACGTATAAGTATATATATACATATATATATATATATGATGCCTTGTAGATTTCTAAGGTCAACCATAACGAGTGCGCTGGCGGAGTATTTCGGTCTTGCATCGTTGGAGGTCCGATTTGTCAATTAATGTAAACATTTGTCTAGAGCCATATATGATATACCTCAGATGTCTTCAGCATAAAGCAGGGGTATAAGAAATAAAAGAGGAGATAGAGGTTAACAAAGAACTAAGCTGCCTATATTCTGTGGTCGCAGCAGGTGTATTTATTTTGTGCTAAATTTCTATTAATTGTATAATGAGCAAAAACAAAGGATAGATGCCCCAAACCATCTCAATGAATACCTGTTTGACATAAATAGAAATCTGTTTAATATACAAAACAATTAATAAGAGTAAGTATACATATGAAAAGAGATTACATGTATTATGCGTATTATCTAGATAATTAAAGTGTATTCAAATTGTTAATTCGAAAATGTTTAGTAATGTTACATCTTTTTATATATTTTTTTCTCATTTCAAGATGGATTCAGTGAAATATTTCCTGCAGTCGGCATTCCGGGCAGCCATTATCACACCACTTACAACGGGAAACTCCGTAAACCGGAACAACCCTACTGACACCGATGGAAGCTTGGCTTCGATGGTAACGACTGCCTGTCTGACTGCCATTACCTTCGTCATTATTGGAATTTATGGCGGGAAACAACGAACGGACATGGAGGCTCATTACGTTATTTGGGCTTTAGTCATGTTTATGATCGTTCTCGCTTTGTGTTGCGTAATCGTAATTTCCGTTGTTGCATATCGTAAAAGGTCTGAATGGCTTCCTCCGGAAACTTTGATCTCAGATGGCGGCTCATTGAGATTGAAAATCATGTTTCTATGGTTATTTGGATTTGGAATAATTCTGGAGACGACAATAAGCCTTGCAATAAATATAGATTGCATCCGTAATGATGTGCCTAACAAGATTACATACAGAGTGCTTAGTATTGCCAGTAACGTCCTTGCTTTGGTATATTATTGTCTACAAATGGGATTTATCAGTTATTTTATCAATTATAGATTCGAAGGTTTCATCCGGATAAATTATGGAATTCTCACAATTTTACTGGCAAATTTGATTCATTGGTTTGTTTCTATTATTTCTGAAGCGAACCATACCTATTTTAATAAAGACAAAGATGACGCAAACTACAATGGCATGTCTTTTTATGATGAAAGAGGAAATTTCATTCCTCTGCAAAATGCGACTGATGGAGATTGTTATTGGACATCCAAAATTCAATATTTTCTACAAACCTTATTACCATATCTTCTTCCGGCCCGGATTGAGTATTTCTTGTTAGCGACTGGATGTATACTGAGTATGTGGCCTTCTGTGAATCAAGAAGAAATATCAACCGAAGAAACTGGGAACGAATTAAACTCTATTAGATATTCGAGCGAGTCTACACCATTACTTGAATCTATATCCACATCTCGATTTTCGTTGAATTCCAGTACAACTAACCACCAGAGCACTCAGAGGAGAGGGAATCCCGTTTCCTTTTTTCTAACGATTATTTTCGGGATCGCAATGAATTTGCCATTGATTGTATGCGACTTTGTTCTTGTGTTCATTCCATCAAACCCTGGCGATGACAATGTTTTCATATCATGGGAAGTTATTGTTTGTATCTATAAATTCATAATGCTGTTCATGACAATAACAATATTTATTCATCTATCGAGAAAAGCTGAATCACACCCGAACCCGAAAAAACTTTCCGCAAATGAATACATCCTCATTTTCTCAGCGGCTGGTTCAGTTGCATTTCTAACCTTTGGTATTATAGCGGGGATTCAGATAAGAACATACAGGGGAAATCTCGTCCTTGCAGACTGCTTGATTGATATTTTAACGATCTATGCACAGACTGTTCTGATAATACATTCTGAAAGAAAAATACCCGGAAATTACGTCAGAACCTGTTGTGCAACAGAGCATTTGATCTTGCTACTCGCGGTTTGTAATTTTATAGTCTGGGCGGTTGACAGTTTTATAGATAACGAATACAAAAAGGACATGCATATTGAATCTGAATTCTTCGGGAAGGTGATATGGGAAAGAGTGCATCAAATTCTGGTACCCTTGCTGATTTTCTACCGATTTCACGCCTCCATTGATTTATACGGATTGTTTTGCCGGTTCAGAAGAATGCGTTAAGATGCTACCAGTGTTTACTTTTAAACATTAATTATTTAGGATCACACCTATTTGATTGATGTTTTTGTTCCATTTCATTGAAAAACAGAGTATTGATTATAACTAAAAAGCTGAAGAATGCATCTTAGAACAGAGATATACATACAGGAGGTACTTTTTCGTGAACAAACATTTATCACAGTAAATTTAAAATGTATATGTCAGTATAGAAGCACTGAAACTAGTAAATATTTTAGTATTTCATTTGTTGTATTTTCTTCAGATTTATATGTCTTTTTTGATATTGGATGAGAACCAAATGGTGACGTCAATATTCCCGTCAGGCGTGTATCCATCGATAACTTGGTAACATCAAAGTCCCAATTATCTCCTCCACCTCCCCTAAAAAGGAAAAACTACATCCCCGACAGTGTCTCATTGCAAATTTGCAGTAGATATTTGCAAGTGCAAGACCCCAATTTCACCGTATATTTCGCCTACAATAATAGGGCTGCAGTCGCATCATCAACCACTGTAACCATGAACTGTCTACAATAATTTTTCGAAACTTGAGCCTTGCAGATAAATACACCGCTAATTTTCAAATGTGTGTGTTTTGATTTTACTGCTGAATGCTTTGGTGCGCCCGCAGCCCAGTTCACCTATGGAGTGATGGCTATCGTTTCAAATGACTGTCGCCGTCACCATATACGTGAAATATTCGTGGTGTGACGTAAAATAAAAATCAATCAATCTAATGACTGTCCCAAATCCGACCGCTTTAACTTGATAAACTGACTTGTTGAATGGGGGTTTATCCAGAAAATTTGCTAGACTGTCGCAAGTTTAGGAATGAAAAAGCTCCGCAGAGACAAAGAGCAATATTATCCTTGACCCAGGGACTGACACCCGTATCACCTGATACATTTCAGATCGAATGCAGGGTAAGTTTTTCTTATTGTCCGGTTCGTCTATACACGTACATAATACATATTAAATGACATACTTCGAAATGTTTATGAGATAGTTCCAACCGATATAGGATTTTGCAGAGAGAGTCCATACCCGTGTTATTCAATTTTACATACTTTACTCTATAAAGTCTGGGATTCGACTTTTGAAATCATATCTACTTCAATAAAATAATAAATAAAATATAAAAAGTCTTTTTATGAAAGAAAGAAAATTATTCTTCATTGGACATCTGAATATCATATATTTTCACTATTCCTATTACCGTACTTTCGTTAGAGCCAGGTATACTATGCTTTGTAAGCAACAAAATTATTCTTGGTATATGGACCTCTGTAAAAAAACCCAAAAAATAAACCCCCCACCCTTTCCTTCTACGGCAGTTGAAACATGCAGTTATTCACACATTTATGGCAATACAATAAAGAGGAGTAGTCAATCCTCCATGTAAAGAACAAGGGTCAACAGGCATTGCATATTGAGAGGTCATAAAAATATAAGCACGTAAGGTATTGTAAAACACATAATGATATGAAAATATATGCGACATCAACATGATAAACCTTGCCCTTGTTCTTTACATGGAGGATTATTTATAAATTTTTAAATGTACGTCCTTTCATTGTTCTGCTGTTACGGTGAGAGGGAAGGTGGGCCCGTTAACCGGTTAACCACACCATTTGTTTGGTTTTTGTCAAATTAAATGGCCGTCCTAAGTTGGTATCGTAATTGCACTACATTCAAATATTTTGTAATGTGTTATATGTGCTAGTATATTATTGATATTCATGTATTGCATAGCTCCTTGGTGACTTCTGTCACATAACTGAGCCAGTAACTCCTGTTTTTTCTTTGGGATACCCGACTTTTACCATACAAATTGTGTTGCTATGGGGAATCAGAAAATATATGGTTTAGGGGTGGGAATCGGAACCAGTTTTGAGATACATGTAATTTAACATTCCTGAACTGAGGGGGTGGGAAATGACTTGGGGACTCCCAAATTAATCATACAATGTATGTTGTCATGAGGAATGAGAAAATATATGGTAAAGGGATGGGATTAGACCAATTTTTGAGATAATTGAAGATTCTAATCGAACGCAGAATGATATTTTTTTGTATTATTCCGCTATGTTATCGGCGATTTACAGGTCGCAAGTTCAGATTTTGGACGAGGGGTTAGCATGCATAACGCACATTAACACAAATTTAAATTTGCGGTGTGTAATCGAGTATTTACATGCCTCAGATTAACTTTCATCATCCAATGAAATTTCGTGTTACTTATATGTTTGCATTAATAACTGAGATATCAACACTATATTTATCGATAAACGCTTTTTACGTTACGAAATAATTTCTCTCAATACAGATAAAATTTGAAAAAAAGACAATTTCCTCGTGAAATTACAATCTGGCAAAATATTTCCGTGATTTGCTATATATACCTCAAAAGGTTGAATTCACAGTAAAGAAGGAAGTTTTATATGTAGTAACAATAACATAAACGAGTGAAGTGCATTGCACAATCAATAGGTGTATGTAGCCCTGATGTTTTGATGCGGAGTTTTAATTTGGAAATCATTTGGATTGAAATTATCCTTTTTTCATGGTAAGTTAAAAGCCAGTAATTAAAAAAAAAATATATATTCCCATTATAACGTATTAAACTATTGAAAGTAAGTTAGGTTGTATGCACGTATGTGGACACATCTGCATTTGACAAGATTTGAATGATAAATTGATAATTTGAATAAGTCAACCATAATGTAAACGCTGGCGTAGAATCCCGAATTTAGGTCATTGCACAGCGGATGAACAAATCATCTAACAAGGTCTGTATCTGTCAACAATGATCTTGAGCCGAACATACCATACATACCTATTAGGGACATAGAACAGAAGCATAAAAAGCGTAACAAAAGTGGGAGGGGAGTGGAAAATCCTTTCTCTGTGACTGAACGAGAGCTTAATATTTTGTGCGATATCTGTATTATTCGTATGAAGAAGAAGAATCCGTTGAAGAATGGAGGTTGGGGAGGGCTGGTTTTTGTCCTGCCCCTCTTGTCTGCAAATATCAAAATTCAGAATTCTTTTGAATTCTCATTTAAAGTTGTGATTGTTGAATGACATTGTTTAATGTAAGAAGAATCTGTAAATTATACTAAATAAAATAGTAAGGGTGGGTATGCATATGAATATAGCGTAGGTGTAATATGCACATTACATAGTTATTTTAAAATCTTCTTGAATATTGAGTTTGAAAATGCACAGATTTATTTTTGATTGACGTTATTATCATTTCAAGATGGATTCAGTGATGCATTTTCTGAAGACGGCATTTCGGACAGCCATTGTCATACCATTTACAACAGGAAATTCCGTAAACCGGAACAACCCGTCCGAAACCGATGGAAGCTTGGCTTCCATGGTAACCACAGCCTGTCTTACTTCTGTTACTTTCGTCATCATTGGAATTTATGGCGGGAAACAACGAATTGACACGGAAGCTGAGTACGTCCTTTGGGCCTTAATGATATTAATAATCATACTTGCACTGTATTCCATAATTGTTATTTCCATTGTGGCATACCGCAATAGATCCGAATGGCTTCCGTTAGGAAATTCTAACTTAGATGGCGGATCGTTGAGATTGAAGATCATGTTTCTTTGGCTATTCGGATTCGGAATCATTCTGGAGACTACGATTAGCCTTGCAATAAATATTGATTGCATCCGAGATGATGTAGATAAAAAAATTACGTACAGGGTGTTAAGTATTGGTAGGCACGTCCTTGCTTTGGTATATTATTGTCTACAAATGGGATTTATCAGTTATTTTATCAATTATAGATTCGAAGGTTTCATTCGAATAAATTATGGAATTCTCATTATTTTAATGGCAAATTTGATTCATTGGTTTATTTCTATCATTTCTGAAGCAAATCATACATATTTTCACGACAATATGAATGGAACACACAATGACGGTATATCTTTTTATGGTAGAAGTGGAAAATTAATTCCCCTGCAGAACACAACTTTTGAAGATTGTTATTGGACATCTAAAATTCAAAATTTTTTACAAACCTTATTACCGTATCTCCTTCCGGCCCAGATTGAGTATTTCTTGTTAGCGACCGGATTTATACTGAGTATGTGGCCTTCAGTGACACCAGACGAATTATCAACTGAAGAAACCGAGAACAAATTTAACTCTAGGATATATTCGAGCGAGACTACACCATTACTTGAACCCGTTTCCACTTCTAGATATTCGATAAATTCGAGTATAGAAAACTACCCTAACACTCAGAGGAGAGGGAATCCCATATCTTTTTTTCTGACAATAATATTCGGGATTGCAATCAATCTGCCATTGATAGTGTGCAATTTGGTTTTTATCTTCATTCCATCAGATCCTGGAGATGACACTGTTTTCATATCATGGGAAGTTATCGTCTGTATCTATAAATTCATAATGTTAATCATGACAATAATAATATTCATACATTTGTCGAAGATAGCTGAATCACAACCGAAAAAACTTTCTGCGAATGAATATATCCTCATTTTCTCAGCAGCTGGTTCCGTTGCATTTCTAACCTTTGGTGTTATAGCAGGAATTCAGATAAGGACTTCTAGAGGAAATTTGGTCCTTGCAGAATGTCTGATTGATATTGTGACGATATATGCGCAGACTATTCTGATTATTCATTTAGAAAGAAAAAGACCAGGAAATTACGTCAAAACTTGCTGCGCAACAGAACATCTGATCGTGCTTCTCGCTATCTGTAACCTTGTATTTTGGGCAGTTCAAAGTTTCTTAGATAACGAATACAAGAAAGACATGCATATTGAATCTGAATTCTTTGGCAAGTCGATATGGAAGAAGGTACGCAAAATTATTGTACCCTTGCTGATTTTCTACAGATTTCACGCTTTTATTGATTTATATGGGCTGTTTTGTCGGTTCAGAAGACGCCTTTGATATTGAACAAGGCACAAATAGTTACTTTCAAAAAGTTATGAACATGTTTTTCAGTTTCACAGATCAAACATTTTTCCGGACATTTTGTTTATCAGTTTCCTCCATTTAATATATACATATACATAACATATACATTTTTGATACTATCTTTGTGCATGATTGTGAAATACAATACGGTAGGTATGTATGGTTGGATGTATGTATGTATGTATGTATGTATGTATGTATGTATGTATGTATTCGACGTATGTATTTCCTTATTATTCGTATGTATGATTTAGGAGAGGCGTTATCTAAGTTGGTAAAACCTATCGCCAATCCTAAGCTGTGATGAGCAATAAATATGTTTAAACTATCAACAAGTGTATCAGCAATGTTTATTACTTTAACAATTAATAAATATATTTTCTGCATAGAAAATGAATTAATGATATTTAAAGTTACTTCTTTTATTACTTTATATAACCATCACAATTAAGAACATATGATATTGGGGGCTATCTATTTTCTAATGTTTGCCACAGCAAATCATTTTGATAGATGGACAACTATATCATATGTTTATTTCTATTTATTCACAAAAGGAATATATTAATTGAAACTTTCTCTGTAAATTGTTGTAATAGTATTTAGATTATAGCAGTACAATGTTAGTATATGTATCTGAATTACATACCCGGTATATTTACATGTCAAATATATGAGGATCGAGCTTTTGCACGTTTTCTGTCTGAATGTAACAAACATTCATACACAGTTACGTATAGAGAAGAAGGATAGTTACCACATTGTTATATATTATGTCTATATAACATTTAGCAATGTCTCAGCGGAGCTTTTTTACTCATACGTGCGGTAGGCTAGCAAATTTCCTGAATGAACTCTTGCCCATTCAACAAGTCAATTTAACGCATCGAAGCAGCCAGATTTAGGACAGTTAATTGAAACGTTAGTCATCACTCCATTAGTGAACCGGCCTGTGGGCGTAGCAAACCATTTACAATAAAAACACACACATTTGAACATTTGCGGTGTATTAATCATCTGCAAGGCTCAAGATTCGAATAATTATTGTACACAGTTCATGGTTACAGTGGTTGATGATGCGACTGCAGCCCCATTATCGAAAGTGATATATACTTGCAAATATCTACTGCAAATAAACAATAAGACACTGGCGGAGATGTGGTCTTCCCTTTACTGGGTGGGGAGGGGGGGCCGAGATAATTGGGACGGTATTAAAACGAATATCAGACATCTCTTACTCTGCTATATGACAAAAAATGCCACTTACATGACGATTACTAAAGAATAAGTATACAAAAGGGTATCCCATTCGTAAATCTACCTACCTTGAATGAATAGGAAGCGTAATTCTTTGTGGGTTTTTGTTTTTATAAAATTCATATTCAGGTGTCATTATCAGGGTTGTATTATCTACATGTATATAAGGAAAATAACTCTATTATCTCTTAAACAAAGGTAAGAAAATTATCAAAATTATTTTACATGTTTAAATTGAGCATATTTCTATCACTATGAAATGTGACTTTGTATGGCATGAAATTGTAGATTTAATTCAGATGAAACAAAGATGTATGACATGTTGCCCTTCACAAAACCGAAAATGATTAATAGGAATATGTCCAGATATATATGATAATGGCCATATTCATGACCTCTCAAACTGAGTAACCTGTCTGTCTTTCTTTTCTATTTGAGGGTTTGCGTTTATTATGAGTGGGGGAATGGGCTCGAGAACCGGTTGACCTTGCATATGATTAGAAATCATTGTCCGGGCCATTACGTTTTACCCCTCGCATGAATTTGAATCATATTTCAAATGGTTATGGTCCAGGATCCAAAGTTGTGTTTTAAGCGTAATATGTGAACTTTTATACCCTACTACATGACTGAGATATGTTAGGCATTTTGGAACAATAATATAATTGATAATCTACATTTAGGCAGCCAGAGCTAAAATGAGCTAGATCCAGTGATGGGCAACACAAACCACAGAGGGCACTCTCTTTGTGAAACGTCTTCGTTGTTTCTTTTCTTTTTTTCTACATAATTCAACTTACCGAATGTGTAAGAGAAAATGCCCTTAAAGGTACAATTGCTTTGGTATCATAGGATCTGCGCACAACACTTTTTATAGCATTTACATATGCTAAAATGAGGAATAAACGCCCTTTCATATGTTTTTGTTTTTCAATAATCCACTGACCAGGCCTCAAATTCCTTACATCCAAAGCGGACCCCCATCTCACCTGCTACTTCTCAGATCGAATGCAGGAAATGTTCTTTCCCATTGTTCGGTTCGTATTTACACGTACATAACACTAAATAAGGTACAGATTCCGAAATGGTCATGAGGTAGGTCCACTGGATTTTGCAAAGAGGGTACATACTGTTCAAAGTAATTTCGATTTCAATGAACATTTACCAAGAAGTGTACGGATGTATCAAATAATGATACTTACTTGTAGAATGTGGAGAATGACCCTGGGTATCACAGACTTTTATCATACTACTTTTGGCACGAAGAATAAGAAAATATTTTGCTCAGTGGCGGGGATCTGAACCACTTTTCAGTTAACCAAAGATCTCTGAAATGAAAGAAGTAGGAAATGTCCCAGGGGATTGCCGAATTTTACTCTACAACTTGTCTTGTCGTGAGGAATCAGAAAATATATGCTTTAGGGTTGGCGATATGATATTTTTGTGATATAGTTGAAGATTAGATTCCTGAAATAAGAGGGATGGGTAATGATCCTGGAGACTTTACCATACAGTTTGTGCTATGAGAAAAAAGAACATATATGGTTTAGAGGTGGGGATCCAACATATATTTTAGATAAATGAAGATACCTGAAAAGAGGAGGAGAGGGTGTGGTGATGAATGATCCTACTATACAACATCTTTTGTCATGCAGAATAAAACAAACAAATGGTGTAGAGATAAAGATCTGAACTATTTTTGAGGTAAGATTCATGAAATGAGGGGGATATGGGAATGACCATGGGGATTCCAGACTTTAACCATACAAATTGTGTTGTTATAAGGAATAGAAAATGTATGGTTTAGGTGTGGGGATCTGAACTGGTTTGGACAGAATTGAAGATTTCTGAACTGAGGGGGTGGGGAAGGACCATGGGGACTCCCAAATTAATCATACAGTTTATGTTGTCATGAGGAATATGAAAATGTATGGTTTAGGGAAGACTTTAGGATGATAAGATTCTGTGATTTAGGGGTGGGGATCTGCGCTCTTTGGGAGATTGAAGAACGTGTCTTGCCATGAGGAATAAGAAAATGTATACTGCGGATCTGAATAATTTGTGAGATAATTGACGATATTCTGAAATGAGAGAGGGGGTTGGGAATGATACTGGGGACACGACTTTACCATATAATCTGTGTTTTCATCAGGAATATGGCATGAAGAATAAGAGAAAATATGCTTTAGGAGTAGAGATCTGAACTATTTTTGAGATAATTGAAAACTGTTGATATGAATGGGATGGGGAATGACTCTTGGGACTCACGACTTTTACCAAAGAAATTGTTTTGTCATGAGGAATAAGAAAATATATGGGTTAGGGAGGGGATCTGGAACACTCATGAGATAATAGAAGATTCCTGAAATGAGGGATGGGGAATGATCCTGGGGATTATCTACGTTTACAATACAACTTGAGCCATGAGGAATACAAAATTATATGACGTAGGGGTGGGGATATGAAATATTTGTGAGATAAGATGGTTGGATTATATGATTTAAGGGTGGGAATAGCGCTCTTTGTGAGATAGAAGAACTTGTTATGCCATGAATAGTAAGAAAATATATAGTTTATGGGTGGGGACCTGAATTATGGGGGTATTGGGAATGATCCAGGGGACCCCAATTTTACCATAGAATTTGTGATTTCGTTAAGAATATGACAATATATGGTTTATGAAGTAGTTTTGAAATGATCAAAGGTTCCTGAAATGAGGGGATGATGGATGACCCTGTTGATACCCGATGTTTACTATATAACTTCTACTGTCATAAAGAATGAAAAAAGCTTTGGTTTAGTTAGAGAGATCAACTATTTTTGAATTAATTGAAGATTCCTGAAAGCAAGCGGGGATGGGGTTGAGAGGGGGGAGGACCCAAAGGATCTCTGACTTTTGGTATACAGCTTTTGTTGTAATGAAGAATAATAAAATCTATGGTATAGGGGTGAGGATCTAAACTATTTGTGAGATAACTGAAGTTTCCTGAAAGGGGGGGGGGGTTATGATGAATGACCCTGGGGATCGTCGACTATTACCATACAACTTGTGTTTTGTGGTGCCATGAGGAATACGAAAATATATGCTTTAGGAGTGGGCATTTGAACTGAATGTGAGATAATTGAAGATGTCCTGAAATGAGGGAGTGGAGGTGGGGAAAGATCCTGGAAACCTACGACTTTATCATACAGTTCGTATTGCCATGAGCATTAGAATATATGGTTTAAGACGGGGAAACATATTTGAGGTAATTGAAGATTCCAAAAATGAAGGGTGAGGAATGACCCCTTGTTATCCCCGACTCTTACCACAATTGTTGTCATGAGGAATAAGAAAATGTATTGTTAAGGGGTGTGGATCTGAACTATCTGAGATAATTGAAGATTCCTGAAACGAGAAGACGGGGGGAGGAGGGAAGAATACCAGATACCCTGGGTATCCTCGAATTTTACTATACAACTTTTCATGAGATATAGAAAAATATATGGCTTAGGCGTAGGGAGATGACATATTTTTGAGATTATTGATGATTTTTGAAATGAGAGTTGGACGAGGTGGGATTGACAATGTAGATCCCCAACTTTTACCATAGAACTTCTTTTGTCGTTAGGAATAAGAACACATATGGCTAACGGGTGGGTATCTGAACTGTTTGTGAGATAATGGCAGATTCCTAAAATGAAGTCGGAATGACCCCGAGAATCTTTGACTTTTACTATACAACTTGTCTTGTCGATCATGAGGAATAAGAGAACACATGGTTTAGGGGTGGGGATATTTAAATTTTAGTGGGTAGGGGGTGACAATTTGTGTTGTCATGAAGATGAAAAAAATAGATAATTTGGGGATGGAAATCTGAACTAGTATTTTAGTTAATTGAAGATTTCTGAAATAAGAGTGTGGAGGTGGGGATTTAACCCTGGGGATCCCCGACATTTACTTTGCAACTTGCCTTGTCGTGCTGAATAAGAACATATATAATCTAAGGGTGGGGATCTGAGCAGGCTTTGAGAACAACCAGAATTCTGGTTTTTTTTTGTGTATTGTGACCTTGACATTGTAGATATGACCTTGAAGTTCATGACACACTCTTGCATCAAGGACAACAATTGTACAATCTCCCTCCAACGTAACAAGAAAAAGGTTAGACCCAGACAATAAATCTGGCTGTGTGTGCACTGTAACCCTGACATTGTAGACATGACCTTGGTACAAGATCATGACACACCCCAACTGCGTAAAATATATTTCCCTACAACGTAACAGGAAGAAGTTATGGCCCAGACAAGAATTTTGTCTGTGTGATTATTATCTCCCTCCAAAATAAATGGAAGAAGTTATGGCCGGGGCAAGACTGACAAACAAACAGAGTCAGACGACGGGGGTGATTCTTATATACCCCAAAGTTTTCGGAGGATTTAATAATTGACAGAGGATAGGAGAGAAGGCTAGAAAGGAATCGACAAGAGAATTTCGTTTTTAATACGTACTCAAGTACCAGCATTATGTGCGTATTTACAAGTTGAAATCAAAACAAAGAATTTCATTTGATAATTCAATTTGCCTAAAATATCAATTTGTTCATTTTGAATTTTGATCTGGAGGTTTAAGCGGGGAATTCTGATCTCTTGTTTCCAACCGATTAATTTACGCACGGATTAAAAGATATCATTCATGTGTTTTCAATTTTCCGTCATGTAATCGGTGATTTACAGGTCGCAAATTGAGTTTTTGGACGACGCGGTAACAACCATAACGTACATTAATGCAAATTAAAATTTGCGGTGTGTAATCGAGTATTTACGTGCATCAGATTTACTTGCATCATCGAATTAAATTTCGTGTTACTTATATTATAAGGTACTGTTACTTATAAATATAAGGTATATATGTCCTATATTTAATATATGTTTGTATTAGAAAATTCCTTCATAATTCCGATATCAACAAACTATTTACCGATGAACGCTGCGATTTACTACGATATGAAATACTTTCTCTCTATAAGGTAATATAGGAAAAACGATTTTTTCCTCTTTGAATTCCAATATTTTGCAAAATATTTCCGTGATCTGCCATACAGGATAAATTCAGAGTAAATAAGGAAGTTTTATATGTAGTAATAATAACGTTAACGAGAATTGTGCATTACACAAACTATAGGTGAATGGAGGTTTAGTTTTGAAATTATATTGATTGAATTTATCGATTACACATGGTAAGTTAAAAGTCAGTAATTTAAAAGAAATGTATTTCCGTAATAACATATTAAACTATTGAATGTCAGAGAAGTTGTATGTGCGTATGTCAAAGCATTCCAGCATTTGAAAAGTTTTGAGTGATAAATTGATAATTTGAATAAGTGAACTATAATGTTAAGGCTGGCGGAGAGTTTCGAAATTACGTCATTGCACCATCGATGAACAAATCATCCAACAAGGTCTGTATCTGTCAATAATGATCTAGTGCCGAACATACCATACATACATGTTAGGGACATAGAACAGAAGCATAAAAAGCGTAACAAAAGTGGGAGGGGATGGGAAAATCCTTTCACTGTGACTGAACGAGAGCTTAATATTTTGTGCGATATCTGTATTATTCGTATGAAGAAGAAGAATCCGTTGAAGAATGGAGTTTGAGGTGGGGCTGTTCTTTGTCCTGCCCCTCTTGTCTGCAAATATCATAATTCAGAAATCTTTTGAATTCACATTTAAAGTTGTGATTGCTGAATCATATTGTTTAATGTAAGAAGAAATCAGTAAATTATACTGAATAAAATAGTAAGGATGTGTGTGCGTATGAATATAGCATAGGTGTAATATGTACATTATATAGTTATTTAAAGTCTTCTTGAATATTGAGTTTGAAAATGCACAGATTTATTTTTGATTGACATTATTATCATTTCAAGATGGATTCAGTGATATATTTTCTGAAGACGGCATTTCGGACAGCCATTGTCACACCATTTACAACAGGAAATTCCATAAACTGGAACAACCCGTCCGACACCGATGGAAGCTTGGCTTCCATGGTAACCACAGCCTGTCTTACTTCTGTTGCTTTCGTCATCATTGGAATTTATGGCGGGAAACAGCGAATTGACACGGAGGCTCATTACATCATTTGGGCCTTAGTCATATTAATGATCATACTTGCACTGTACTGCATAATCGTAATTTCCATTGTGGCATACCGCAAAAGATCTCAATGGCTTCCGGTAGGAAATTCTAACTTAGATGGCGGATCGTTGAGATTGAAGATCATGTTTCTTTGGCTATTCGGATTTGGAATCATTTTGCAGACTACGATTAGCCTTGCAATAAATATTGATTGCATCCGAGATGATGTAGATAAAAACATTACGTACAGGGTGTTAAGTATTGGTACTCACATCCTTGCCTTGGTATATTATTGTCTACAAATGGGATTTATCAGTTATTTTATCAATTATAGATTCGAAGGTTTCATTCGAATAAATTATGGCATTCTCATTATTTTAATGGCAAATTTGACTCATTGGTTTATTTCTATCATTTCTGAAGCAAATCATACATATTTTCATCACAACATGAATGGAACACACAATGACGGTATAACTTTTTATGGTAGAAGTGGAAAATTTATTCCCCTGCAGAACACAACCTTTGAAGATTGTTATTGGACATCTAAAATTCAAAAGTTTTTACAAATCTTATTACCGTATCTCCTTCCGGCCCAGATTGAGTATTCATTGTTAGCGACCGGATTTATACTGGGTATGTGGCCTTCAGTGACACCAGAGGAATTATCAACTGATGAAACCGAGAACAAATTTAACTCTAGGATATATTCGAGCGAGACTACACCATTACTTGAATCCGTTTCCACTTCTAGATATTCGATATATTCCAGTATAGCAAACTACCCTAACACTCAGAGGAGAGGGAATCCCATATCTTTTTTCCTGACAATAATATTCGGGATTGCAATCAATCTGCCATTGATAGTGTGCAATTTGGTTTTTATCTTCATTCCATCAGATCCTGGAGATGACAGTGTTTATATATCATGGGGAGTTATCGTCTGTATCTATAAATTCATAATGTTAATCATGACAATAACAATATTCATACATTTGTCGAAGATAGCTGAAGCACAATCGAAAAAACTTTCCGCGAATGAATACATCCTCATTTTCTCGGCAGCTGGTTCCATTGCATTTCTAACCTTTGGTGTTATAGCGGGAATTCAGATAAGGACTTCCAAAGGAAATTTGGTCCTGGCAGAATGTCTGATTGATATTGTGACGATATATGCACAGACTGTTCTGATTATACATTCAGAAAGAAAAAGACCCGGACATTACGTCAGAACTTGCTGCGCAACCGAACATCTAATCGTGCTTCTCGCTATCTGTAACCTTGTATTATGGGCAATTGAAAGTTTCGTAGATAACGAGTACAAGAAGGACATGCATATTGAATCTCAATTTTTTGGCAAGTCGATATGGAAGAAGGTGCGCCAAATTATTGCACCCTTGCTGATTTTCTACAGATTTCATTCTTCGATTGATTTATATGGGTTGTTTTGTCGGTTCAGAAGACACCGTTATTATTCAAAAGGGCACACATAGTTCCTTTTAAAAAGTTTTGTACTTCTTTTTCACTTACACATATTGTTCAGTGAATTTTTGCGTTAATTGGAAATAATTATAGATATAAACTAAGCATGTATAAGACGTAAGGAATATTGCTGATTTATAGATAAAACCAGGTAGAAGTAATTTGTATCTAGTATAAACCAAATTCAGTCTTTATACATGTTTGTATAAAGACGCAATGAATGTCCATTTACAACGAAAGAAAGTTATTTCAATTGCGATAGACCTAATTAATGATGATTATTGCGATATAGCATGATAGTAAGTTGCGTTTGTTTGTTTGCAAGAGCAAAATATTGTTTAACATATATGAAAGCGGAATCTGATTGTCTTATTATCTCAGTTTTTCACCCTTGTGCCGTATAGAAATTTAATAAGTTTTTGCTAGCCAACTCAGACAGTTACACAATATGTCTTGAAAACAGATTATTTTAATTATTTTATGTCAGCGATATTTTACTAGATTGAATGAGATTACATGTTTAGTTTTTAGGAGTTGGCTCTCTGTGCAACCGACCTGAGTTCGATCTCCAATGTTTGCCTCTTTCTCATTAAAATGCAATAAAATGAAAAGTTCCCATCAAATGAATCTTAGCATAATACTGTAGATATAAGAGTGTCTTATTGTTGATAAAAATGGACCTAGAATGTGAGTTACTAATTCTTCTCTGCTCTGCATGGTCATAGTGGTTTTTCCTTTTTTCTCATACATTTAAGATTTCGTACTTTCTTTTTTTGCAAAAATTTAAGATGCTAAAATTGAATATCAAGATTATATTAATTAGGATTACTCCTGAATTTTATTCGTACAAGGACAATTTGATCACCTCTCCCAACCTCATTTTATGAGGAGATACAATATATTATGGCGCTGTCTGTTCGTCCCTTTGTCTAGGTTCATGTGTTCGAGACATGTTTTGTGACAGGGGCATGTACAATGCAGATATTTATTCACAATGTTTTCCTCCATAGTGGGCCAACAGTTTTAGGAGCTTTTCCATTATACATACAGGTTTTGCCCTGAAACATCGGTGTAGGTAAAAAAGATTCAGTTTGTATTCCAGCACGGAATGGTGTACCTTGACCTAGTTTAGATCAAACAGATTCAATTGTTTTTCTGATATAGGTGTTGAAATTAGTCACAACCTTCTGCTTTGATAAATTTACCTTCAGTTTATATGTTATTTGATTTGGTGCACCGTGGCCGTCTTTAGAAATAATGTAAGTCAAAGAAATTCCGCACATTTTATGGATATGGATACAGATATTACCTGGATATTTGGTTGCTGCATTCCACGCAGAAACATACTAGTTCAGTTTAAATTCAAGTCCATTGGGATATCGTGACCAACTTCGTGAATAACAAAGGTCAAACACTTTTCCGAAATTTTTTTCATTATGAAATCAGGTATTGCCCTGAAATATTTTCTTAACTTTCTTTCGGAGAAATTTAGTTTGCATTTTAGCAGGAGTGAAACTACATGATCTACTTTAGGGTTTTAGAAGGTCAAAGACATTCCCAGCATCGATATCAATATAGATACTGCGTTTTACTGTGCCTTAGAAAATTACTTGTGTTGTTCAATTGTCGTTGGTGCTCTGTGACCTACTGTAGAACTAACGTGGATCAAACAGTTTTCCGGACATTTTTTTTTATCAGTTTCCTCCTTAATTTTTGTAAAGCTAAGAAACTAAGAATTCTGGTCAAAATATTTTTTCCTCTATGCTATTCTCGTCTTCATCTCCTTATGATTCAAGCTGTATACATGTACACAATTATGACAAATGTATTGAATTGTATGTTAAATTACAACTTTTCCCTCAAGCTCTTTTAATGTATAGAACACTATGCTATCCTTATTGTACCATATATATATATATATGTGTGTGTGTGTGTGTGTTTGTGTGTGTGTGTGTGTGTGTGTGTACGGTAAATTTTGACCGTACGGTAGCACTTGGCTCGGTTCCGAGGTGGGGATATCGCATCCTCGACACCAGCGGACGTCCATGTAGGTGCATATGTGATATAAGAAGGAAATATCCTTACCGACCTTTTCGGCTGTACGGCGGCTTTGTGCATCATGGTAAAATAGAATAAGTTATGTATGTATGTATACTTGCATGTATGTATGTATGTATGTATGTATGTATGTATGTATGTATGTATGTATGTATGTATGTATGTAATCGACGTATGTATTTCCTTATTATTTGTATGTATGTTCTAGGAGAGTCGTTATTTAAGTTGGTAAAACCTATCGGCAATCCTATGCTGTGATGAGCAATAAATATGTTTAAACTATCAACAAGTGTATCAGCAATGTTTATTACTTTAACAATTAATAAATATATTTTCTGCATAGAAAATGAATAAATGATATTTAAAGTTACTTCTTTTATTACATTACATAACCATCACAATTCATAACAGCCTAGTGAAAGAATTAGGATTAAATTCAGCTCCAGGAAATCCTACTTATACTCTCACGAACTTTTCGGTTTCGGAAGTACTCGAGAATCATAAATCTGTCCTCAACACGTTTGGTATTGACTCAAATAAATTAAATTTAGAACTTCCATATTTGTACTGCATTCCAAAAATGCACAAAAATCCTTACAAACAACGCTTTATCGCTGGTTCCTCGAAGTGTTCCACAAAATCTGTATCGATGCTACTCACAAAAATATTATCAGAAATTAAATCTGGCCTTCATAGATATTGCGAAATAGTATATTCCAGAAGTGGAATTAATCAAATGTGGATCCTTAAAAATTCAAAAGAGTTGTTAGAAAATCTAAAATCAATTAATAATCCTTCATTCGCGGATTACCTTAGCATCATCTATCCAAGTGAACTGGAGGTCATAGAGACCACAGAAACTAGTAATTCTACTTCGTATTTAGATATTATGTTGTCTTTCGACATTAATGGTCAATTGAACACCTCACTCTATGAGAAACGTGACGATTTCAATTTCGCTATCACAAACTTTCCTTTCATAAGTAGCAACATTCCATCATCGCCCGCATACGGCGTATTCATATCTTAGTTAATACGTTATTCCAGAGCATGTTCAAATTACAATGACTTTGTTCTGAGGGCTAGGCGACTTTCAGTTAAGCTGTTCAACCAGGGTTATATATGTGCTAGACTAGCATCGTCACTGAGGAAGTTCTACGGTCGTTACGAGACTCTTATTACTCCATATGATATCTCGTTATCCAAACTTTTAAATGATATTCTGGACTGAGACCGATTCCGATCACTTTACACAGATTTGACACCTTCTATACTAGAAGGTTACCTACTTCGACTTCTCCATATATAGATACATATGGAATTCACACGATTTGACTCTTTCTACGGGGTATATGTGACGGGTGTTGCTAGCAAGCAGGAGATGCTCACTCTCCCCGAGCACCTGATCTCACTCCACCACAGGGGTTCACATATGCTCTTCAAGTAGACATATTTTGTTATTTTCCATTTGTTTTTCATTTTCACTGATTTTGTATGTCCTATGGTTTCATGATTTTTGGACTTGTGGTTTGGATTTATCCATCATCTTTACACATCAAAAAGTTTTACTAAAATTCACTCTATCAAGTCTTTTGACTTTTCGACTCTTTACACAACGATCCCTCATCAGAAATTAAAAGACAGATTAGCGGAAATTATTCAAAATGCATTTACTAGTAAAAACGGAAGCCGCAAATTCAAATATATAGTAATAGGCCACGATAAAACTTACTTTGTTAGGGAAAATTCTGATTCCAAAAATAAATACACTGAAACAGCTGTCATCCAGATGTTGAACTTTCTTATCGATAACATTTTTGTGGTGTTTGGAGGTAAGGTTTTTCAACAAATTGTCGGCATTCCAATGGGCACTAACTGTGCTCCGCTTCTAGCTGACATATTCCTTTACTCATACGAAGCTGAATTCATTCAGTCTTTGCTTTCGCAAGGAAAAAACAATTGGCTCTTGGCTTCAGTTTTACTTACAGATATATAGATGACTTGCTTTCAATTAATAATCCTTCATTCGCGGATTACCTTAGCATCATCTATCCAAGTGAACTTGAGGTCAAAGAAACCACAGAAAGTAGTAATTCTACTTCGTATTTAGATATTATGTTGTCTTTCGACACCTCACTCTATGAGAAACGTGACGATTTCAATTTCGCTATCACAAACTTTCCTTTCATAAGTAGCAACATTCCATCATCGCCCGCATACGGCATATTCATATCTCAGTTAATACGTTATTCCAGAGCATGTTCAAATTACAGTGACTTTGTTCTGAGGGCTAGGCGACTTTCAGTTAAGCTGTTCAACCAGGGTTATATATGTGCTAGACTAGCAACGTCACCGAGGAAATTCTATGGTCGTTACAAGACTCTTATTACTCCATATGATATCTCGTTATCCAGACTTTTAAATGATATTCTGGACTGAGACCGATTCCGATCATTTTACACAGATTTGACACCTTCTATACTAGAAGGTTACCTACTTCGACTTCTCCATATATAAATACATATGGAATTTACACGATCTGACTCTCTCTACTGGGTATATGTGACGGGTGTTGCTAGCAAGCAGGAGATGCAGGGGTTCACATATGCTCTTCAAGTAGACATATTTTGTTATTTTCCATTTGTTTTTCATTTTCACTGATTTTGTATGTCCTCTGGTTTTGTGATGTTTGGACTTGTGCTTTGGATCTATCCATCATCTTTACATATGATATTGGGGGCTATCTATTTTCTAATGTTTGCCACAGCAAATCATTTTAATAAATGGACAACTATATCATATGTTTATTTCTATTTTTTCATAAAAGGAATATATTAATTGAAACGTTCACTGTAAATTGTTGTAATAGTATTTAGATTATAGCAATACAATGTTAGTATATGCATCTGAATTACATACCAGGTATATTTATATGTCAAATATATGGCCATCATCGTATATATCTGGACATATTCCTATTAATCATTTTGGGTTTTGTGAAGGGCAACATGTCATACATCTTTGTTTCATCTGAAGTAAATCTACAGTTTCATGCCATACAAACTCACTTTTGATAGTGGATAATAACAATTATCTAGGGTGAACTCCTTGTAGAAATATGCTCTATTTAAAGATGTACAATAATTTTGATAATTTTCATACCTTTGTTTAAGAGATAATAGAGTTATTTCCCTTACATACATGTAGATAATACAACCGTGATAATGACACCTGAATATGAATTTTATAAAAACAAAACCCACAAAGAATTACGCTTCCTATTCATTCAAGGTAGGTAGATTTACGAATGGGATACCCTTTTGTATACTTATTCTTTAGTAATCGTCATGTAAGTGGCATTGTTTGTCATATAGCAGAGTAAAGAGATGTCTGATATTCGTTTTAATACCGTCCCAATTATCTCGCCCCCCCCCTCCCCACCCAGTAAAGAGAGGACCACATCTCCGCCAGTGTCTTATTGTTTATTTGCAGTAGATATTTGCAAATATATATCACTTTCAATAATGGGGCTGCAGTCGCATCATCAACCACTGTAACCATGAATTGTGTACAATACTTATTCGAATCTTGAGCCTTGCAGATGATTAATACACCGCAAATGTTCAAATGTGTGTGTTTTTATTGTAAATGGTTTGCTGCACCCACACGCCGGTTCACTAATGGAGTGATGACTAACGTTTCAATTAACTGTCCTAAATCTGGCTGCTTCGATGTGTTAAATTGACTTGTTGAATGGGCAAGATTTCATTCAGGAAATTTGCTAGCCTACCGCACGTATGAGTAAAAAAGCTCCGCTCAGACATTGCTAAATGTTATATAGACATAATATATAACAATGTGGTAACTTTCTTTCTTCTCTATACGTAACTGTGTATGAATGTTTCTTACATTCAGACAGAAAAAGTGCAAAAGATCGATCCTCATATTCATGACCTCTCAAACTGAGTAACCTGTCTGTCTTTATTCTCTATATGAGGGTTTGCGTTTATAATGAGTGGGAGAATGGTCTCCAGAACCGGTTGACCTTGCATATGATTAGAAATCTTTGTCCGGGCCATTACGTTTTACCCCTCGCATAAATTTGAATCATATTTCAAATGGTTATGGTCCAGGATCCAAAGTTGTGTTTTAAGCGTAATATGTGAACTTTTATACCCTACTATATGACTGAAATATGTTAGGCATTTTGGAATAATAATATAATTGATGATCTACATTTAGGCAGCCAGAGCTAAAATGAGCTGGATCCAGTGATGGGCAACACAAACCACAGAGGGCACTCTATTTGTGAAACGTCTTCGTTGTTTCTTTTCTGTTTTTTTCTACATAATTCAACTCACCGAATGTGTAAGAGAAATACCCTTAAAGGTACAATTGCTTTGGTATCATAGGATCTGCGCACAACACTTTTATAGCATTTACATACGCTAAAATGAGGAATAAACGCCCTTTCATATGTTTTTGTTTTTCGATAATCCACTGACCAGGCCTCAAATTCCTTACATCCAAAGCGGACCCCCATCTCACCTGCTACTTCTCAGATCGAATGCAGGAAATGTTGTTTCCCATTGTTCGGTTCGTATTTACACGTACATAACACTAAATAAGGTACAGATTCCGAAATGGTCATGAGATAGGTCCACTCTAGACTGGAGTTTGCAAAGAGGGTACATTCTGTTCAAGGTAATTTCGATTTCAATGAACATTTACCAAGAAGTGTACGGATGTATCAAATAATGATACTTACTCGTAGAATGTGGAAAATGACCCTGGTTATCACAGACTTTTATCATACTACTTTTGGCACGAAGAATAAGAAAATATTTTGCTCAGTGGCGGGGATCTGAACCACTTTTCAGTTAACCAAAGATCTCTGAAATGAAAGAAGAAGAAAATGACCTAGGGGATTGCCGAATTTTACTCTACAACTTGTCTTGTCGTGAGGAATCAGAAAATATATGCTTTAGGGTTGGCGATAGAATATTTTTGTGATATAGTTGAAGATTAGATTCCTGAAATAAGAGGGATGGGTAATGATCCTGGAGACTTTACTATACAGTTTGTGCTATGAGAAAAAAGAACATATAAGGTTTAGAGGTGGGGATCCAACATATATTTTAGATAAATGAAGATACCTGAAAAGAGGAGGAGAGGGTGTGGTGATGAATGACCCTACTATACAACTTCTTTTGTTATGCAGAATAAAACAAAAATATGGTGTAGAGATAAAAATCTGAACTATTTTTGGGGTAATTGAAGATTCATGAAATGAGGGGGATATGGGAATCATGGGGATTCCAGACTTTAACCATACAAATTGTGTTGTTATAAGGAATAGAAAATGTATGGTTTAGGTGTGGGGATCTGAACTGGTTTGGAGAGAATTGAAGATTTCTGAACTGAGGGGGTGGGGAATGACCATGGGGACTCCCAAATTAATCATACAGTTTATGTTGTCATGAGGAATATGAAAATGTATTGTTTAGTGGTAGGATTCGTCCTATTTTTGAGATAATTGAAGATTCCTGAAATGAGTCTGGGATGAATGACGCTGGGTATGAGGAAAAGACAATATATGGTTTAGGGAAGACTTTAGGATGATAAGATTCTGTGATTTTAGGGTGGGGATCTGCGCTCTTTGGAAGATTGAAGAACGTGTCTTGCCATGAGGAATAAGAAAATATATACTGCGGATCTGAATAATTTGTGAGATAATTGACGATATTCTGAAATGAGAGAGGGGGTTAGGAATGATACTGGGGACACGACTTTACCATATAATTTGTGTTTTCATCAGGAATATGGCATGAAGAATAAGAGAAAATATGCTTTAGGAGTAGAGATCTGAACTATTTTTGAGATATTTGAAAAAATGGGATGGGGAATGACTCTTGGGACTGCCGACTTTTACGAAAGAAATTGTTTTGTCATGAGGAATAAGAAAATATATGGGTTAGGGAGGGGATCTGGAACACTCATGAGATAATTAAAGATTTCTGAAATGAGGGGTTGGGGAATGATTCTGGGGATTATCTACGTTTACTATAGAACTTGAGCCATGAGGAATAGAAAAATATATGACGTAGGGGTGGGGATATGAAATATTTGTGAGATAATATGGTTGGATTATATGATTTAAGGGTGGGAATAGCGCTCTTTGTGAGATAGAAGAACTTGTTATGCCATGAAAAATAAGAAAATATATAGTTTATGGGTGGGGACCTGAATTATGGGGGTATTGGGAATGATCCAGGGGACCCCAATTTTACCATAGAATTTGTGATTTCGTTAAGAATATGACAATATATGCTTTATGAAGTAGTGTTGAAATGATCGAAGGTTCCTGAAATGAGGGGATGATGGATGACCCTGGTGATACCCGATGTTTACTATATAACTTCTAATGTCATAAAGAATGAAAAAAGCTTTGGTTTAGTTAGAGAGATCAACTATTTTTGAATTAATTGAGGATTCCTGAAAGCAAGCGGGGATGGGGGTGGGGGGGGGGGGAGGGTCCAAAGGATCTCTGACTTTTGGTATACAACTTTCATTGTAATGAAGAATAATAAAATCTATGATATAGGGTGAGGATCTAAACTATTTGTGAGATAACTGAAGTTTCCAAAAATGGGGGAAGGGGGGGGGGGGTTATGATGAATGACCCTGACTATTACCATACAATTTGTGTGGCTATGAGGAATATGAAAATATATGCTTTAGGAGTGGGGATTTGAACTGAATGTGAGATAATTGAAGATGTCCTGAAATAAAGGGCTGGAGGTGGGGAAAGATCCTGGAAACCTACGACTTTATCATACAGTTCGTAATGCCATGAGCATTAGAATATATGGTTTAAGACGGGGAAATATATTTGAGGTAATTGAAGATTCCAAAAATGATGGGTGAGGAATGACCCCTTGTTATCCCCGACTCTTACCACATTTGTTGTCATGAGGAATAAGAAAATGTATTTTTAAGGGGTGTGGATCTGAACTATCTGAGCTAATTGAAGGTTCCTGAAACGAGAAGACGGGAGGAGGAGGGAAGAATGACCCTGGGCATCCTCGAATTTTACTATACAACTTTTCATGAGATATAGAATAATATATGGCTTGGGCGTAGGGAGATGACATATTTTTTAGATTATTGATGATTTTTGAAATGGGAGTTGGACGAGGTGGGATTGACAATGTAGATCCCCAACTTTTACCATAGAACTTCTTTTGTCTTTAGGAATAAGAACACATATGGCTAACGGGTGGGTATCTGAACTGATAATGGCAGATTCCTAAAATGGAGTCGGAATGACCCTGAGGATCTTTGACTTTTACTATACAACTTGTCGATCACGAGGAATAAGAGAACACATGGTTTAGGGGTGGGGATATCTAAATTTTAGTGGGTAGGGAGTAACAATTTGTGTTGTGATGAAGATAAAAAAAATAGATAACTTGGGGATGGAAATCTGAACTAGTATTTTAGTTAATTGATGATTTCTGAAATAAGAGTGTGGAGGTGGGGATTTAACCCTGGGGATCACCGACATTTACTTTGCAACTTGCCTTGTAGTGCTGAATAAGAACATATATAATCTAAGCGTGGGGATCTGAGCAGGCTTTGAGAACAACCAGAATTCTGGGTTTTTTGTGTATTGTGACCTTGAGATTGTAGATATGACCTTGAGGTTCATGACACACTCCTGGGTCAAGGACAACAATTGTATGAAATACAATCTCCCTCTAACGTAACAAGAAAAGGGCTAGACCCAGACAATAGATCTGGTTGTGTGTGCACTGTAACCCTGACATTGTAGATATGACCTTAGTACAAGATCATGACACACCGCAACTGCGTAAAATATATTACCCTGCAACGTAACAGGAAGAAGTTATGGCCCAGACAAGAATTTTGTCTGTGTGATTATTATCTCCCTGCAAAATAAATGGAAAAAGTTATGGCCGGGGCAATACTGACAAACAAACAGAGTCAGACGACGGGGATGATTCTTATATACCCCAAACTTTTCGGAGGATTTAATAATTGACAGAGGATAGGAGAGAAGGCAAGAAAGGAATCGACGAGAAAATTTCTTTTTTAATACGTACTCAAGTACCAGCATTATGTGCATATTTACAAGTTGAAATCAAAACAAACAATTTCATTTGACAATTCAATTTGCCTAAAATGTCAAGAAAAGTTTATCAATTTGTTCATTTTGTATTTTGATCTGGAGGTTTAAGCGGATAATTCTGATCTCTTGTTTCCAACCGATTAATTTACGCAAGGCTTAAAAGATATCATTCATGTGTTTTCAATTTTCCGGCATGTAATCGGTGATTTACAGGTCGCAAATTGAGTTTTTGGACGAGGCGGTAAAAACCATAACGTACATTAACGCAAATTAAAATTTGCGGTGTGTAATCAAGTATTTACGTGCATGAGATTTACTTTCATCATCGAATTAAATTTCGTGTTACTTATATTATAAGGTACTGTTACTTATAAATATAAGGTATATATGTCCTATATTTAATATATGTTTGCATTAGAAAATTCCTTCATAATTCCGATATCAACAAACTATTTACCGATAAACGCTGCGATTTACTACGATATGAAATACTTTCTCTCTATAAGGTAAAATTTGAAAAATGACAATTTCCTCCGAATTCCAATATTTTGCAAAATATTTCCGTGAACTGCCATCAACAAAATATTTACTGATGAACGCTGCGATTTACTGCGATATGAAATACTTTCTCTCTATAAGATAACATAGGAAAAACGACAATTTCCTCTTTGAATTCCAATATTTTGCAAAATATTTCCGTGATCTGCCATTCAGGATAAATTCAGAGTAAATAAGGAAGTTTTATATGTAGTAATAATAACGTTAACGAGAATTGTGCATTGCACAAACTATAGGTGAATGGAGGTTTAGTTTTGAAATTATATAGATTGAATTTATCGATTACACATGGTAAGTTAAAAGTCAGTAATTTAAAAGAAATGTATTTCCGTAATAACATATTAAACTATTGAAGTGTCAGAGAGTGTATGTGCGTATGTCAAAGCATTCCAGCATTTGAAAAGTTTTGAATGATAAATAATTTGAATAAATCAACTATAATGTTAAGGCTGGCGGAGAGTTTCGAAATTACGTCATTGCACCATCGATGAAAAAATCATCCAATAAAGTCTGTATCTGTCAACAATGATCTAGTGCCGAACATACTATACATACATGTTAGGGACATAGAACAGAAGCATAAAAAGCGTAACAAAAGTGGGAGGGGATGGGAAAATCCTTTCACTGTGACTGAACGAGAGCTTAATATTTTGTGCGATATCTGTATTATTCGTATGAAGAAGAAGAATCTGTTGAAGAATGGAGGTTGAGGTGGGGCTGGTTTTTGTCCCGCCCATCTTGTCTGCCAATATCCTAATTCAGAGTTCTTTTGAATTCACATTTAAAGTTGTGATTGCTGAATGATATTGTTTAATGTAAGAAGAAAGCAGAAAATTAATGAAAATAGAATAGTAAGGATGCGTATGCGTATGAATATAGTATAGGTGTAATATGTACATTACATAGTTATTTATGTCTTCTTGAATATTGAGTTTGAAAATGCACAGATTAGTTTTGATTGACTTTATTATCATTTCAAGATGGATTCAGTGATATATTTTCTGAAGACGGCCTTTCGGACAGCCATTGTCATACCATTTACAACAGGAAATTCCATAAACTGGAACAACCCGTCCGACACCGATGGAAGCTTGGCTTCCATGGTAACCACAGCCTGTCTTACTTCTGTTACTTTCGTCATCATTGGAATTTATGGCGGGAAACAACGAATTGACACGGAGGCTCATTACGTGATTTGGGCCTTAGTCATATTAATGATCATACTTGCACTGTACTGCATAATCGTAATTTCCATTGTGGCATACCGCAAAAGATCTCAATGGCTTCCGTTAGGAAATTCTGACTTAGATGGCGGATCGTTGAGATTGAAGATCATGTTTTTTTGGCTATTCGGATTTGGAATCATTTTGCAGACTACGATTAGCCTTGCAATAAATATTGATTGCATCCGAGATGATGTAGATAAAAACATTACGTACAGGGTGTTAAGTATTGGTACTCACATCCTTGCCTTGGTATATTATTGTCTACAAATGGGATTTATCAGTTATTTTATCAATTATAGAATCGAAGGTTTCATTCGAATAAATTATGGCATTCTCATTATTTTAATGGCAAATTTGACTCATTGGTTTATTTCTATCATTTCTGAAGCAAATCATACATATTTTCATCACAACATGAATGGCACACACAATGACGGTATAACTTTTTATGGTAGAAGTGGAAAATTTATTCCCCTGCAGAACACAACCTTTGAAGATTGTTATTGGACATCTAAAATTCAAAAGTTTTTACAGATCTTATTACCGTATCTCCTTCCGGCCCAGACTGAGTATTCATTGTTAGCGACGGGATTTATACTGGGTATGTGGCCTTCAGTGACACCAGAGGAATTATCAACTGATGAAACCGAGAACAAATTTAACTCTAGGATATATTCGAGCGAGACTACACCATTACTTGAATCCGTTTCCACTTCTAGATATTCGATAAATTCCAGTATAGCAAACTACCCTAACACTCAGAGGAGAGGGAATCCCATATCTTTTTTTCTGACAATAATATTCGGGATTGCAATCAATCTGCCATTGATAGTGTGCAATTTGGTTTTTATCTTCATTCCATCAGATCCTGGAGATGACACTATTTACATATCATGGGGAGTTATCGTCTGTATCTATAAATTCATAATGTTAATCATGACAATAGCAATATTCATACATTTGTCGAAGATAGCTGAATCACAATCGAAAAAACTTTCCACGAATGAATACATACTCATTTTCTCGGCGGCTGGTTCCATTGCATTTCTAACCTTTGGTGTTATAGCGGGAATTCAGATAAGGACTTCCAAAGGAAATTTGGTCCTGGCAGAATGTCTGATTGATATTGTGACGATATATGCACAGACTGTTCTGATTATACATTCAGAAAGAAAAAGACCCGGACATTACGTCAGAACTTGCTGCGCAACCGAACATCTAATCGTGCTTCTCGCTATCTGTAACCTTGTATTATGGGCAATTGAAAGTTTCGTAGATAACGAGTACAAGAAGGACATGCATATTGAATCTCAATTTTTTGGCAAGTCGATATGGAAGAAGGTGCGCCAAATAATTGCACCCTTGCTGATTTTCTACAGATTTCACTCTTCGATTGATTTATATGGGTTGTTTTGTCGGTTCAGAAGACACCGTTATTATTCAAAAGGGCACACATAGTTCCTTTGAAGAAGTTTAGTACTTCTTTCCACTTACACATATTGCTCAGTGAATTTTTGCGTTAATTGGAAATAATTATAGATATAAACTAAGCATGTATAAGACGTAAGGAATATTGCTGATTTATAGATAAAATCAGGTAGAAGAAAGAATTTGTATCTAGTATAAACCAAATTCAATCTTTATACATGTATGTATAAAGACGCAATGAATGTACATTTACAACGAAAGAAAGTTATTTCAATTGCAATAGACCTAATTAATGATGATCATTGCGATATAGCATGATAGTAAGTTGAGTAGGTTTGTTTGCAAGAGCAAAATATTGTTTAACATATATGAAAGCGGAATCTGATTGTCTTATTATCTCAGTTTTTCACCCTTGTGCCGTATAGAAATTTAATAAGTTTTTGCTAGCCAACTCAGACAGTTACACAATATCTCTTGAAAACAGATGATTTTAATTATTTTATATCAGCGATATTTTACTAGATTGTATGAGATTACATTTTTAGTTTTTAGGAGTTTGCTCTCTGTGCAACCGACCTGAGTTCGATCTCCAATGTTTGCCTCTTTCTCATCAAAATGCAATAAAATGAAAAGTTCCCATCAAATGAATCTTAGCATAATACTGTATATATAAGAGTGTCTTATTTTTGATAAAAATGGAACTAGAATGTGAGTTACTAATTCTTCTCTGCTCTGCATGGTCATAGTGGTTTTCCCTTTTTTCTCATACATTTAAGATTTCGTACTTTCTTTTTTTGCAAAAATTTAAGATGCTGAAATTGAATATCAAGATTATATTAATTAGGATTACTCCTGAATTTTATTCGTACAAGGACAATTTGATCACCTCTCACAACCTCATTTTATGAGGGGATATATTTTGTGGCGCTGTCTGTTCGTCCCTTTGTCTAGGTTCATGTGTTCGAGACATGTTTTGTAATAGGGGCATGTACAATGCAGATATTTACTCACAATGTTTTCCTCCATAGTGGGCCAACAGTTTTAGGAGTTTTTCCATTATACATACTGGTTTTGCACTGAAACATAGGTGTAGGTAAAAAAGATTCAGTTTGCATTTCAGCACGGAATGGTGTACCTTGACCTAGTTTAGATCAAACACATTCAATTGTTTTTCTCTGTGACCTATTGTAGAACTAGCGTGGATCAAACAGTTTTCCGGACATTTTTTTTATCAGTTTCCTCCTTAATTTTTGTAAAGCTAAGAAACTAAGAATTCTGGTCAAAATATTTTTTCCTCTGTGCTATTCTCGTCTTCATCTCCTTAATGATTCAAGCTGTATACATGTACACAATTATGACAAATGTATTGAATTGTATGTTAAATTACAACTTTTCCTTCAAACTCTTTTAATGTATAGAACCCTATGCTATCCTTATTGTACCATATATATATATATATATATATATATATATATGTGTGTGTGTGTGTGTGTGTGTGTGTATACAGTAAATTTTGACCGTACGGTAGCAATTGGCTCGGTTCCGAGGTGGGGATATCGCATCCTCGACATCAGCGGACGTCCAAGTAGGTGCATATGTGATATAAGAAGGAAATGTCCTTACCGACCTTTCTGGCTGTACGGCGGCTTTGTGCATCATGGTAAAAGACAATAAGTTATGTGTGTATGTATGTATGTATGTATGTATGTATGTATGTATGTATGTATGTATGTATGTATGTATGTAATCGACGTATGCATTTCCTTATTATTTGTATGTATGTTCTAGGAGAGGCGTTATTTAAGTAGGTAAAACCTATCGCCAATCCTATGCTGTGATGAGCAATAAATATGTTTAAACTATCAACAAGTGTATCAGCAATGTTTATTAGCCGTGTATATTACTTTAACAATTTATAAATATATTTTCTGCATAGAAAATGAATAAATGATATTTAAAGTTACTTCTTTTATTACATTATATAACCATCACAATTAAGAACATATGATATTGGGGGCTATCTATTTTCTAATGTTTGCCACAGCAAATCATTTTAATAAATGGACAACTATATCATATGTTTATTTTTATTTTTTCATAAAAGGAATATCTTAATTGAAACTTTCACTGTAAATTGTTGTAATAGTATTTAGATTATAGCAGTACAATGTTAGTATATGTATCTGAATTACATACCCGGTATATTTACATGTCAAATATATGGCCATTATCGTATATATCTGGACATATTTTGGGTTTTGTGAAGGGCAACGTGTCGGACATCTTTGTTTCATCTGAATTAAATCTACAGTTTGATGCCATACAAAGTCACATTTGATAGTGGATAATAACGATTGTCTAGGGTGAACTCCTTGTAGAAATATGCTCAATTTAAAGATGTACAATAATTTTGATAATTCTCTTACCTTTGTTTAAGAGATGATAGAGTTATTTCCCTGACATACATGTAGATAATAAAACCCTGATAATGACAGCTGAATATGAATTTTATATGAAAAAAACCACAAAGATTTACGCTTCCTATTCATCCAGGGTAGATAGATTTACGAATGGGATATCCTTTTATATAATTATTCTTTAGTAATCGCCTAGTCAGTTTTCTTTTGTCATTAGCAGAGTAAGAGATGCCTACTATTCGTTTTAATACCATCCATAACTCGGTAACATCGAAGTCCCAATTATCTCGCCCCCCCCCCCCCCCCCCCCCCCCCCCCCCCCCCCCCCCCCCCCCCCCCCCCCCCCCCCCCCCCCCCACTGAAAAGGGGAGACCACATCTCCGCCAGCGTCTCATTGTTTTTTTGCAGTAGATATTTGCATGTTTGTTGCACTTTCAATGAAAAAATGGCGCTGCAATCGCATCATCAACCACTGTAACCATGAATTGTCTAAAATAAGTATTCGAATCTTGAGCATTGCAGATTAATAAAAGCTCCGCTGAGACATTGCTAAATGTTATATAGACATAATATATAACAATGTGGTAACTTTCTTTCTTCTCTATACGTAACTGTGTATGAATGTTTGTTACATTCAGACACAAAAAGTGCTAAAGATCGATCCTCATATTCATGACCTCTCAAATTTAGTAACCTGTTGGTCTTTGTTCTCTATATGAGGGATAATTTATACTTTCTTTGATTGCATTGCGTTAATAATGAGTGGGAAAATGGGCTCGAGAAACGGTTGACCTTGCATATGATTAGAAATCATTGTCCGGACCATAACGTTTTACCCCTCGCATGAATTTGAATCATATTTCAAATAGTTATTGTCCAGGATCCAAGATTGTGTCTTAAGCGTAATATGTGAACTTTTGTACCCTACTATGTGACTGAAATATGCTAGGCATTTTGGAACAATAATATAATCAATTATCTAGATTTAGGCGGCCAGAGCTACCAAGAGCTGGATCCAGTGATGGGCAACACAAACCACAGAGGGCACTCTCTTTGTGAAACGTCTTCTTTGTTTCTTTTTTCCCCTACATAATTCAACTTACCGAATGCGTAAGAAAAATACTCTTAAAGGTACAATTGATGTCATAAGATTTGCACACAACACTTTTTATAACATTCACATATGCTAAAATGCTTTTGTTTTTCGATAATCCACGGAGCAGGTCTCAAATTCCTTGATCTAAAGCGTATCCCCATCTCACCTGCTACTGAATATAGGAAATGTTCTTTCCCATTGTTCGGTTCGTATGTACATGTACATAACACTGAAGAAGGTACAGATTCCGAAATGGTCAAGACATAAGTCCACTCTAGGCTGGATTTTGAAGAGAGGTAACATACTTTACTCCACTGTTAAAAATAGTTTCGATTTCAATGGGCATTCACCAAAAAGTCTACGGATGCATCAAATAATGATACTTGCTTGTAGAATGTGGAGAATGACCCTGGGTATCCCAGAATTTTATCATACAACTTCTTTTGTCACGAAGAATAAGAAAATATATTGCTCAGTGGCAGGGATCCAGTTTTGATCTCTGAAATGAAAGAGGTAGGAAATGACCCTGGGGATTCCCAAATTTTACTCTACAACTTGTCTTGTCGTGAGGAATCAGAAAATATATGCTTTAGGGTTGGCGATCTGAGATTTTTTTGTGATTTAGTTAAAGATTAGATGCCTGAAATAAGAGGGATGGCGAATGATCCTGGGGACTCCCGACTTTACCATACAGTTTGTGTTGTTATGAGAAAGAAGAACGTATATGGTTAAGAGGTGGGGATCCAACATATTTTTTTTAGATAACTAAAGATACCTGAAAAGAGAAGGAGGAGAGGGTGTGATGATGAATGACTCTACTATACAACTTCTTTTGTCATGCAGAATAAAACAATAAACATGGTGTAGAGATAAAGATCTGAACTATTTTGGGGGTAATTGAAGATTCATGGAATGAGGGGGATATGGGAATGACCATGGGAATCTCAGACTTTAACCATAGAAATTGTGTTGTTATAAGGAATAAGAAAATGTATGGTTTAGGTGTGGGGATCTGAACCGGTTTGGTTTTGGAATTGAAGATTTTTGAACTGAGGGGGTGGGGAATGACCATAGGGACTCCCAAATTTATCATACAGTTTATGTTGTCATGAGGAATATGAAAATGTATGGTTTAGGGGTAGGATTCGACCTATTTTTGAGATAATTAAAGATTCGTGAAATGAGTCTGGGATGAATGAGGAATAAGACAATATATGGTTTAGGGATTGATTGATTGATTTTTGTTTTACGTCACACCACGAATATTTCACGTATATGGTGACGGCATCTGCCTGATGCGGAACATACAAATTTTGACCTTTGCAACGGACCCACCCGAAGTAGTGAGGGATCTTTAACGTGCCATGCATACCACGACACGGGGCCTCGGTTTTTACTGTCTTATCCGAAAGACATGACACCGGCATGACCAGAGCGGGACTCTAACCCCGGCCTCCCGATCAGGAGTCCGACGCGATACCACTAGGCCACGCCGGCTTATGGTTTAGGAAAGATTTTAGGATGATTAGATTATATGATTTTGGGGTGGGGATCTGCGCTCTTTGAGAGATTGAAGAACGTGTCTTGCCATGAGAAATAGAAAATATATAGTGGGGATCTGAATAATTTGTGAGATAATTGACGATATTCTGAAATTAGGGAGGGGGTTGGGAATTATACTGGGGACACAAATATACCATATAATTTGTCTTTTCATCAGGAATATGGCATGAAGAATAAGAAAAAAAATATGCTTTAGGGATAGGATAGAGATCTGAACTATAGTTTAGATAATTGAAGATTGCTGAATGGGGTGGGAAATAACCGTTGAGATTCCCGACTTTTACCAAAGAAATTGTTTTGTCATGAGGAATAAGAAAATATATGGGTTAGGGAGGGGATCTGGAACACTCATGAGATAATTGAAGATTCCTGAAATGAGGGATGGGGAATGATCCTGGGGATTTTCGACTTTTACTGTACAACTTGAGTCATGAGGAATACAAAAATATATGACTTAGGGGTGGGGATATGAAATATTTGTGAGATAAGATGGTTGGATTATATGATTTAGAGGTGGGATTAGCGCTCTTGTTATGCCATGAATAATAAGAAAATATGTAGTTTATGGGTGGGGATTTGAATTATGGGGGTATTGGGAATGATCCAGGGGACCCCCAATTTTACCATAGAATTTGTGATTTCATTAAGAATATGACAATATATGGTTTATGAAGTAGTTTTGAAATGATCGAAGGTTCCTGAAATGAGGGAATGATGATTGACCCTGGTGATCCCTGATGTTTACTATATAACTTCCAATGTCATGAAGAATGAAAAAGCTTTGGTTTAGTTAGAGAGATCAACTATTTTTGAATCAATTGAAGATTCCTGAAAGCAAGCGGGCGTTGGGGACCCAAAGGATCTCTGACTTTTGGTATACAACTTTTGTTGTAATGAAGAATAATAAAATCTATGGTTTAGGGGTGAGGATCTAAACTATTTGTGAGGTAATTGTTTCCTGAGGGGGGGGGGGGTGTTATGATGAATGACCCTGGGGATCGTTGACTTCTACCATACAACTTGTCTTGCCATGAGGAATACGAAAATACATGCTTTAGGGGTGGGGATTTGAACTAATTGTAAGATAATTGAAGATGTCCTGAAATAAGGGGGTGGGTGTGGAAAGATCCTGGAGACCTACGACTTTATTATACAGTTCGTATTTTCATGAGCATTAAAATAAATGGTTTAGGGTGGGGAAATATATTTGAGGTAACTGAAGATTCCAAAAATGAAGGGGTGAGTAATGACCCTTGTTATCCCCGACTCTTACAACATTTGTTGTCACGAAGAATAAGAAAATGTATGGTTTAGGGGTGTGGATCTGAACTATCTGAGATAATTGAAGATTCCTGAAACGAGAAGACAGGGGAGGGGGAAGAATGACCCTGGCGATCCTCGAATTTACTATACTTTTCATGAGATATAGAAAAAATATATGTCTAAGGGGTGGGGAGCTGAATTATTTTTGAGATAATTGATGATTTTTGGAATGAGAATTGGACGAGGTGGGATTGACAATGTAGACCCCCAACTTCTACCATAGAACTTCTTTTGTCAAGAGGAATAAGAACAGATATGGTTTACGGGTGGGGATCTGAACTGTTTGTAAGTTAATGGAAGATTCCTAAAATGAAGTCGGAAGGGAACATCCCTGAAGATCTCCGACTCTTACTATACAACTTGTCTTGACAGTCATGAGGAATAAGAAAACACATAGTTTAGGGGTGGGGATATCTAAATTTTAGTGGGTAGCGAGTGTCAATTTCTGTTGTCATGAGGATAAAAAATAGATAATTTGGGGATGGAAATCTGAACTAGTATTTTAGGTAATTGACGATTTCTGAAATAAGAGTGTGGAGGTGGGGATTTAACCCTGGGGATCACCGACATTTACTTTGCATCTTGCCTTGTCGTGCTGAATAAGAACATATATAATCTAAGGGTGGGGATCTGAGCAGGCTTTGAGATCAACAAGAATTCTGGGTTTTTTGTGTACCGTGACCTTGACATTGTAGATATGATCTTGATTGAAGTTCATGACACACTCTTTGGTCAAGGACAACAATTGTATGAAATACAAT
The DNA here is from genome assembly GCA_035048485.1 of Pteria penguin. Taxonomy (NCBI): domain Eukaryota; kingdom Metazoa; phylum Mollusca; class Bivalvia; order Pterioida; family Pteriidae; genus Pteria; species Pteria penguin. Next base: position 13,006,000 of record CM068590.1, read on the forward strand.
CTCCCTCCAACGTAACAGGAAAAAGGTATTACCCAGACAATAAATCTGGCTGTGTGTGCAATGTAACCCTGACATTGTAGATATGACCTTAGTACAAGATCATGACACACCCCAACTGCGTAAAATATTATGCAACGTAACAGGAAGAAGTTATAGCCCAGACAAGAATTTTGTCTTTGAGATTATTATCTCCCTCCAAAGTAAATGGAAGAAGTTATGACCGAGACAAGACTGACAAACAAACAGAGTCAGACGACGGGGATGATTCTTATATACCCCAAACTTTTCGGAGGATATAGTAATAGACAGACGATAGGAGAGAAGGCAAGTAAGGAATCCACGAGAGAATTTTGTTTTTAATACATACTCATGTACTAGCATTATGTGCGTATTTACAAGTTGAAATCAAAAGAAACAAATAATTTCATTTGACAATTCAATTTGCCTCAAATATCAAGAAAAGTTTATCAATTTGTTCATTTTGTAGTTTGATCTGGAGGTTTAAGCGGGAAATTCTGGTCGCTTGTTTCCAACCGATTAATTTACCCAAGGATTAAGGGATATCATTCATGTGTTTTCAATTTTCCGGCATGTAATCAGTGATTTATATGTTGCAAATTGAGTTTTTGGACGACGCGGTAACAACCACAACTAATTAATTAATGCAAATTAAAATTTGCGGTGTGTAATCGAGTATTTACGTGTATCAGATTTACTTTCATCATCGAATTAAATTTCGTGTTACTTATATTATAAGCTACTGTTACTTATAATTATAAGGTATATATATTTTCTATATTTATTATATTATTATATTAGTAAATTCCTTTATAACTCCGATATTAGCAAAATATTTACCGATGAACGCTGCGATTTACAACGATATGAAATACTTTCTCTCTATAAGGTAATATTTGAAAAACGGCAATTTCCTCCGAATTCCAATATTTTGCAAAATATTTCCGTGAACTGCCATCAACAAAATATTTACTGATGAACGCTGCGATTTACTACGATATGAAATACTTTCTCTCTATAAGGTAATATTTGAAAAACAACAATTTCCTCCGAATTCCAATATTTTGCAAAATATTTCCGTGAACTGCCATATGTACTTCAAAAAAATTAAATTTAGAGTAAATAAGGAAGTTTTACATATAGTAATAATAACGTTAACGAGAAATGTGCATTGCACAAACTATAGGTGAATGGAGGTTTAGTTTGGAAATTATATGGATTGAATTTATCGAATACACATGGTAAGTTAAAAGTCAGTAACTTAAAAGAAATATATTCCCATAATAACATATTAAACTATTGAAAGAAAGAGAGATAGTATGTGCGTATGTCAAAGCATTCTAGCATTTGAAAAGTTATGAATGATAAATTGATAATTTGAATAAATCAACAATAATGTAAACGCTGGCGTAGAATCGCGAATTTACGTCGGTGCACCGCCGATGAACAAATCATCCAACAAGGTCTGAACAGTGAGGTGCAGTCCCAACATAGCATTATATTGAGTCGCGTTAACGTGAGGTTTGCTTGTCTCGTGCGCTCAGGACTGCTGAACACACGCATTTGCGTTAACGCAGATTTCCACGTGTACTTAATTTCGAGACCGCGTTAACGCGCTTGACTGTCGCGTTAATACGCTTGACTGCCGCGTGAACGTGCTTGGCAGCCACGTTCGCTTGCTTACAACTTAAAACTTGTATTAACATGTAGATTTAGAAAGATTTGAAGGAGAATCGATATAAACATTGTATATTTGAATATAAAAACATATTAATGTGCAAGTAAAAAATTTAGAATTAGATAAAACCCTTACGAGTTAAGGGATGTATTTTGAAAATATTGAACGCAATGTCCGAATATTGACTATAATGAAATTTATTCTTATTTTAGGAAAATAATAATAATAATAATAATAATAATAATAATAATAATAATAATAATAATAATAATAATGATAATGATAATAATCAAATAAAATTAGTAAAGATGATAATAATGATGATAATTATTATATTCATATATTATAGAAAATAACTACATGTAAATTAAATAATTATAATAATAATAAATACATGAATAAGAAATAAATACATAAATAAATCAATTATAAATAAATAACAAAATCAGAAATAAATACATAAATAAACTGATTAAAATTAATAAATAGAAAAAATTATACAGTAATACAATCATGCTAGTACAAACATTTCTTAAATACCTTATTGCATGTCTATGCGGTAATTTCCTTTGTTATATTACATATGAAATCCTTAATGGGGATGTCATTTTAATTCACGAATATACGGCGACATTCGCGGTAATTTCATTATATCCATTTTATTTCCTCCACCCGTACTGCATAGAAAATTACAAATGTAGACATGTGCACGTGCGACAGGACCGAGCGCATGCGGGAATAAATCGCGTTAACGCAAATTCCCTCCCGTGTTAACGCAAGGAGCGCACCTGCGTCCGATCGGCACGTGTGCTAAAGCAGTCATCATGACCGCTTTTCGCGTTAACGTGTTTCTCTAAAGGTCGTAAATCTATGTGTAAACGTAGACGTAAACGTAGGGTTTACACCTATTGTTACGTGCGAACAATCTGCGTTTCACTAAGGGTCGTAAATTCTCACGCAAACGTTAGCGTAGGTGTAAAGTTACGACTGGATTTACGTGAGAACTCTCTAGCAAAGAGGTAAATAAATCCTTCACAACGACGCTAAACTATTCCATCTTTTTACGCTCTTATGTGAAAACGGGTCGTTTTGTGATAATATTTTGAGCGAAGTCGACGTGCATACATAAATCAAACTATTTGTATATGTAGCGGGAAAAATTCATTCATAAGATTTACGAGGACTGACGTCATGCATGAGTGTTGGTTGACGTCACATTTCTAGCCTACGTGATAAAATTCACCATGACGTAATTGTCTCCGCCTCATTTTAACCCTGTCCCCCTCATTTAAAATATGTACATATAACGTATGTTTCCTACACTCCGTGAACGTCACTTTGAAAATCGAAAAATCGCATTTAATTCAAATTTACATCATCTGATTTATCTCGATGTATCTTATAAGAGTCGATTAAAAGGTAAATAAATACTCGACCGAATGTGGTGAGAATGTGCAAATGAATGATTTCCATTGTTGAGACCTACATACAACAAAACAAAGAGAGAAAAAAAGTTTTTTTTTCCTGTGACCTTTAACGATATGTAATATGTGAATGCTCTATGTCGCATACCGTCGCCGATTTTCCCGAATGACTCAATGTTAAACGTTTTTGAAATCGTGGAAAAATAAACATTGAAAGCGCTCGAATCAAAAGTAATTCTTATCAATTGCAAGGTTATCTTTGGACGTACATAAATACAATTTATTCCACTACTTATAATACTTCGATATCTATCAGATGATATAAATTAAATCAAACAACTGTGTTTACCATTTTCCGATTTCTAAAGTGTTGTAGCTTCTGATAACTTTCTATGATTCTGTCCAGAAAGGTGGGATGCAGCCCTAAATTTGGCAAAAATTACCTTTCATTTGGTAAATATCATCGACCAAAGGCGGGGGAGGACCGGATGTAGAGAATAGAATGTCAACCCGACATCTATATATAGATGTTATAGACAGTTCTAAGCATTTTAATATATCACTTACTATTCAGTAGTACTTTAAAAGTAGTATTTCAAGGAAAAGAGGAAATGATTTTGGAATTCAGGGGTAATTTTTGGCCAATTTTAGGACTGTTACCCCCTTTCTGGACCGAAACGCAAAAAGCTGAAAATCCCCTTTCGAAAATTTCTACATCCGCCGATGTTTATTTATTCTTCATTAGAAAACTGAAATGTAAAGTCGAAATAAGAGTACATGTGCATGTGTCCTGTGTTTTGCAATGCTGTTTCAATGTTTTAGAAAACTTATTGTAGGCTTCTCTACGGAAGCATGAAGGGGACACATGCAATATTGTTTTTATGTCGTTACCACGAGATATCATCTTGTTCCCACGAGTAATTATCTCGTTAGCACAAGATATTATGTCGTTCCCACGAGATATTATGTCGTTCCCATGAGTTATTATTTCGTTCGTACGACATAATGCTGCCTTTCGATTGGTTGATTATCTCGTGCGAACGACTTATTAACTCATGGCCAATAGATAATTAACCAATCAAATTCATTTTATACTAGTGGCGGATTTAGAGGGGGCCCTTTTGGCCACATATTTACTAGTAAAAATCCAGATTTTGCACCAAAAATGGCTGAGTAGTTTGGTTAATACACATATGCTCCTACCCCCCCCCTTTGTCAGAAATTCTGGATCCGCCACAAATGGACTCCCAAATAGATTGTATGATTTGAAAAGGGATATTTTCTTTGAAGTGGCATCCAGCATCGACTTACTAGCACCTTCCCTGAAATTGTTCAAAGCCAGCATAATATTCACTTTATGATAGTCTTGAAAAATCAGATACATATATAATGACTAAACGGCCGCTGGGCACCATGAATATATATGCAGCCTACAATTTCACTTTCAGCAGTCAATGTTTCTTGTAATTCTACAGTCTAGAATCAAGCCGGGCGTATATCTATTAAGGGGGGGGGAGGGGTTTAGACGGAACTGATAACTGATCTCATGCGAACGAAATATCTCATGGGAACGAGATAATATCTCGTGGAAACGACATATCTGGTGGGAACAACATCTTGTGCGAATGAGATAATCTCGTGGGAACGACATTAAAATAATTTTGCACGCGTCCCCTCCATGCTTCCGTACTACTCCTGTGGTATACATGTATATAGGCGGATCTAATATTCGATCTAATGTGACATCTGCATGTATATCTACAATGTGGGTTATAGATCTTTTTGTAGCTCGCCTGTCCGCGCAGCTCACTTTGGAAATCGGAAAATCGCAATTTCTTTTTTCTATTGTAGCATTAAGATTGTTAAAAATGGATACTACCGCTCTATTATTTGAGTATTCTCGTAACTAAATATGTCGCATTGTAGAACGATCTTGCGACAAAGGTTTCCAAACGTGCAACAAGCGAATATCGAGTTTCACCCATTTTTCTTGATATTTTTAAAGCAAAATAATTCAAATCTTGTAAAAATATTCTGCTAGAAAACTGCTAGAAATCAATCAAATCCGAAATTCCTCTTACGTTCCAAGAGTAACGTACCGGCACTTTTTACACAAAGTAAAATTCAAAGATATGTGCTATGCCATATATTGCCATGATATTGGTCTTTAACAATCCATGTTGCATAATTGAAATTTGCATATGAAATTTTGTACCAGGGTTTTGCCTATGATAAAATATTTGTTGTATTTAACTTATTGTAAAGCACTGATATTAAAAATAGAATGCATGATATAATATGTTTACTAGCTACATTCTAACACACCATAATCATAAAAAAAAAACACTTGGGCTAAATTAATTCTTTTAACTTATAAAAGATGTTAAATATAAATTATTATCATGATAATTTAAAACAATTGTTTAAACTTGTTAAAAATTTAATTCTTTTGACATACTTATGATACATGTACATTTTCTATAAAGTTTTATATAGAATTGTAATATTTTGTCTGTAATAAAACGTTTTATCACACTTTTTCTATTTTAACAACATGTAAGTAAAGTTAATTTTAATCTAATGTTATATTTTTTTTTCCTGAAATAAATCTATCTGCATGTACATAAATGTTTGAAAATGCAGAATCAGTCAGTTTACTAAGAAAGATTCTTTTAAAATTTATTTGAATTTTTTTCTACTTAAACAAAGTGCTATTTCAGAAGATAATCATCATAATTTTTATTTTAATTAATTTTTAAATATTTAAACAATTATTGTAGTTTTGATTACTTATTATTATACTAAGAGGAATTGAATGCTACCTTATCAGAAATATTCAGTAAAAATAATTGATTAGATTCTTTCGAATAAATGCCATCTTTTATGCATTCTATCTCATAGCTTCAAGAGCTACATAATGTAACATGTTGTACTATTTGAAAAAATAGACCATTTTGGCAAGTTAATATACAAGTCAAAATTTTCAAAGTGCAACCATTCCCCGATTTCTGAGGTGTGCTGCACGGACAGTAGGTTTATACCATCAAGACCTTCACCTGTATGGCCTTAAAAGTTCTGCGTCACAAAATGACGTCACATAAATGATGTCATTACGTTATCTTTGCCATCTAGGTCATAAAATGGAACGATGTAGAAATGTAATCAATCCTCGATACGTATGTTATTGAAATTATTTTTAAATTAGATATATCTATATCCACATACACACTTTTTATTACAATTCATCGTGTTGATATTAACCTGTAACTTCTCGGAAATCGCATCGTAAAGCTCACAAGGCCTCGATCTTGTTTTAAAAATAGATCTACTGCAGTACGATTTTTTTTCTATTTTTTTTTCTCCGACTTCTTATCAGAATTAGTAGGGACGCCATATTTACGTGTCTACTAACGTCAGGTAGAGAGCTCACGTAGATTTACGTCAACATTTACAATTTTTTATATTTACGTTGTTTAGTGAAACGTATTTTTGGCAAGATTAATGTCTACGTCAACATTTACGTCTACGTTTGGACTTACGACCTTTAGTGAAACGGGCCCCTGGAGCCGAACATACCATACATACATATCAGGGAAATAGAACAGAAGTATAAAGCGTAACAAAAGTAGGAGGCTTTGGGGGAAATGCTTTAATTTCGTTTGTCTGTGACTGAACCAGAGCTTAATATTTTGTGCGACATTCACATTACTCGTATGGCGAAGGAGGATCTGCTGAGTAATGGGGGTGGGGTGGTTTTGTCCCGCTCATCTAGTCTTCCAGTATTGAATTTCAGAAGAATGTTGACTTCAGAGTTAAGGGTGCATTGTTGAATGGCATTATTTAACGTAAGGTTATACTGAATAAAATAGTAAAGGCGCATATACTATGAATATAGCGTACGTTTAACTAGTACATAACATAGTAATTTTAAAGTCTTTGAGTTTGAATATTGAGTTTGACAATTCACAAATTTATTTTTGATTGACTTAATTATCATTTCAAGATGGATTCTGTGAAATATTTTCTGAAGTCGGCATTTCGGGCAGCCATTGTCATACCTCTTACAACAGGAAATTCCATAAACCGGAACAACCTGTCCAACACTGATGGCAGCTTGGCTTCCATAGTAACAACAGCCTTTCTTACATCTGTTACTTTCGTCATCATAGGAAATCATAGTGGGAAACAACGAACCAGCACGGAGGCTCATTACGTCATCTGGGCCTTAGTCATATTTATGAACATACTTGCACTGTCTTACATAATCCTCATTTCCGTAGTGGCATACCGCAAAAGACTCGAATGGCTTCCGTCAGGAAATTCTAACTTACATGGCGGATCGTTGAGATTGAAGATCATGTTTCTTTGGCTATTCGGATTTGGAATCATTTTGCAGACTACGATTAGCCTTGCAATAAATATTGATTGCATCCGAAATGATGTAGATAAAAAAATTACGTACAGGGTGTTAAGTATTGGTAGCAACGTAATTGCTTTGGTATATTATTGTCTACAAATGGGATTTATCAGTTATTTTATCAATTATAGATTCGAAGGTTTAATTCAAATAAATTATGGAATTCTCACTATTATAATGGAAAATTTGATTCATTGGTTTATTTCTATCATTTCTGAAGCAAATCATACATATTTTCATGACAACATGAATGGAACACACAATGACGGTATACTTTTTTATGGTAGAAGTGGAAAATTTATTCCCCTGCAGAACACAACGTTTGAAGATTGTTTTTGGACATCTAAAATTCAAAATATTTTACAAACCTTATTACCGTATCTCCTTCCGGCCCAGATTGAGTATTTCCTGTTAGCGACGGGATTTATACTGGGTATGTGGCCTTCTGTGACAACAGAGGAATTATCAACCGAAGAAACGGAGAACGAATTTAATTCTAGGATATATTTGAGCGAGACTATACCATTACTTGAATCCAATTACACTTCTAGATATTCGTTAAATTTGAGTATAGCAAACAACCCTAACACTCATAGGAGGGGGAATCCCATTTCTTTTTTTCTGACAATTATTTTCGGAATTGCAATGAATCTGCCATTGATAGTGTGTAACTTTGTTTTTATCTTCATTCCATCAGATCCTGGAGATGACACTGTTTTCATATCATGGGAAGTTATCGTCTGTATCTATAAATTCATAATGTTAATAAGGACAATAACAATATTCATACATTTGTCGCAGATAGCTGAATCACAACCGAAAAAACTGTCCCCGAATGAATATATCCTCATTTTCTCAGCGGCTGGTTCCGTTGCATTTCTAACCTTTGGTGTTATAGCGGGAATTCAGATAAGGACTCCCAGAGGAAATTTAGTCCTTGCAGACTGCCTGATTGATATTTTGACGATATATGCACAGACTGTTCTGATTATTCATTCAGAAAGAAAAAAAACTAAAAATTACGTCAGAACTTGCTGCGCAACAGAACATCTGATCGTGCTTCTCGCTATTTGTAACCTTGTATTTTGGGCAGTTCAAAGTTTTTTAGATAACGAATACAAGAAGGACATGCATATTGAATCTGAATTCTTTGGGAAGTCGATATGGAAAAAGGTGCGCAAAATCATTGTACCCTTGCTGATTTTCTACAGATTTCACGCTTCTATTGATTTATATGGTTTGTTTTGTCGGTTCAGAAGACGCCGTTAATATTCAAAAAGGCACAAATAGTTACTTTTAAAAGGTTAATGATTGTTTTTCAGTTATACATACTTTTGAGTGATTTGTTTTTTTTTTTTTTGGTTAATTGGAAATGAGTATTGATTGAAACTAAACATGTATTAGACATAATGAATATTGCAGACTTATAGATAAAATCAGATAGAAGAAGCCATTTGTATTGCTTATAAACGATATTTAAACTTTATAAATGTATGTATTAGACACAATGTATATCAATTTACAGATTTAAACAATCAGAGAAAGTTATTTTTATTGCGATAGACCTTATCAATAATGACCATTGCGATCTAGGATACTACTAAATTCAATTTGTTTCTTTGCAAGAGCAGAATATTCTTACGGAATCTGATTGCCTTATTTCGTATGTTTATCGCATTTGTGCCTTATCCACCTGAAGAAGTTTAATAAGTTTTTGCTAGCCAACACACAGAGTTACACGGTATATCTCGAAAACTGAGATAATTTATATTATTTTTATCAGCGATATCTTACTAGATTGTATGGGATTACATTTTTAGTGTGTAGGAGTTGGCTTTCTGTGCAAAGGACCTGAGTTCGATTTCCAGTCTTTGCTTCCTTCTCATTAAAATGCAATAGAATGAAAACTTCCCATTAAATGAATCTTAGCATCATACTGTATATAAAACGTTGAATGTCAAGATTATATTTATTAGGAGTTCTCAAAACTTGTATTGGTACAAAGACAACATGATCATTTCTCTCGCCCTCATTTTACGAGGGGATTCAAGTTTTCGAAACATGTCTTGTAACAGGTGCATGTACAGTGTAGATACATATTCACAATGTTTTCCTCGATAGTGGGCCATTTTTCATTATAGATACAAGTATTGCTTTGAAATGTAGTTGTAAAAAAAGATTCAATTTGCATTTCAACATGGAATGACATAGTTTGATCAAATTTGGCTGCAATATTCCTATCAGAAACATACCAGTTCAATTAAATTTCAAATCCATTGGTATATCGTAATCAACTTTATGAAAAGGTCAAACACTTTTCTGGAATTTTTTCATTATGAAATCAGATATTGCCCTGAAATTTACTGGCAACTTTCTTTCTGAGTAATTTAGTTTGCATTTTAGCTGGAAGGATAAACATTATCTACTTTAGGGTTTAAGAAGGTCAAACGCATTCCCAGCATTATTCTCATCAGCGATACAGATACTGCAGTTTAATGAGTGTTAAAGAAATACTTGTTGACTTTAATTGTTATTGGTGCTGTATGTCCTACTGAAGAACTAATGAAGATCAAACAGCTTTCCAGTCATATTTTATCAGTGTTGTCTTTAATTTTAGGAAAACTAGGAAACTAAAAATTCTGGTCAAGATAGGTTTTATTTACTATATACCATGCTCGTCTTCATATCCTTAATGAGTCAAGCTATGTACACATTTATGACAAATGTATTGAATTGTATATATGTTAAATTAGAACTTTTCCTTCAGACAGTGTAAATTTAATGTATAGTAACCTATGTCATCGTTATTGTAACATACATGAGCATAGAAATTGGAATAAATACTTTGATCAACGAGTATATATATTGGTTAAATATGGGTAAATGTGTGTATGAAAGTTGTCCTGTTGTGTGTTTGTCTATTATACTATTCTGATACTATCTTTGTGCATCATGTCTGTTAAAATACAATAAGTACGTTAAAACAGATGTCTTAGAACATGGTCACGCGATTTTATGTCACGTTTTGACGTCAAAAGGCATTGCGTTTACGCCGTAATTTTAGACGTCACAAATTCTTAATCGATCTAATCATGGCGTTTGCACAAATTAGGGAGGAGGAAATATCTCATCTTTTGGCATGAGAAGGCGCAAAAAAAAAAAAAAAAAACCACCCAGAGAGTCATATAAAGAGCGAAATTCTTATTCCATGAATAAGTCGGCACTCAATCAATATCGGATTTGTCAAAGGAGGAATTGAATAATATATTGTTTTGCAAGTGTTCGTACTAGGGAGGGGAACGAGATTAAAAAAATATACTCTCAGCAACATAAGGTACAGGCTTTTGGGCAGTTCCGGATTCCGTTAATATTTTTATTAAATAAGCGCCTCAAAATTGATGCAGTCACAAATTCATAATATCAAGGGAATGTGGTCTGGTGTACTGCATTGCGGAACAGCAGTTATCATAAAGCTGCATAAGGAGAAATAGTTGAATTAAATGTGCACCATCTCCGCCAGTTTGGATTGTGAGTTCCGGATTCGTGCCGATCCGTGTCTGTAAAACGCTTTGCGCGCCTATTAGAGTGACCATATAAAGCCCTTGAATTGCTGTTACTCACGATTGGATATATGAAAACAAAATCGAAATATGAATTTGATATATAACAGTAAATTTAATTTTCAAATATATACATTGTATATATAAACTTTGGTGGAACAGGAACCAAGGTGGGTTGCAACTCCCTATTCAACCCCCCCCCCCCCCCCCCCACTAAATTTTTATTATAAAAAAACTACTTGAGTTTTATGTCACTTCCAGAAGGAACATTCTTTATATTAGTTTTTAAAGTTTTTGCCTTAAATACAGATAAGACTTTCCATCTCCCCTATTAATCAAAGCTCAACTTTTGCAATCAAATTTCATTTCAATGTTTTGAAAATTGTGTGGATGCGTCTGCGTATCTGCGTAAAGGTAGCTACGCTAGTGCCATGGACTTTCAAGCATGGTATTTTGTAAAAACGAGAACAGAGACAAACAAACAAAAATTTGTATGCTTCTGTCGTAAATAAATAGAAATGTTTCAACATGAATTTAACTTTCATTATTTATAAGCTTTGATATTTGTAAATGTTGAATAAATATATATATTTATATATTACTAGTTCAAGCGAGCCCATGTTATAGCGGCATATTTCGGCCGCATTATCTCTGTCTCCTACACGCAAGATATCAATATTACAACTGACAAGTAGCTTATCAGAGTTTTTAAAATTTGATGGAAGATTTCCTGTTGAAGCATGGTGTAATTTTAAACCCCCCCCCCACCACCCAAACACAAACGGTCTAAATTAAATTGAATTGTTACATGTCAAATTACTTATCTTGGGCCCAATTTAAAATAATTAAAGATATGCAGATCAATTAATCAAATTTATGTTACAAAAAGGAATCAATATGTTTAGAGAAGTTGCAAAGCAAGACACAATTTAAAATAGAGTTAATACTGCGCGTTCTGCCATGTCAGAAATTGCTGATTGTAAAATAGCAATCCCAGTGTCCCATTGCAATGAATTATGTATTTGCACGGTATAACAACACCACCACCACCTTCTTGTGTTGCTGGCCAAGGTGGGAAACTTTGCACAGGATCACCGACTAGATTACATGAAATATATGATCCCGACATATCTAGTCAGCACAAGCTAAATGCTTGTTCTAACCCTTTTGGTACATCACCAATTGGTAACCCAGCAATATCTTTCAGTTTCAAATGACGTTTATCATCGGTTACTGTTTCGTGAAGGTAACTCGCATTTGTTCAATGGTGGCATCCATACAAGGCATGCATTAACATCATGTATGTTCCAGTGTATTCTCTGTCAATTGTCAACTCTGTAGGTGGATTCAAAGCAGGAGGTTTGATTTTAAATTCATGGAATCCTTTGATGACTGCTCCTTCAATGATTGATCTTGGTTTTGCCTGTGGAAAATGCGTTCCTGTTAATTTTTCTTCAACTTATTTACCAAGAAAAGGCAAGTGGCCTTTACAATCAATTGGGGAAAGTATCATCGGGTTGCAAAGTAAATTCCAGAAACTTTTACGCTGAAGTATGTAACTGAAATATTGGCAGACAGACGGATATCGTCAATTCATAAACCGGAATTGCTTTGCGGACCGAACAATAATTTTTTATGACCACGATGATAATAGGTAATGCTGAGTCTCCTGAATTTTAAATTGAATAATTTCTAGTGGAAATGTACACAAGACTTAATTGGCCCAACTTGAACATCATTACAGATGCAGTCTCTTGTCATATGCAAAGGAAGACCTTGTGGGATAGTCACCTTGACATTGATTGCTCTGACCATTAAGTCAGTACTGCCATATATGTTCAAAGATCATTCAACAAACTGAAATTGAAGCTTCAAAATCATTTAACTTCGACTGCAATGATAATAAAGGCGTTATATAATGTTGGATTTACTGATCAAATTAATTGTAACAGTTAACAAATGTGTAAATTTTGATGTACATGTATTTTACATGTAACATAATGATGTATATCCCCACAAAAACAGAAACGAAATTTATAAGTGATTCATCTATAGAATATAATGACACGTATCAATATATGTCCACACTAAACATTCTTTGGTAATTCCATATTATTTAATTCACATATATAAGTAAAATACAAGATTAACTCACATTGATTACTACATGTGTAAACAGAGACATAACAAAGTGGACGACCCAGGCCATATCTCAGTAAGCTACCTTAGACGTGGGTATTGGGATTCCTAACCCACGCCAGTGCGCCCCCTCCCCGAATGAAATGGTCGTCCCCATATCACATATCACCGCGATACTTCTGTATTTGACATTGAACTTGAAGCGAACATTATGTATTTGAATGCTGACACGCACTGTACTGCAATATAGCGAATCTAAATGCAAACAAATTCTTCTTCAGTATCCGGAATTCTTAAGGGACGTATAGTCTCCATTGATCCACTCTCGGCAGGCGTCACACTGAATCCATGTACGATCCAGCCCTGCTTCTTCATCCTCTGCAAATGTTCCCGTACAACCAATGCAGATAGCATGGTCTTCATCCCTCTTTCCTGTGCTATGTACCCTTTCCTCTTGCCTCTTTTCTATATCTTTCTGTTTCGGTCTTTTTCTGTATGTTGTTTGTTCCTTTGCCATTTTCTTTTCAAACTTTTCCTTTTCCTTCTTCTCTCGCTCCGCCAACTCTTTCACCTTCTTCAGTTCATTCAGCGCCATTTCTCGTATGCATTCTTTCGATGTGAGGTTGTCTGGTAGTGTGTCCAGCAATTGTGGTATCTTTGGTTTGACTGTTCTCACATGTAAGGCCCTAACTAGATGCCTTATCAGACTTCCTACTTTCTGAACATCTTTCGATATTTATAGGTCTGTCTGGAAATTGCCATGTTCATGCCGGTGTCTGTCACCGGATGAGACAGTAAAGGCCGATGTCCTGTGTCGCGGTAGACGTGGTACGTTAAAGAACCCTCGCTTTTTCGGGTGGGTCCGATGTAAAGGTCAAATTTTCTGTAGTCTGCATCCGTCAGATACCGTCACCATAAACGTGCAATATTCGTGGTGTCGTGTTTCGTAAAGCAACTAAAACAAACAAATACAATATGGAAATCCATTAAAGTAAATCTTTCATTTAGGTATCAGCAGAGGAAAAATCACAATCTTTTCTAATGGAATTTTGATGTGAATGAAAGAAAAAGAAATGGTTCATATTGTATAGATTCATGGTGACTTCTACCACATAACTGAGCCGGTAACTCCTCTTTTTTCATTTTTAAGATATAGCGATAAGCTTCTATGATATAAATCCAATACCGGTATTGAGATATTTTATGTTTATTTAATCTGTTTTGAAATTATTAAATTCGTTTATATTGTTTTCAAAATAAACCTTGTATATAGATTGATAGATCATAGACATATAGAAAGTACATAGTGTCTCGGGATAGATGTACTGTCGGGGTGAGTGCATTATTACGCGGCGCCTAGAGGCAGCGTAAAATTGCAGTCTGTCTCACATGCAAATGTAGACGTATCGTATTCACACTTCCCAAATAGCAGGCAGTATCGGTCACTATCGGACAGACAACCAGTAAATAGTATTACGCAATAGAGAATGTTGACATTGCAGTACTTCAGTAAAAATAAAATAGTCATACTTGACAATCATCTGTCTCGCGTTTGGTCTCCCTGTCGCACGATCGTACTACAATGCGACAGGTTGGACACCCCTGCCCCCCTCCCCCCTTTACACACACACACACACACACCTATACGTGTCTACCATGTCAAATGAGGACAAATGTAGTAACCAGCCAACAGGGGACACCTTTGTTTTTAGCTTGATCAAAACAAAATTTCATAGACATATGTTCTGAAAATACCCCATTTCTTATCTGGTCTTAATTTTTCCCTATCTTCAAAAAACCCTAATGTGTTCTGTGCATACCAAGTGGGGACAGGGGTATACACATGTGTGTGAGTTTATGCATGTCAATCGGGAACTAATGTTTTTGTTAGTTAACCACACCATTTGTTTGGCTTTTGCCAAATTAAATGACCGTCCTAAGTAGGTATCGTAATTGCACTACAATCAAATATTTTTGTAATGTGTTATATGTTCTAGTATATTATTTATATTCATGTATTGTATAGCTCCATGCTGACTTCTGCCACATAACTGAGCCAGTAACTCCTCTTTTTTCTTTCGATCACAAAATAATCGAGAAAAAAAAGAACATTGTGTAATGGAAGGTACACACATGCAAAATGCAAAGGTACAAACACGTCCAATCAAGACATTGTGTATACACAAAGGTACAACCATGTCAAATGAGGACATTGTGTATAATCGAAGGTATAGTCATGTCAAATGAGGACATTATGTATAATCAAAGGTACAATCATGTCAAATGAGGGCATTGTGTATAAACGGCGGTACAATCATACCAAATGAGAACATTGTGTAAAATCAAAGATATAGTCATGTCAAATGAGCGTATTTTGTATAATCGATTGATTGATTGATTGATTTTTGTTTTACGTCACACCACGAATATTTCACACATATGGTGATGGCATCTGCCTGATGCGGGGCATACAAATTTTGACCTTTGCAACGGACCCACCCGAAGCAGTGAGGGATCTTTAACGTGCCATGCATACCACGACACGGGGCCTCGGTTTTTACTGTCTTATCCGAAAGACATGACACCGGCATGACCAGAGCGGGACTCGAACACCGGCCTCCCAATCAGAAGTCCGACGCGATACCACTAGGCAACGCA
The DNA here is from genome assembly GCA_035048485.1 of Pteria penguin. Taxonomy (NCBI): domain Eukaryota; kingdom Metazoa; phylum Mollusca; class Bivalvia; order Pterioida; family Pteriidae; genus Pteria; species Pteria penguin. Next base: position 13,021,894 of record CM068590.1, read on the forward strand.
AAGGTACAATCATGTCAAATGAGGACATTATGTATAATCAAAAGTACAATAATGTAAAATGAGGACATTGTGTATAAACGGCGGTACAATCATACCAAATGAGAACATTAGGTATAACCAAAGGTTTAGTCATTTTAAATGAGGACATTGTGTGTAATTGAAAGTTCAAACATGTCAAACCAGGACATTGTGTGTAATCAAAGGTACAATCATGTCAAATGAGGACATTGTGTGTAATGAAAGGTACAATCATGTCAAATGAGGACATTGTGTGTAATCAAAGGTACAACCATGTCAAATGAGGACATTGTGTGTAATCAAAGGTACAATCATGTCAAATGAGGACATTGTGTGTAATCAAAGGTACAATCATGTCAAATGAGGACATTGTGTGTAATCAAAGGTACAACCATGTCAAATGAGGACATTGTGTGTAATCAAAGGTACAACCATGTCAAATGAGGACATTGTGTGTAATCAAAGGTATAATCATGTCAAATGAGGACATTGTGTGTAATGAAAGGTACAATCATGTCAAATGAGGACATTGTGTGTAATCAAAGGTACAACCATGTCAAATGAGGACATTGCGTGTAATGAAAGGTGTAATCAAAGGTACAATCATGTCAAATGAGGACATTGTGTGTAATGAAAGGTACAATCATGTCAAATGAGGATATTGTGTGTAATCAAAGGTACAACCATGTCAAATGATGACATTGTGTGTAATCAAAGGTACAACCATGTCAAATGAGGACAGTGTGTAATCAAAGGTACAATCATGTCAAATGAGGACATTGTGTGTAATCAAGGGTATAGTTATGTCTAATGAAGATATCTTGCTTATTCATTTCTCATTATCACCTTTAGTTTGCAAGTCTAATGTTCTATTTTTGATAAAGTAGTTTGTCTCTGTATTGCATAGCTACATGTAACTCTTCTTATTTTTTCTTTTCTAAAACTTGTGTTCAAGAAACAGAGAAGAAACTTTCGTTTTACGAAACCATCACAGGCTGCTCATTCATAAATTCTATCCTTATCTATAAAAATGTGAATTTTCAAAGATATTCAAAATAAATTCCCATGCTAAAAATTTGGAAGTCAGTCAAAAATAAAAGATATCCCAGCAAAGTGTCATGATGGTACTTACAATGGAGTACCATTGGGAGTATAGACAAACACCTTGTGAGCTAGAAGTGATACTAGGTGCCCGGGCAGAGCTGTCATTTCCTGTTTTGGTTGCCACACTTGCTGTCTATACTTGATGAAATTTGCAAACATGAAAGACAAAACATTGTCTTGACTAACAATAACCATATAGAAACTGTCATTGCAATGACAGATACTTTGAAGTATATTGATGAGAAAGGTCATGCTCAAGGTCACAAAGTCATTGATCTTGGTGTCAATTGAAAGGGTTTTATTTATTGAGTATTCATACCACATGAAGTTTCTACGTCAAAGTTATTGCATTTTGTGTAAAGCGGGACAGAATTATGGACACACAGACATATGATCCAAAAACTATAAGCCCTCGGACTTTTCAAGCCGGATGCATAAAGATAAATATATCAAGCAATACCATTAAATTTTATTCAAATTTATTAACTCCATGATTCTGTTATTACAAACTATATTTGTAATTATTAAAATATTAAAATATTAATTAAAATGTAAGTATTCACACACAGTTAAGTTGAAGACCTTGATGCCTAAAGAGTAACACTTTAAACTAAAAGTATCTTAATGTCGAAAGATTGATATAAAGTTGCATTAAATTTTCTCTTAAAGAGTTGGTTAAACTCTTAAATCAAGAAATAAATACATTTTCATATATACATAATGTTCATTTGTTATACACAGATGCCTACAATTTTGTTTCAGTAAATAAAGTTGTAATCCAAAAATGTTAAAACTCAAATAGGAAGGCCATTAAGCGAACAATTGTGGTACCAAAATTAACCGAATTAAAGGTCTTGTCTCAAGGAATACACATGTTAAATATCAATCATATCATATACCAGTCATGACATAAGGCCAAAGTAAAAGCTTTTTAAATGTAGGCCAAAATTTAAGGTCATAATGTTGAAATCTTTGTGTCAATAGAAAAATCATGTCTTAAGTTATACATCTGTGATATATCAAAGCCCTATCACTTTTATCATAAAACATTCACAATGAAACTTAAATTTTACAGAGAAGCAGACAAAGGAACAGGTCCTATATGCTCTCCAATAATCAGAGGCCAAAAAAGTTAAATAAATGAACTTAATTGGATTCATCATAGACCAAAAATAAATAGAAAATAAATCCTTTGAGGTCAAATGTTGCCACAAAATCTTAAAGATCTTGTCAAGGATAACCTTCATAACTCAACTAACAAATTTCCTTAAATATTGCATCAATCAGAAACAATAACAAAAATGTTGACAGATGGAAAGACAGGCAGACATCATCAATCAATCAAGTGCTTGGTGATTTTTAACAATTTTTATCATTTTTCATTTTTAAATAGACTTAAAACTAAATCATTTTCAAAGAACATAACAATATAGGCAAAATGTTATTCAGCAAAAGTCAAAATATGAAATCTCAAGTTTACCATTGCAAAGAAAGCATAATAATAAAAATCTTATAAAGAAAATTTTACATTGACGAAGTGGAGTTCTGTTATATATCAGTAGGAATGCATGTCCTTATATACATCAAATTTATGATTCCAATGTTATTTGGGTCATAAAAACACACACTTGGTAGAGGACTTTAAGTACTTACTTCCAATAAGGTTTGGTGAAATTCTATGCAGCACTTTTGGAGAAGAAATCGAAAATGTGTCAACCAATCATGGTCCATGGCAGCCATCTTGATTTACGGATTGGCTCGAAAAATACAAACTTAGTAGAGGGATTTGAGTATTTGCTTCCTATGAAGTTTGGTGAAATTGAGTGCATCGGTTTTGGAGGAGAAGTAAAAAATGTGTCAACCAATCAGGGCCCATTGCGGCCATCTTTGATTACCGATCAGCTAGAAAAACACAAACTTTGTAGAGGACCTTGAGTACTTACTTCTTATAAGGTTTGGTGAAATTCTATGAAGTGGTTTTGGAGAGGAAGTCGAAAATGTGTCAACCAATCAGGGCCCATAGCGGCCATCTTTGATTACAAATTGGATTAATGTGCCATGCCTTCCGTGACACGGGGCCTCGGTTTATACTGTCGCATCTGAAAGACAGGACACCCACTTGACCAGAACAGGACTCGAACCCTCGGACCTCCCGATCTACATGTAAAGTCGGGCGGGCTACCACTAGGCCATGCCGGTTTCCTCCTTGGGGAGAATCTTTGCAGAAATCACAAAGGCATATCTTGACCCTAAAGGAAAAACATTGGCATGAATAGTTTATGAGAAGATAGGGTTAAATGATTTAAAAAGTGTTATATGTAAAAAAAAAAATTACCACACCAATTTCTCAATCCCCTTGGGAATGATCTTCATCAAAATCACGCATACATAACTAGACCCTAAGGAAAACAATTTTGGATCATATAGAGGTTTCTGGCATGAATAATTTGTGAAGATATAGGATAACATGATTTACTAAGGCTTATATAGGAACCAAATGTTCAAGGAACAGTGTGTCTCCTGCTAAGCATGAACATGACTACCATATAAAGTGTAACTACCGGACAGACAGACAGTCAAATAGATGCTGGAAAGTGATCCCTATGTGCTGTTATGTTTAGCTGGCAACACGGAAACTGGCCATGACCATTTCTCAGCCTCTGGGGGAGGATCTTCAAAATGAACATGCACAGCAAGAACCTAAGGGAAACAAGATGACCAATAAATATTTTTCTGCTATGAATAGACTATAAGGGTAACTAGCAATTGTTTACAGCTGGATGTCTCGATTGACAGAAAGCTGGATGGACAGACGGACGGCAGACGACAGGGTATGGCATGAGCTTGAAAGTTCAATATGATGTCTTGAAGGTATGATTCATGCACGTTTTTTGGATATAAAAGTGTTGCGGATAAAGTCCTTTACATTTTTCCAACTTCTGTTTTTCAGAACTTTCTCTACTTTCAAGCACTTTTCAATTTCTGCTTTTCCAGGGAGTTTCATGGAAATGAAGTTTTTCCAAAATGTTTTCTCACTGCATTCTTCTCCCTTTCATTCCATGGAATTTTCGTTGCTATGTAAAAAGAATAATGCTCTTTGAATACTTATGTTTAAAGACAAGACAAAAGATAAAAATTAATGAAAGGAGATTAAAGATGTCATGATGTCAATGTCAAAGATGTCAATAACCAATAGCTTAAAACTGTGGTATAAGTTGAAACATTTTTCTACAAGTGAATACACATGAATTATCAAAGCCTATCCATATGGTTTCAAAGTTATAGCCAAGTTGAAAGTGTGGCAAATTAACAAAGAGATAAATAGACAAACAGGAATACATTCCATATTCTGTAGCATGACATTCCTAAATACATCCTGAAATTTGATGATTATATCATAGACAAGGGGAGATTATTTCAGACAAAGTTTAAATATTTACTATTGAAGAAATAACAAATGACAACCTGTAATCTAACAAGGTTTTTGACCTTTGTGTCTGAGGCGATATATTATTGGTCAAAGGGTGCAAGATTAAAATCAAAATAAGATCATAGGCTGTCATTTACAGTGATGTCTCGTTAATCCAGGAACTCGATAATCTGGAAAATGTGAGTATCAAGACATAATCTCAGGAACAGATGTTTATAGTATTCCATAAAACTATGTCTCAGTAATCCAGAAAAATCTCTAATCAAGACAAATCATTGGACATAAACATGTTTGGATTAATAAGACATCACTGTATTATTTACATTCTGACAAGAGGTGTGGTTTATATTCCTGATAGTCTGAGCAAGACTATATCAGTAATTTAAACAAAGTTGATTTCTATTGCGTAGATACATATAGGTAAAACATAGTAGATCATGTTAGAATAGGTAGCAATTGCTTCTAATCAAGTTTAAGTCTGCAGAATCCCTGGGGTTGTGGAGATTTAATTGTGAAAGAGAAGTTTATGAGTGTCGGCCAATTAAAATCCAGGGCACCCAAGTATGTTGATGGATTTGCTCGAAAAATACATATTTGGACTGCTTCTTGCTTGCTGTCAAGGGTTTATTCAAATCTACACTTTAAGTGTAGAAAAGATGAAAAAATTTTGGCCAATCGGATAGTAGTCAACATATTGACCAATTGGCCTGAAAAAGGCAGTTGGGTAAAGAACCTCCAGCATTTATATTTGAATCAGCTTGTTGCATAAACTTGCTCATGTAAATAATCATCTTACCCCCAGTTCTTCTTCCTGTTTTTCCTTCTGTTGTTCCTCTCCTCCGTACATCTGTTTTAGGTGAATGGATTTCTAGAAAAGAAACAGTATATGAAACTTTAGAAATAAGCAAATACTGATACATTACAATAAACTGTATTTCTTTAGCAACAACTCTAAGCTATTCAGCATAAAAACATTAGTCTTGTGCTGATCAACATCAATATACATGCATGTTCTTTTGCCATATGATATCCATATTTAAGGTCCAGTGGTTCATTACAGTACACTGGAATTTCAGAAATACAAGAGTATCAGTGAAACTGATGGATGCTCCCCTAACTGCAGTTTAACTCCCAGTCCCCTCTCCAGACCTTTGATGTCTGACCCTGATTGACCTTTGTCCTCAAGCATATAATATATCCTGATGTAAAATTGTGTGGAATAGCAGCAAATTCTGATATATGGCTTAGGAAATTTGAGCTTGTACTGTAAACAACTACATGTACATGTTACAGCCCCACCCTCCTCCTCTGCCAAATTTCTCAGGAATGTGACCAAAAATCTGAAAACCTGTAATTTACACAAAAGAACATTCAATAATCTTGCAGGATACCAAACTTTCAAACATGTTGACAAGAAAAAGATATTTAATCAAATTTTTTTTTAACATATTTTCCCCAAAAATGTTTGTAGTCCAAAAATGACCTTCACCTTTACCGAGTGACTTTGAATGACCTTTGTCCTAGAGCATATATCCTAATGTACAATTGTGTGAAATATCAAATTCAAATTCAGACACGACAGCGAGTATTTGTTCCCCCGAAAAATTTTTGGGGCACATAAAAAAACAAGGCATATACATGTATCTTTGCAATAAACACTTTAGACAGTTTGCAAATTTGTGATAGTTGATTTGATGACAGTTGACATTGTATATTAGTTTTTTAAGAGTAATTTTTAGTGAGCTGGGATGAATGTCCAGGGAGCTAATGTCATAACCTTAGTGTCAGCACCAGAGGCTTGAGACAAAAACTTTAACCTGGGCTATACTTCTGTACTAAGAGGGGTAGAGTCTTGAAACTTCACACATGTTTACCTTCTGTAAATCTCTTTCATTTGGGACAATGACCTTTGATCTTGACCTTAGAGTTTGACCTACTTTTCAAAAACTTTAACCTGGTCTATAACTTTTGAACCCAGATGGGTAGAGTCTTGACTGACTTGAAACTTCACACATGCATATCTTGTGAAATGCCCTTTCATTTGGGACCATGACCTTTGACCTTGATGTTAGACCTACTTTTCAAAAACTTTAACCTGAGGCTAGCACTTTTAAAACAAGAGACATAGAGACTTGAAACTTCACACATGCATATGCAGCACAATAAGGCCGATTTCGTTTTTTCCTAATAAAAACGAATATTACCATTTCATGTCTCATATTGTCGCAATTTAGCTATCACCTTTACAAGACTTTTTTAGTTTTTAATTGAACACATGATCCTTAATGCATTCAATACTATGTAATTTTCACGTGACTTAAGTTCTTAAAATACAACAAAACAGAACAACCTTGAAGATAAACCAAAAGCATCCCCTCTTAACGACAAATGATCATAAAAATCTTGTGGTATATGAAAAGTTGATGACATTTCCTACAAGGAAAATGCTGTGGGATCGTGATATAACAGAAAACAACTGGACATTAACATATAATATAACGTAAAAAGGCCGTTTTCTGGTATGACATACCGGTACATTCTTTTTGTTAATTTATACAATGATAGCTGGAATTTCACATGATCCCGCAGTATTTTTACTATACTGGAAGACACAACGGACTAGTTGATGTCCAAGTCCAAATATTAGAATCCCATTAGCATCCAGTTTGGACAAGTTACAGTGTATTTCCGAAAAGTTTTCTATAATAAGACTTTATAATGATTTCTAGATAATTACTAAAATATCTCACCATCAGATGAATGTTTCAAAGATAAGTCTATTTTCTGCTGTGTTATCATTATCATCACCATCTTAATCATCATCATCATCACCACCGCCATCATCACCACTTCCAACGATCGGGATTTCTAAAAAAAAAACATCAAAAGAAAATAAAATTAAAAAATGTCTCATCATTTGATACCTGGTCTACCTTTGATCAACAAAAGCAACCAACAAACAAAGTTAAATCAACAAATCTTAAGCATGACGATAGAAAACACACTATGAGACTATGACAATATATGTCTCTTTTACTTGAAATTGATATGGTGAGCTAAAAAGTCCAAGAGAAGGTTAATATTAATTTGTTCTGAAATGATTGGTCCAACTTTCGTTAGTTGAATCTAAATTACTATCATTGTCTCTTTCAAGCTTGGAGCTCTTTTGAACTAATTGCTCAATTAACATATAACATAATTTATCAGCCTTTTATGAAAAATCTAAATTTGAATTTAAGAATAAAAATTTACCTCCTTCTGGATCTACATGGATTTCATCAAGACTTTGTCCAATATTGCTCATGATTCCCTTTTTTCTGCTGAATACAGTATCTGGTAATCAATAATATTCACGGTGAGCACAGATGTCATGACCCATAAAGCTGGCTAGTAATAGTAGATCAAGCTCATTTTCTTTAAAATTTACTAATTGGGAAAGAGTGGCAATTTTTTTTCTCAACTTTGTTGACCTCAAAAGAGCTGGTTCTTCAGCCCCACACAAAGATGAAATTTTCATCAACAGATCAATGATTAATTATTTATAATAATATAATATGTTTATAAAAAAAAAACTAAGAAATGCAAATTGTGTCTTAGATATCAATGAACTATTTAAAATCAGTTACTTCACATCCTATCACACTGATGGGTAATTTTAGATTAAAATTATACTCACGTTCAAAAGATTCTGATTTTGCAGACTCCGTTTTAACTACAAAAATTAAAAACAAAATATTCCGAATGTAAGATGAACAGAACTTAGATGCGCCAAAAAGTAACAATGTGTAGAATATGTACTGAAACATATAAAACAACACAATCTATAGAAGTATCAAATAAGTAATCATCAGAAATTATCTCTTTGATCAAGAATAATGAAACTGTCTGGCTTTTAACTATTTTTAACCTGTACATAGCCGTTAGCTACCATGCGCACAGGAGTCTTGACATTTGTTCAATAAGTATTACTCCTTTGACGGGTAGAAGAAAAAGAAATATAAAAAAAAGAAAAAGTAAAGAGAAAGTGAGCTCCATAAATGTCAGAGTTTTCTCTATTCATCATGATATATTACCCGACAATTTTATTATTTCAAATGTCATATTCTACTGAAATGTATTATTCTTTCTTATGAAAATGATAAATTGTGACCATAAAACAGTTATATCGGTAATTTGTAGTGTTATTTCGGTGAATCTCTGTTACTTTGGAAATGTCCAATTCTATTTTTAGCTACGGCGGCCATGTTTTTTGTCTGATCCAAAAAAGGAACAAAACATTTGTGCATAATATGGTGAGAAACTAGCACGTACATTTTCAGAATGCTAGACGTTTAGGTACAAGGATGTTTCGGTACAAGGACATTTCGGTACATAAGAAAGACATTTCGGTACACTAAAAAGATGTTTCGGTACATATGTTTGGGTGATTTATTCACTACATTTTAGTCTGTGTGTGACACGAGACAGCAAGTGTGACTAGTCAAACAGGTGACGCTTACTCCTATAGACCATTCTATTGGGCAGTTACTCAATAGTTATCTGCCCTTTACCAATAGGTGTCGTGGTCATATCCGCCATTACGGTACTGAAAAAAGCTATAGAGATAGTAAAATGACCTATGAGCGTAGTGGTTAAAACAATATTTGTGTTTATTAATGTTTAATTGAATGGTCTCATCGGTGACTAGGATTGAAAATTTATAAACGTGTTTGTTTTTATAGTCCATTATAAATTTCAGTTTAAAATCTAAATATAAAAAAAAAAACAGAAAAAGAAAAGGAACCTTTCTCTGGCCTTACCAAAAATGTTGGTCACCAAGCTAAGTTATTTATTCAGTAATGAATGATGTATTTATGTATTTCAGATTAATTAGATAATTATTAAATAATGATAAAACTTATTAAATACATATCATAGACATAGACTACTTTCAAAATATAGTCTATGTTTCGGCAAATACCAATATCAACACCTAGACCATTTCGCAAGCGAAGATTTTTCGTAACTTTTACTCAGATAGATTATCACTAACTTTCAGCAGAGACATATATACATATGTGTATATATGTCTCTGCTTTCAGTATGCAGATTAATTGTTGTATTCGGGGATGAGAAATATCATCTACTTAACTATTTCTAAATTCAGGCTTTCCGTATTTGCAAAACCTGGGGTTGAAAGTTTCGGAAAATCCTTTAAAAAATTTCGTATATGATCTTTTGAAACATGACCTGCAGTTTTATGAAAATTGAATTCGCAAGTACCGAAATCAACTTGTCCAAATTAACTTAGATAAGCAGTGGCGGATTTAGGGGGAGCGGAGGGGTCGCTCGCCCCATCCCCGGCAGTGACCCAAAATTTTAAAATTGACTAAATTCGCCCCTCGACACCCCCCCCTCCTCAAAGGAGGCGCTAGATCTGCCAATGGATAAAAACGAATGTCATTTCACTGCATTACTTCCCTCGTGTATGCAATGTTAATTAATTTGCTTCAATCAACATACACGTGTATCAATAATAGTCTTACGGATGATGGGGTTAAACAGCCGACATAAATCCAGTAAGTTTATTGCGTAATACGGACGACAGTTTCTGGATTGTAGCTTTAACTTTTGCCAAGGATACCTATGCTGAGATATTACTGACCCCAGGTGATAACCTGGTTTCACACCTGTTACATAATCCATTTTCTGTTAGTACAACCTACAACGTGACAATGGGACATGGGTCGAAGTAACAATCATGGGACTAATCAGTGATTTATGTCTCTGAAATAGTTATATTATTCATAAAAACTAGCATTATAAGTGATAAGATTGAATCTATCTCCGTTTGCTTAGGTTTTGTAAAGTAATGTTATTAAGGCAACCCATGGCAAATAGTCTGTATTTCACTTATAATCACTGTCCAAACTGCAAAAACAACTTAATAAAAAAAAAAAAAAAAAAACAAAACAAAAACCATTAGGTAGTATCAGCTGATGCAAGGACTTGTAAACTTGTTTAAAAGTCCTTTACTGATGATACGAGACTAGGCTGATGATAGCCATATTCAGTACCTTAATGAAGGATAGTCACGTGATCTAAAGATTGCCGCGCCGTGTATTACACGATAGAATGGTCTATAGACACATGGGTTAATTTTACTACAGGACGTAGGCCCAAACGTATATGGATACATAAACTTCATCAAGTAACATTTCGTATCCACGCTAAAAAGTTCCATAACAAACTTTAGGCACTTCAAGGAAAATGCAGTTTACGTCCATACAAAAGTTAAAAAGTTTATGTCTATATATCTACTGTTCAGCTTACGGTCTTTACAGGTACATGTATTTTAAAGTATGCATAATCACAAGTATGCGAGGTAAATAAGACATATGAGTAAAAAAAAATAAATAAATAAACATATATACACTGTATATAGTCCTCATTATTGTTTTTTAAATAAGGTTACACATATCGCATATCCTGAAGTACCAATGGGACATACAGAATGGCACGTACATTTCCCTAACAGTTTGCAAGTGCTGATCTTTTTAGTTTTTTCATGATAGATTGTTATAATATCCATTTTAATTTGCTTCTGTACCGATATTTAGGTACCTGTACCGAAACGACCAAAGTCATGTACCGAAACGACCTATTTTTGTGTACCGAAAGTCTTTGTACCGAAATGTCCCGCACCTTATTTTCATTAAAATCTGCCCAGTAGTTTCAGAGAAGGAGTTGAAGATGTTAAATTCTATTTTTAGCAACAGCAGCCATGTTTTCTCTCCGATCAAAAACGAGGCTCAAATTTTGTGCATAATATGGTGAGGAACAACGGCATGTAAATTTTCATTGAATTCTGCCTAAGTTACAAAATAGATCTAGTCAACATGTGAATAACACCAAACATTTACTTTGAACTTCCTCTGACTCTTCAACAGTTAATCTTGGTCGATAGCTCAAATTATTAGAATTTTATATGTATGTAACCGTATTATATTGAAAATGCAAAATTTTCTGTAATTAAGTAGATCTAAAGTAAGTAACTTATTGTTAATATTTAATTCTTAACTTAATATTAATTAAGTAAGTAAGCTTTATTTAACGTCGGCATTTTGTACATTATAAACAATAAACATGAGCTCATAGGAGATCTTTAACCGACTACAAATTAAAAATGAGCTTTTTAATTAGAACTAGAAGATTCCATTTCAATAATTACCTTGCTTATATCCGCTACAGGCCTGTGCTGTGTTTTAAAAAGTGTTAAATTCAAAATGCCGCCATTACTACCGGTATCTCACCGTGTCCGTGACTGTGTAGCATAACGAACAAACGGGGACATCTCGAAAGTGTATAAAACACAATTTGGCGCGATCAAATAAATGCAATAACACACGAAACCAATATAAACTATTCAAATGGGGACATTTTTCAAAACATCAAAAAATAATATTTTTAATACCGATGCCGTTAATTTTTTGCCTCTGAGCACGATTTTAATGGTTTTGACAAACGGGGACGTCCCCGATTGGAGTGTGTCCCCGGTACGAAGGTGTGTATTCATACTATTGTCCCCAATTGACACCGTGCACACACACACACACACACACACACACACACACACACACACACACACACACACACACACCGACCCGCTACACGCAAGTATACCTTCCAGAGTGTACAAAGAAAGGTAACTCTTATGAGGTCGTGAAACGACACAAAACAAATTTTTACACTTCCCCTTCCCATCAAATGTTTCATCCGGAACAGACGAGAATGGTGCTTGGGAAAAAAAACCCCGTTTGCACGCCCGTTGCACGTAGGATTTGGTGTTGCTTACCATACAAGGTGTGAGTGAGAGATAAACGATAAACTGAGAAGGAACAATTTATTTAATGCATAATACATTCCGTGAAAACCGGATTTTAATTTCGCGGCTATCCTGAACTGACAAAAATCCGGAACTGCCCAAACGCCTGTATGGATTGTTAAGGTATTTGAAGGAGGAATATTCAATTGATATCAACAATGTTTTATATTTACGTTGTTTAGTGAAACGTATTTTTGGCAAGATTAATGTCTACGTCAACATTTACGTCTACGTTTGGACTTACGACCTTTAGTGAAACGGGCCCCTGGAGCCGAACATACCATACATACATATCAGGGAAATAGAACAGAAGTATAAAGCGTAACAAAAGTAGGAGGCTTTGGGGAAATGCTTTAATTTCGTTTGTCTGTGACTGAACCAGAGCTTAATATTTTGTGCGACATTCACATTACTCGTATGGCGAAGGAGGATCTGCTGAGTAATGGGGGTGGGGTGGTTTTGTCCCGCTCATCTAGTCTTCCAGTATTGAATTTCAGAAGAATGTTGACTTCAGAGTTATGGGTGCATTGTTGAATGGCATTATTTAACGTAAGATTATACTGAATAAAAGAGTAAAGGCGCATATACATATGAATATACCGTACGTTTAACTAGTACATTACATAGTAATTTTAAAGTCTTTGAGTTTGAATATTGAGTTTGACAATTCACAAATTTATTTTTGATTGACTTAATTATCATTTCATGATGGATTCTGTGAAATATTTTCTGAAGTCGGCATTTCGGGCAGCCATTGTCATACCTCTTACAACAGGAAATTCCATAAACCGGAACAACCTGTCCAACACTGATGGCAGCTTGGCTTCCATAGTAACCACAGGCTTTCTTACATCTGTTACTTTCGTCATCATAGGAAATCATAGTGGGAAACAACGAACCAGCACGGAGGCTCATTACGTCATCTGGGCCTTAGTCATATTTATGAACATACTTGCACAGTCTTACATAATCCTCATTTCCGTAGTGGCATACCGCAAAAGACTCGAATGGCTTCCGTCAGGAAATTCTAACTTACATGGCGGATCGTTGAGATTGAAGATCATGTTTCTTTGGCTATTCGGATTTGGAATCATTTTGCAGACTACGATTAGCCTTGCAATAAATATTGATTGCATCCGAAATGATGTAGATAAAAAAATTACGTACAGGGTGTTAAGTATTGGTAGCAACGTAATTGCTTTGGTATATTATTGTCTACAAATGGGATTTATCAGTTATTTTATCAATTATAGATTCGAAGGTTTAATTCAAATAAATTATGGAATTCTCACTATTATAATGGAAAATTTGATTCATTGGTTTATTTCTATCATTTCTGAAGCAAATCATACATATTTTCATGACAACATGAATGGAACACACAATGACGGTATACTTTTTTATGGTAGAAGTGGAAAATTTATTCCCCTGCAGAACACAACGTTTGAAGATTGTTTTTGGACATCTAAAATTCAAAATATTTTACAAACCTTATTACCGTATCTCCTTCCGGCCCAGATTGAGTATTTCCTGTTAGCGACGGGATTTATACTGGGTATGTGGCCTTCTGTGACAACAGAGGAATTATCAACCGAAGAAACGGAGAACGAATTTAATTCTAGGATATATTTGAGCGAGACTATACCATTACTTGAATCCAATTACACTTCTAGATATTCGTTAAATTTGAGTATAGCAAACAACCCTAACACTCATAGGAGGGGGAATCCCATTTCTTTTTTTCTGACAATTATTTTCGGAATTGCAATGAATCTGCCATTGATAGTGTGTAACTTTGTTTTTATCTTCATTCCATCAGATCCTGGAGATGACACTGTTTTCATATCATGGGAAGTTATCGTCTGTATCTATAAATTCATAATGTTAATAATGACAATAACAATATTCATACATTTGTCGCAGATAGCTGAATCACAACCGAAAAAACTGTCCCCGAATGAATATATCCTCATTTTCTCAGCGGCTGGTTCCGTTGCATTTCTAACCTTTGGTGTTATAGCGGGAATTCAGATAAGGACTCCCAGAGGAAATTTAGTCCTTGCAGACTGCCTGATTGATATTTGACGATATATGCACAGACTGTTCTGATTATTCATTCAGAAAGAAAAAAACCTAAAAATTACGTCAGAACTTGCTGCGCAACAGAACATCTGATCGTGCTTCTCGCTATTTGTAACCTTGTATTTTGGGCAGTTAAAAGTTTTTTAGATATCGAATACAAGAAGGACATGCATATTGAATCTGAATTCTTTGGGAAGTCGATATGGAAAAAGGTGCGCAAAATCATTGTACCCTTGCTGATTTTCTACAGATTTCACGCTTCTATTGATTTATATGGTTTGTTTTGTCGGTTCAGAAGACGCCGTTAATATTCAAAAAGGCACAAATAGTTACTTTTAAAAGGTTAATAATTGTTTTTCAGTTATACATACTTTTGAGTGATTTGTTTTTTTTTTTTTTGGTTAATTGGAAATGAATATTGATTGAAACTAAACATGTATTAGACATAATGAATATTGCAGACTTATAGATAAAATCAGATAGAAGAAGCCATTTGTACTTCTTATAAACGATATTTAAACTTTATAAATGTATGTATTAGACACAATGTATATCAATTTACAGATTTAAACAATCAGAGAAAGTTATTTTTATTGCGATAGACCTTATCAATAATGACCATTGCGATCTAGGATACTGCTAAATTCAATTTGTTTCTTTGCAAGAGCAGAATATTCTTACGGAATCTGATTGCCTTATTTCCTAAGTTTATCGCATTTGTGCCTTATCCACCTGAAGAAGTTTAATAAGTTTTTGCTAGCCAACACACAGAGTTACACGGTATATCTCGAAAACTGAGATAATTTATATTATTTTTATCAGTGATATCTTACTAGATTGTATGAGATTACATTTTTAGTGTGTAGGAGTTGGCTTTCTGTGCAAAGGACCTGAGTTCGATTTCCAGTCTTTGCTTCTTTCTCATTAAAATGCAATAGAATGAAAACTTCCCATTAAATGAATCTTAGCATCATACTGTATATAAAACGTTGAATGTCAAGATTATATTTATTAGGAGTTCTAAAAACTTGTATTGGTACAAAGACAACATGATCATTTCTCTCGCCCTCATTTTACGAGGGGATTCAAGTTTTCGAAACATGTCTTGTAACAGGTGCATGTACAGTGTAGATACATATTCACAATGTTTTCCTCGATAGTGGGCCATTTTTCATTATAGATACAAGTATTGCTTTGAAATGTAGTTGTAAAAAAAGATTCAATTTACATTTCAACATGGAATGACATAGTTTGATCAAATTTGGCTGCAATATTCCTATCAGAAACATACCAGTTCAATTAAATTTCAAATCCATTGGTATATCGTAATCAACTTTATGAAAAGGTCAAACACTTTTCTGGAATTTTTTCATTATGAAATCAGATATTGCCCTGAAATTTACTGGCAACTTTCTTTCTGAGTAATTTAGTTTGCATTTTAGCTGGAGTGATAAACATTATCTACTTTAGGGTTTAAGAAGGTCAAACGCATTCCCAGCATTATTCTCATCATCGATACAGATACTGCAGTTTAATGAGAGTTAAAGAAATACTTGTTGACTTTAATTGTTATTGGTGCTGTATGTCCTACTGAAGAACTAATGAAGATCAAACAGCTTTCCAGTCATATATTATCAGTGTTGTCTTTAATTTTAGGAAAACTAGGAAACTAAAAATTCTGGTCAAGATAGGTTTTATTTACTATATACCATGCTCGTCTTCATATCCTTAATGAGTCAAGCTATGTACACATTTATGACAAATGTATTGAATTGTATATATGTTAAATTAGAACTTTTCCTTCAGACAGTGTAAATTTAATGTATAGTAACCTATGTCATCGTTATTGTAACATACATGAGCATAGAAATTGGAATAAATACTTTGATCAACGAGTATATATATTGGTTAAATATGGGTAAATGTGTGTATGAAAGTTGTCCTGTTGTGTGTTTGTCTATTATACTATTCTGATACTATCTTTGTGCATCATGTCTGTTAAAATACAGTAAGTACGTTAAAACAGATGTCTTAGAACATGGTCACGCGATTTTATGTCACGTTTTGACGTCAAAAGGCATTGCGTTTACGCCGTAATTTTAGACGTCACAAATTCTTAATCGATCTAATCATGGCGTTTGCACAAATTAGGGAGGAGGAAATATCTCATCTTTTGGCATGAGAAGGCGCAAAAAAAAAAAAAAAACCACCCAGAGAGTCATATAAAGAGCGAAATTCTTATTCCATGAATAAGTCGGCACTCAATCAATATCGGATTTGTCAAAGGAGGAATTGAATTATATATTGAGACTGTTTTGCAAGTGTTCGTACTAGGGAGGGGAACGAGATTAAAAAAATATACTCTCAGCAACATAAGGTACAGGCGTTTGGGCAGTTCCGGATTCCGTTAATATGTTTATTAAATATTAGCCTCAAAATTGATGCAGTCACAAATTCTAAATTTTCAGGGAATGTGGTCTGGTATACTGCATTGCCGAACAGCGGTTACCATTTTTCATACAGTCTGCATAAGGAGAAATAGTTGAATTAAATGTGCACCATCTTCGTCAGTTTTGGACTGTCATTGTGTGTTCCGGATTCGTGCCGATCCGTGTCTTTAAAACGCTTTGTGCGCCCATAAAACCCCTTGAGTTGCTGTTACTGACGATTGGATATATAAAAACAAATCCGAAATATAAATTTGATGTAAAACAGTAAATTTAATTTTCAAATATATACATTGTATATATAAACTTTGGTGGAACAGGAAACAAGGTGGGTTGCAACTCCTTATTCATTCGCCCCCCCCCCCCCCCCCCCCCTAAATTTTTATTATAAAAAAAACTACTTGAGTTTTATGTCACTTCCAGAAGGAACATTCTTTATATTAGTTTTTAAAGTTTTTGCCTTAAATACAGATAAGACTTTCCATCTCCCCTATTAATCAAAGCTCAACTTTTGCAATCAAATTTCATTTCAATGTTTTGAAAATTGTGTGGATGCGTCTGCGTATCTGCGTAAAGGTAGCTACGCTAGTGCCATGGACTTTCAAGCATGGTATTTTGTAAAAACGAGAACAGAGACAAACAAACAAAAATTTGTATGCTTCTGTCGTAAATAAATAGAAATGTTTCAACATGAATTTAACTTTCATTATTTATAAGCTTTAATATTTGTAAATGTTGAATAAATATATATATTTATATATTACTAGTTCAAGCGAGCCCATGTTATAGCGGCATATTTCGGCCGCATTATCTCTGTCTCCTACACGCAAGATATCAATATTACAACTGACAAGTAGCTTATCAGAGTTTTTAAAATTTGATGGAAGATTTCCTGTTGAAGCATGGTGTAATTTTAACCCCCCCACCCCCCAAACACAAACGGTCTAAATTAAATTGAATTGTTACAGGTCAAATTACTTATCTTGGGCCCAATTTAAAATAATTAAAGATATGCAGATCAATTAATCAAATTTATGTTACAAAAAGGAATCAATATGTTTAGAGAAGTTGCAAAGCAAGACACAATTTAAAATAGAGTTAATACTGCGCGTTCTGCCATGTCAGAAATTGCTGATTGTAAAATAGCAATCCCAGTGTCCCATTGCAATGAATTATGTATTTGCACGGTATAACAACACCACCACCACCTTCTTGTGTTGCTGGCCAAGGTGGGAAACTTTGCACAGGATCACCGACTAGATTACATGAAATATATGATCCCGACATATCTAGTCAGCACAAGCTAAATGCTTGTGCTAACCCTTTTGGTACATCACCAATTGGTAACCCAGCAATATCTTTCAGTTTCAAATGACGTTTATCATCGGTTACTGTTTCGTGAAGGTAACTCGCATTTGTTCAATGGTGGCATCCATACAAGGCATGCATTAACATCATGTATATTCGAGTGTATTCTCTGTCAATTGTCAACTCTGTAGGTGGATTCAAAGCAGGAGGTTTGATTTTAAATTCATGGAATCCTTTGATGACTGCTCCTTCAATGATTGATCTTGGTTTTGCCTGTGGAAAATGCGTTCCTGTTAATTTTTCTTCAACTTATTTACCAAGAAAAGGCAAGTGGCCTTTACAATCAATTGGGGAAAGTATCATCGGGTTGCAAAGTAAATTCCAGAAACTTTTACGCTGAAGTATGTAACTGAAATATTGGCAGACAGACGGATATCGTCAATTCATAAACCGGAATTGCTTTGCGGACCGAACAATAATTTTTTATGACCACAATGATAATAGGTAATGCTGAGTCTCCTGAATTTTAAATTGAATAATTTCTAGTGGAAATGTACACAAGACTTAATTGGCCCAACTTGAACATCATTACAGATGCAGTCTCTTGTCATATGCAAAGGAAGACCTTGTGGGATAGTCACCTTGACATTGATTGCTCTGACCATTAAGTCAGTACTGCCATATATGTTCAAAGATCATTCAACAAACTAAAATTGAAGCTTCAAAATCATTTAACTTCGACTGCAATGATAATAAAGGCGTTATATAATGTTGGATTTACTGATCAAATTAATTGTAACAGTTAACAAATGTGTAAATTTTGATGTACATGTATTTTACATGTAACATAATGATGTATATCCCCACAAAAACAGAAACGAAATTTATAAGTGATTCATCTATAGAATATAATGACACGTATCAATATGTGTCCACACTAAACATTCTTTGGTAATTCCATATTATTTAATTCACATATATAAGTAAAATACAAGATTAACTCACATTGATTACTACATGTGTAAACAGAGACATAACAAAGTGGACGACCCAGGCCATATCTCAGTAAGCTACCTTAGACGTGGGTATTGGGATTCCTAACCCACGCCAGTGCGCCCCCTCCCCGAATGAAATGGTCGTCCCCATATCACATATCACCGCGATACTTCTGTATTTGACATTGAACTTGAAGCGAACATTATGTATTTGAATGCTGACACGCACTGTACTGCAATATAGCGAATCTAAATGCAAACAAATTCTTCTTCAGTATCCGGAATTCTTAAGGGACGTATAGTCTCCATTGATCCACTCTCGGCAGGCGTCACACTGAATCCATGTACGATCCAGCCCTGCTTCTTCATCCTCTGCAAATGTTCCCTTACAACCAATGCAGATAGCATCGTCTTCATCCCCCTTTCCTGTGCTATGTACCCTTTCCTCTTGCCTCTTTTCTATATCTTTCTGTTTCGGTCTTTTTCTGTATGTTGTTTGTTCCTTTGCCATTTTCTTTTTAAACTTTTCCTTTTCCTTCTTCTCTCGCTCCGCCAACTCTTTCACCTTCTTCAGTTCATTCAGCGCCATTTCTCGTATGCATTCTTTCGATGTGAGGTTGTCTGGTAGTGTGTCCAGCAATTGTGGTATCTTTGGTTTGACTGTTCTTACATGTAAGGCACTAACTAGATGCTTTATCAGACTTCCTACTTTCTGAACATCTTTCGATATTTATAGGTCTATCTGGAAATTACCATGTTCATGCTGGTGACTGTCACCGGATGAGACAGTAAAGGCCGATGTCCTGTGTCGCGGTAGACGTGGTACGTTAAAGAACCCTCGCTTTTTCGGGTGGGACCGATGTAAAGGTCAAATTTTCTGTAGTCTGCATCCGTCAGATACCGTCACCATAAACGTGCAATATTCGTGGTGTCGTGTGTCGTAAAGCAACTAAAATAAACAAATACAATATGGAAAACCATTTAAGTAAATCTTTCATTTAAGTATCAGCAGAGGAAAAATCACAATCTTTTCGAATGGAATTTTGATGTGAATGAAAGAAAAAGAAATGGTTCATATTGTATAGATTCATGGTGACTTCTGTCACATAACTGAACCAGTAACTCCTCTTTTTTTCATTTTTAAGATATAGCGATAACCTATGATATAAATCCAATACCGGTATTGAGATATTTTATGTTTATTTAATCTGTTTTGAAATTATTAAATTCGTTTATATTGTTTTCAAAATAAACCTTGTGTATAGATTGATAGATCATAGACATATAGAAAGTACATAGTGTCTCTGGATAGATGTACTGTCGGGGTGATTGCATTATTATGCGGCGTCTAGAGGCAGCGTAAAATTGCAGTCTGTCTCACATGCAAATGTAGAGGTATCGTATTCACACTTCCCAAATAGCAGGCAGTATCGGTCACTATCGGACAGACAACCAGTAAATAGTATTACGCAATAGAGAATGTTGACATTGCAGTACTTCAGTAAAAATAAAATAGCCATACTTGACAATCATCTGTCTCGCGTTTTGGTCTCCCTGTCGCACGATCGTACTACAATGCGACAGGTTGGACCCCCTGCCCCCCCCCCCCCCTTTACACACACAGACACAGATACACACACACACACACATACACACAATCCTTACCGACCCGCTACACACACACACACACACACACACACACACAACCCTTACCGACCCGCTACACACACACACACACACACACACACACACACACACACACACACACACACACACACACACACACACACACACACACACACACAACCCTTACCGACCCGCTACACGCAAGTATACCTTCCAGAGTGTACAAAGAAAAGTAACTCTTATGAGGTCGTGAAACGACACAAAACAAATTTTTACACTTCCCCTTCGCATCAAATGTTTCATCCGGAAGAGATGAGAATGGTGCTTTGGGAAACAAAAAAAAAAAAAAAAAAATAAAATAAATAAAAAAAATAAACGTTTGCACGCCCATTGCACGTAGGATTTGGTGTTGCTTACCATACAAGGTGTGAGTGAGAGATAAACGATAAACTGAGAAGGAACAATTTATTTAATGCATAATACATTCCGTGAAAACCGGATTTTAATTTCGCGGCTATCCGGAACTGACGAAAATCCGGAACTGCCCAAACGCCTGTATGGATTGTCAAGGTATTTGAAGGAGGAATATTCAATTGATATCAACAATGATCCGGAATTTGCATTAGGTAAAGAAAAAGGGTAAAGGTGCTGTAGACCATAAGCCAAGTATATCTGAAGTTGACATGACCAAGTTATATGATTAGAATAACGTCGTATTTAATACATTCTGCCCTGCTGGCTTACAACATAAAGTGTGATTTGACATCATGTACTTATTGTGCAGACGAGGCAGGGAAAACTTGCGAGATATGACAAAAGCAACATTCAAGGTTTCAAAAGATACAGATGGGAAAGATTATGTGTATCAGTGTGTGGGTGAAGTTGACAAAAACCAGATATAAATAGAGTTATCTCCCTTACATTCATGTAGAAAAGTACTATTTAAAAAAAAATAATAAAAAACCCCCCGAAAACCCACAAAGATTTACGCTTCCTATTCATCCAAAGTATGTCTATTTATGAATGCGACACCTTTTTGTATACTTATTGTCCGTGACAACTTTTGTCATATTGCAGAGTAAGGGATGTCTTTTTCAATTCTTTTTACTGCAATCCATACGCATAGAATTTGGTTTTAGAATAGAAAATTCTAAACATGGAGACAAATGCTACACGGAAAAAATTATTTTCTTCATCTAGTAAATAGGAAGTATCATTTGCATTTCGTAATATTATTAATTATATATTTAAGTGTTTTAAGTGTTTTACAAAAACTGACAGGATATCGGCGAATGCGAGGCGATGCAAGGCGTTAGCAAGGACAAAGACAGTGATGACTGTGTTCTGCGTATTATATAAATGAAGATACCCTGAAATGAGGGAGTTGGGAATGATGCTGGGGACTCCCGACTTTATCATACAATTTGTGTTGTCATGAGGAATAAGAAAATATATGGATAAGAGTGTGGATAAAAACTATGTTTGAGATAATTGAAGATATCCTGAAATGAGGGGGTGGGTAATGACCCTTGGGACTCTCGATTTTACCATACAGTTTATGTTGTCTTGAGAATTAAGAAAACATATGGTTTAAGATTGGGATGTGAAATATTTTTGAGATGACTGAGGGTTCCTGAAATGATTGGGCAATTAATGACCCTGGGGATCCTAGATGTTTACTAGCCGAATCATGAAGTGTATGTTGAAATGAGGAATAAAAAATGTATAGTTTAGGGGTGGGAATCCGCCCTATTTTTTAGATAACAGATTATTCCTGAAATGAGGGGGTGGTGAATGACCCTGGGGATCCCCGATGTATGATATAGAACTTCTTTTGTCATGAGGAATAAGAAAAGATATGATAAAGGGATAGAGATCTGAACCATTTTTGACATAATTGTGTGGGGTGCAGAATGACCCTCGGGATCCCCGAATTGTACTATATACCTTATAAGAAAATAGATGGTTTCGGGGTGAGGATCTGAACTTCTTGAGTGGGATGGGGAATGACCCTGGGGGTCCCCGACACAAATTGTGTTATCATGAGGAAAAAGAAAATATATGGTTAAGGGGTGGGATTCGACCTATTTTGTTTTTTTTATTTAGAAAATTGAAGATTCCTGAAATGATGCTGGACTGAATGACCCTTGGTAAGACTGCTTTTGTCATGAAAAATAAGGCAATATATGGTTTAGGGAGGAAACCTGAACCATTTATGACATTCGAAGATTCCTGAATTGATGGGGTGCGGGATCCCCATATTTACTGTGTAACCTTTGTTGTTATGGGGAATGAGAAAATAGATGGTTTAGGGGTGAGGATCTGGATTATTTGTGAGATATTGAGGGATCCCTAGATCTAGCTTTAACCACGCCCATTACGTAGCTTCAGGTTTGATGGGCCATTCATGTATAAGGTCATAATGAAAAGGTGTGCCAAAAGGTGTGATGTCGAGCATTGGACGTTCAGTTAACTAGAGATTCCTGAAATAAGGCAGGTGGGTGGGAAATGACCATGGGGATCCTCGACTTTTATTATACAACTTGTTTTACCACGAGGAATACGAAGATATATGGTTTAGGGGTGGGGGATCTGAACTATTTGTGAGAGTATATGATTAGATTATATGATTTAGGAGTGAGGATCTGCGCTCTTTGTAAGATTGAAGAACTTGTCTTGCCATGAGCAATAAGAAAATATATAATTTACGGGTGGGGATTTGAATTATATTTGAATATATCTTGAAAAGAGGGAGGAGTGTTGAGAATGATTCAGGGGACTCCCAGCTTTACTAAACAATTTGTTTTCATTAGGAATATGACAATATATGGTTTATGAAGTAGTTTTGTAATGATTGAAGGTTCCTGAAATGAGGAAGTGATGAATGACCCTGGAAATCCGCGATGTTTACTATACAACTTCTAATGTCATGCAGAATGAGAAAATATTGGTTTAGTTAGAGAGATCTGAACTATTTTTGAAATAATGGAAGATTCCTGAAAGGTTGGGGTGGCGAAAGACCCAAGAGATCCCTGACTTTTGTATATATGGTAAAGGGGTGAGGATCTAAACTATTTTTGAGATAATTGAAGATTCCTGAAATAAGGGATTGATGAATCACCTTAGGAATCCCAACTTTTACTATACAACTTGTCTTGCCACGAGGAATACGAAAATCTATGCTTTATTGATGGGGATTTGAAATGAAGGGGTGGGTAATGATCCTGGAGATCAACGACTTTATCATACAATTTGAGTTGTCATGGAGAATAAAAAATAAATGATTTAGGGTGGGGATCTGACATAAACTTATAATAAGTGATGATTCATTAAATGAAAGGGGTGGGGGGGGGGGGGGAGGAGGGAATATGAACTATATTTGAGGTAATTGAAAATTCCTGAAATGAAGGTGCGAGAAATGATCACAGGGATCCCTGACTATACAACTTTCCTTGTCGCGCGGAAGAAGTTGGTTGATTGGTGTTTTACGTCGCTTTCAACAATATTTCAGTTATATCGCGACATGGAAGCAGGAGGTTACCAACCTCTTAAACATAGTGGCGCAACCCGGGAATCGAACCCGGATCGTCAGTGCCGCAAGCCAAGCGCTTAACCACTACACCACGCCTGCCCCGCGCGGAAGAAGAATATATGTTAGTTAAGAGTGGGGATAAGAACGACTTTTGTTGTCACGAGGAATAAGAAAGTCTATGGCTTAGGGGTAGGATCCGAACTATCTGAGATAATTGAAAGTTTCTGAAATGAGAGGGAGAGGGGAAGGAATGAATAACCCTGGGTATCCTCGAATTTTACTATACAACGTCCTTTGTCATGAGGTATAGGAAAATATATTGTTTAGGGAGGGGATCAGATTTGCTTTTTAGGTAATTGCTGATTTTTCAGATTAAAAATGGAGGAGATGGGATGACAATGGAGAAACCCCAACTTTTGCCATAGAATTTCTTTTGTCATTAAGAAGAAGAATATATATGGTTTACGGGTGGGGATCTAAATTGGTTTTGAGATAATGGAAGATTCCTGAAATGAAGGCGGTGGGGAATGACCCTTAGGATCTCCGGCTTTTACTTTACAACTTGCCTTGTCGTCAGGAATAAGAACATATATAATTTAAGGGTGGGGATCTGAACAGACTTTGAGGTTAACAAGAATTTGTGGGTTTTTTGTGTTATTTGACATTGACCTTCTGGTTATGACATTGACGCAAGGTCAAGCTACACTTCTGGGTCATGGACAACAATTGTGCGAAATACTATCTCCCTCCAATGTAACAGGAAAAAGGTATGACCCAGACAATGTCATTGTAGATATGACCTTGGTACAAGATCATGACAAACCCCAAATGCTTAAATATATTTCCCTACAACGTATTAGGAAGAAGTTATCGTTCAAATAATAATTTTGTCTGTCTGCTTATTATCTCTCTCCGAAGTAAAATGAAGAATTTATGGCCCGGACAAGATTGGCAAACAAACAAACAGAAAGACGACGGGGTGATTACTCCATATTCCCAACTTTTCGGAGGATATAAAAATCGACAGAGGATAGAAGAGAGTTCAAGAAAGGAATCGACGAGAGAATTTCGTTTTTAATGCGTACTCAAGTACCAGATTTATGTACGTATTTATTCATCGAAATCAAAGTGAGAAAATAGAAGAAATCTGACAAAGTTCTATTCCAAAACATCACCAGGAACATGCAGACAAAAGAAACAATTTTATTTCACAATTCAATTTGCCTTACTTATCAAGAAAAGTTTATCGATTTGTTCATTTTGTATTTTGATCTGAAGGTTTAAGCGGGGAATTCTGATCTCTTGTTTCCAACCGATTAATTTATGGAAGGATTAAGGGATATCATTCATGTGTTTTCAGTTTCCCGGCACGTAATCTCTGATTTACAGGTCGCAAATTGAGTTTTTTGAAGGCGCGGTAGCAACCATAACGCACATTAATACAAATTTAAATTTGCGGTGTGTAATCGACTATTTACGTGCATGAGATTTACTTACATCATTCAGTGAGATTTCGTGTTACTTAAATACCTTTATCATTCAGATATCGATGAACATTTACCGACGAACGGTGCAATTTACTACGGTAAGATGTATTTCTCTCTATATAGGTTATATTTGAAAAACGACAATTTCCTCGTGGAATTCCAATACGTGACAAAATATTTCCGTGATATGCCATATCTACTTCGAAAGGTTAAATTCACTGTAAATGAGGAAGTTTTATATGTAGTAACAATAACGTTAACGAGAACTGTGCATTGCACAATCTTTAGGTGAATGCAGCCCTGATGTTGTGATGTGGAGTTTTAATTTGGAAATCATATGGATTGAAGTTATCGTTTACACATGGTAAGTTAAAAGTCATTAGTTTAAAAGAAATATATTAACATAATAACATTAAACTATTGAATATAAGAGAGATTGTATGCGCGTATGTGAACAAAATTTGACAAATGCTTAATTGATCATTTGAATAAGTCAAACATAATGTAAACGCTGGCAGAGAGTCTCGAATTTACGTTGTTGCAAAGTCGATGAACAAATCATCCAACAAGGTCTGTATCTATCAACAACTATCTGGAGCCGAAATCCTTGTATGTGACTGAACCAGAGCTTAAAATTTTGCGCGACATTCATATTACTCGTATGACAAAGGAGAATCTGCTGAGGAATGGGGGTGGGGTGGATTTTGTCCCGTGTATTTAGATCAATGCTGAATTCAGAGTTATGGGTGTATTGTCGAATAACATTGTTTAACGTAAGATTATACTGAATAAAATAGTAAGGTTGCAAATGCATATGAATATAGTTAACGTGTAATTTGTTCATTTCATATTTATTTTAAAGTCTTTGAGTTTTAATATTGAGTTTAAAAATGCACAAATTTATTTTTGATTGATTTTCTTATAATTTCAAGATGGATTCAGTGAAACATTTTCTGAAGTCGGCATTTCGGGCAGCCATTGTCATACCACTAACAACGGGAAACTCCGTAAACCGGAACAACCTGTCCGACACTGATGGCAGCTTGGCTTCCATGGTAACCACAGCCTGTATTACTTCTGTTACTTTCGTCATCATTGGAATTTATGGCGGGAAACAACGAAATGACACGGAGGCTCATTACGTCATTTGGGCCTTAGTCATATTTATGATCATACTTGCACTGTACTGCATAATCGTCATTTCCGTTGTAGCATACCGCAATAGATCCGAATGGCTTCCGTCAGGAAATTCTAACTTAGCTGGCGGATCGTTGAGATTGAAGATCATGTTTCTTTGGCTATTCGGATTTGGAATCATTCTGGAGACTACGATTAGCCTTGCAATAAATATTGACTGCATCCGAAATGATGTAGATAAAAAAATTACGTACAGGGTGTTAAGTATTGGTAGTCACGTCCTTGCCTTGGTATATTATTGTCTACAAATGGGATTTATTAGTTATTTTATCAATTATAGATTCGAAGGTTTCATTCGAATAAATTATGGAATTCTCATTATTTTAATGGCAAATCTGATTCATTGGTTTCTTTCTATCATTTCTGAAGCAAATCATACCTATTTTCATGACAACATGAATGGAATACACAATGACGGTATATCTTTTTATGCTAGAAGTGGAAAATTTATTCCACTGCAGAACACAACTTTTGAAGATTGTTATTGGACATCTAAAATTCAAACTTTTTTACAAACCTTATTACCGTATCTCCTTCCGGCCCAGATTGAGTATTTCTTGTTAGCGACGGGATTTATACTGGGTATGTGGCCTTCCGTGACACCAGAGGAATTATCAACCGAAGAAACCGAGAACGAATTAAACTTTAGGATATATTCGAGCGAGACTACACCATTACTTGAATCTATTTCCACTTCTAGATATTCGATAAATTCGAGCATAGCAAACTACCCTAACAATCAGAGGAGAGGGAATCCGATTTCTTTTTTTCTGACAATTATTTTCGGGATTGCAATGAATCTGCCATTGATAGTGTGTAACTTTGTTTTTATCTTCATTCCATCAGATCCTGGAGATGACACTGTTTTCATATCATGGGAAGTTATCGTTTGTGTCTATAAGTTCATAATGTTAATCATAGCAATAACAATATTAATACATTTGTCGAAGATAGCTGAATCACAACCGAAAAAGCTTTCCGCGAATGAATATATCCTCATTTTCTCAGCGGCTGGTTCCGTTGCATTTCTAACCTTTGGTGTTATAGCGGGAATTCAGATAAGGACTTCCAGAGGAAATTTAGTGCTTGCAGACTGCTTGATTGATATTGTGACGATATATGCACAGACTGTTCTGATTATACATTCAGAAAGAAAAAGACCCGGACATTACGTCAGAACTTGCTGCGCAACAGAATATCTAATCGTGCTTCTTGCTATCTGTAACCTTGTATTTTGGGCAATTGACAGTTTCGTAGATAACGAGTACAAGAAGGATATGCATATTGAGTCTGAATTCTTTGGCAAGTCGATATGGGAGAAAGTGCGCAAAATTATTGTGCCCTTGCTTATTTTCTACAGATTTCACGCTTCTATTGATTTATATGGGTTGTTTTGTCGGTTCAGAAGAGACGGTTAATATTAAAAAAGGCACTAATAGTTTCTTTTAAAAGGTGAAGAATACCCGAAAACGTTTAATAAGTTTTTGCTAGCCAACTCTTGAAAAAGGAGATGATGTATATTATTTTTATCAGCGATATTTTACTAGATTGTATGAGATTACATTTTTAGTGTGTAGGAGTTGGCTTTCCGTACAACTGACCTGAGTTCGACATCCAGTCTTTGCCTCTTTCTCATTAAAATGCAACATAATGAAAACTTCCCATTAAATGAATCTTAGAATCATACTGTATATAAAAGATTGTCTTATTGTTAATAAAAATGGACCTAGAATGGCAGGTACTAGTTTTTCTCAACTCTGCATATTGGTAGTGAATTTTTTTCTCAATCATTTAAGTGAGATTTCTTTCTTTTTTTCAAAATCTTTAGTTGCTGAAGTTGAATATCAAGATTATGTTTATTAGAATTTCTCATGAAGTTTAGTTTTATTATTGATAAAGGTGTTTAAATTAGACACAACCTTCCGCTTTGATAAATTTACCTTCAGTTCGCCAAATCGCCAAAGTAACAATAATTTCGGAACATCGCCTTTAAGCCAAGTAGAGACCTACCTTTGATATAGGCCCTGATTTCAATTACGTTTTCAGCTCTCTTGCCAACCATATTTATATAGAGTGTAACGAGTACGCTACAAAACAATGTACACAGCACCAAGGTCAGTGTAATTGTGAGCGAGAAATTTACCTATACCACGCTTCAGATATCACGCTATCGACATGAGGTAGTTTTAAGCTCATTTAGCACTATTTCCACGAGATATTGCGCAAGTAACAATAATTTAGGAACACCCCTCGTATGTCTCTTCATCGTTTGCTCGTGGCCGAATGATTGGATTTCACATAAGATATAGATATTTGAAGAGCAGTGTTAAAACCAAAATGAAAATCAAATGCGGAAAATACCGAGAACATATTCGGAAGTAAATTGAGCAGATAGTTTACAGATTGAATTTCACGAAACGAAAAGATTGTAGATTTATCTCTATTACTTGCTCATTGATTAATCAATTAATTATATCAAATAGTAAGCGAGTCATTTTATACTTCATTTTTATCTAGTTCCTTTTCTGTCAATTGCAGCGTGAGCGTACGTAAATGTACATATAATCGTTTTGCTAAAATTATGAAAAAAAAAAAAATACAAATTCAATTGTCTCTTCAGAACATTGTTTTAAAGACGATATACAATATTTGTTCTTGTTTAAGCCTGAATTAACAGAATATGTGACATTCATGAGGTAAGGAATAAAATAAATAAACATCGTGTAACCCAATTCCGAGCTTAAATGCAAGAATTTTCGTCTGCAACACTTTTGCTATAAAGAGTAAGGACCCCACCGATATGACCTAGCGCTTGTCAGCGAGGTCAAGTTTAGGACTAATGTCAACGTAATCGCTAAATTAGTCATATATTTTCTGCTGATAGTATTGTACTGATAACTAAAGTATCTTCATCATGCAGTGCTTTTATTTCAAGTGCTATTCTTGACATAGACTAGTGGCTTGCGACATAGAATGTCATATGGGCAGATAAGATTTCGTAAGTACAATCAGATAAATTATCGTTTGACTTTAGAATTTGAATAAGAATGGTGGTCTTTCCTTATCAAATGGGTTGTAAAACACAAATCTGTGCTAGTAGGTTAAGGTTAGTACACGATATCATTTCAAAGCAAGGTCGAAATATCCTTTCAATATGTATCCTAAAATTGCCGTTTTCAGTAGTGAAGCAGTTTTTACATTATTCAACAGAATCAAACCAGTATCTTGTGGATTTCCCACTTCCTAGATGAGGATGGTAAGTAGTAATAAGCATGATTCCATGTCACAGCTTCCGTGAAATAATCATAGAAGTTAAGTTTCAACAACATCTGGCCCCTTTGATGATAACAGCGATAAATCTTACTTTTCAAACTTAACACCAGATTTGGTGGATTAAAATGTCTACTGATTTACCTTGACTAATAAAAACTACTGTATAGTCGTTAGCCACAACACTGATCTACTTTCTTCTTACAAAAATGTTTTGGTTGTACCTGGGCATTTGTCTGACAGTTACACGGCTTGGTATTATTAGATAAATGTAGTTTTTTTTTTATAACTCGAGGGTTTTGCATACATAATCATGGAGTAGTTTGAACGAGTGATAACAATTTTAAAATCTAGTTTCTCATTTGTTAATTTTATTCGATCAACTCTCGTATGATGAAGATACAAATTTAAAATGATATTGATTAAACCATCTTTTCAGCTAAGTTTAATCAAAGTTATAAGGGGGCCAGGTAGCGCAGTCGGTAGCGTGCTATCTTCTCACCAGTGTGACCCGGGTTCGATTCCCGGTGTGGTACGTGAAATGGTGAGGCTGTCACCAACATGGCTTTGAGGGTTTTCCTCGGGTACTCCTGTTTCCTCCCACACAAACCAAACCCTTATGCCAAGATCCGTGCCAACGAGCAAGATTTATATAAGTTGTTAACTTGTTTCTTAATCGTTGTAAAATAATGTTGGAATGTTGGAAATATTATTGTATCACACTATATAAAATGTGGTAATACATATATATATATCTGCATGCATGCATTTATGCAAATTAAAGGCGTATTCATATACCGAAAACATAATGTATCCATGTGAATTTTAATTATTTGTCTATAAGTTATATAAGAAGATTTCATAATACTCTGCAAGTAATGGGAACTAGTGGGTATTTTTTTTAACAAAAAGCATATGTCTCCCCTTCCTTCCTTATGAATGTGTTTCAGGATGGGCCTGTAGAAGTGGAAGAATCTGACTAGGATTTTAAAACATTATAGGAATATAATCTAAGATACCGTTACTCTGTAGAAATGAATGTACAGTAATACATGCTTATAACGAAGTGCCAGGGACAACCAATTTTTATGCCGTGTACCTTGCCTCACTGTCACCTTTCTATGTTCCAAGTTTCAAGTTTTTACCTCAATGGATATTCAAGTTACGGCCTGGAGAATTTTCTTTTATATTTGACCTTGGGACTCTTAATGTAGGTCAAGGTAAAAATAAAAAAAATATGCCCTGCACCTTGCCTAACTGTCACCTCACCTTTCTATGTTCCAAGTTTCAAGTTCTTACCTCAAAGGGTATTCAAGTTACGGCCTGGACAAATTGTTCTTCAAATTTGACCTTGAGTTTGTAAATGTATGTCAAGGTCAAAAATTTTTATGCCGTGCACTTGCCTCACTGTCACCTTTCTATGTTCTAAGTTTCAAATTCTTATCGCAAAGGGCATTCAAGTTACGGCCTGGAGATTTTTTTTGTAAAATTTGACCTTGAGATTGTATATGTAGATCAAGGTCAAAAATGTTTATTTCGTGCACTTGCCTTACTGTCATCTTTCTATGTTCCAAGTTTCAAGTTCCTACCTCAAAGGGTATTCTACTTACGGCCTGGACGAATTGTTTATTTAAATTTGACCTTGAGATTGTAAATATAGGTGAATGTCAAAAATTTTTATGCTGTGCAGTTTCTCACTATCACCTTTCTGGGTTTCTATCTTGTGCAATCCACTGTTTATCTTGGATTTTTCGGACTTTTATTTTGTATATTACACTTTGAGGAAACTTATGATGAGTGATACAGATAGTTATCTATAATGTGTCTGACATTAGTGAGTCCAGAAGGACTAATATTACTCAGACCAGAAGGTATGGCGGATTCTTTATTCTGAGTTGGAGATATATCTTAATAATGATGTTCACTACGATGATTTTGCGACTGATAATCAATCAGATGATTCGCATGATGATGATAATAAATCCAAGTCCAGAGAGAGATTCGACTCCACTGTCGGGGCGGCATACATACGAAATTACGTGTACATACATATAGCTCGTGTAGGGCAGCACTTCTCGTCGGATGGTCTCTAAAGGAGCGTTGTGTATGCGATAATATAGAAAATGCTAGGAGCGTTTTCATCTGTAATAAAACCTTCTAAGCAGTAAGGCAACGATGGCTGTGTGTCCTACGAAGGGGAAGTCGGGATTTACGATAATCGCAATCAAGTGTAGGTCTGAAATTATTCTATTTCCCAATGTACATTTATACCAAGAGTCCCCTCGGACTCAAAATCAAATCCTAAATTATAGAAAATTCGACCAAATATCTACACAGAGTTGATTGACATTCATTTGAGTCTTACGTTACAATCAGTCGTTGGAAATGATTACTGAAGTTCAGGTTGTTGTGGATGCAGTCAATGGGTGCAAGTTAGAATTTAAACAAGATCCTTAAAAGCGATAAAACTTAAGACATCTGACAAAGATGTATGACCAAAATCCCCTAGGACTTGCACACAAAAGATACACTGAAAAAACGAAATTACAAAAATATTCGATTGTGCTGCAGGTAAATTACCGACTTGGACGGTCAATTAAAGTAACGAACGTAATTCAATTGGTGTGGTTAACGGATTTACGGGCGCCCACTTTCCCACTCACTACATAAGCAGCACAATCAGAGCTCACACATTTAAAAATTTATCAAAAAATCTTCCATATAGAGAACAAGTATCAACACGATTCTTAACGAGAGGTCATAATTTTTTTTTATTACACTCGAAAAGATTATAGAATAATATGTTGCTATCAAAAATATAAAAATATGTAAGGCGACATCAACATAAGTAAACCGTGCTCTTCCCGTCTGTAAACCGTGCTATGATCCTTGATCAATAGGAGTCCTGACTAATAGTCAGAGGGGACGAGGATCAGGACTAGTCTTTTCTGAAAAGGTTTGGACAAGGCCCGTCATAGATTCTCTACCGCCCTATTAGTCACCGTGCAACGCTCAAGCAAAAGTCTGCAATGGGTTGTAGAGGGACAAGAACTATGAACTACAACCATATCTTTTCCTACAAAAACGGCGAATAATGATGATCACAGAAAAAGAAATCTAGAAATTATTAGACAAGAGGGCAGTGGAATTGGTGGAATTCAGATATTAAGAAATATTTTCACTTGTGCAAAGAACATAAAGGATCTGAATTATCCAATATCATCTTTTCAAAATGGAGGATTTACTTGTAGTCAAAAATCTTACCCAAAAAGGAGATTTTATGGTCAAAGTGGATTGAAATATACTTATGTTAGTGTAACGATTCACAAAGATCACGGGAAATACAGAAAAGATTTCTAAATTACAAAAGGTAGACCTTTTTCAATATACACATGCAGTGTTTTATAACTGAAATCATGACCTCTATGTTTGGCCTCTTAATTTTGAGATTCACTCATCTATACATTAAGCCTTTTTCTAAAAGGGTTTCCATAGCAGAGAATGCCATCTTTGTTCCGTGCTGTAGGCCTAGCATGAAAATGAAGCACATTTATTTGTAAAGTTAAATCAATTGAAACCAGAAAGCTGATCACCTTAAAGTTGTTTTGATAATTTTTCTCACTCATGTTAGCCTTTGTCTCATTGAGAATGGATGTATCATCAGATGCTATTAGGGTCCTTAAAGCACTATGCAGATATTCAAATCATTCAAAGGGAAGTATATATAATTATATAAACAACATATAAGTATTAGAAAATTTCTATTTCCTTCACTTGATAAAGGCCAGGAAGCCGAAATGTTTTGAAAAAAGAGTGTTTTTTGTCCTTAAAACAGTTTCCCCTTTATTGTTCATCTGTTGCTGCGTACAGTTTCAAACTGTCATCCAGGTTGTGCATCATATGTTAATGAAGTGTTTTAAAATCCATCACATGCTTCCTGTACAAGAGCTTATAGTACATAGCTAGATTAGAAATCTGACGATGAAAGAAAAATCGAATTTTGTTGACGAAAGATGTTCAAATATGTAAGTAGACGTAACGGCAGTCGCACATTGGAACCTGAAACTCAGTGTTTAAAAGGTCCCTACAAATGTCAATGTGAACATCTGTATCATTGCATTGGTCATCTTATACTCCCTTCTCATAATGATCTGATATATAGTTCTCCAGGATCTCAACTTGGACATCCTCACTACAATGACACTATGAGCATGCGCTTTGAACAAAGTACTTAAATACATTAGATTCGTAAGGCTATAAAAATCAAATCTAGATCTTCCGTATTGTCTGTTCACTGTTATTAATTGGGGTTATCATCGATCTGTCCGCTAGTCTTAAACAGCCTGTCAGTTTTTATATCAATTCATATATTTGCATTTAAAGTTTTCAACATTAACAAGAAAAAAATTCCTTCTTTAAAATCAACGCATACCTGTTTGTCTATTAGTCAATATTCTAGGGAACTATCTAGCACAGACCCTAGACATACCTAAGCTTTTCAAAAAAGTTGATTTAACATCCCATACATTTATGTGAACTTCTGTTTGTATCGCAGAGGTTTCGTCTTTTGTCTCACATGACAAGAGTTTGCACAATATCAACGTTTTCGTCTGCGGTAGCAAGACCGTTCTTCATCTTCATTGCTCCCCCAACCTTTTTTAAAATTCAGCAACCAATATTTTAACAGTACTAACCCTTCAACTTTCAATAGCGAATTTCATGTTTAATAAAAAGGGGTTGTAATACTTCTCTCTCTCTCTCTCTCTCTCTCTCTACACCCCCCCCCCCCCCCACACACACACACACACAGTTCAATATAATTTAATAATGTGTATTTCTCATTTATTGTATCAATTTAATATCGGGCCGATAATTTTTCGGATCCATAACTTTTTTATCATATCTCGTTTAGCAATACCGTTACTACCTCATATGACTACCAGCTTTACCAGCTCATATAATGTTATGGCATCGGGGCGACAGTTAACAGTCAGCATGGGATGCCAATATTTCCATGGTGCCTGATCCAAACTCGGGTTTTATTCAAAGGGTCTGTGATAACCCTATGTCTCTCATTTGTCTAGTATATAATCTTCTTTATTGACTACAAATCGCTAACCGAAAGCTTGACTTACTATTGTAGTTTATGCTTCATCTGCATGTATTCTAGTATTTATTTGCCGTCTGTATTATTAGACACATTTCTTAATGACACTGTTCATCGTGTACAAACAACACATGTGAGCTCTCTGCCATCTACATACGGTGGACACTTCAAAGATCCGCATATGCCTTCCACCTTGTACAGCAGACTGCCGTCTTCATTGCCATAACCAGAATAAAGACTTTCTGCCTTTTCGTCCACACAAACGTATTGTGTGGCAAATTTAAACGCGTGATATCCGGCCATAAGATAACCCTGGTATTCAGAATGCCATCCTTTGTAACATTGTTTGCGTGCTGAAAATAAGTGAAAGGGCGATTGTATTAAACTGTATTTGCATAGAAACATACATACGTACAAACACACACACATATACACACACGCATACATACATACATACATGTTATGCATGCATGCACGCACGCACGCATGCATGCATGCGTACGTACATACATATATACATACACGCATGCATGCATGGATACATACATACATACATACACTGAACAAAAAAGAGAAGTATATTAATAAATTGGATTGAAATACCCTGCAATTTTGAAAAATTTAATTATCTAATATCAAATATGAATCGTTGTCCGCTACATTTCAATGTTAAATGGTCGTGCATAGTAAAGCTTAACTCATCTCGCGACGCGGTGAGCAAAAAGGACCCAGAGTCCGTGCAAGGCGATATTGACCACGTGTATCTAGATTTTTAATCACTTTATCAATAGTTAAGACGAAATCGGGGAGCAAAATTACTATTGTGATTAAATCAACTATGCCAAGGTTGCGCAGGGAGTGGGCAAAAGGGATGCTGCAAGCTGGAATAACGCAGATGGCTGTTGAAGGTGCAGTTAATTGTAGTCAAAAACTGTTAGTTTGTTATGATGAAGATTTCAACAAACTGGATCGACGAGAAAGCGGGAGACCGCGTGTTACCACTCCCAACGAGGACCGCTACATCCAAGTGATCCATCTTCGAATCAATTTGTGACTGCCACGAATACTGCCGTGTATGCCACTAGACGTCGAATCTGTTAGGAATCCTCACATATATGCCGAAATTAGAGCTCACCGTCCATACAAGAGAAGGGCATTGACAGCACGCCATCGAATTAATCGGCGTAATTGGGCACAACGTCACATCCGCAAGTGCTTTTTAGCGATTTTGTTTGAAATTCGCAGACGGAAGGAGTATGGGGACGACGGGGTAAACGCAATACCGGATGCTGTATAATATAAGTGAATCGATTTGGAGGTGGAAGCGTTATGGTGTGGGGAGGCATCTGTGGTGCGCGGCGAACACAGCTTGTTATTGTCTATGGAGCACTCACTGCTCAACGATATTGGGAGGAAATTCTGGTCCATGTTGTTCCGTTTCTCAGAAACAATGGCCGGGGTCTAATATTGCAGCAGGATAACGTCACAGCACACACAGCGAAAATAGCAACAACATTTCTTAATTAGAGCAATGTTGAACTGGCCCCTGGTCTGTCTTCTATTGCACATGTATGTAGTAATATCCCTCGTTCAAACCGAATTTTAATTCAGGAAATAGTCTGTCTTTCGGGAGCAATAATCATAACCACATTGCTAGATATGTTCTGTATGCAAATACTAATTTGTATGAAAAGCGTTACTACAATTACAGTGGAAGCGTTTAGTAGATTTGTATTTGAAATTTATAAATGTAAAGGTGCATTTTTCGTGTCTGTAACTGATGGTATTTAAGGACTTATTCTACGTAACACTCTTATTCTCAAATGTCGGATTGTCCATTTCATTACAAAAATTAACAGAAATTGCTACAAGAAGAAAGAACAAAGACACACTAGGCTCTTTCACAAAGGCACCTCAAAAACGAAGAATAAACAAGAAAAACATCACAACATAAGCTTGTATTTCTGTTACAGGACCGACTTTGGGCGGTCTATCGAAGTAAAACTCCTCACTCCATTGGTGTAGATACATTGTTTACACGCATTTCAATGAAAGTAAGCAAATGTTTAACACGTCAAAACCATGACTTTGGAGCAAACCATGTTTTTCTTGACGTTGTATGCTTGTTACATTAATACTTATTCCTCTTCCCCATTATATTGTTCAACTACAAAAAGTTATTTGTTCACCTGGTATCATATTGACGGCTGAGGGACCTTTTTCCAGCAGACAGCATATGGTACATCGAGATTATGAAGATCTTTCCTTCCATCTTTCAATTTGTACGTCTCATATTCTGTTCCATACATGTAAGCGTTGACTCTATCCCGCCCATCTACATAAATGCCCCATTATGGATCCCTAGGAAGACATACATACTGAGCTGCACTACCCTGATTGTCCCAAAAAGATCCTCCGGTGAAACCTGTAAGAGAATATTTTTACGAGATATTTTCATCACGAATACAATTTGTGAGTATAACAGATATAATACATCACAGAAGTTGAGATGATGAATGTTTTATGCCGAATACCTGAATACACCAACTGAGCGTCGTTTGGACACGTCTTCTTGCCCCACCTTGTATAGACGACACTGCTTCCTATTTAATACAAATATTCCTATATAATCTGTAATATGTGTTAGAATGAAACATAAGTAAAAAACGAAGAAGTACCGAGGAGTAAACCATATCTCATAGTCCATGGAATAAAGGAGACAATATCGTTTTTAGTGTCATATTCAGACAAATGCGAACCCCAATAAAATCGAGGTGAGACCAGGTGCCCGGGAGGTGTAAGCGTCCCCTAGTTGCATGCGTCTCAAACGTCCTGCAATAACCTTTCAAATCGAGGAGGTAAATACATAAATATACACGCATGAACATACGAAGGAGACAGAAACACGAAGTCAAATTCAAGGCAAGAAATGGTGCCTGCCTGAAAATCCGATGTCGGAAACGCAGGTGAACAAATATCCGTATATACATGTATACACGTATTATGTCAAATCAAGTACAGCCGGTGTGGTCTAGTGGTATCGCGTCGGACTCCTGATCGGGAGGCCGGGGTTCGAGTCCCGCCCTGGTCATGCCGGTGTTCTGTCTTTCGGATGAGACAGTAAAAACCGAGGCCCCGTGTCGTGGTATGTATGGCACGTTAAAGATCCCTCACTGCTTCGGGTGGGTCCGTTGCAAAGGTCAAAATTTGTATGCCCCGCATCAGACAGATGCGGTCACCATATACGTGAAATATTCGTGGTGTGACGTAAAACAAAAATCAAGTATAGTGAAAAAATTAAGATGGTTATTTAGTATAGTCAGGTCCCAAAATATCTGTATCTGTAATATGTATTAGAATGAAACATTATAATTAAAGAACGAAGAAGTATCGAAGGGTAAACCATATCTCAGAGTCCATGGAATAAAAGGGACAATATCGTGTTTAGTGTCATATTCAGACAAATGCGAACCCCAAAG
The DNA here is from genome assembly GCA_035048485.1 of Pteria penguin. Classification (NCBI taxonomy): domain Eukaryota; kingdom Metazoa; phylum Mollusca; class Bivalvia; order Pterioida; family Pteriidae; genus Pteria; species Pteria penguin. Next base: position 13,060,840 of record CM068590.1, read on the forward strand.
AAATACAAGGGGTTTAACCTCCATATCTTATTCGGATGGGAACAGGAAAATAGCTAAGGAAACTTCCGATTTAAGAGTTAGAGTTTGAGTATAAACTTTTTATTTCTCGCATAATAAACTATATAGTAGAAAATGATATTCACTATTCGTTCGAGGCTTTATGTTTCCGTTTTGTCGTGATGCTTGTCATAGAGTCGACACGCACTGCAGATTTTGAGCATTTCATGTGTTTCCTATACGTATTTTACATAGTTTGCAACAAATCAATGGAATTGAATGCACTATTTAATGTAGTTATTTGGAAATATTGTTACATGCATATAAAAAAGCATATATAGGACTCATATTCTAAGAAGGAAATGCTAATAAGACATGGTATATAGGAGTATAACAATAATAAGACAAAGCAGGTGTGAATATCACATAGTTAATGTCTATTTAACAGTTGCCAATCAAATGAAAATCTAACTTAACAACAGAAAAATATCCAATTTTTGGCACGTCAGGTCCGCAGAACCAACCATTGATCTCAATTGAAGTCGATAAATGTATATTATAACCTCACCATAGGAGACCTTGATGATATTGAATGTTCACCATTGCAATGTCCCCTTTTTCCTTAACATGTACTGTACATATCATATATTATACCTTTAGTGGTATTTCACTGTGGAAAGGTTTATAGTTTAAAATTTCAAAATCCCTAGATTTCAGGGTAAAAAATTAATTCCCAGTGAAATGTTTTAAATTGGTTTTTCCCGTCTCAGAATTCAGATAACCGAAACCTATACTTATTTCTCTTTATTTTCTGTCGATTTTACAAAAGTAGGTTAGACCTACAATGTATAAACAAAAGAGAGGCACGAGTGTTTAACGTTTTTCAAAACAAATACATATAATTATTTTTCACATCAAATGTTCGTATTCCTATAGCATTTTCTTACAAGATTCCCAGTCCTGCGCATATATTCTAATTATAAATTAAAGCAACTTTCAAGCAATGTTATTGTAATGTTACTGTAAACAAAGTGTGAAAAAACACATGTAATATGTTATAGGTATCGTATTTGAAGAGTTATATCAATATGTAATGTAAATAGGTGCCGAGAATCAAACATCAGCCTTAGAATTCTGCCACACACCATCATGTGTTGGTTAGGATTTACTGAATGTGAGCAGCCTGTTTGCAATAGTAATACGGATTTAATTGTTCATATAAAAAGTGATACATGGGTCTTTTCTGAATGCACACTACATGTATACATATACATTACCTTTCGCTTCAGATACCTCAGAAATCTTTTGTTTCACATACTTTTCCAAAGCGCTGATATTCTTTCGCAAGGTTGTTATTTCCTCTGTCAATATATCATCACAGTTGTCCTGTTGGAAAATTGCGGTAGGCAAAAGCAGCATGACAATTATGAACTTCATCTGAAATCAAGATATAAATCAATCTTGCAGAGAACAACAATATCAACAACAACAACAAAATATAATAACATTGATTTTTCTCTTAACGTCACACCACGAATATTTCTCGTATATGGTGACGGCAAATATAATAATAAACCAAAAGTATAAATTCTATTTGGAAACTTTCTACTGCACACACACACACACACACACACACACACACACACACACACACACACACACAAATAATAATGATTCACTTTCGCAATTTGAGCATTATGGTAGTTTAAACTGTTAGTTTAAAAGTATAAAACAAAGAGGAAATAGTTAATAATATGAGTCAAAAGATATTTCTAATGTACTAACATATACAGATCAATCAGAAATATGGGCTAGTGGCTCTGATATGTTTACAGCTAAAATATTTTAAGTCATTATTTGCGCACACTACACACGAAACAACGTAATTGCATAAGTCAGAAACTATACCTCTCAAAATCAAATAAATCCACCACCTAGCGAAAGGCCAAAATAGAAAAATGTGATAATCACAACCAGTAATATTGTTCTTAAAAAGATTATATATATAATGATTTTTATAAATAACATTAACTCGGATATTCATTCGACTGTTTATTGTCTTACACTGAACATTGAATGTATTGTAATGCTGTCATCTAACACCCACTCAAACACGAGCTATATGCACGATCACATCTGATAGGACAGGTATCTGTATTTCGGAAGATCACACACGTGATACCGAATTATAGACTTCAATGTTTCGGATTTTTGTTCTTGTTAATATTTCAGTTATATGTATACAGCCGTATATTCGATATGGTACATAGTACAGAATTTCGATTAATGCAACGAACTAAGCAAAGCGAATTTCACCATGTACTCATTCTTAACAAAAAAAAAAAAATTACCAAGATTAATTCCACATTAAAATTGGTAGGCCCGTAAACCGGTTAACCACATTAATTGAGTATCGTTTGTTCCTCAATTGACCGTCCGAGGTCGATATTGCACCTGTCGTACTGTCAATAATTTTGTAATGTCATTGCATGTATTTTATTACTTGTTATCACCTTTTATTGTATATCTCCTTGACGAGTGTTGCCCTACAGCTAAGTCAGATGTTATTCCCGTTCCCTGTGACAGGAGAGTACCATAGAAAAATAATATTATTATGTTGAAAGTATAAGAGTTAAACTGGAAACATCCATTTAAATGTGTAATCCTTTCAATTGTAAACGATTAAATTATTTATCAGGGAATTCCAATAAATTTCAAACAGAAATAGGGATAAGAAACAGCAAAATACCATAATAAAACGATGAGGTAATATTATAGTAATATGACAAATGAAGATAAATAGGTAAATTTAAAGAAATGAATAATTGAAAACCACAATTAAAATATAAACATGTGATTGAAAAGCAGTAGATTGTAGCTATTTTTTAAAATCAAGTTCTTGGATAAAGCTACGTACCTTTGAACGATGTTTCTGAAACGAAACACCAAAGTGTACTAAGATTAAAAGTGTATATATCTGCTTCCCGCAAGATGACCTGATCATTAACACGTATATATGTAAGTACTCTACTCATTCTGATGACAACTGCTTCAGTCATCCAAACAGTAACCACACTGACTAGTTTAACTAAGTTAACTAATTTTAACTGCTACAAATTTGGGAGAATAAGTTATATATATGACATAACACTAATTCTGAGTACGTTTGTTTCGATCCATCATGAAATTTAAAATTAAGATTCGTTTTATGTTAAGTTAACAGTTAAATGAAGGTTAACCACTAGTTAGCTTAGCCAAGATTTTTAGATTTAAACAAATGGCGACGGATATCGGGCAACCAACAAACAACTGATGCAAACATGTATAACTTCGTAAATGAAACATTTGTCAATATTTCTAATATCAGGTGATTATATGCAAACTAAAACGGCTGATGGTATCAAGCAATTTTTCCCGGATACGTCATATTGGGGTTTCAGTGAAATTTTTCGGGTTTTAACGCTATGCGCAATGTTGATTTACGATGAAACGCTTTAAAAGTGATATATATTAAAAGTATTCTAATGTATGTTTCCATCCAGCTCCTGACGATACATTCTTTTAACAAATAGCAGTTATCTACTACAATAGACGCATTATTGGTTTTTTTTTTCAGAAATATTAAAGAATGAATGAGAAATGATGGGGCAAGTATGTATTCAAATTCATCCCCATGACAAAAGTTCAAATTTATATCCCACAATAAAGTATAAAATATATAAAGGCACACTATAATGACAAAACAAAAATCATGTTATGTTTAATTGAAATGAAAAGGGACTACTTGACGATATAAACAATGATGAAATTTATATAAAAAATCTTTTCCTGTGCTTTTAATATCATATTATCATCAAAAGTATTCTATTTTATTTCAATCAAGTATTCAGGCCCAGATGTCATATACGAGTACATTCATTATTCATACTATTTTAAATGGAGAAATAAACATTGGTACGTGAAGTATTTTAGTTACGCTTCATGTGATAAAACTTATAGCAAAACATATAAAATATAACAATGTTGAATGATTAGTTTTTCAGTAAGATTGTCCTCATTGGTTATCTAAAGTATTAATACTAGTTAAACGTATGCAGATTTGTACGAACAAAGTCTGAAAAACTTACTTTCTTACTCAGTGGTCGAGTGTAACAGAATTACAATTTACAAATATTGGTGTGAATTTATACTAAAAAAATGATCGATTGTAATATAAAAAATAGAATAGATCATATTAATAATTTGCTATGCAATAGATGAGTGATATATATACTTACATTGAATAATGAAATATCGCTGTATATAATTGTACATTTGAATTCAGTTTATTGAATTGTTATACATGTGATATTGATATTTTAGAAAGTGCACATGTTTTTGCTGATACCTTTGCAACATTACAGTGAAAGTAATGTAATATAAAAATAGATTTGATCATATTAATAATTTGCTATGCAATAGATGAGTAATATATATATATATATATATATATATATATATATATATATATATATATATATATATATATATATATATATATATATATATATATATATATATATATATATATATATATATATATATATATATATATATATATACTTACATTGAATAATGAAATATCGCTGTATATAATTGTACATTTGAATTCAGTTTATAGAATTGTCATACATGTGATATTGATATTTTAGAAATTGCACATGTTTTTGCTGATACCTTTGCAACATTACAGTGAATGTAATGTTTATATTTTTAACTCACATTTAAAAGGAAAAGGCCAAAATAAAATCCTTGCATATGCTAATTTAGTACAAGTAACCTTCTCCTATCGAAACAGAATATCAAATATCAAAAACTGAGGAGTGCCTCCTTCATGCATAACGCCTTTGAATAGTTTTTTTTTGGGGAGTACTTTTAGATGAGTTTAGTTTGCTCAAATATTCACACTTTGGATTTTCACAGTTTCTGTCTTTACAATAATTGAGGAGACAGTAGGTGTAAAAATGTGCATATGGTACACCAAACTAATATATGTATACATCTCTTTATATTTTAATACTATAGCAAATAAACCCAGACAGTACTAAACCTGGGGAGCCCAGACAGTTTTTATCATTATCCATCGCAAGACTTTGGTCTTCAGCGCTAAAAGAAAATTTAGCTTTTAATATTTCTAGATGGCTGCTATGGAGGCAATATTGGATCACATAGCAATATTTTAGTCACATACATTGTGTTAGTTCCTGAGGCTGTTCTAAATTTAGTTGTTAGTACATCTTTACTAAACCAAAATATATACTTCAAATATATATATGTATATGTTCTATCATTAATAGTTATTTACATATCATGAGTATATCATTCCTGTAAGAAAGGGGAAATCCCGATGTAAAATGTTCAAGATTGGTGCTATTGTTTTCATATTGGATAACATAGTACCAAGTCTGTCAGGTATCATAAGTTTATCATCCCTTAAAGTGGGACCATAGTTGCTTTGAAAATGAAAGAAAAAATCATCGGAGTTTTAAGATCTTAAGATGGCTGACATAGATAGCAAATTGTATCCAGAAGAGTGTCCAATAAAAAGGAATAAGGATTGTATAGGAAAAATAAGAGGTATCCAGAGGAATAGTTTGTTTAATTTAAACTGACAATTTTGATGTATTTCATAAGTAGAGTTTTAGAAGGGACACAGGTGTGTACTTCCGGCTTTTGAATAACGCCTCTTGTGAAGGGGTACGTGCAAGGCACAGAAACATGAAGTGAAAATTTCGCCGTCTTTCATTTAGAGGACATTTACTTAACATTTTTCTTCTTCTTATTAATTTATTATTATTATTATTATTATTATTATTATTATTATTATTATTATTATTATTATTATTATTATTATTATTATTATTATTAATGTTGTTGTTCTTGTTGTTATTCTTCTTATTATTATTATTCCTAAGGTTAAGCAACTGATTACATAAGAAAATGATTATTGATGATATTCATTAAAATTTAAGATTAGAAAGTAATGAATGAATCTCGGTCCTCCACCACTCGGTCTCTTCTCCCACTCATTACCTCACTCAACATATCATATCATACATGCATTGAATATCTAGCCGCACCACAGATGATACACAGATCTATATGTTCATTTACATGCATTTCTGAATTATACATACTTTAAGTCTGAATTAATCAAACTAACAAATAATGTACTCGGTATCATCAAATGGCAATATGTTAAGCATCCCTTTTTGTGCCGCTGCATTTAAAAACAGGATATGTGTATGATGATTAAAATTTCTTTTTGAGATCAACAATGACATTATCTATATCCATAGATGCCTGATTCATCGGACAGAAATTCAGATGTATGCACTGAGACACACCACCTAACCAGTGAAAGGAGTTTTAGGTGTCTCGTCTGACCTGAAAAGACGACTTCTTGGTCAGGATCCAAAACTTTACCTTACCAATTGTGTTGCGCCAATTCAGAGTCTGGTAAAGACTGATCTACATTTAAACTTTCGTAAATGAATATAATTTGATAAAAGAGCTCCATTGGCAGTGGCAGAAGGGAGGTGACCCCTGTAATAGCCCCTTTCTCTTTTTTGAAGGTGAATTCACAAACAAGTCTACTTTTATTTACTTGCGAAGGATTCCATTCACATTCCCCTAGAAAAGGAAGTAGAGGTGATAGACCATAGAGTAGGTGATAGAAAGAGAACATGATATGAAAATAAAGAATACAAACGTCTCCAGTATGCTGATGATAAAGCTATGAAATTGAATCGTTCAAAGAAATCTATAACATATACTCTCTCATTCATTGATAGAACATTTAAAAATATTCTGATAGTAAAAAGATGCAAATGTGCAGACGTTGTTTAAGCCCAGCGGGTAAAATAACAGTAGTGAATCTATACTACTACCCAATAGACCATATTCCGATTTTGATAATTGCTGTCTTTTTGTCCGAGCTAATACCTTTTGGCGTTGTTTTTCATAGTGACGTTATAATGAATCTATGTCATGCGTTATGACGTCACTATGAAAAACAACGCCAAAATGTATCAGCTCGGACAAAAAGACAGCAATTATCAAAATCGGAATATGGTCTATTTAACCCCTTTGTTCATTAGTTTATCAAATCTAAATATTAACCAAATAAAACAAAAATTTAAATTTTATTTATTTTACAACGATTAAGAAACAAGTTAACAACTTACATAAATGGTTTAAAATAGTGATACAAGACAATTAGAAAACATATTATATAGATTCCTATGAAAATTTTATGATAGCTAGGAATTGACTTGGAAAAGATTATTCTAAAAGTGGGTTACACATGATCTGTGTTACACAGTGCAAGATTTTTCATCATTGCTGTGGTAGTCACACCGATCGTTTGGGAGAGAATGGTGTAAGGTATATGATGGTTATAGATGTCTAGATGTTTGCTTCTCTATCTTATTAAAAGCCAGCGTGGCCTAGTGGTATCGCGCTGGACTCCTAATCGGGAGGCCGGGGTTCGATTCCCGCCCTGGCCATGCCTGTGTCCTGTCTTTCGGATGAGACAGTAAAAACCGAGGCCCCGTGTCGTGGTATGCATGGCACGTTAAAGATCCCTCACTGCTTCGGGTGGATCCGTTTGCAAAGGTCAAAATTTGTATGCCCCGCATCAGGCAGATGCCCTAACCATATACGTGAAATATTCGTGGTGTGACGTTAAACAAAAATCAATCAATCAATCAATCTCAATCTTATTAAAACGCGACTTGTACTTCCTTCCTCTTTGATACAGGTAAAAGATTTTACAACTGCCGATTCGAGGCTATCTCAGGATAACCTTTAACTTATCTACGTCCTCCATTCTGTAGCCAATGAAAGCCATTGAAGTGGATACTTTTGGACCAATGAAATAGATCGTTTCAAACATTTGTCGAAAAAGGGACACAAACAATGAAGTCAAAAGGCCATAAATCCTTTATGGCGTCCGCGGTGATGATGTAAACGGCACCGCCATCTTCAATTAGATTCTTTACATATTATCATTCGAAAGTGATCGGGTGGTACAATACCCCCCCCTAAAGTCATTTGTATGCAAAATAGCACTCATTCGGATTTGCTGTGATGAAAGGTCATTCTAAGATGATCTCGAGTCGGCAGTTATACGATCTTGTACATGGAAAGAATCGTAGAACAGCAAAGTACAAGTCGCGTTTTCTAAATAAGATAAGCTTGTTTCTTTCTAAGTCGAACAAATGACGTAAGAAAATGTGAGGTGAAATTTAACATTATTTATTTCTGGAACAGTATCATAGACGATGCTCATTGAACACATTTTTATGTTATATTGAAGACCACTCTATAGGATTTCACTTATACAGTGACTGCACTTGCCTGGTGTATGCCTTCATTGTTTAGTCTTATGCAGCAAAGGGATCCAAAAGAGTAAGTAGTATTTTACGTGTAAATGTGTTCCCTGGAATAATAATATATTCCCGCGTTTCGATCGTAGAGAGTATAGCGGGAATTATTTTTCTTCGAGATATGGAAATTGTATAGAGAGTTTAGTCACGTGACTGTGGTCACTCGTGTAAGAACACTGGTCATTCTAGGTCCGTGCGCCATCCTGACCACACGTTCTTTGCCGGTATGACATCCGAAGAAAATTCTAATATCACACGTCCACTCCAAAGCAGTACCTCGCTTCAACAAGGGGTTAGAGTTTCAGTCAATGATTCCATGAGCGGTTTAAAAGACTTACTTTCTAGTAAATTAGCGGCTTTTGAGGCAAATTTTGCAGACAGACAACGGCTAATTAATGCACAAAACACGACCAAGTTAGAGGGCCTCGGATTATACTTTGAAGAGGAAAAATAATGAGGCACAGCTTAAGCACAGTGTTACAGTCATGCTGAGAATTGCAGATAACCCTTTACAAAAGTCAGTTCCTGAAACACGAAGGCGAGACAGTATCAAAGAAGGTATGGTGCTTCTTTGTCATAGACAAAAACGCATAACATTAGCAGACAATTCTTAGTTTGGTTGGAAATTAGTTGAACAATATAAGACTCATCAGTTAGCAGAGGACAGCTATGATGAAAAAAAGATTTACAAAGCTGAGGCTAGGGCGGAATGGTTAAGACAGGAAGAAAAGAAAAAGAAGCCTCGTTATAGTCTTAGATACGCTCCTTACACCGTACAGCAAACACCTGTTCATCAGACCGTTTCGAGTGTCAAATCTAGTACAGCAACTTTTGGACTGAAACCAGGGTTATGTTTTGTCTGTGGAAAACGGGGACAGTGAAGAGGTGCCCCTGAATGTGAAGCTACGCGACAGAAATTTAAGTTAAGTAATGGTTTTTTAATCCTGTAGTTAGCCCTGTAGATAGATTACATTCTTACATTGATAAATGTGCCCGAATTGTGGCTGATGTTTACATTTTAGATGCCTTGAATAAAGGTTACAAGATACCATTTTATGAATTCACTCACAGTTGGCTTTTAACAGAGGGAGTAAAGTACATCTTGTGTTTGAGTGTAGACATATAACTTTTCACATATATAAGTTAAATTCAGTTTAAAAGAGTCAGTAGCTGGATCAATGTCTGAGAAAGGGGACTGTGTTTTTGCATTTGATCTTAAATCAGCTTATCACCAGATTTCAATTTTTAATGAACACAGGCAACATTTAGGATTTGCATGGATTTTTCAAGGAGAACTGTAAGGTAAGGTAATTTGTCTTTAACGTGTTGCCATTTGGAGTAAATAGTGCATCACATATATTTACTAAAGTAATGCGAACAGTTGTGAGGTATTGGAGAGATAGTGGTCTGAAGATTATTATGTATCTAGATGACAGATGCAAGTAAGTAAAAAAATTAAGTCTGAGTTAGAAGCCTTGGGCTTTCTCATTGCTGACAATAAGAGCTCATGGAAGCCCTCTCAGAATGCAACCTGATTAGGGTTACTGTGGAATGTTAATACAGGTGACTTGAAGGTCAGTCAAGTTCGAATCGATCGCTTACTAAGTAGTTTAAATATTTTGATAGCAAAGTTGAGTACCGGTGTTATATAGTAGTTTTCCCTCATAGTAGTATTTCCCCCGGAAAAATGGCTATATAGTAGTTTTTCCCCCATGGCGGAAAAACTACTATATAGTAGTCTTTCCCCCATAGTAGTTTTTCCCCCTTACGTAACGGTTTGGAAATTATACACGTTCGTTCTGTATTAGTCAGATAACATTTGAAATACAAATGTACTATAGTAATAGCCTGTGGATCAAACCGATGGTGTTATGGTTAATGTGTTTCTAAATACTGTTAAGTGTTTTGTTTGTGCCTGTATGTGTTTGTTTATTTTTTGTTTTATGTATTTATTTACAAGTCTTTCTTTTTATATATTTACCATAGTATGCTATTTTCTTCTATTATTTCATTATAAAAATTGTCGTTTACTTGCGTATAGATGTCAATCATGACGTCAGGCTGTGACTCAAGATTCGATCCCAGGCAACTTTTCGTAATGCAACATAAGTAAAATATGAATTTATCAATCAAAATGTTCCAATGACAAATATAAGAATTAAACGTGCAAGAATTCCTTGAACATTCAATTCCTAAATAAATTAAGACTGATGCATTTTATATATCACAATATCGCTCATCATGTACAGAGTACATGATGAACATGAAAATAACAGAAGGGAATTCCACCCAGGTGTCCACGATTTGCAATCTACCACAAGGCTTGTCTAGTCGCAGATGTTGTAAATGATGATCGCAAGATGTGATTTCCTTGTCCCTTACGCAAAGTATGAAAGGTGTCATCTAAAAGTATCTATATGCTAAGTTTCAAAGCTCTACACCCTTTTGTGTAGAATATATAGTCAAGGTTAAAGTTTTTGAACAGTAGGTCACACTTCAAGGTCAAGGTCATTAGGTCAAAAGTCATGGTCCCAAATTAAAGATCTTATCACAAGTAATCTATATATGAAGTTCAAACCTCCTTCTCCTTTTGGTACAAAAGATACAGACAAAGTTTAAGTTTTTGAAAGCATAGAGCACCAAGGTCAAAGTCACTAGTTAAAAAAATCATGGTCCCAAATAAAAGGTCATCACAAGAAAACTATATGTGGAGTTTCAAAGCCTTGTACCTCTTGGTACAAACGATATTGTCAAGGTTTTTGTCACAGGCTAAGAGTCACAGACAGGCCAAAAACTAGATGCCCCCGAATTTCATTCCGGGGGCATAAAAGCGAACTTGTTTTTCTTTTTTCCATTTGTATATAGAGATTTCTTGGATTAAATAAAGATATCTCGAAAGAAATTCTAGTATATAAATCCCTGTTCTAAATATATACATTTGTATTTGGAAAAGAGATTAAAGTTGAAGACATTTCTACTTAAGAAAATGAGATATCTCTAAATTTATTGGATATATCTCCGTATAAAAAATTGAGATATCTCTATTTTAAATAGAAATCTATTTATTTTAACAATGTAACAAGCTGGATTTACTTACATGTATGTGTGAAAAGAAAATCCGGAATTTCACATTGGGGGGAAAATCCACTATATAGTAGTTTTTCCCCGGGGGAAAAATGGCTATAAGAGGGGGGAAAATGGCTATATAGCCAAATTTCCCCCGGGGGAAAAACTACTATATTGCCATTTTTCCGGGGGAAAAACTACTATATAGCCATTTTTCCCGGGGGAAAAATGGCTAGGGGGAAAACTACTATATAACACCGGTTCAGATGCGTTAGTGAGTGTTCGAAGTTTAGTGTCTGTTGTTGGTCAAATCATATCTATGCATACAGTTTTTTATAGGTAGTCAGGATGAGAACCACATATATTTTTATGTGCATAAACACCAAAAACCAGTTGCAATGCCCCTGTAATTGTTGACATACATGTACATGCATTTGGCAAAGTAACTGTTTACTTTTGAATGGTCAGAAATTTGAATGCATGAAAGGTGAAACATGTGGTCCAGAAACTATATAATTCAGTGAAGCATCACACACGAGATATGGAGGGTGTTTAGTAGATAGACCAGGTAGCGAAGTAATAGGTACATGGTCGTCAAGAGAGTCTCTTGAAAGCTCTACATGGAAGTTTGGTAGTAGCAAATCTAATTTGCAACATATTGCTATGGATATCGTGCCTCATCACGTGATGTGAAAACAATTCGGTTTTGATGTCAAATATTTGGCTGCCTAAAGCTTTAATCAGAGGACTGGATGGTCGCTCCTATCACTTTTGTGATGTCGGACAAATTATGGGGTCCGCATACTGTAGACAAGTTTTCCACAGAGGACAACACTAAATATTTAAGGTTCAATTCACATCGGTGGTGCCCTGGTACTGAGCAAGTTGATTCTTTTAGATGTCAATAGGTAGGTGAGAACAATTGGTTAGTACCTACTCCTAGATCAGTATGTGCTGCAATTAAAAATTAAGGAGGAACTGTGCAAAGGGTACTCTGGTTGTACCGAGATGGACATCGGCTCCTTTCTGACCTTTGTCAGCTAATTTTCAGAATTCATTGTTATATCAAGAACTAAGCAATAAATGTATTTTAGCTGGTAGGGGCTACAATGGTCTTTCGGTAAAACTCTTAAATTTAAGATAGTAGCATTTAGATTAAATTGTGCGTAAATACGCACATGTATACAGATCATGATTGTTATGTATATTTTATTGGCAGGTTAAAAAAGCAGTATCAAACGAAGATGTGCCGATGTCGGTATTGCGCAGAGTGGGGAAACATTCGTTTGATGCAAAACATGTGCGGTTTTCTTATGCAGTGTAGAAGCAGCAACACTGTCGATATATATGCGGCTTATTGTAAGAAATGGGAGGATTTCTGCCACCAAAAAGGGTTTTGTTCATTACCAGCAGAACCCGTGCAGTTTGCTTTGTTCATAACATCATTGTTAGATGCGGATGCATCATATTCTGTGCTGCAATTGTCTAAATGTGCTGTGAAATGTGTGCATTACACTTTGAGGATGTCACAGATGTGTTGATAAACAGCCTGATTGAAACAGGAAAACGCGTTTTCAAAGCACCGAGACGGAGGAAGGACCCATTTGAAGGTAAACGTCTTCGTGAGCTGTGTGAAAGTACCGTCGCTCAACTGATCTACTGATTGTTCGTTATTTGGCTATGATTGTTGTAGCCTTTTCTGCTTTTTCTTAGATTTGATGAAATAGCAAATTTGCGATGCAATGTTGTGATTGTTTTTCAGTTGCAATTCGTAAACTTAAAATTGATCAGTAAAGATTAGGATAGAATGTGGTTGTAAGCAAAGGTATTTCCGTAGCATGCCCTTATTCTATTTTCAAGAAATATTTTGATTTTGGATACATTGATTCAAAATGTGAAAATTTGTTATTCAAACATATAAATAGATCAAGTAAGAAATGTTTTTGGATTAAGAAAAGTAGAGTCTGAGTTTTACAAGGGTTCGAGAATGTTTGATTGGTAGACTGAAAGAAGTTTCTGGAGATTTGAATATAGGTATTCACTCATTGAGGGCTGGAGGCGCCAGGATGGCGGCTAACTCTCAAGTGAAAAAGAGATGTTGAAAGCGTTACGGTCGGTGGAAGTCCGACATTGCCAAAGGCGGCTACGTGGAGGAATCTCCAGATTTTCGATTATCTGTGTCAAGGTCACTTAATCTGTAGTAAATTTCTTGTTTATTTTACTGTTAGTCTCACACTTAGACTGTTTCTTCCTAACTTTTTGAATCGGCCATTTGCATAAGATTGTTCTAATTTCTTGAGTTTGAAAACTATATCACTGACATTTATCTACCTGAACTTCAATGAAACAAAGCCAATATTTCCGACCAGGAAACATCTTTATCGGACTTAAATATTAAAATGATTAACAACAATATTCATACCAACATATTTGATAAACTTGATGACTTTGGATTTCTTATTGTAAATTTCCTTATCTAGATGGTGAAGTCCCCAGATTCCCATCATATGATGTTTATATTAGTCAATTGGTTCGGTTTGCTAGAATCTGCACTAACGTTTTAGATTTTCACAGATAAAATTCTCAGATTACTTTCAAACTTCTTACTCAGGGTTATAGATATCATACACTTCGAAAAACTTTTGGTAAATTTTAAAGATCTGATTCAGACATTTTATCTAAATTCGGTGACTTTTCAACAATACGTATCCAGCGAAATTTTCTATCCTAATATCTACAGTGATATAGTGTACAAATTAAGGAAGGTCAAAGGTTCAGATAATTTCATATTGGCGGGTTCCTAAATTATTAAACGCTTTCGACATCGACAGTATGACCCCGAGATCATCCCTAAGACCATAGGTCCTGTATTTGGTTCCTCTACAACCCAATGCAATCTTTTACTTGAGTGTTATAAGCTGACTAACAGGGCGGTGGGGACTCTATGACGGGCCTTGTCTCCTCTGAAAAGTTTTGGATCCTCGTCTCCACTGACTGTTAGTGGGAAATCTTATTGATCAAGGATCTGAGCTTACTTACAGACGGGTAAATCACGGTTTACTAAGGTTGATGTCGCCTTACATATTTTTGATAGCAACATATTATTCTATAAACGTTTCGTGAGTAATAAATTTTTATGGCCTCTCTTTTTGAGAAACCTGTTGATCCTTGTTCTCTATATGGAGGATTATTTATAAAATTTGTAATGTGTGTCCTTTGGCTGTGCTGCTTTTTCGGTAAGTGGGAAGGTAGGCGCCCGTAAACTGGTTAACCAAAACAATTGAATGACGTTTGTTACTTCAATTGACCGTCCTAAGTCAGTATCGTAACAGCAGCACAATCGAATATTTTTGTAATGTTTTTCGTGTATGTTCTACTTTCATCCTTTTTTGTGTGCAGCCCCTTGGTAACTTGTGTCATACATCTTTGTCAGATGTCTTCTGTTTTTTCTTTTGAGTTGTTAAATGAGTATTACAGTATTGTTAATTGATGATGATAATGATTTGATGATGATGATGATGATGATGGTGATGATGATGGTGATGATGATTAAATGATTATAATGATGATGATTCTATGATGATGATTACAATGAAGTAAAACGGAGAATAAAAGATTCCTGCGTTTCGATCATAATATTTTTCTGAGAGGTATCCAAATTTTTCAGAGAGTTTAGTCACGTGCCTGTGGTCACTCGTGTAAGAACACTGGTAATTCTAGGTCCTTGCGTCAACTTGAACACACGCTCTTTTTCTTCAGCTTATTGATTGTATAATATTGTTTCTATTTAATTAATTTTGATGAATAAGATTAAGATTATTGCATTTTTGACAAAGCTCATTATTTCAATAGATCAAGTCTGTCCCTTTAGGGGGTCTAGATGGCTTAACGGAATTGCACCGCTACACACACAAGTTTCCACGGTACATCTCGCATTTATAATTTTTGACCTTTTTCCGTGGTTCCGCGGTTATGAACATTTATAGACCTCTAATGTCGTTTATTTACAAGATCATAATTAAGAAGTATTCAATGATAAATTTGCGTTTCAAATTATGTTGATGTAGTGTTAAAATTAGATATATGCATGTAATTTATATATGTCATGCATTGACTCCATAAATGCCGGCAATCGATTTCTATTGCGCATATCGGCCCTTTGCATAAGATTTCCATTATTTCTTTTGAATTGTTAGATGAACATTACAGTAATATTAATTGGTGATGATGATGATGATGATGGTGATGATAATGACGATTTAATAATGATGATGGTTTGATGATGATTGCAAAACTGTCGGCAATCGATTTCTGTTGCGCATATCGGCTAATTGCATAAGATTTTTCATTATTTCTTTTGAAATGCTTGATGAGCATTGCAGTAATGCCATTTGATGATGATAATGATGATGGTAATGATGATTTGGTGGGAATTGTGATTTGATGATGATGATTTGATGATGATTGCAATGAAGTAAATCAGAAAAATCGGTTTATACTTTCTCATTCAAAGAGCAGATAGGGATGTAGATGGTAAATTACTTTAGAAAACCCCGAATGAAACCTGGGTTATCGCGATACCACGGAGCTTCCTTGCCATTAATTATATGTTTGCCCTTATATGTTTATTGTAGTCTAAGTTGCCTTTTTTCTATGCCACATCAACCACGAAAATCTACCATATGACGCCGTGGAAATATAAGGCCAAGACCTGTTTAAGATTATTCTATTTTCAAATAACTTGTATCGCTCTATTCCATTTAATATAATTTTGTAGCCAAATTCCTAATATTTTCGAAGAAATCAAGGGTAAAATGTGCTATAAAAGGTCTTATGTGGTAGATAAGACATTTCTCCATGTAGTTTTCCGTTTATTTTTTAAGTAAGAACTATGGTACAGGTCGTATGTACTATAGAATTAGCTATTTTCATCAATTCTATTCATTGATTTTATTATAAATGTATAGGTAATCTTTGTTATAAATATAATAAAGAATTAAAAGCATAAAATAGCTATAACAAAACTTTGCGAACAGAAAAACAGTTCTTTGCTTCTACTCAAAATTTGCACACAATTTCATGTGCCGATATGCATGATGACGTTCTACAAACCTGATGTTTTACAGTAGCAATACACCTGTCTGCAGTTTGTTTTCATTTCCATTACAGTGATATATATCATTAAATAACAGATAGAAATTAATTATCAAAAATTATACAGGACATTCCTTTTATGTTGTTCAATGGTAAATGTTTTAATCTTAGGCAGATGTAGGAAATGTAGAAGGCTGCTAAGCGAAGAAATGAGAATTTCAGACATGTTGAATATTGAGGTATGTAAGTTTTATAGAGATTAAATGGTGAATTATGAATACTATTGTAATGTGCATACATATTTGTTTGGAATATATGAATTACAATGCTCAATTTATGTTTAATCTTCATAATTGAATATATCAGTTTTACCATCAAAACAGATTTGGAAAAAGTGGAACCGAATGAAATAATTTTGCACAATATGTCAATAATGAAAATTGATTCTGCTCAAAGATGCCTACAAGCTTTAAACCAGTACGGATAATAATTTTAAGTCTTAATAAGTATGTTTTCTTACCTTTGCAGTTACCATTAGACAGAGCAGTATTGCCATTTGGCAAATGAAGTGAGTATTACCTAAGGTTAGTCATATTTTAACCTATGATATAATTGTAAAATTAATTCACTGATATGTGCCATGAATTATACCAAAAAAAAAAAAAAAAATACTTTAAACAAACTTATCCACTCTAAAGGAGAATTATTAGACATTGTTACTAGTCAAAGTGATTGCATGATCGTTCATGGTCAATCCGATCTTTTTTTTTTCTGATATGCCTTAATGAAATAAATTATGTTTTAATTTTTTCTAGACAAGAAACCATTTAGCATACAGCAATCTTGTCTTACACTAATTGGGTGACAGTGAACCATCTGTGTATATAAGTAATTTTACAATCTAGTAAATTATTTAATATTTTAATCATATAAGAAACATTGAGAATTTCAAATTTAAACCTTTATTTGTTTTTGATGAACTGCTTTATTCCAGAATTACAACACAACTTTTTGAAAAGGTAATGAATGGTTAAAAAATAATGAAACATGAAGTGCATTTTAAGGACAACTACATATTAGTATAAGCATGAGTTTACCATAAAAGATAATTTTTTGAATTCCTTCACATTTTGATGGTGTGAAATTGGCAATAAGAGCACTAGGTATATTTCTGAGGTCTTTGACTTCGCTACAAGGAGATATAAATCTCATGAATCGTCACACCATAATGCTTATGTAAGAACACTTGCAAGGTTTAGAATTGATTGGCATTTAACTTCAATAAGATGTGTCCTTGCTCCTAGTACATGAAGTTACTTGATGTTCTGACCTGGATAATAATTGAGTCATTTTGTAAAGTAAAAGTCTAGGGTCTAGCGCCATAAACTGAGAAAATACTTAAGTAATAATTTCATTTCAACAATGAATTAATAAGTAGGATGCGGATTTTATTCAGTTTCTTTTTATGATGAATAGAATTAAACCATGCTCTATGACAATTTATTTGAACGCTTGATAATGGAATAAATTAAAATGAAATAATTGACTTAAGTATTTTCTTAGTTTATGGCACTTGACAAAGGTCATTTCAGTCGAAAAAAAGCATTTAAGCACATCATATTCACTTTTTAATAGAAATACAGCTTCATATAAAAGAGTACACCAACAACAACAGCTTATTGTATTTTCTAGTTTCCCAGCCACCATCACAAATCTTCTCTTGGAGTGAAGAAAATCAAGAAAACGGTTTGGAGAATTTAAACATGGCTATAAATGTTCTGAGTCGTGACCATATGAGTCGTCTTAAGATTAGAGTAACAAGGGATTTAGATGATCTACAACTATCAACATTAAGGACATTAAAAAGAAAAGCAACTGAATCTGTTGGCCTTGATCTATATAGTATGTGATATGATTCCTTGGACCAAATCTGCAAGCAGGACTCTTATTAAATTTTGTACTGGAATTAATATACAATATTGCTATAATATTGCCGACTTGTGACGTTAACATGTTATGTTTTAATTACGATTAAGATGTTCCGATTATCTAGACAGATACCATTAACATGTCTTTAAGAGAATTCAAATTATCTCAATTTTTCGGGTGCATGAATTTCAGAGAAATATAGAGTGTTAAAGTAACTAGTAAAATTATTATAAATAGCATGGTTACCTTATATTTTCCTTCTTTGAATACAGCCTTTAATTTGTATATGTGCATGTATGCAGATGTTAATATATCACCAGAATTTGTATAGAGTAAGATTAAAATATGGTTATAATCCATCACAAAATGAAATATAATTACATGTATAAAGATTTAAAAGGAATTCTCTGTAAGGGCCAAAAAATTTAGGCACACATGGAAACACCATTATGAAACTTACATTTATTATAATTGGTTATGATTATAACATCAGAAAAATGAATTTAAACTGGACACATAAGCATGGTTATCATGGTAACATAGACGTTTTTTGTTACATTTGAACAAAATAGTCGATATAATATAAATGTGTCATAAGTTGTAAAGGAAGTTTTTGCACACTTATTTTAGTTAGAAATATAGTTGAATTTGATATTTTTGAAAAATAAAGAATAAAATATTTAATGTATATGAATGTGATAAAGTGATATATGACAGTATAGGTCTAAAGAACCCAGAATAAACCCTATATTTAAACACTGAATGTAAAAATTGCACCAAATCTTATAATTTAAATTATATCAATTTTGAATCTATTGAACATGCTTAATTTATTCTATAAAAAATCTAGGTGAGCAAATTATATTTTAACCAATAAATCAAAACACAAATATTAGAAATTACGCAATATTTGTCAATTGGAGTTATTTCCCGCAGTGAAATCTTTAGGTAGGAGGAATGTTTAGTTTGATCAGAAATGATTCGCAATTCAGTAATGTGTTCTTTTGAAAAAACTATAGACAAATATATCGTGTTCTGACAATATAAGTACATTATCATCATTGGATTCTGATTTGCACGTCTCATTTCTATCAGATGTCGGTATAGAAAACGATAAATTAACAGAAAACTTTACAATACGCGACCGTCACCAAGAACGCCGCTTTATGAACAGCTGAATAGAAAAAGTCGTCTGAAAAGAAATTATTGTGTTGTTCCGGCGCATTACAGCACACATCCAGAAAGAAAGAAAATACATGTAGATGACCGAAAGACAACAGTTATATATCTTTTATGAAGCATCTTGGATTGTACTGCCAATATGCATTGGATCAGGTAATCTATCATTTTCATATATGTAGATCTACTTGACCCACTCAGGCTACTGTCGCCTGGCTCATTTTGAAAACAAGAAAATGCTAATTTTATTCCTTTTTTATAATGAGTATAATTAATTAAAATTGCAGCCTTCTGAAAAAAATATTGCTTATTAGTAACTTTATGTTTCGTATGTGCTTTAATAAACTGTTTATTAGACAATATAATCCATAAATAAGGCATTTTCAGTGTTAAAATCGCTTCAAGATGTTAATGACTCTTACACATAAGAAAATTAATAATGTTGTGGACATCACTGGAAAATTTTCATTGATAATGGAGATTGTTAAGGGAGTGGGGTGGAAGGGGGAGGGGTTTATCTTGAACAGCAATTTACTTTATACATTTCACAATGAGACTATTTCACACATGCTTAGATGATCCAGCTAGACTGGTGTCTTGTTGAGTTGTACTCCTTGGGGGATCATCAATGTATGCTTCTTTGATGAATTCAGATTTACATGTCAAAATATTTATAGTAGTATTTGTCAAAAATAACTGAAAAGTTGCATTTTGACCTAGGATATAAAACCAAAATCATAAATAGGTAAGGCTATGATATTCCTTGTGACTGTATCTTTTGATGACTTAACTTTTTACGTAATGACCTTGAAGTTACACCATACATTTACTTTTCATTTCTTTTTAACCGATATGGCTAGATTACACCAAGAGTATAATTTATACATGAGTATATGTTTGACTCAGTGACTTTTTCATTTTTATGACCTTCAAGTTGGACTTTGATTTAATTCATAGTTTGAATGCTCTGCATTTCACAAACGTCTTGTATGCCATGCTCTGTTGTACTCGGAAAATTTTTGTTTGCTAGAATTATAAATTGACTCTCAAAACATTTCATACTTTTCTTAGGTGAAGGAGAAGAACCACCAAAGAAAAAGGTTTGTGTTAAGGACCTTTTTTACTGTGAACAAGAAGGGTGTGGCAGAAGCTTTGTAACGAAGAATAAGATGGAAAACAACATGCTACTTGGATCATGTAATTACAAGAGAGAAAGGCTAATAATCTCAGACAGAGCAAAATAAATTTACAGTGATAAGTCGTTAATCTCTAGTGTGACACATCAAATCAGTTTATCATCAGCCTACATGTATGTGTGGTAATAAAGGAAGTTTTTATGCTCCCCGACAACTTTCGGGGGGTGGGGGTAGCATATAGTCGCTGTCGTGTCTATCCATTCGAGCTCATATCTCCTATACCTTTCATCAGAATATGATCATACTTCACCAAAATATTATTTAGGTTAGGGGCTTTGAGACAAATGTCACTCAAGGTCATTTCTGAAAGGTCAAGGTCACTTGCTAACTATGACTTAAAATACCTTTCATCATATATGATCATACTTCACCAAAAATTCATTTAGGTTAAGAGCTTTTGGACAAAGGTCAGTTAAGGTCATTTCTGAAAGGTCTTGTTCAAGATGAAAGTTTGATTTCATAGCTAATTTTGAAGCACCTGAACAGGGGATCAAGCAAGAGGACCTGAAATTGAACGTCTATGAAAACATTGATTAATATATCACACAGATCATTTTGTTTATTTCTCCACAATTGAGATATCTTTTATTTATATTGAATATACATGTAATACATTAATTCCTGACTTACATTGCCTAATATTAGGTTTTTTTTCAAACTGCATTAAGTTTCCAAGATCAACTTTAGTTTCATCACAGTTATTTATTCTTGATAATGTGATTTATATTAAATTCTTGTCTTTACATTGGTATAATGCCAATGCATTTCAATTCTGCTTTAATGCTTTTGGTATTGGAATTTTATTATGTCCCTTATCATCGAAAAAGGGTGGATATTGCTTTGCACATGTCAGTCGGTTGGTCAGTCTGTTGTTCAGTCACTATACATGTATGTTATTTTAACAAAGGGTATTTGACTCACAAGTAAAAAAAAATTGTATTTGTTTTTGTGCTCTTGTAATCAAAGATCTGAATGCATGTAGATTTTGACATATCTATCTGTTTTGGTTTTTATGCGCCCGTCATTAGACAGGACGTATCATGTTATGGCAGAAGCCGGCGTGGCCTAGTGGTATTGCGCCGGACTCCTGATCGGGAGGCCGGGGGTTCGAGTCATGCCGGTGTCCTGTCTCTCGGATGAGACAGTAAAAACCGAGGTCCCGTGTCGTGGTATGCATGGCACGTTAAAGATCTCTCACTGCTTTGGATGGGTCTGTTGCAAAGGTCAAAATTTGTATACCCTGCATCAGACAGATGCCGTCAACATATACCTTTAATATTCGTGGTGTGACGTTAAACAAGAATCACACAATCAATGTTATGGCGCTGAAATTTGGTATATAGCTTTATTGCAAGCGGCGTCAGTACCAGTTCGAGTTTTGTTACGATTAACGTACTTTTGACGGATTTATGGCCCTTGGGCTTATAAATTTCAAGATTTTTTTCAGAAATTCATTTAAAATTTATTTTTTGTCAAAACATTATGAAATTTATCATGAAACAAGTAAAATGTACCAACTATCACATATAATACGGGTTTTAATATCTGTTTCTTCAGTTTTGAGAAATTTATAATTTCAGGGTGGGGGTGTTGACCATCTGTCCAAGGTCATGTTTTCCAGAATTTTTTTGCCGTCTTTCAAGATATTGAATTTAAGTTTGGTATATTGCTTTATATCAAGCGGCGTCAGTACCAGTTCAAGTTCTGTTATGATTGATCACTTTTGACGGATTTATGGCCCTTGGACTTATAAATTTCAAGATTTCGTTTTAAAATTCATTAAAAATTTAATTTTTGTAAAAACATTATGAAATTTAGCATGAAACAAGTAAAATGTACCAACTATCACATATTTTACAGGTATTGATATCTTTTTCTCCATTTTTGGGAAATTGATAATTTTAGGGGGGGGGGGGCTGGACTAAAATATTTCAAGATTTTTTTGTGCAGGTCAAGTTCAAAGATGGGTTTGATAGGACCATTTCTGCAGGAATTATTGCCCTTGGACTTATTCCTATAATAAAATGCTATGAAACGCAATTAACTTTAGTAAACGTCAGATGTTTTTCATGAAACTTATGCCAAATGCGAATTGATCCTGTCAGAATTAAGCGATGGGCGTATTATGCCACGGTAGGCGTTGCTCTTGTTTTTTATTTTTTTTTTGGGGGGGGGGGTGGTTCTCACTAATACTTCAACCGTGAACTTGTAATTGAAAGTGATCATAATGCTTTCATGTTTCATATTTGTATTCCTTTTGAAAAGACTTTTCTATGTATAATTTTTGACCCACTTTTAGGCTAACAGCTTGTTGCAAATTTGGGTACATGTATTAGTGTTTTACAATTTAATCTTGTTTAACGAAGCATTCATTCATGCAATGTAGCCCCCTCTATACTAGATCGTATGGGTTGCAATAAATACATGTACAAATTATGAGGTTAAATTAGTTTGGCATGGAGAGTCTAAAAGGAACTTGAAATTTTATGTAATTGTGAATGTTATGAGGATATTAATTCTTTTAAGAAAGTTGCAAAATCATATTTAACCAGTTTCAACACCCTCCCCCCATTTATAGATTTAATTATTTTTCAAGATTTTGATACAGAAGTTAAATATTTATCTTTTAAAAATGCAATTATTGGCCTAAAATGAATAAATAAATCACTTATCTCGGGATAATTACGAAAATGCTCTGGTACTTTATGTAATTCAGTAATTCTTACTGCAAAAATGACCATTTTTGTAATTCAAAATATATATATTGAATATTATTTGCCCAATCAAATTTTCATCGTAAATCATTCATGAATATGTATATTTTAAAATTCTGTGTAATGATTTGGTTAGAAGTTGGTGCAATTTTTACTATAGCACTTTAAAATCTTAAGTTTTTACTAAAATTGCCGTATTTGGCACAATGCCAATTTCAACTAAATTTGCTTGTAATTTCCTCAGAAAAGAAAATTTAAAGTTATATTATCAAAAGTGTTTAAAACTATATAAAATCTTCAGTATTAATAATCAAAAATAAATTTCCATGTATCTGATGTCTTTTTCTTATATTGATCTGTTAAAAATGCCCTAATTTTATCTAAAATATCATGTAATTTAGCACCAAAAGTAGCACATCTGGTTACCATGGTAACCCAGCATCAAACTTTATAAGATGTATCATTTTTTATATAATATATGGATACTTAAAACATATGCAAATTTTCATGAAAATCTGAGACCATGTGTGCTAGGCTCCTATGTTAATTTTTTGGTCCTTACAGAGAATTCCTATTAAACATAACTAAGTATCTTTACCAGTATATTCTGATTCGGATTATATAGAATATGTAAATGGTTTTATATAGGATAATAATCTAAAATAAGCATTAAATTCTGGTGCGGCCTTGGGAGTTATTTCAACATTGAGATGAAACACAAAGGTACATACATGTACTAACCTGTCGAGATCAAAATGTTATCATAACGTCTTAAACTTTGCCCATATTAATGTTTACAATATGATTTCAAGTGCGGCATTACTTTACAATTTTGATTAAACTTATCTGAAAAGAGGGTTTGATCGACATCATTTTAATCTGTATTCATCGACTATAGTTATCAAAAGAGAAACTAGATCTTAAAATTGTTATAGATCGTTCAAGCTACTCCAAGTTATGAATGCAAAATCCTTGAATTATACAAAATACATTATTTTTTTACGTTTCGGTCGATGGCCTTCATCAAGAAAACATAAACATAAAGATGTCTCGTGTTCATGTTTTCGTCATAAAAGCTATCTGCCAAAACGTAGAAATGAAGCCACACTAGCAGGATACATTTTTCTATCACTAATGACAGGCCGTGTTACTGTAATACAAACACCAAGGTACAACCAAAACATTTTTATAAGAGGAAAGTAAATCAGTGTTGTGACGCACGACTATACAGTAGTTTTTATTAATTAAAGTAAATCTGTAGGAATTCTAATCCTCCAAAGTTGAGTGTTTGAAATGTAAGATTTATCGTCTTTTATCGTCAGGAGGGCAAGGTGTTATTAAAACTTAAATTCTATGAATAATTCACACGAACTGGCACATGTAAGCAAGCTTTTTATCACTTACCATCCTCCTCCGAAAAGTGGAAAATCAACAAGATTCTAGTTTAATTCGAATGAATAACGTAAAAACTGAACTGCTTAACTACTGAAAATGAAACGGTTAGGATATATATTGAATGGATATTTCGGTATTGCTTTAGATTGCAATTTGAACAACGAAATTTGGGAGAGCCTGACCGATATGCACATATATTGTGTACTAGCCTTAACCTACCAGCATAGCTTTGTATTATGTTACAACCGATTCGATAAGAAAAGACCACCATTCTTATTCAAATTCTAAACTCTAACGATAATATATCATATCTAATTGTACTTGCGTAATCTTATTTGCCCTTGTGACATTTTATGTCGCAAACCACTACGTCTTCCACATTCACCATAGATGACTTAAAATATAAGATGACAGCACATCATCCCTGTACAAAAGATGGTATTGAACGCAACAGATTGCGAAAGATAACTTAACTAAACCAAATTATTCTGTGTACATTTGAAGATGTGAGGTGTCAAATTTATCTTATTTTTATGATTTTGACACCTCACATCTTCATTGGAGAAATATGCTAAATGAAATAACATTGTAGGTGTTTTTTTGAATTTGAAATCTATGCATTAATGTCAATAATTGATGGGTCAATTTACTATTCTCTTGCTAACGTTGGGAAAACTGCAAATATTTTGGTACAAAAGTAGCCCGTACTACAAACATTTTCATATTAGTGTTCTAACGATAAGGCTTTCAGTTCGTTGACTCTCCTCAATTATATCAATATAAGAAATTAGGAAGTACACGTGTTTAAGTTCTAATGACATCTGGTTTGGGGTCACCGAGGATGAAAAATAATCAAAATGAATGTGCAACTGTAGTGAGTTATTTGCTTTTGTTTATACTCTATCTTCAGAGGCCGTTATTAAAAGGGAAGCGGCAAGTAGTTTCTTAGTTTTAGATCTTATGTCAAGATTTTTAAAAATTCTAAGATGCAAACGGGAGAATGTGTATTTTTGGTAATCCCTTCGCATATATTGGTATCATTGAGGGAAGGGGGCGCAAAAGCCAAAAGCCCTATGCCTACTGAACCTGAAATTTTAACTATAATTTCAATATCCATTGAAAGGTCACCTCGCGCTTAACCATTTAACATTTAAGTATAATAATTTCTATAGTTAACGCTAAGCCTGCGATATATATGAACACTGAATTGAAAAGAACATGATCAATATACATTGATACTGATATTGACCTACCAACGTCTTTTAGATAATGTAAAGAGACTGTTTTGTAAATATTTACCAACGTCAAATAGTGAGCACGTAAATATTGTAATTCTAAAGTCGAACGATAACGTATCTTATCTAACTGTCTGTTCTTAAGTATTCCGATCGAGCCTTATGACATCTATGACGCAAGTTGCCAGTGCATCTTTCAAGCGAAAAACGCTTGTACGAAGAGAAATTGTTATGATTCCTGATATATTGTTATTAAACTTAATCCCATTCTTAATTCCGGCGAATCAAAATCCGCTAGATACATTGCGTATCGAAAAAAAAAATCCCAGGAGAAGCATGATTTGTGGTAAAAAATTTGGAAACAAGATAAGGCTTTCCTCCTCTTCTTTTTGAAGATTTAAAGGATTGTGTCAATACAAACATTTCAACATTTTTTTTCATATCGGTCACTTTCGTGAAGCATTTAGGAATCCCTATTACAGACACCTCTCTTAGAAAGTGATAATTATTTAATTGACAGACAAACCTCATCCTGTTAATAAATCGTAGAAGTGAATATCATTTAAATGCAATATGACAATGTATAATAACAATGCATGCTCTTGAAATGTCATGAACAATGAAAATGTTCTACATTGATATATTTCCATATAATCAGTTTTTCAGATATCCTGTTTGAGGTATTTGACCTGGGTATACCTAGTCAAGTTTCTTGACGTTAATTTCTGTTACAGACCAGATGGCACCATCTCTTTGGCACCAAGTTGTATAAATTTCATAATGAAAATTTTATTTGTTATTTTATATACCTTAATGCGTAACTCTATGCAAAGTATACATCAGATATATATACTGTCTGTGCGGGTTTAGAGTCGATACGACACAATACTATAAAATTATAATGACATTAGAAATGTTACAATAAATACAATAAATGCTACTTGTTGACGCTCTTTAGCAGGTTGCTTTTCATATAACTACGAACTCAAAAATTAGTTTTTTTAGCAAAGTTAATGAATTTATTGCAAAAGAAAAAAAATCAATAAAAACTTTGATTAAAGGTATTATTGAATAGATACTTGTACCGATATTTATTAAATTCTTCATTTTGAAATGTCATTGATAAAACAAGTTTGTTCCATTCATCGTCTTGTTATGTTAAAATTCACTGTGCACAATGTGTGAAATACGATAAATTTATACAGGGTATCGCTAATGCTCGACGATTAGTGGACCTCATTAATTCAGAATGAGAATGTAACCTTGGAGGATTCGTTTATATATATTTACACATTTTTATTGTAACTAAATTAAACATGATACAAGAGTGAGGTATCACTTCATCGTTATAGAATATAACTGCAAATTGCTTGTGTAACTAATGCTGATAAATTTAGATAATGAGATCCCTACAGAATAT